>JAABKJ010007545.1:64777781-65404128 GCA_011634705.1 Andricus grossulariae | reverse complement strand
TTCCACAGATTTCAGAAACATTTTACAAAGATTTTAATGATTTCCCAAAGATCAAAAAAAATTGCACAAATATTTCGCAAAGATTTTAAGTAGATTAAAAATATTTCATAAAGATTTCTATTATTTTACAAAAATTTCAGATAGATTTCAAAGAGTGAACGGAATCTTCAATGCTTTCCCAAAGATTTGAATCATTTCACAAATATCAGATATTTTAAAAATATTTCACAAAGATTTTAATTATTTCCCCAAAATTTCAAAGAAGTCAAGTATTTCGCAAAGATTTCAGATAGATTTCAAAGAGTGCACAAAGATTTCAATAATTTCACAAATTTTATCAGGTATTTGAAAAATATTTTAAATATTTCGCAAACATTTCCACAGATTTCAGAAACATTTGACAAATATTTCAATTATTTCGCAAAGATTTCAGGCAGATTTAAATGATTTCCCAAAGATTTAAAATATTTCACAAAGATTTCATTTATTTCGCAAGAATTTTAGATAGATTTCAAAGAATGCACAGAGACTTCAATGCTTTCCCCAAGATTTCAATAATTTCACAAATATCAGATGTTTAAAAAATTCCCATCTCTGCCAATACTTCCCAATCTCTAATTTCTCCTCACTTCTCCCATTGCCCTCCTCGTCATTTCACATACATCCTCTCCCATGATTTTTCCTCATCAAAACCTCTTTTCATGATACTTTCCTTTTCCTATTCTCCCTACATCCCCCTAGTTCCTCTCTCATTCCCTACTTCCGCTCTACATACCACGCTTTAACCTTCACTCACCCCTTCCTTTACCAACTTCTTCCTCATCTACTTTCCCCTCTCCTCTCTTCGCTAGCCAACACTACCCTTCCCCTGCTTCTCCACTTACATTTCCCCTCACTTTCATTGTTTCCCTCCCATCTCTGCCAATACTTCCCAATCTCTAATTTCTCCTCACTTCTCCCATTGCCCTCCTCGTCATTTCACATACACCCTCTCCCATGATTTTTCCTCATCAAAACCTCTTTTTATGATACTTTCCTTCCCCAACTCTCCCAACATAACCCTACTTCCCCCCTAGTTCCCTACTTCCGCTCTCTATACCACGCTTTAACCTTTACTCAACCCTTCCTTCACTAACTTTTTCCTCATCTACTTTTCCTTCTCGTTTATTTACTGGCCAACACTACCCTTCCCCTGCTTCTCCACTTACATTTCCTCTCACTTTCATTGTTTGCATCTCATCTCTGCCGAAACTCCCCAATCTCTAATTTCTCCTCGCCTTCCCTACGGTCCTTCCTATCATTTCCTATACATCTTTGCCCATCATGTTCCATACATTAAAACCTCCCACTACCATACTTTCCTTTTCCTGTTACCCCTACCTTCCCCAACTTCTTTCTCCTCCCCTCACTTTTTCAGCCAACACGACACTTTCACTTCTACCCCACCCACATTTCCCCTCACGTCCCTAGTCCTTATATCATCTCTGCTCATGCTTTCCCACCACTCATTTCCCCTCATTTCTCCTACTGCCTTTCCCCTCAGTTCCCATACTTCCGCTCCCAACATTTCTCTCTACTTTCCCTACTTACCCTTCCTTATTTCCGCGCACTTCTCTTGCTTTTCCATCCCTCAATTCCCCTACTTCTCCTCCGCTTATTTCCCCTTACTTCCTTTACTTCCTCTTCCCTTATTTTCCCTACTATACCACCAATCATTTCCCCTCACATCTCATTCCCTTATTTGCTCTCACTTCAACTATTTCCCCTCCCATCATTTCCTGTTTCTCCCCTCCCACAATTTCCTCTCACTTCTCCTCCTGGGGAAAAATTACGACGGATACGTACTAAACTTAATCTAAATTCGTAACTTTACTTTTTATGACGTATGCATGATTCCAGCCCTTTTCGACGCCTATAAGGCGAAGGTAAAGCCCTACTTTTTACTACCTAGGGAGTAAAAAGTACTTTTTAGTATCTAGGGATTAAAAAAGTACTTTTTGCTCCCTAGGGAATGAAAAGTGACGTCAGAGGTGAATAATGAAAATTGCACATCTATGAGCTCGCATTTTACGATTATCAGCCCACTCATCGTAAAAAATGTGAGGAAATTTTGGTTGGAGATAATAGAATTTTGCGGTTATTTATGGAAAGTTACCATATGTACCTGTAAAATTACCATAAATGATCAAAAATTTTCATTAATTTCCGGAAATTATTGAAAATTTAAAAAAATGAATTTTAGATCAATAATGGTAAGTTACCATATGTACCTGTAAAATTACCATAAATGATCGAAAATTTTCATCAATTTCCGGAAATTATTGAACATTTTTAAAAATGAATTTTAGATCAATAATGGTAAGTTACCATATCTACCTGTAAAATCACCATAAATGATCGAAAATTTTCATTAATTTCCAGAAATTTATGAAAATTATAAAAAATGAATATTGGGTAATTTATGGTAAGTTACCATGTATACCGCTAAAATTATCATAAATGACCGAAAATTTTCATTAATTTCCAGAAATTTTTAAAAATGAATATTGGGTAATTTATAGTATGTTACCATATATGCCGGTAAAATTACCATTAATTACCAAAAAATTTCATGAATTTTCGGAAATTTATGGAAATTGAAAAAATGAATTGTAGATCATTAATTTACCTGTAAAATTACCATGAATGACCGGAAATTTTCATAAATTTCCAGAAATTTATGGAAATGTTTAAAAATGAATTTTAGATCATTAATGGTAAGTTACGGTATTTACCTGTAAAATTACCATAGGTAATCGAACATTAATTTATGGAAATGTTTATAAATTAATTTTGGGTAATTTATGGTAAGTTACCATATTTACCGGTAAAATGATCATAAATGACCAAAAACTTTCAAAAAATTTCTGGCAATTTTTAAAACTTAATTTTAGATGAATAATTGTAAGTTACCATATTTACCTGTAAAATTACAATAAGTGACCGAAAGTTTTCATGAATTTCCGGAAATTTATGGAAATTCTTGAAAACGAATATTGGGTAATTTATGGTAACTTACTATATTTACCGCTATCATTACCATAAATTAACGAAAATTTTCATAAATTTTCGGAAATTTATGGAAATTTTTAAAAATGAATTTTAGATCACTAATGCTAAGTTATCATATTTACCTGTAAAATTACTATAAAAAAATTCATAAATTTCCGGAAATTTATGGAAATTTTTATAAATGAATTTTGGGTAGTTTATGGTAAGTTACTATATTTATCGATAAAATTACTATAAATTACCGATACTTTTCTTCAATTTCCAGAAATTTATGGAAATTTAAAAAAATGAATTTTAGGTAATTTAAGGTAAGTTATCATATTTACCGGTAGAATTATCATTAATGACCAAAAATTTCCATAAATTTCCGCAAATTCATAGACATTTTTAAATTGAATCCGGCATTTTTTTTATTGAATTTTTGATAATTTGGAATGAGTGAACATAAATTTCATGTTTCCTTATTCAAAATAGAATATGGACTGAAATCATGACTGTATTTCGAAAAATGTCTGAAATCATCCAATTGCTATAAAAAATAGGTCGAGTATTATGTTCCGACAAAATATACCGGATTTTAATTTTCTCGTCCGGCATATTTTGCCAGATTTCAATTTTCTCTTCCGGCATATTTTATCGTGTACTAAATTGAATTCCAAAGAATTTATTATGAATTCCAAATGATTTATTATTAATTCCAAAGAATTCTAGATTAATTGCAACGAGTTAAAAAAATTGATGTTTGCAAAAAATATGTTGGACAATAGAAAATTAGAGGGAGATCTTGATGACGGGTGGAGATTATGTTTCATCTGTATATATCCGTATTCCTTGCCGGATCTTAATTTTCTCTTCCGGCATATTTTGCCGGATTTTAATTTTTTCTTCTACCATATTTTTAATAACGTCATAATTTTCCGTAAATTATCATAAATTTCCACAACTTTCGTAAATTTTCACAAATTTTATAAATTTCATAAATTTTCACATTAATGATAAATTTCCATAAAATTTAGAAATTATGGTAATTTATTAAACTTTTCATACATTTTTAAAATTATGGTAATGGATGGAAATATATGATAATTTAAGGAAATTTTAGAAATACATGGTAATAGATTGATAACTTTTGTGACCAGTCACAAGGGTGCCTTGCCGGAAGAGAAAATTAAGATCCGGCAAAATATGCTGGAACATAAAATTAAAATCCGGCAAGATATGTCGGAACAGAAAATTAAAATCCGGAAAAATATGCCGGATCCGAATACACTACGTAAAAAATATCGTACGCGCCAAGGGGGAGGGCACTTTTTCTCCCCCTAGGTGCATAATATACTAATATATATATGTGTGTATATATGAAATAATAAATATAAATAATAATAAATAAATGACATATATATATATGTATATATGTTCCAACAGTAGATAAGCTGCAAAATATATATGTTACATAAAATACAAATAAAATGAAAGTATATGTGTTCCAACAGTAGTTTTTTACTTTATCCTCCCCCCCCCCTTCTCAAATTTGAGACGTAGTTTATGGATTGTCCCTATGTATTATGAGCTAATCTTGAATTTATAGGATTGGATATTTGTGATATTCTTCATTAAGTATAATTTCCGGAACAAATTTCAGGAAAATGAAATTTGTGGGTCGTTAAGAATAGATTGAAAATGCCGGATTATGACAAAAGTCTCGCATCTGTCATCTCGAAAAATACATTATTCGATATCAATGTTGCCCTCTCTGCTGATACGTCACTCAAATATCTGTCGATAATCCCTGAATACTTATGAGGGTCATTTCAAATAATAGAATTACCTTGTCCAACATTTATTCAAAATCGCATATATTCCAACACAAAGAAAATTATATTTCCATGCATACCTAATTCCCCATGATTATTTCAAAATACACTTATGTATGGGTGAAAATCGAATAGTTGACAATATCATGTCCCTGGAATATTATGGTGTTTGGAGGAATAATTTTCCTAATTACAGGGTTTTATAAAAAACATTTTCTCTGATAATATCCTATCTACAAATAGTTATTATTTTACTTTGTATCAAAATTAATTCAAATAAATGAAGAGTGAGCGAACAAAACATTCGAATCTTCTGTTCTCTTTTTTAATATGAAGATTGAAATTTTGAAATTTCCAAAAAATTTCCCCATCGCTTCGAAAATTATGGCGAATTTTTCCTATGTGCAGTTTTTGCTAGTGAATATTAAACAATAATTCTGAATTGAAAAAAAAATGTTGCTCAATTTGGAATTTTTTGAAAAAGGCCAAAAAACATGTTTTTTGGATTGAGTCCTATGCATACATTAAAAAAAAAGTTGAATATGTCGATCCCGAAATTTCTTCAGCTTGAATGAAAGAAACATGCTGTTATTTTGTTTTTTCAAACAAAAAATTTTTTAGTCTTAGCAAGTCATCAAAATCGCTAAAAAAAAATGTAAAATTGACCGTTTTTTAATGCTTGAAACATCACTAAATTTTTTTTTAATAAAATAACAGCATGTTTCTTTGATTCCAGCTGAAGAAATTTTAGGTTCGACATATTCAACTTTTTTCAAAATGTGTGCATAGGACTCAATCCAAAGAACATGATTTTTGGCCCTTTTCAAAAAATTCAATATTGAGCAACATTTTTTTTCAATTCATAATTTTTTATTATTATTCAATAGCAAAAACTGCATATAAAAAAAATTGCCATAATTTTCAAAGCAATAGGAAAATTTTTTGGAATTTTCAAATCAAAAAAGAGAACAGACGATATTAACCGACTTCAAATATTTTTTTTATAATAGTTATTATTATTGTGTTTTATTATTAGAAGAAGTATATTTTCGAGGTGACTTCATGAGTAATATTTTACTTTTATTATAATGCTTTACAAAATAACTATTATTTTTAAACATTCAGTCGTAATGAATAAACATAAAAATCTGAAACTCCTTGATATTTCATTAAAATTATTCCGTATAATTAACTTCTAATGTAAAGAAATAGTTAAAATCCTTTAAAACTCATTTGGACCCCTAAAATATTTGAAATCTTTTGAAATCCCTTGATTGTATTGAAACTTATTGAAAATTCCTTGAAATCGATTGAAAGTTCCTTGAAATCTGTAAAAACATCCTAAAATCTTCAAAATATTTAAAACCCCTTTAATTGAATAAAATCTATTGAAAATAATTGAGAATCTTTTAAAATGCCCTAAAATCTTTCTTATGCTCGAAAATTCTTTCCAATTCTTGAAAGAGATTTAAAATTCCTGGGAATCTGTAAAATACCCTAAAATCTTTAAAATCTTTGTAATCCCTTTATTTGATTAAAATGTATTAAAACTTTTCAAAATCTTCTAAAATACCCTAAAACATTCATAATCCTTGAAATCCCTTTAAAATATTGAACTTTATTGAAAATTCCTTGGAATTTGTAAAAATCCTTGAAATTGCTTCAATTTATTGAAATCGACTGAAAATTCCTTGGAATCGGTAAAAATACCCTAAAATATTTCAAATCTTCTGGAATTCCCTCTATTTAATTAAATCTACAGAAAAATCCTTGCAATCTTTCAAAATACCCTAAAATATTGAGAATCCTTGAAGCCTTCTCAATGCATTGAAACCGATTGAAAATTCATTGGAATCTGTAAAAATAACCCATTAAATTTTTATGCTCTGAAATTCCTTCCAGTTATTAAAATCAATTTAAAATTCCTTGGAATCTGTAAAAATACCCTAAAATCTTTAAAATCTTTGAAACCCCTTTAATTAATTGAAATATATTGAAAACTATTCCAAATCTCTTAAAATACCCTAAAATATTTTAAATCTTCTGGAATTCCCGCTATTAATTAAAATCTATAGAAAAATCCTTGCAATCTCTAAAAATACCCTAAAATATTTAAAATCCTTGAAGCCTTCTCAACGTATCGAAGTCGATTGAAAATTCATTGAAACCTGTAAAAATAAACCATTAAATTTTTATACTCTGAAATTCCTTCCAGTTATTAAAATCAATTTAAAATTCCTTGGAATCTGTAAAAATACCCTAAAATCTTTCAAATCTTTGAAACCCCTTTAATTAATTGAAATATATTGAAAACTATTCCAAATCTTTTAAAATGCCCTAAAATATTTATAATCCTCGAAATCCCTTGAAATTATTGAACACTTGAAAATTCCTTGGAATCTGTAAAAATACCCTAAAATCTTTCAAATTCTTGAAATCGCCTCAATTTATTGAAATCGATTGAAAATGCATTGGAATCCGTAAAAATATCCTAAAATATTTATACTTCTCTGAAATCCCTTCCAGTTATTGAAATCTTTTGAAATTCCTTGGTATCTGTAAAAATACCCTAAAATCTTTTGAATCTTTGAAATCCCTTCAACTGATTAAAATCTATTGAAAATTATTTAAAATCTTTTAAAATACCCTAAAGTCCTTCTAATGCTCTAAAATTCTTTCCAGTTATTAAAATCGATTTAAAATTCCTTGGAGTCTGTGAAAATACCCTGAAATCTTTCAAATCCCTTCAATTTATTAAAAGGGATTCAAAATTCCGCATAATTTGTAAAAATACCCTAAAATCTTCAAAATCTTTTAAATCTCTTCAATTAATAAATCTATTGTACCTTACCTTAGATCTTTTAAAATACCTTAAAATACCTCAAAATCTGTAAAGTCTTCAAAATCCCTTCAATTTATTGAAATCGACTTAAAATTCATTAGAATCGGTAAAAATACCCTGAAATATTTCAAATCCTCTAAAATTACTTCCAATTATTGAAATCTACTGAAAATTCCTTGGAATCTTTTAAAATATCCTAAAATATTTGAAATCTTCTGAAATTCCTTTTATTCATTAAAATCTATAGAAAATTCTTTGGAATTTTTTTAAATACCCTAAAATATTTAAAATCCATGAAGACTTTTCGATTTATTAAAGTCGATTGAAAATACATTGGAATCTGTAAAAATGCCCCAAAATATTTTTAATCCTCTGAAATTCCTTCCAGTTATTGAAATCGATTAAAAATTCATTGGAATCTGTAAAAATACCCTAAAATCTTTAAAATCTTTGAAATCCCTTTATTTGATTAAAATCTATTTAAAAATATTAGAAATCTTCTAAAATACCCTAAAATCTTTGTAATCCTTGAAATCCCTTTAAATTATTGAACTCCACTGAAAATTTCTTGAAATCCGTATAAATCCTTGTAATCACTTCAATTTATTGAAATCTAGTGAAAACGCACTAGAATTAGTAGAAATACCCTAAAATATTTATAATTCTCTGAAATTTCTTCCGGTTAATAAAATCGATTTAAAATTCCTTGGAATCTGTAAAAATACCCTAAAATCTTTAAAATCTTTGAAATCCCTTTATTTGATTAAAATCTATTGAAAAATATTAGAAATCTTCTAAAATACCCTAAAATCTTTGTAATCCTTGAAATCCCTTTAAATTATTGAACTTTCTTGAAAATTCCTTGGAATCTGTAAAACCCTTGGAATGGCTTCAATTTATTGAAATTGATTGAAAATGCATTGGAATCGGTAAAAATACACTAAAATCTTCAAAATATTTGAAATCCTTTTGATTAATTATAATCTATTGAAAATTATTAAAAATCTTTCAAAAATCCCTAAGATCTTTTTAGTGCACTAAAATTCTTTCCAATTATTAAAGTCGATTAAAAATTCCTTGGAATCTGTCAAAATATCCCAAAATCTTTAAAATCCTTGAAATCCCTTCAATTCATTGAAATCGATTGAAGATTCCTTGGAGTCTGTAAGAATAACCTAGAATCTTTGAAACTCCTTTAATTCATAGAAATCGATTGAAAATTCCTTGGAATATGTAAAAATAACCTAAAACCTTTAAAATCCTTCCAATTCATTGAAATCGATTCAAAATTCCGCATAATTTGTACAAATAACCTAAAATCTTTAAAAACTTTGAATTCTCTTCAATTATTGAAATCCATTGAACCTTACTGAAATCTTTTAAAATACCCTGAAATCGGTCGAATTCTTGAAATCCCTTCGATTTATTGAAATAAACTGATAATTTCTTGAAATCTTTTAAAATACCCTAAAATTTTTAAAATCCTCAAGGCCTTTTCATTTGATTGAAATCGAGTGAAAATGCATTGGAATCTGTAAAAATAACCTTAAATCTTCAAAAGCCCTTCAATTTATTTAAATTGATTTCAAATTCCAGATAATTTGTAAACATACCCTAAAATAATTAAAAGCGGTTAAATCTCTTCCATTAATTTAAATCTATTGAACCTTACTTAAAATCTGTCAAAATACCCTAAAATTGGTAAAATCCTTAAAATCCCTTCAATTCATTGAAATCAATTGAAAATTGATTGGAATCTGTAAAAATACCCCAAAATATTTTTAATCCTCTGAAATTCCTTACAGGTAATGAAATCGATTCAAAATTCCTTGGAATCTATGAGAACACCCTAAAATCTTTAAAATCTTCGAAACCCCTTCAGTTGATTAAAATCTATTGAAAATATAAAAAATCTTTTCAAATACCCCAAAATCTTTATAATCCTTGAAATCCCTTCAATTTATTGAAATCGATTGAAAATACTTTGTAATCTAGAAAAGCAACCTAAAATCTTTAAAATCCCTTCAATTTATTGAAATCGATTAAAATTCCTTGGAATCTGTAAAAATACCCTAAATTTTTTAAAATCTTTGAAATCCCTTCAATTACTTAAAATGTATTGAAAAATATGTAAAATCTTCCAAAATACCCTAAAATCTTTATAATCCTTGAAATCCCTTTAACTTATTGAACACTTGAAAATTCCTTGGAGTCTGTAAAAATACCCTTAACTATTTATAATACTCTGAAATTCCTTCCAGTGATTGAAATCGATTTAAAATTCCTTGGAATCTGTGGAAATACCCTAAAATCTTTAAAATCTTTGAAATCCCTTTAGTTGATTGAGATCTATTAAAAACTATCAAAAATCTTTTAAAATACCCTAAAATCTTTATAATCCTCAAAATCCCTTCAAATTATTGAAACCGATTTTAACTTCCTTGTAATTTGTAAAAATACCCTAAAATCTTCAAAATCCTTAAAAGTGCTTCAAATTATTGAAATCGATTGAAAATTCCTTGGAATCTATAAAAATAACCTAAAATCTTTAAAGTCCCTTCAATTTATTGAAATCGATTAAAGTTCCTTGGAATCTGTAAAAAATACCCTAAATTCTTTAAAATCTTCAAAATCCCTTCAATTACTTAAAATCTATTGAAAAATATTAAAAATCTTTTTAAATACCCTAAAATCTTTATAATCCTTGAAATCCCTTCAAATTATTGAACACTTGAAAATTCCTTGGAATCTGTAAAAATGCCCTAATATCTTTAAAATCCTTTAAATAGCTTCAATTTATTGATATCGATTGAAAAATGCATTTAAATCGGTAAAACTACCCTAAAATATTTGCAATACTCTGAAATTCCTTCCAGTTATTGAAATAGATTTAAAATTCTTCGGAATCTGTAAAAATATCCTAAAATCTTTGAAATCTTTGAAATCCCTTTAGTTGATTAAAATCTCTTAAAAATTATTTTAAATCTTTTAAAATACCCTAAAATATTTTTAATGCTCTGAAATTCTTTGCACTTACTGAAATCTCTCTTTTTTTCTTTGGAAGTTCTCAAAAATACCTTAAAATCTGTCCAATCCTTCGAAATCACTTTAATATATTGAAATTTGTTGAAAACTTCTTGGAATCTTTAAAAATACCCTAAAATCATTAAAATCCTTCGAAATTCAAAATTTCAATCAATATAAATAGACAAATTCCTTGAAATCGTTTAAAATACCTGAAAAGAAATTGAAAATTCCTTGGAATCTTCAAAAATACCCTTAAATTATCTAAAATCTTCTGAAATCCTTGAAATGTATTGAAATCTATTAAAAATCTTATACATTACATGAAATCTTATGATATTTCTTGAAATCGCTGAAAATATTTAAACTCCTGTGAAATTCCCTGAACTCTTTGAAAATCTTTTCAAATCTTTGAAATCCTTCGAAACCCTTTAATATTTAGACATTTTGTGTATCTATTGAAATCCCATAAAAATCCTCGGACATTTTGTAAAGTGATTATTTGTTTCATTAATTTTATTATAAGAAATAATATTAATAAAATTTTTATTTTCTTATCTTAAGCCTCGAGTAGCAGACCTAATTGTTATTTTGACTTTCAAATTTTGTAAATCAAATCATTCCAACTTTTTGACTTTTACTCATATATGGGAAACCACCCTACATTAGATAGGAAAAAATTTGAACAGCATTTACCTACATCAGTTTCCAAAAATAAAGAAAAATTTTCTTTTTGAAATAAAGCTTACATATTATAATTTTGTATATATTTATCATTTACCATTAGTATACTTACAATTAAAATCAGTTTATTGAGTAAATAATAGTGGAAACTATGATTATTTTACAAAAATCACAAAAGCCTAAATTTTTGACATTTTTAATAACTATTAATTTGAACTATTATTTGTTTTATTATTCACAATAAGTTAAATTCAGAAACATTACGAATCAAAACATACACAAACTTCAACTTAAACCAACTGCGAGACAGCCGCTGTTACTGTTCGAAAATGTAATGTCCAATAAAAAGTCCTCAGATATTCATAAATAATAAAGAAAGAATTATTTGTATCGGTAAATATTGTTCATTCAACTTCAAGCTTTGATTCTAATATCTTATGTCTAAACATGCCACAAAAATGTTTCATTGAGGTAAAAAGTATTAATAATGAAGAGGCGAAATTTGTTTTTCGATTGTAATGTGGTTTTCCCTAATTATTCTAGTAATTTATGCCACCCAGTATACTTCCTTGCAATGAAGTGCCAAACGCCAGTAATAAAGTGGTAAACATTTCGGGCACCATTTCGAGAGCGAAAGAGCGATTACCTCAGACGTCTTTGAGCGTTGAGAGGAGAATGTTGGAAGGCAGCACTTTTTCCTATTTCCATCTGGCGACAGGGCTCAGAGGGGGTGGAAGCATCGGGGGTGCAATTCATATTTGTCCGTAGGCAGCAGCGGAATTGCACCTTTAATCAAGATTTCTACCAATTTGCGAGAGCCGACGGCGCGAAGACAAAGCCTATTGTTGCCGTAACTGGTTGGGGCTTCAAGTGTTCCAACGCAACAGAAAGCCCGATGCGCGTCTATACCGGGTGAGCCAAATACTCACCTTAATGGAATTAGTTTCCTCTTCCAGAAATTCATTCCAGATCTGCATTCTTCCACGAATTTCCTAAAAAAGTTATCATAAACTATCATGATGATTCGGCTACATATATGTGTTGGAACATGGTATGATTGTCATGTACATGAATTGGTTTAGGTTGAAATGATCATCCAAACAAGGACCATCTCTGAAATCATCATCCATAGCATACAATCATTGCAGATGCTCTTCATGTAGATGGTGATTGTAAATACATGATCATTCCACAGATGACAATTATTGTCTTCAAAATGACAGTTGTAGCATTTGAGAACTGAAAATAACATCTTTGCAGAAAAAGAGACCACCTTGTATGCTTTTATACCCTTCATCTCCAGCTGGCTCTAAGAAATTGTAATGAACGATCATCATGGGTATTGTCATTGACATAAGCATGTTTGTCTTAATCTGAAATGATCATCCAGGCAAGGACCATCTTTGAAAACTACAAAGAATATCTTTCCTGAAAAAAGGACCACCCTATATTCCTTTATATCCTTCATCTCCAGCGAAGAGACACAAAAGGACAAGGAATATTCTCGAGCAAACTTGTTCCACTGCTCTACAATTCGAAAACTTTAAAGATTCTAAAATTATTGACTTGAATTGAAAAAACCTTCAAACTCCTCTCTGGAATGTGATAAATGTAAGTACAGGTGCCGCAAAATTAGAAGACGGCCCTAACGCGACTAGCGCTTTCAGGATCTCCCCATCGTTTGCTTCCGGCGTCAGCAGAGCAAAGCAACTTGAAACCACTCGTAGTTCTGTTTGTGTTTGCTAATTGTGAATTGTCTACTTCTTGCCTGTGCCGTGTGAGCCGTCAGTACTCTCAGTACTGAACCAGTCCACAGCTGAGCGTCGCCCACTGAGGAATGCTCAGACCGAGGAAAAAGCATCCCCTAAGGCTCTCTTTCGTCTGCCCTACCCGCTCCTTCTATCCCTTCTTATTCACTAACCCACAACCCTTCCTACCCTCTCCCTGACATCCTAGACACTCGAGTTTACCTCACTAGTCGCTGCTTACAAGAGCACCACCCGCAAGGGTACCGATTTTTCAGCGCTTCACTTTATTTCTGTCTTGGAAATCTTGAAAAAAATGCATCTCTCTGGAAGGAAGAGCTGTATGTATCTGCTAAATAATGTGTGTCAGGAAAACCTATTCTATCTTATAATTAATCTCTAGATAAAGATTAATCAGTTGTTAGATGCTAGTTGAACAAACAAGTCTTGATTACTGGTTAACCATCTACCAATTGATGTTTCAACCCTGATCAACACCTTACCAACATTTTAAGATGAAGATTAATCATCAGAAACATCTCTTCACCTATTAAGACAGTTTCCTCTATTACCCACTCTCCTCCACCCAGCTCGAAATAAAACGATGGTTTGTTGGTCAGAAAGTAGAAATATTGTCAATAGAGGATTCGCATTTCCCGTCTCCCCGGAGACGAGGGACATATTGTTCGGTTCAGTAATTCCTCGCGTTATTTCTCGTGTTTGCTTTTTATCACTATAAACTGATATATATTGTCCGAGGCTACTCCCCCTTGATGGGATGTGTCTGTAGAGTGTAATATGTGTGTATATATAGTGGTTCAGATGCGATATTGGGATAGGGGATAATATGCACAGGGTATATAGGATTACAAGGAACCTACATGGTATAGAATGTCGTTCCCCTGAGGCGAAAAGAATGCAATTGTAGGTGGTATATCCTTAACGATGGACAGACTGATTGGTCATATACTATGGTGTGAAAATTACATGATTGTGTGATGTGATACAGAGGGTTGATTTCTTCATGCTGGACATATTCTTTAGAGTACAAAATTAAATAAAAAGGGATACACCGTATTATCATCACCACCGAATATATCTAATTTATTCCGGAAAATCTTGATACTTGACTAGGTTCCTTTTTCTCATGGTGAACTTTTGTTCAACTGCTTTTTCCTCATTTAAAATCTGTTCACGAGATCCCGCCATAATTGGTTGCTTCTTTTGAAGGATATTTACACACTACCATGCTCTGCACGCTTGTCACATGTCAGGACACGTGCTGCGACACCTAATCTGTAGGAAAACAAACAACCAATCAAAGTCCACTTGAAAACGCTTCTCGTCACAATCAATAAAGTGTATTAGAATGAAAAATTTATATAGTTATGAAAATTTAAGTCATATTTGTATATGATAATCAGTCATTTTCCTGAACAATGATGATCTTCAACAAATGAAAATTGCTTTCAATTTTAACAATGTGCTAAAGGAAAACCATTGACAATTAATCTAGGGAAGTATTCATCATCTATTGAAAGACCACGTGTCTTTATTTACCAATTAAAATTCTTTTCACCTGTACAATATCTCCTGAACAGCTGTCATTTGTAGAATTCTAACTTGTTCGAAGATGAAGAACATGCTCATTGCTCCTAGAATCATCTGAGGAATTTAGATGGTGAACTGTCTTCGAAGTGAGTTATTTGACATTAGTAGGTCGGTGTCAGAGGATCGGAAGTGTTTGTTAGGTGGAAGATGGAAGGTGTTAAGGAATGCTTGCGCGATGGCAGAGTCGACCGCTGTCGGTTGATCAAAAACTCGGATGTCTGTCTTTATCAGCCGACAGGCAAGGCAGCTGCATCGGTGAAAACCACCCCTGCAGTTTTCCACCTCCGAAGATCCGAGGGTGGAAACGTGGAAAACGCCCCGATTGGTGTAGCCGGATTAAACGAGGGAGGCCATCTAGCCTCCCTATTGGTTCCTCACGAATCCATACTCAGTATTCATTCGCTATCCCATTCGTCGGCCTTCCGCCGCCACAGATTCGAACACTACCTTCCCCCATCTACCAGCCTTGCCGTTCAATGCATTTCGCCGCCTCTGGCGTGTTTCGCCTTTTCTGATACCCACACACCACCAGCGAAACGTAATCTTTTATTTCAACCTATGTGCAATCGTATATTATGACCTTCTCCTTTTTTATTGGGCTCATTTTCAAGAACGGATACTGGTATTAACGTGAATAGGGTCTCGTAATGAATGACTCTTATTGGAGGGATTTCACTTTGTAATTACGATCATGGAATAGTGATGTGAGCAGGTTTTCCGTGCAAACATTTTTTTGAAGTTGTTTTTGTATAGAGAATCGTGGGTTGTTGGTAGAAAATCCCTTTTGGAGATGGAAATGGAGACGAGTTTGCTATGCATTATGGAATGAATTGAAAATTATGAGTGTTGATATTGATATTATTATTCGAGTTATTCATGTTCTTTTGTTTCGAATTTCAAATTATATCGGATGAATCAGAAATGTTGGTTTTTGGTATTGTAGAAGATGGACGGTTGTGAATGGAATTTATTAACTAAGAATTGTTTTATCAAACCTAATGGAAATGCATCAGGATTGCAAAGTGATGCTTTCTATAATAATAGATAGTATTAGACACGATAGATGATGCTAAAAATTATGGATGATATAATAGAAAGAACTTAAAACAATATTTTTACTTTTTAAAAAATAATAATGATCGCAAAAATAATTGTTTCAACTTACAATGATGATAAACAACACAACAAAAATTAAAATCCTCAGAATGACATATGGAATGAAATAATGGATGATGAACTATTAAAAAAAATCAAACATACCATGATAATCGTTTCCATATGTGAAATAATATTCTTAATAAAGACCATATGTAACATGATCTTCTATGGAACAATCATCTTTTTTTTTAACTGACATTTAAATTGTGGTAAATTATCCTTTTATTCTTTTGAACTCTTTTGAATCAATGAAAATCTTCTGAAATCCTTCAAATTCCCTGAATTATCTGAATTCATGTAATTGCCTGCATTCGCAAAATTATATAAATTTGTCAAATTCACTGGATTCCACGGAATTTAAAATAATGCAAAGAATTCAGAAGAATTGAAGGAATTCAGAGCATTCTGGAAATGTATGAAAAGAATCTATAGGGAACTCGCAGAATTCAAGGAATTCATAGAATTCAAGAAATTCATGAACTTCGTGGAATTCATAGAATTCATAGAATTCAAGAAATTCATGAACTTCGTGGAATTCATCAAATTCATAGAATTCAAGAAATTCATAGGATTCATGGAATTCACAGAATTCACAGAATTCATGTAATTTACAGAATGCATGGAATTCATAGAATTCATGGAATTCTATGATTTTCTCAAATATTCTGAATTTCCTGAATATTCTAAATTCCTTGAATTCCCTAAAATATCTTAATTTTGTTTATTCCTTGAATTCTATAAAGTGTTTTAATTCTCTAAATTCTCCAAATTCCTTGGATCACTCGAATTTATGCAATTGGCTGAATTCGCAAAATTGTATAACTTTGTCAAATTTACTGGATTCCACGGACTTTCATATAATGCAAAGAATTCATAGAATTTAGGGAATTCATAGAATTCAGGGAATTCTTAGAATTCAGGGAATTCATAGAATTCAGGGAATTCATAGAATTTATGGAATTTATAGAATTCATGGAATTTATAGAATTCATAGAATTTATGGAAAATAATGGAATTTATGGAATTTATAGAATTTATAGAATTCAAGGAATTTAACAAATTCAGAGAATTAGAGGAATTCAGAGCATTTAATAAATCAAGGATTTCAAAGATTTCAAAGAAACTCAGGAATGCAGAACAATTGAAGGAATTCAAAGAATTGAGTGAATGCATTCAGAGTATCCAGGATATTCAGGGAATTCATGGAATTCAAGGAATGCATAGAATTCACAGAATTCATGGCATTCATAGAATTTATGGAATTCATAGAATTCATGGGATTCATAGAATTCATGGAATTCATAGAATTTATGGAATTCACGTAATTAACAGAATTCATGGAATTCATAGAATTCATGGAATTCATAGAATTAAAGAAATTCATAGAATTGAAAAAAAATCATAGAATTCAAGAAATGCATAGAATTTATGGAATTCATATAATTTGAAGAATTCATAGAATCCAAAGAATTCCTTGAATTCAAGAAATTCATACAATTCAAGAAATTCAGAAAAATAGGAGTATTTCAGGAATTCAGAATATTCAAGAAATTCAGAGAATTTATAGATTTCATGGAATTCAAGGTATTCAGAACAATTAAAGGAATCCAGAGAATTCAGTGAATGAATTTAGCATATTCAGGAAATTCAAAGAATTCAGGGAATTGAAATATTTCTGGTAATATAGAGAAATCATGGATTTAAGAGAATTTCAAGCAATTCAAGGAATTCAAAACATTTTTTTTTGTTTGCAAACTAAAATTATTAAGATTGTGGTAGATCATTAATTTTTTTTTTTTTAACAAAAGTTCAGATAGGTAAACATTTGATCACGGATTCCTCCAAATTCCCTCAATTATTCGAATTCTTGTAAATTTTCTGAATTATCTCATTTCTTCTGAATTCTGTGAATTCTTCCCATTACTTTAAAGTCCTTGGTATTCCCTGAATTATATGAATTCCATGAATTTAAGGAATTCCATCAATTATCTGAATTCGTTTACTTGCCTGCATTCAAAAAATTCAGGGAATAAGAAGAATTTCAATAATTCAGAGAATTGAAGGAATGCAGGAATTCAGAGAATTCATGGAATTCAGGAAATTCACAGAATTAAAACAGTTATTAGAATTCAAGGTATAAACAAAATTAAGATATTTTAAAGTATTCAAGGAATTTATAATATTCAGGAAATTCAGAATACTCAAGGAATTCATAGAATTTGAGGAATTCATAGAATTCAAGGAATTTAAGGGATCCAGAGAAATTCAACGAATTCAGGGAATAAGAACAATTTCAATAATTCGGAGAATTGAAAGAATTCAGGGAATTCAGAGAATTCAGAGAATTCAGAGAGTTCAGAGAATTCAGGGAATTCAGAGAATTAAAACAGTTAATAGAATTCAACGTATAAAGAAAATTAATACATTTTAAGGAATTCAAGGAATTTAGAATATTCAGGAAATTCAGAATATTCAAGGAATTCATAGAATTCAGAGAATTGAAAGAATCCGAAGAATTCAGGGAATAAAAAGAATTTCAATAAATCAGAGAATTGAAAGAATTCAGGGAATCCATAAATTTAGAACAATTGATAGAATTCAAGGTATAAATAAAATTAAGATATTTTAAGGAATTCAAGGAATTTAGAATACTCAGGAAATTCAGAATATTCAAGCTAATTATAGAATTCAAGGAGTTTAAGGAATTCAGAGAATTTCAGGAGTTAAAAATATTCAAGGAATTTAAAGAATTGAAGTAATTCAGTGAATAAGAAGAATTTAAATAATTCAGGGAATTCAGAGAATTAAAACAGTTAATAGAATTCAAGGTATAAAGAAAATTAAGATAATTGAAGGAATTCAAGGAACTTAAAATAATCAGGAATGAAAAATAATTTTTGTTGTTGAAGGTTCATCTCCTTGGTTGAAAATTTAACTGTTTTATTGAAATTTATTTTTTTTTGTTTTATTTTAAATTAATTTTTTTGACTGAAAATGTAACTTTTCCATTTTGAATTGATAATTCGTCTTCTTTATTATGGTTTGAAATTTTCTCTTTTTTGGTTGTACATGCAACAGTTTCACTGAAAATTAATTTTTTTGATGAGAAAATGAATTTTTTTACTGTTGAAAATTCATTGTTTGAACTGAAAATTTAACTATTCCAGTTGAAGGTTTATAATTTTAGTTGAAAATTTATCTCTATGGTAAAAAAATCTAAATATTTTGTTGAAAATTCGTTTTTCTTTTTTTGTTTTAAATTAATTTTCTACCTGAAAATGTTACTTTTCTATTTTTGGCTGAAAATTGATTTTTTTAGTTGAAAATTCGTCTTTTTTGATAGAAAAATAATTTTCTTGGTTCAAAATTCCCTCTTTTTGATTGATATATTTGTTTGGAAATTCATTTATTTTGTTGAAAATTCGTCGTTTTTGATACATAATTAATCGTCTTGATTGAAAGTTCTTGTTTTTGGTTATAAAATACATTCCTTTTAGTAGAAATTTCATATTTTTTGGTTGAGATATCAACTATTACATTTTTCGTTGACAATTCATCTTTTTGTTGAAAATTCAACTTTTCGGGTAGAAAAAGTCGTATTTTGTTGGTCGAAAATGCAACTGGTTTGTTGGAATTCGAACAGAAAATTTGTCTCTTTGGATTGAGCATTCATCTTCTTTTGTTGAAAATTTAACTTTATTCAAAAAATTTAATTATTTGGTTGAAAATGCAACTATTTTTGGTTGAAGTTCATTCCGTTTTGTTTGAAAATTCTACTATTTCGTCAAAAATTTAATTATTGTGTTTTTGAATATAAATGGTCAGAGAAATTAAAAAATTAGATAAGGTCAAGTCAGGGAATTTCGAAACTGAAATTTTTCGGCCACCCCGATTATCAAATGATTGTTCTATTCAGATAAATCATCCTGATGGAAATATGATGTACGATAACGCGAGACTCGAAATAAAGTAAAAATGGATCAATTTCACTTTTTACTAACTTTTTATAGAGCAATGAATGTCAACCCGTCCGTCTTGGCCGGCCTAACCTACATACATAGGGGAGACCAGTATGAACTGAATAATACTTAGGAAAAACTGACTGGATTTCAAAGCAAGAGTTCTGTAGAATTTTTTTATGAGTAGAAATATTATAAACGAGTTTTATAATCAGCTCTTTCCTTAGATTTGTCAAACTCTTGGCCTCAAAACTGTTTGAAGATTAATTCTCTTAATTTCCATCGAAAATAAATTTTACGTCTTTTTATGAGAAGTGTCATTTGGTACGAGATGAATAAATTGTTGAAAAGTTAGGCTTGGGTATAGAAGTAATTTTTTTGGTTTTAGGTTGCGAGCAGTTTTGTTTTGATTGGAAATAGTTTTGGATTATTGTTTCATGAATTTATATACAATTTCCTTTGAAAAGTTATTGGAAACGGCTTAACATATGAATATTTACTTCGTACCGGAAAAATACCATCTGAATAAAATTCAACGTGCTAAAAAAGTATAAAATATAGGATAAATGATTGATACAATTCATGTGACGGTATGGCTATCTTTAAAATTAATGTTCGAGTTTTAATTTGGTATGTATTACTTTCCCCACTTATTCTTCTTTTATCGATATTGTGATATTATCGAAAAATGAGCTGAAACAAAATTGAAGCCCCAGTTTTTTCTGTGTGGTTTTCACTACATATATTCAAAACATTATTACTCACTCACTGTATATCACTTAATTTCATGAAAATGAGATCAATATGTGATATTGGATACCATTTGTTTATACAATTCATAGGAAAACATATGCGTTTGGTTTCATGAGGTAATTGCACGCGATGTATTTATCTTTTCTGACCTTGTTATCAAGCACGAGCTTGCTATTTCGTTTGTGACAATACAAATTGAGACATTACAATTTTTTCAGTGATAATTGATAGCTAAAATTAAATCTGTGAAAAGTAGGTAATTTCAAAGTCCTTCCTTTTGTTATGCTCGAAACTTGTTGTGAGTAAATATTTTCTCAAATTCGAGGATGAATTCATAGTCTGCAAAAGCTGACTCATTCATTATTCAACAGATGTTTTTTCAAAAATGAAAGAAGCGTGTAAAGAAAGGGTCAAAAAGTCAACAGATCTGACCTAGTTGGGCCGAGGGGGCTGCACCCATTTCTAAATCTAAAAAAAAAACGAGGGAGAAATAGTTTATTGAATCCTGAATGACGGAACACCTAGTACCTACATACATTAGGGTGTGTCGTGAATGACAAAGTATTATAATATAATGGCATTGTGAACATTCTTGTTCCTTTTCGAAAAAGAAAGCACATACAAAAATGTGATCCAGTTTAATGAAATCCTGAACTTCCTCATCGACGTCATGGGTCAAGAAATGGTTGTGATATTCTAATTTGGTACAACAAAAATATTGTTGTGTTATTTTATATAAAAAATGTTAGAGCTGTTTTTTACATGATTTACTTCTCCTTCATACATATAATTAAGGTTGTCAATGTATCTAGTCTTGATTATAATCAATTCAAAAAAAATTTTATATGGTATCAAGGAGTTCTTCTCGAACCTCCAAGCAACATTTTACAACATTTTAACTTGAAAACTTGTCTTTGGATTAACTCAACTCTTTTTAATTTATTTTGTATAATTCAAGTTTGTGACATATGATACTTTATCATTTTGAATGTTTCATTGTGAGATTTTTTTTTAAGCCCTTAGAATTAAGCCTATTGAGATTAGAAGAATTTCATTATATAACTTGTTCATTATTAAACGATTGAATTCAAAGTTTTTGAGTGAACATTTTTCAACCTTTAGTTTTGATTACTTCAAATGAAAACATCTTTAGCTTTAAAATTTTAAACTTTGTAATTTCAGTGATCGAAAAAATTGGTTGCGAACGCGGAAAAAGTCGGGAATTTTTTTGGATGATAAAAGTGGCCACCCTGGTACACCATAAGAATCTTAATATTATTTTTTGTTTGATAAATTATACGAAGAATTGGAATGGATAATTATCGCTTTCTTCACTTTTGCATGGTAGAGTTTTTTTCTTGAAGAACATAAATTACAGGTAGCAGAGGATTCAGATCGGATGTTGAGATAAAGTTTAATCAAACTCAAGAAAATGCAAAGTGTTAGCGTCAGCTTAAGGTTAAGAAGCATTCTTTTCCCCTTTTATTCCTCTTTCTATTGTAATCTGTTTTCCAATTCAAATTGTGCAAATTTTATTATTTTATTTTCTTGCATTTAACATACTTGGGTTGACGTAGAATCCAAAGACTTTTAGTGATAAAAACGACGAAGTCAGATTTCGTTCACCGACTGAATCGGCAAAAAGAAATGGAATGACGCAGTCGATGGAGGTTTATCAGGTTTCCATACTTTTCCCTTCAGGGCCGCTCATATAGTTTGACACTTTTATTTTAAAGTTTATAATTTTTTTATTTTGTATTCCTGAAGTCTTTTAGACAGTTCTCATCCCAAAAATCAGATCTCTGGAAAAGATAGTTTTTCTGTTATTTGAAGAGTCAAAATAATATTCCTGATTTTGTAATTTCTAATAAAAAACGTTATTTCTAATTAAAAATGTGCAAACTCAACGAAATTGATTGAAGTTCAACCATTTTTTAAAAATTGGTAAGAAGCGACAGTAAGAAAACATTCAATTACGAAAAATATTGTTAAACTAATTATTTTTCGCAACTTCTAAACCTTTTTTATGAAAATAATATTTTTTCTGTCATAAGATATGACTGATAATATCATTTCAGTTTTTAAAATCATTTAAAAAATTCATCAATCATCAATTTGTCAATTTAGGAATTCGAGACGATTGAAGATTTTGTATTAGTATATTCAGGGTTGCTACAGTTGAAGTTAATTTGATTATTTTGTTGAAAATTCAAGAATTTTGTTAAAAGGTCATTTTGGTAGAATTTGCATCTTTTTAGTTTAAAATCACAACTGCTCGGCCGTTAGATTTCTATCTTTAATATTTTCTAAAAATTATTATTGTACTAAATACTAAGATGTACATTTATTTTGTATTTCAGGTACGTATGACTCCCAATGGATTATCTTCTATTTCAAAATAGAACTTGGTGACCGTATTGGTATGTAAAAGATGTCATTCTCACCTACAAAACCTCGAATTACCAGGGAAGTTTTATATACTTGTAAAGTCCTGGAAATTGTTGGGAATATTTTTTTAAATTAGGGACTTTTTTCGAGCGTGCCTAATGTTTTTTATTGTAATGTAAAATTATATAGCAATAATTTTTCATTTGTGAAAGTAAATTAATAGTAGTTGTATTATAGTTATTTATATCAAACTACTTTTTATAATTTTCACTAATCTAATAACTAATAAAAATGAAGATATAATAAAATTTTTCGGTGAAACTAGACACAGTATATTTATAAAGTTACGTTTGGGTTTTAAAAAGGTGAACAAAATTTAAAGGTTTCCGAAGTATTTCAAAATATTTAAAGGGATTTCACCACCTTTCAAGAAATTTTGAGGAATTTAAAAGGGTTTCAAAGGATTTTAGACCAGTTTAAGAGATTACAAATTTTTTATTTCAACTATCCTTAATTTACACGTATAAAATTGAAGCTCTCAACATTAGGAACAATTTATTTGAAATAAATAAATTTCTAGATGTTAAAAATCGTATTATTTTCAAACAATTTTAAGTTTGAAACATTAAGAATTTAATGATTTTAAATTTCGTTTAACAATGAACACATTTTAATTTAGAAGTTGAATTATTTTTATTTTAAGTCGTTTGAAATTAATAATTGTTCAGTTGTTACTTATACATCAAAATTTATCTTGAAAATAAAAAATGCAAAATGCAAACAAATCTATTTGTAATAATTCAGTTTTGAATAATTCTATAGTTTTGTTTATTTGATTTATAATTGCCCATTTTAAATGAACAGTCAAATATTGCTAAATATTAAAACATGTCCTTTCTTAATTAAACAGAATTTCAAATTCCATGGGTTAAAAATGGAATGCTTCAGACTGAAATAACATCTGAACATACGATTTGAAATTGAATAAAAACGTTTAATTTTAAATCTACTAATTTGAAATTATTTTATAATTAAACATTGTTTATAAAGTTTCAATCGGCCGTTTACATTTGTTTAACTACTGAGGCTTCCAAAGTTCAATTTTTAACGCTTAAAACTGTAAATTGTTTAGTTTGTAACATATTCAGAATCGTCTTGAAAAATGAACTTTTCGGGTTCTTCAGATCTGAAAAATGCCCGGTCATTTCCCGGTCCAGCAGCCACCCTGTTTTAAAAATATTAGTTTTAGGGCGAAAAATTCAAAAATTCAAAAAGGTCAAAAAATGTATTTTGCGAATAAATTGTTTTCATGTTTTTATGGAAATCGAAGTATTTATTTGTTCTGACAAATTTTTAGTTAGAATTGTTTTCTTCTTCACATTTTACTTTTTATTCATGATAGAATTTATTTTAGTAATTTGTATACTATTTTTAATCAACTCATATAAGGTGGAAGTTGCTTCAATTCATTTTTTAAATTTTGTTATACTATTTGTATGTTTCGCTTTGAGTGATCATTAATTTGAAGAGCGAATATATCATATTAACCATTTTTTTCACAAGCTTATGAACAATAACGAAACAATAACAATTTAATCGTAGAATTAACCTTTTCAATACCATTTTTTCAATATACAGTACTGGCAAGTAGTATGGACTACCTGGTTTTTGTTAGTTGCATTAGATTATTTAATTTTGATAATAAAGCAGATTGCATTCTTTTGCTCACAGTAGGATGAAAACTATAACATTTCTGCATCCAGTGATACTAGTTTCATGTAATTTTGACTTTCTTTCAGAAATATTAGGAACGAATTCTAAATAAACAAATTTTCTTGGGCTTATTTCAAACGTAAATTTCCGTAGAAATTAATTGACGTTTTGACAAAAGTGTACTGATTTTTCCTTGGATTCTTGCCTTGTTTTAAACTTTTGTATGCGAAATTTAGACTCATATATCACAAGAGAAAGCTAGGGAAAACGTTAATTCCAATCCGGAAAATCCGGGAATTTGAAAACGAAATTTCGTTAGACACCCTGATTATAAATAAAGTGCTTCATAAATTGAAAACACGTATTTTTGACGAATTTAGCCTTTTTCAGTGCAATAGAAATTAGTACTTAAAATACGAAAATATTCAATAATCGCGTGCATAATAGCGTGCGTGTTTGTTGGCCAGGAAAATAAAAATAGTTTCTGAAATTCCATGTGTGCAGAAACCGTGCCAGTGTTCCAATCAAGTTTAAAATCATGCATTTGTTATAATAATTAACGTATCCACAAGGTGAAGGGGACTTTTGACGACTCGTGTATTTTTTTCAGTACTCATAATTGGCTCGCGTTTACGCACTCGTCATTGGCTCGCGCTTCCGCAGTCCTCTTTGGCTCGCGCTCTCGCACTCGTCATTGGCTCGCGCTTCCACAGTCGTCTTTGGTTCGCGCTTTCTTTGGTTCGCGCTTTCTTTGGTTCGCGCTTACCCACTCGTCATTGGTTCGCGCTTACGCACTCGTCATTGGATCGCTCTTCCACATTTGTCTTTGGCTCGCGCTTACGTGCTCAGCTGTAGTTCGCGCCCACGAAGTAGTTTTAGCTCGCGCTCGATCGGGAAAAATTACTCTTGTCGAAAAACTTTCGTTTCTCCCCCTTGGTACATAATATACCAGTTTATACTCCTTTCATCCAAGGCACGTCTGCTCTGTGCTAGTCTTTTAATCCGAGTCAGCTTTGCACCCTCTGGTCTCCAACTCGACCTTAGAAGATTCGCGTAGGACCAGGGCGGGATACATAAGGCCGCGGGCAACGATTCAGGTGGGCGTACAGTAGTGCGGTAAAAACGTCGATGATGCCGATATTGTAGGTAGCCTCTACTCTAGTCTCTACATAGCGTGCGGTGGGATGTTTAGCACGCAGGACGGCGGCGCAGCGTCTAGGGGAGCCTGCCAGGTTCCTCTTGGTTCCAATTCTCGTGCACTAGTACGTCCGGCGCTCTCGCACGAGAACGAAAGACGACGTACGACGATTCGCGATTTTCAAATTTGCAATTTATCCTCGTTTCCTCCATATCCTAGCCAGTTATCCCGCCCGCTCGTGATATGTACATCGCTCATAAAATAACAACAAACTGACCCCGAACTAAAATATACGAGATACTTGAAAAAGCTTGCCCCAACCACTCTCGCCGAAATCGGTTGAGAGAAAAAAAAAGAAAATAAAAACACGAGGGAGTAATCGTGACTGGAGGCAATCTTGAGGGTGGTTTTTAATCCAGAAGTGGGGGTAGATCCTCAATAGTGGGGTGAGGAAGGAAAATACCGGGTTGATGTCAGTGACGTACGACGGTGCGTCGATTTCCGTCGAGTGGTCCACGATCGGATTTTTGTGTCCGGCAATCCGTCGGTTTTCGAAGTCACTGCTCCCTTTTCGCTAAACGGAATGCGCGATCGATGCGCGCCGTTTCGAGTAAGTTGACTGGTCGATCGATTTTGCGCGGGTGATTACCGTGAAGGGTGGTTTTGTTGTTGTTAGTGCACTCGTGACAGAAGATTTTATATTTATTGAATATTTATTAAATATTTGTTGTATCTTACTATATCTTGCTGTTATCGAACCCAGTGGTCAAAAGGATCCAGTGTTTTTGTGGTGAAGGTGAAGTTCGAATTGGTTAATTGAGCCAAATGAGATTATTATCGAGGCGCTTCAATCGAAGATAGATTTATTTAGAGGGTTTTTCGGGAAGAAGAGAGACGAGAGAGAAGATATAATCGATACGCTTTCAGGTATACTTATTTAATTAGACAAACTACTGTTTTTAACTTTCAAAGTATCGGAATGTTCCATTTTGAAGAGGAAAAGTTTTGTGACAGTGTCTGGAAGATGCTTGTTGCAAAACTTGATAAAAGTATTGATGATGCGTTTTGTGAGATATGAGTAAAGTTGGAACTATCGTTTCAGGGAAAATAGATCCTTTTCTTTGTTTACATTTGGATCTTTTTTATTATATATTTTTCGACATAGAAAATTAGGTCTTTTAGGAAAGACACCATTTGACTTTCATCAAATCTGTTATAAATAGCACTTTGGCTCTGAAGGAGCTTCAAAGGAAAAGTTAAATTCAACTAAAAATTTACGGAAGATACAAAAAGTACTGATTGGTTAAATCGGTTATGTGTTATTCGATTTTAATGGAAAGGATGTAGTTGCAAATCTAATTTTGATACGTGAGCTTTTTTGTGTTCTGCTTTTGGCTCATAAACGAGTTCATAAGAAGGCTGCTAACTTTCAATTTGTTTATAACTGTTAATTTGATTTGTGATCTTTATCGTGGCGATATATTGCATTGTTCTTGCAAATACACATCTCGAATTTTCTGCTTTGATAAGAGAATAAAACTTGATTTCACTAAACAAAGCAAATCGTTCATTACTGTTGATTCTTCACTAACGAGCGGAGTTGATCATTAAAATGTTGAGTACACCAGATATTAATTTTAAAAAGTTTTCAACAATTTCAACGTTTCCGAAGTGTTTCAAAATATTTCAAGCGATTTCCAATTATTTCAAGTGATTTCAAGATATTTCAAGAGAAGGATTTTATACCAATTTAAGAGATAACAAAAAATTATATAGGATTTCAAGGAATTTAAAAAAGATTTCAAGCGATTTCAAATAATTTTTGAAGGCTATAAAGAGTTGTAAAAGATTTCGGACTCACAAAATATCGATAAATTTTAATCGATTTAAAGCGTTTTCAATGGGTTTCAAAATATTTTAAGGCATATCACAAAACTTTAAAGGTTGCAATGGATTTCAAAGATTGTTTAGGAATTACAAAGTATAGTAAAAGATTTGAGGGATTTTCGAAGCATTTAAAAATATTTCAAGAGGTTCAAGTTATTTCTAAAGACTTCAAGAGGTTTCATAGGATTTCAGGTGATTTCTAAACATTTTCAGGAATTTCAGAGAATTGCTAGGGATTGCAAAAGATTTTAAAAATTGATGTAGTTTTTCAAATCATTTGAAATTATTTTAAGGGATTTTAGGGAGTTTCAAAAAAATGTATAGCATTTTGGCGCCTCGAAGTCGATTTAAAAAATAATAATTTTTAATTACTTTATTCAAACAAAAGGTTGAATGATTTATATTACTTTTAAATCTATAAATGAACATTTTCGAAACATAATTTGACAGTTTTTTCATAATTGAATAATTTTTTCATCAACAATTGTATTGTTATAAACAATTTTTGGTGATTTTGTAATGGTTTTGGATATTTATAAAATGATTTTCATTTGCAATGCCATTTAAAGCAATACACAAACATTAAAAAACAAAATCAAATGTATTGTATCAATCATTTTCAATCAATTATGTATTATTAAATCAATCATATTTCAAATTTTACCATTTTTTTCAATTTAAAAAAAATTACATTAAAACAATGGGTGGTAAATAAGAAAAAGGACAGTAATCGACTATGTGTTAGTTTTCTTATTTGCCATAATATATCTGTTTTTTCTTTAAATATTGTTCGAAGGATGTTTATAAAATTATAAATTTTTAGAAAGGTTGTGTTTTTTTTGGACTATTGCTTTTTTCAATTTGAAAAATGGAACAATTTGAGCGAATTAGTTCTGAATCAAATACAATACTTTAGACTCAATACTGCGCAATTCTGCATTACATACGAGAGACTCGCTTTTAAGATCACTTTATCGATATTTCTAGCACGTATACTCCATAACTTTATATAAATTTTAAATTCAATTACATTATATTCTAGAATCATAGATCTTATTATCATAAGTCTAAAATTCCATTGAAATTGTTTAAAAATCTATAGAAAATTGTAATTGCATTCTCTTTTGTAAAATTCACAAAATGGAACGTTTTCACCTCTAATGACAAGAGAACTTCCAAGTCCAGTTTTCCGATAATTTTCCGCCTATTCAGGCGAAGTGGTGGTGAAGCTTGAGAAAAACTACACATAAAAAAAAAAAGATTACGAATTTCTGCACCGTCAATTTTGCAAATCAAGATGTCCAAATAAGTATATTCATTTCATGATAAAATTTATTTCTGAAGGTTTCTAAACATTATTGATAAAAGAGAACATTTTAATTATTGCAAATGAGGTTTTAATATTGGGAAATAATTCCGTTCTTAACAGTTTGCTACGAAAAAAGTATGTCGAAAAAGAATCTGGAAGATTTTTAGAGAATTGTTTTAATTTTGCAGGATTTTAGGAAAATTATACAAAATTAATTTTAAGGGATAATCGAAAAATATTTCCAAAATTCTCAAAAAAGCATTTGAAAGATTTTTAGGCGATTGATTTAATTTTACAGAATGTCTAAAAAATGTATGAAAAGTTGGAATTATTTTAAAAGATATTTGAAAGTTTTAGAAATTTTTGAAAGATTCCAAAATAATTTAAATCTTGAGAATTAAAGTTGAAAATTCGTCTTTCTTGGTTATAAATTCAACTATTTCGTTAAAAATTGAACTTATTCATTATAAAATTCTTTTTTTTTTTGTTAAAAATTTATTATTTTAGTTCAAAATTCATCTCTTTGGTTGAAAATGTAATATTTCGTGGAAAACTCGTCGTTTTTGGTAGAAAAGTAATCTGTTTGATGGAAAATTCAACTTTTTTGATAAAAATTAACTTTTGTGTTGTAAATTCATATTTTTAGTTTAAAAAATTGAACTGTTTTGTAGAAAATTCGTCTTTTTTGCAAAACAGTTCATATTTTTTCGTTAAAAAGGCAACTGGTTAAAAATGAATATTTTTTGTTTGAAGATTCAACTTTTTGTTGAAAATGAACTTTTTTGATGAAATTTTGATTTGACATACTTGAAATCTTCAACAATCTTTTTGAATTTTCTCAATAAGTTTAAGAAAATTGTATTTATATAAAATTAACAAAAAATAAACAAACAAACATAAATGACAGTTATTTAAATTATTTTGATGAATTGATTGATGATGCCAGTTAATTTATGTTCTTAAACTCTCTCAAAATTTTAATTTGCTGTTTTCACAATTTTGTCATAGAGCAGTTCTTTATCGTTTACCACTGTAAAAACTAGATATCTCTTTTTCATGCTATTATTTTTTAGTTGTCCTGTTTTTGAATAGGAGAACTTCATGTTGTTATTTTCAATGTAAAAAAAAATTAATCTGGGTTCCCACAAGCGGTCTCATTTCAGTACCACTCGAGACTGTTTTTCCAGAGTCTTATTTAATACCTGAAATCAGCACTGAAATAATACTTTTTTTGCAGTGATTTTTCTTTAACTCCCGTTCGAAGCAGGATCTCCAAGAAATCTTTTCAAGGAAAAAAATAAGAATAACAGATATGGTATAAATAAAGTGTGGGTCGTTGCTTGTTTAAATTCAGCTTTCGCATAAAAAACAGTACAAAGCTCTCGGCTCTTGACTCAGAAAGTGACGTTTGAAATTTCCAGTTGGTTGGATGAAGTTGTGAATGGCAATTTCAGTGTGACTAGGTCAAGAGTTTTTTTTCTGTTTTTTTTTCTATCTCTGTGAGAAGCTCAGGTTTCTTCAGCAAGAAGAGAGCAAATTTTCGCGAATGATTCTGAGTGAATATAAAAAGCCAGAAAATGTCAAAGACTTTAATTAATTGTAGGGTCGTTTAAGTTCCTCGTTGTTAGATTAGCTATACTAAATAGAATTAAATGAAGATGATTTTCATTTTAATGAATACATAACCCGAATGGGTTTATTACTCTGTATGCAGTTTTCCTTGAGTTTTTCGCATATGGAGACCACAAGAGTAAAAAGAAACTCGTGATATTTGTTGTCGGACAATAAATTGTTCGTACTGATCCATCATCCTGTCACCGTTCGCAGGCTGGAGATAAAACGATACTTCAGTGTATTAACAACCTTGCTTGTTTATGCTAAAATATAATGCAGGCATGCATTAGATCTCTGAATGTGTGGTTTTCAGCATCATACATCTTTCATACGTCTTTCATAACAATACTGTTTTAAGATAAATAACATCAATTTTAAACTATGTACAAAAGATAAACTTGACATTGATGGGAATTAAGTAACTAGTTTCTTTTAACTGGTTACTGTAACCTTTTACTTTTTTTTTTGCAATGATAGTCAGGCCTCGGACTCACCGCACTGCGGACACTATTTGACACTTTTTTTGAGCGATGACACTATTTTGCTACTATTTCGGAAAAATGACACTAAAGACACTATTTTCTCACAATTGTTAACTAATGACACTAGTTTTTTACTTTTCCTTGAAAAATATTTTTGAACTTCTTCGCTAATTGGCTTAAATAATATGTCTGCTATCGAAACGAATCACAACATACCGGAAAATTGTCTGAAAGGCTGATTAGGGGTCGTGCATAAAATACGTAAAGTGTTTTTTTATGAAGTTTTAAACCAAGTTCGATTTTAATCAACGTGATAGTTGATATTTTAACCAAGAAAAGATTTTCATTTCAACCAAAAACAGTTGAATTGAATAAAAAATGAGGAATTTCCAAAAAAAAAGTTGAATTCTCAACCAAAAAAGATTAATTTTCATGTCAACAGTTGCATCTTTAACCATAAGCTGAGCTTTCTAAAAAACACTCAAATTTTCGACATTTTCAACCAAAAAGATGAATTCGCAACACGGGCTATTAATTTTCTACCAAAGAAGACTAATTGTGAACAAAATACATAAATTAAAAAAAAAAACAGTTGAATTTGCAACAAAAAAGATTAATTTTCTACTAGAAAAGACCAATTTGCAACAAAATACATACATTTCTAACCAAATAGTTGAATTTTCAACCAAAAAGACTAATTTTGAACAAAAAATGTAATACTTGATTCTTTAACAAAAAATAGTTTTATTTCAAATAAAAAAGACAGTTAGATTTAACCAACAAAAATAAAGTTTCAACAAAATACTTGAATCCTCAACGAAAACAGATTAATTTTTAACCAAACAACCAAAAAATTGATTTTCTACCAAAAAGTACGAATTTTTAAGAAACAAGACGAATTTTCAACAAAAAAAGTTAATTTTCAACTAAAACATATTAATTCTGAACTTTTTTAACCAAAATTGGTTAAATTCATACAAGAAGAGGAATTTTCAAGCAAAAAATTTGTTAGTAAAAAGAGAAAAATATTGCAATTAAATTGTTGAATTTTCAAGCCAAAAATACTTATTTTCAACAAAACAGTTGAATATTCAACTAAAAATTATGACTTTTTTACAAAATTGTTGAATTTTTAATAAATAAATTCAATTTTGAACCAAATTAAAAAAAAATAACCAAAAGAGATAAATTAAAAAAAAACATTAATGTTAAACAAAATAATTAAATTTTCTACCAAATTGTTAAATGTTTAAGCCGAAAATACGAATTTTTGCAAAACAGTGGAATTTTCAACAAAAATGTTAATTTTTAACTGAAACAGATTAATTTTTTACCAGAAAGTAGCTTGTTTATCCAAAAAATGTTACATTTTTACAGAAAGAGATGAATTTTAATTTTTTTTTTAAATTTGTTACTAAAAAAAGAAAAAAATTGCAATCAGATTGTTGAATTTTCAGGACAAAAAAAATAAATTTTATACAAAACCGTTTATTACTCAACGAAGAAGTATGACTTTTGAACAAAATTGTTGAATTTTCAACAAATTAATGGAGCAGGGAAACCAATTTATTTTTAATTAAATAAATTAAATAAATTTGGATAATTGACAAAAAATGGAAATTTTGCTTAAAAAATAAATTTAATTTTGCATTAACACTTTTTGATTTTGGACTGTACACTTTTAAATTCGAACACATAAGTTTAACACTTGAAGAATTTTATGAAACTATTTTGAAATTATTTTTTTAAATTTGTGACTTTGTTTACACTATTTTTCATATCTGAAGTTAATCCAAGGCCGAGTGACAAATTGGTAATTAATTACGTTTTACATTCTTTTAAATGAGTTTAATTTTAAAATATTAAACTGTCGATATTACCTAATTATGTAAAATTTACAATTGTTTATTTTCCTTAAATTTATCTTAAATTTTTTTTTATTTGATAGGCTTAAAAATAAATTTTTTTTTAAATTTTGATGACTTCCAGTCTTCCACTTTGAAATTAAATAAATTCAAATACCTCGAATTTCATGCATAAAAAATAATTCATTTTCAAATAGATGCGTCGAAAATGGAATAATTTAAACAATGATAAACCTTTTCAAATTAAAACGGTCACAATGTGTCTGCTTGGACACATGGATTGTTCAAGGCTTCTTGTTCGTTCTCCAAAGTTAAGCAGCGCCTGGCTCGGTTATACTCGGATGGGAGCCGTCCTACCATAATACTAATAAAATATACAATCCTAGTTGTTGTAGAGGGTTTACGTATTACAATTTTTTCTGCTCTCCGGCATAAAATAAATTTCTTGCATTCTCTGAAAAATAATAAACATTTACAATTCAAAAATTATTGAAACCTCTTTTCAAGTGTGACTCACATCAGTCATTCCTTATTTGAAGTACAAAGTGTTGTCTTTGGAAATATCTTCAGGTTTAAAAAAATATTTTTCAAGCCGAAAAAAATTTTATTCAATATTAAATTGGTCAATTCTTTTATAAAAAATGATTCCCATATATTCCCAATGAAATCAAGATGAGTAAAACGATGCACTAGCAACATTTTCTTTGACCTTGTCACGTATACCACAGTTTCCTTCTACAATTATCATTCGCACAAAGGCCGTTCATGAAATAAACTGTATTGTTTTAATCTCAGATTACAAACCATAACGAAGGTTATAGTAGTGGTGTGTAAAATAATTCGACTCAACTCAGAACCGACATCTGAACGTGAGTCATGAGTCGAATTTTTTTGAAGCCAACTCAGCTGAGAATTGAGTCGAAAAAATCCGGTTTTACTCACCGCGTGAGTTGTGAGTTGAATTTTCCAAACCAACTCAGCTGAGAATTGAGTCGAAAGATCTGAATCGACTCAGCGCGTGCGTCATTACCCAGGCGGAAATATTATATATAGTTTATATATAGCGTGAAGTATTATATATAATATTCATTTGCTTTATACATTTTTTATATAAAACATATGAATATTATATATAATGCTTCGCACTATATATAAACTATATATAATATTTCCGCCTGGGTAGTCGAATTTTACGAACCGACTCAGCTGTGATCGAATCGAACAAATTTGGATTGACTCATCGCAGAAAAAGTATAACGTCAATCAATTTCAGTGCATTTTGAAAGAGGCAGCAATATATGTATATTTGACAAAAAATTAGTCTTTAGCCAAAATTATTTTTCTAGAAATAGTTATATTTGCTATTTGGTATTTTTTCAAAACCCTTTATAACATATATTAATTATTATCCACTACCAATGAACAACGGCCCATTTTCTTCGAAAGATTATCTACAATCCTACTCGGTGCATTCTATTAAAAATAATTTTTTTATTCAACAAATTCTAATCAGTGAATGTTTCACAGAACAAAATAAGCTATTCTTTATTAATGTTGAATGAAACTTTTATTTATTGAATAGCGTTCTTGAATGATTCACAACAGTAGAATTTTTCAGTAATATTTTATCTGCTTTTGAGATTGGTGAAAAAATGTGATTCGAATACTACATTTCTGAGAAAATTTAAAAATAAATAAAAACGAACATTTTTTTGGAAAAGTTTTATCTTGGGAACAAATTGACATAATTTAATTATATTTGCGGAAGATTTTAGTGCAAGCGACGCTCTTTGAAATTCCCTGAGGAAGCTTAAAAAATAAAAAAATAGCGTAAATTTTTCTGAAAAACTAAAAAGTGAATTATCTCAAAAAGAGGTCACCAAAGATTTTTTATCGATTTTTTTTTTAATTCATAGTAATTGGGGAGATAACCTTTGAGTTTCGTTCTCGCTAAGCTATTCCTTCATATAGAAAAATGTATTTTTTTATAATATGAAATAATTCTTTCAAAATATCAATTCCTTTTTTAAACATTCTGAGTTTGACGTTCCTAAGTATTTGGTTGAAAATTTTTATTCCTGTGTTGAAATTCATCTATTTTATTAAAAAAATAATCTTTTTTGGTCAAAAATTTGGCTGCTTAGCAGAAAGATGAACTTTTTTCTTAAAAATTCTTTTTTTTTGGTTGTAAATAATATAGATTCATCTCCTTGGTTGAAAATTTAACTATTCCATTTTTAGAAAATTAAAATTCTGCTGGGTTAAAAATTTTTGTTAACTAAAAATGTAATTATCCTATTATTGTAGTAGATGATTAAACTATTCGGTTGAAAATGAACTTTTTTGTTAAAAGTTAAACTATTTTTATGAAAATTATACTTTTTGGTGGAAAATTAACTTTTTTGTTAAAAAATCATATTTTTGGGTTGAAAATTCAACCGTTTTGTAGATAATTAATCTTTTTTGATGCATATTATTTTAATTAATCTTCTTGCTGGAAAATTTATCGTTTAAGTTGATAATTTAACTTTTTGTTTAAAAAGTCTTACTTTTTAGTTAAAAATTCAACTATTGGGTTGAAAGTTGAACTAGTTTGTTAAAAATTTATATATTTTTTAATTCATATTTTTTAAGATTCGCCATCTTGGTTGAAAATTTAATTATTCCATTTTTAGAAAATGATTCCTACAGGTTAAAAAATCATGCTTTGGGTTGAACTCTTTTTTTGAAAATTCATTTTTTTAAGATTTATCATTTTACTTGAAAATTCTTATTTTTTGTTAAAAATGTAACTATTTTGTTGAAAATTCTTTTTTGTTGTTGTTGAGAATTAAGTTTGTTAACTAACAATGCAACTATTCCATTTTTGCTTGAAAATTGATACTTTTTATTGAAAATTAATCTTTTATAGTTGAAGATTCATATATTTCGTTAAAATTTCGCATTTTTTGATCGAAAATGAATCTTCTTGGATGAAAATTTATCTTTTTTGGTTAAAAGTACAATTATTTGGTTCTGAATTGATCTGGTTTGGTTGAGGATTCAACAATTTGGTAAAAAATTAAACTGTTCGGTTGAAGTTTAATTTTTTTGTTGAAAAATTATATTTATATCTAATATAAATTTAACTTTTTGTTTAAAAATTAAACTATTTCTCACGAAAGTTTAACTTTTTGGCAGAAAATTAGCTTTTTTGCTACAGAATAATTTTTTCGATTTGAATATTCAACCGATTTGCAGATAATTAGACCGTTTGGCTTTAATATTCAACAGTTTTATTGAAAATTAATGTATTTTTTTTAACACGTGTTTTTTGGTAGAACATTAATCTTCTTGCTGGAAAATTCATCTTTTTCGTTGAAAATTCAACTATTTCACTTTAAAAAAATTAATCTACCGGGGGGAAAAATTATCTTTTGGGTTGAATTCTTTCGTTGAAAATTCATCTCTTTAGTTTAAAATGTAACTGTGTTGTAGAAAATTAGTTTTTGTTATGAAAATTAATTTTTTGAACTAGCAATGTAATGTAAATCTAAATAAAAACAATGTAAATCTATTATCAAGGAACTCTACGGGGAGAGTTTTGTTACTAAAACTAACACTTTTAGTAAGCTCAGGTATTTTCAAGGTAAGCGACTAACATCTTTAGCTTTCTCAAAACGGTGTAGGGACAATAACATCGTCCCAAAATTCTTACAGTTAAAAAATCATGCGAGAACATCTAAATCTAAATCAATTCTACGTAAAACAAGTTTGCTTCTCTTGAAAGAAAGAATACAACATACCAAAGTTGTCTTGCACACTACCTCCAAAAAACTATTAAAACTACACCTTTTCCTATCAAACACTCTCAGATTTGACATCTGTTCTACATTGGACCGCATAACACTTGACCAATCCCAACGGATTAAAGATCTTTCTACTCAAAAAACAAAAAATAAAATTTGACAAATTACTTCCAGTAAGGCACGCACCATTAACTAACACAGTAAAAAACATCTCTATATATATATATATATACATATATATATATACACATGTATATGTATATATTATAAAATATGAATTGTCTTATGCGTGAAAGAATGAACGTGTGGTAAAGTTGTTATGCAGAGAACAAAGTGAGCCGATGTTTCTATTTTTAATTCAAAACATGAGGTTCTGTAGCTGCCGTTACTCGCACTTAAAAGTGAGAAATACGTCTTGCTAAAAATTGTTGCCTCCGTCTGATTCTAATTATCTCTCTATTTACCGATTATAATATTATAGAAAACAATATTTATAAAAACAACATAAAATAATGTAAAGGTATTTAAACAGATGTTTAGATTACTTAATTAATAGATCATTATTATTCTAGTTATTTATAAATAAATTTATTTATTTTCTTTTCAGTTTTTGACATCTTATAAAATTGTTTTCTATATGAAGTTGTTCCTTGAATTTTCAACGTAGTCTGGAATTGTTTAATCTTTAACGCTTCGAGCTTGAATTCTTTATCTTTGAAAGTTTCCAATTAGATATCATAATTATTATTTTCAACTTTTTTAGAATAATTAAATTTGGAAGGTACACAATTTTTGAATGCTTTAATTTTTACTGGTTAAAAAGACAGTGATTTTTTAAAACAGAATTACATTTTTTAGTAAAAAAATGTGTCTAATCACTTTGAACGTCACTTGATACTTCAATTTTGTAGGCCTCAAAAGTAAAGTTTTTTTTTTGCTTTAAAAGCTTAATTTGAAAATATTTGGTTTGCAATTTCTTAATTTATGAAATCGTAAAATTTCATATTGAAAATTGTCTAGTTTTTGAATAAATTCAAAATCCAGAATAAATTCAAAATACCAACTGCGAAGTACTATGAATGTATTCACTATGGGTGTATTTATTTGTACTAATTTTAAAAGCATTTTGCTTCCTCATATAGGTGTCAAATAAATTTGCTATCTTATAGAGGGAGGTTTTTCTCTAACAAAAGAAAAAATCTGCTCGGTGCGCGGGCCCATTTTCATCAAGCGCTGCGCGCGCGGCTCGCAAGTTTGAACGCGCACCTGTTAGATCTCGTGCTTCGCGCTCAATAATATATTTACCTCGCATAGGATTTTTGCATACGATTTTAAAAATAAAAGTCAAACCATCGACGACTAAAATTGAGCGACTGTGAATTCTCTTTTGTTAAAGCTCCTTCGGCTTTAACGGACACATTCTTGTCACGTGTCTCGTGAGCAAAAAGGTTAGAAGCAAATTTTCAGATCTAATTTAAAAACAATTTTGTTGATAAACATTTTATTGTACCTTGTGTCTTTTTGTCTAAAAATTTCATTTTTTTTTAATGTCACTTTTCACGGTTAAAAATTATTATTCACAAATTTGTAGCTCTTTTCTGGGTGAACAACTTTTGTATCGTTATTTTTTTTTCGTAGCTTGTGTCGTTTGTCCAAAAATTTTATTATTTTATTTTTAATGTTGTTTTTTACGAATAAAACAAAAACTACGTGTCAAATCCGATACCGATTGGGTAATTTGAAAAACTCGAAAGAAGGAATGTTGCCAAATTGACACACATAATAAATAATTGAATTTCAGTTGATTAAGATTTATTAATTAAAAATTAAATTATTGCATTTTCAGTTAAAATATATCATTTTTAACCAAGAAAAGGGGAATTTTCAACAAAATAGTTCAATTTTATACCAAACTGATGAATCTGATAAAAAAAATGACTTCTCTACAAAAAGTGTAGTAGTTGATATTTCCACAAAATTTCTTTAAAATTTTCAATAAAAAACGTAAATTAAACCAAAAAATACGAATTTTCAACAGAAGAGTTGAATTTTCAACCAAGAAAGATTTTTCAATCAGAAAAGAAAAAAAATCTCATCCAAAATGTTCAGCCTTTAAGTCAAAACGGCGAATTTTTGGAAAGAAAGTTAAATTTACAACCCAAAAATATTCATTTTCTACCAAAAAAATTGAATTTTCTACTAAAAAAGACAAGTTTTCAACTAAGTAAGTGAATTTTCAACTGAAAAGATCAATTTTTGAGCAAAAATGAAATAGCTACATTTTTAGTGAAAAAAAAAAAATTTTCAACAAACAAAAAAAACCGAATTTTCACCCAAATTTGTTACCTTTTTAACCAAAGAAATGAATTTCTAACTAAAATTATGCATCTTCAATCAAAAAATCAAATTTTTAACCAAATAGTTAAATCTTCAACCCAGAAGATGAATTTTCTATAAAAAAAAAGACAATTTTTCAACAAAATAGATGAATTTTCAAATAAAAAATACAAATTTGTAACAAAAAATATATTAGTTTAATTTTAAGTTAGAGGAATAAGTTTTTAACCAAATAAAATAAATTTTCAACGAAATAGTTAAAGTTTCAACCAAAAAGATGAATCTTCAACGAAAAAGATTAAATGTCTATTAAAACGAAATTTGCACAAATAATTGAATAGTTAACATTTTAGTTCAAAAAATTAATTTTCATTCACAAAAATTAATTTTTAATAAAAAAAACTAATTTTCTACCAGAAAAGAATAATTTTTAACAAAATACATGAATTTCCAAACAAATATTTTAATTTTTAATGGAATTTTCAATTTAATAGTTGAATTTACATCCAAGAATGTGAATTAGTCACCAAGAATATTAATATTCTTCCACAAAAGAGAAAGTTTCAACAAAATACAGAAATTTTCAAACAAATGGCTGAATATTCAACTGCAGAAGATTGATGCTCAAGCAAACATGATATAATTAAATTTTCATTTAAAAAATTAATTTTCAAGAAAAAAAAAACTCATTTTTAAACCAAAGAAATTAATTTTGAACCAAATAGATTATTTTTCTACTAAAAAATATTAATTTTTAACAAAATACATGAATTTTCAATAAAAAAAAAAATTTGTAACAAAAAATAGAATAGTTTGATTTTAAGTTAGAGAAATAAGTTTTTAAGAAAATAAAATAATTTTTCAAAGAAATAGTTACATTTTTAACCAAAGAAATGAATTTTCTACGAAAAAGATTAAATGTATATAAAAAAAAGAAATAGTTAAATTTTTATCCAAAGAAATGAATTTTCTACGAAAAAGATTAAGTGTATATAAAAGAACATCGACAAAAAATTTTGTTAAATTTTAGGTTGATAAAATTAATTTTCATTAAAAAAACTAATTTTCTACCAACAAAGAATAATTTTTAACAAAATACATGGATTTCCAACTAAATATTTTAATTTTTAATGGAATTTTCCACTTAATAGTTGAATTTGCATCCAAGAAGGTGAATTAGTCACCAAGAAGATTAATATTCTTCCACAAAAGACAAAGTTTCAACAAAATACAGACATTTTCAAACAAATAGCTGAAATTTTAATTGCAAAAGATTGATGTTCAAACAAACATGATGTAATTAAATTTTCATTTAAAAAATTAATTTTCAATCAAAAAAACTCATTTGCAAGCCAAAAAAATTAGATTTAAACCAAAAAGATTAATTTTCTACTAAAAAATGTTAATCTTTAACAAAATACATGCATTTTCAACCAAAACGGTGAATTAGCCACCAAGAAGATTAATTTTCTACCACAAAAGACAAAGTTTCAACAAAATACAGAAATTTTCAACCAGATAGTTGAATTTTTAAATTATTATTAATAGTTAAATGTTCAGGTCCATTTTTATTAAATGTTAACCAAATAGTTCATTTTTAAACAAGAAAAAGAGATTTTTCAACTAAAATGATGAATTATCAACCAAAAAAATGAATTTTTAACAAAGTAGTTCTACTTAGTAGATTTTTTTCTACACGGTTAGAAGTAAGTTTATGAAATTTCATGAAAATGTTAGTGAAGCTTTTTACACTACGGTTACTGAAAAACTCATTTAAGTTTTTTAAGAACAGTTCTCTGAAATTACTTCTTTCGAAATGACAAAGTAAAACCAATTTTGCACATGTAATTGCAAAAAATGTATTAATCGGTAAAGCAATATATCACATACAAAGCTTCTAATTTTAATTTCATGAATTATTTTTAAATTTTGTTCATATTTTCATTAAGGTTTATTAAATTTAATAAAAAATGTTACTTCATTATAAATGCATGTTTATAAAGTTTACGTAAACCACAGTGAAATTTATTCATCCACCAATAATATTTTATGTACAAGCAATGTAACAGGTTTGAGAGTCAATTTTATGAAATTTCAATAACTTTTGCTTCAAAACTAAGTTTCGTGTCATTGAAAATTAATGAATATGGTCTCAAATCAATTTTCAAAGCCAAATTTATGAAATTTCAGTGACATAAGTCAATTGAAAACTAACTGAAATTCCAGGAAATTTCTAACAGTGTAACTCTTCCGCCTGAGCTCAATCAGAAGGTTTCTGTTGGCATTGATTCAACTATGGAAAGAAGGTCAATTTGTAAGTATTCTATTTTCTAAATTTAATAAATAAAGTTAGAGTGTTCGAGTGCATTCACATTAGGCATGGGGGTAGATAATACGCCTAAAATTCCGATGATCATTGCCACTCGAGCCATTCATCATCCCCCCAAGTTAAAGTCACCTAAATCGACATTCTGTCTTGCACGGTATAACTGACCATTTGCCATTCATTTGGGGGGCATTCACACCTAGACCTATTGACATGGAGCCACGTGACACTTCAGGCTGATGCTCTTTCACTGACCATAAATATCTGTTTACGAGGATGTTTTGGATAAGTCACCCATTTTCTTCATTACAATGGTTAAAATGCCGCATCAATTTTTAATCAGTTGTCTCTTTGTTATATAGTTGTGGGGGTATAAAATCGGGATAAGTAACAAAGCTACAGCTGGACTAACTAATGGAAAATTATATCAGGGTGGCCGTAGATTAGGGGAAATCAGGGAAAGTCAAGAATGTAGAAAAAGATATCTGACAAAATTCAGGCAATTTCTATAAGAGGCCCTTTAAATAACTGCAAGGATAATAAACTTGAAATTTTAATTTGAAATTGTTTTATTCCGTTTATAAAAGATTCTGTGTGAAAATGTGACAAGATTAAGCTTCTGGTCTTTGAATATTAATGGTCAGGAAAAGTGAAAAATGAGGGAATTTCGAAAATGAAGTTACGCGGCCACCCTGATATAATATTCTTGTCAATAACTTCTTTACCTTGTATTTCTATTTCTTTTTTTTCAGTTGCTTCCTCCTCAAGCCTGTTGCACTTACTAAATTTCAATAGCGATTTTCTCAGAAACTAGAAATCTGGGAGGAAAAGTGTGCAGAATCAAAAATGTATATTTTGATTGGATCTATTTTTTTTGTCTAAAAACTTGTCCGAAATATTTTGCATTTAGCGAGATAAATTCAAAAAACCATGATTTTTATGGGTTTCCATGTTTTTCACCATGATATTCAAATTTTCCGGTATTTTCATTATCATATTCGTAATCAGCGCGGCAAAATACATAGCCATACCGAGTTTTAAATTAATCGGAGGTATGCTCTTTTCGGAAGCGCACCCAAAAATTCAACAGTTTTTTTAAAAAGCCATCCTTTTTGGTTGAAAATTCAACTGTTTTCTTGAAAATTCCTCTTTTTGGGTAGACAATTCATAGATCGACAGCTCCACTGCAGAGTGCTCCAGTTCTGGTGCTGCCCTATGCCACTCCAGGTTTTTTTCTGACCGTATACAGCTGAAAGTCACTTTTAGCCAATTTTGCAGGAGAGCCGATTAAAGTTTAAAATGCTTTTAAAATTCAGAAATACGGTACAATATAATGGAAACGGTATTTATAAATAGCCTTAGTTTTCACCTCACTACTGTTAACAAACATTTGCCAATAAACATGTTTATATTAATAAAAATATTATAATTAAGCAATGACTTTTCTCCATGGTCAATCATTTTGATTATTATTGCAAGTAATCAATAAAATAGACTCTAAATTTGTCTAGAAGTAGCATTCCAAGGGATGAGAAAGCTTTTTATTTAAATATTATCACATTTATATATGTTTAATATGTTTAAAATTTGTTTCCCCAATAATTCGTAGGTTATGTCATTCTTTTCGCCCGTGTACCAAAATTCACAAAAATACGGTAGAAAATAATTGGAAACGGAATTATAAGATTCTTGAGATTTATTTTCTAATCGTAAAACAACATTATAAGCACTTCACACGCTGAACGAACGTTAACTTCAAATTCACAAAGCAAAACGTGATCACGTGGTAATTAAAACCCGCAGGGTGGTCAACTTATGTGTCAATTATATACTTTGAAGGATTTTGTATTGGGGGTATTATACTGAAAATTTAAATCTTCGCACATTCACACTGCTTTCAAAACCCTGCTTCTAAATTTCTCGACTTGTGTTGGAGCATTCTAGATGTGAAATTGAAATAGTAACCAATTTAGTTTTTTAGTATGTTCTTCTTTAATATTGCACAGAATTGTATAATATTTTACCAGACGACGCAAAATAATCTATTTATTCATGCTATCATAAAAGCTCAAAATCGAAAAAAATTACTGAGAGCTGTATATGAACAGAACTGGAGCTCTACAGTGGACCTGTCGATATTTGGATTGAAAATTCAACGTTTTTTTGTAGAAAATTCATTTTTTTGACTTTAGAATTCAGCAATTTTGTTGGAAATTAACTTTTTTTTATAGAAAATTTGTTAGTTTTTTTTTGCTTCAAAATTCCTTATTTTATATATATATTTTTTTTATTTATTAACTGAGAAATATTTTTTGTTTGAAAATTCCTCTTTTTTGTTTGAAAATTAATCTGTTTTCGTTGCAGTTTCAACAAGTTCGTTGAACGTTCGTATTATTTGGTTTAATTCAACCATTTTTGATAAAAATTTAAATATTTGTTGGTAGAAATGTTATCTATTGCACTTTTTGTTAAGAAGTAATTTTTTTATGCTTCGTCTCTTTCTTTGAACATTCAACTATTCTGTTAAAAGTTCCTTCTTTTTGGGATGAAAATTAATTGTTATAACTGAAAAATTTAATTATTCTATTTTTGGTTGAAATGTTATCTTTTTGAGTTAAAAACTCAACTATTTGGTTCAAAGCTCATGTAGTTTGTTAAAAATTCGTCTTTCTTGATAGGAAATTAATTTTCTTTGTTGAAAACTCATCTTTTTGATTGAAAAATGAACTATTTGGTTTTAAAGTTCATCTCTGGCTCTGGCACTATTGCTCAATATTTTCGAACCGAATTGATTCAGTCCTTTAAATCCAGGTATATTAGATGCAGATTTTTTTTTCTTCCTATAGTAAATAAAATACCAAAATTTGTTTGTATTTCCTTTCGTTAAAAAATATTGTCAATAAACCACTACTCTAAAACAATTTCGGATAGGTAATATGTCGCGTTTATTTGTATGATTAAAAATGATTAACTATTGATAAATTCTTGGTCTTTCGGAATCTATAAAGAGAACTCGTCCTTGCTTTTTCCCCATGAAGAAAAAAGAGAAATCGACACCCTGATCAGGCACACTAGATGTGGGTTAGAGATCCAAGGTCGTCTAGGTCTCTTCCTAACACATTCCCTTATTACTTATTTTCATCTCTTTGCATTGCAGCCTCGCTTTTCAGCTTCTTTCATCGATTCAGTCTTCTCTTTTATTTCGCATTGCTATCCAAGCTTGCGTATGCGTGTACCATGCCACCAGCAGTCGCGTGCCAGAATCCCCTTCCCATTTACATTTTCGCGGCCCGCGGCATTAAGAACAATCTCGTCGTTCAAAAAAATGATTTTCAAGTTGAAATCAGGATGCTCATTTTTTTCACGTATGCCTTCTTCATGATTGTTGGTTGTTTTCGACAGTCTCTCATGATGTATGAAGGCTGAAAACGTTCCATTACAGTCCCTCGATTCATGTCTGATAAATAGAGCTTGGACCTTGGTATTTAATAAGCATTTATACACAAATATATTTAATCTACTGATGCACTAAGATAACATTTTTGTCACGAATTCCTCCAGGCATTTTTGACTTTATATAAATAAAAAGTGGTTTTCAATTTAAAGGTTTAAAGTAAACTCGATGCTAAATTTCTGTCACGTGCCTATGCAGCATGTTCAGTAACATTTTTCAGAAAATTTGATGCTCAGGTATGCCTGATTTAATTTGCTTCAATAAGGTAATCATTGATGATCTCCTACGTAATGATACGTTATAGATTTTTAATGAGAACCTCCGAATAGTTTTGCCTGGGGTGTACATGTAACTTACTTATAAATAAATAATTTATTATTTTTATTCAAATATAACATGGGTTTCTAATGTTTGTATCTTGTATTCAATAAATGAAAATTTGTTCTTTACTTTAAGTAAACTCTTAATAAATAAAAATATGTACTTCATTTTATTATGTTAGTAATTTTAAAATTCTTTTCTTCTTGAATTAAAAAAATTGGATTTAGGCTTTATATATTTTATAATTTGGAATTGAAATAGTCATCGACACTAGTTTTTCATGAGTTTGAATTAGGATTATAAATTATTACCATGACGAAGGGATTCTCTGGCTCGTGCCAGTGACGTGGCTAATGAGCGTGCAATTCGAATCGATACGGCCTCTATGCGACCAAATGTTACCCATCCCTCATTCATATTAAATTTACACCCTCGAAGATATTAGTATTAGTATCATTCTTGATCAAAATTTTGATTTGCTGCAATTTCATAGAAAAATTGAATATTAAAGTCAGAGTGGCCGCAGGTCAGGGAAAACCTGGAAATCAGGAAAAAGTCAGCGGAGGTCATGGAGAAGTCAGGGATTTTGGAAAAACATTGCAAAATTCAGAGAATTTTTGTGAGATGAATTTTAAGTAACTATCAAGAATAATAAATTAAGAGTTGATTAATTTTAAATTTTAAATTGTTTTCAAAAAACTTCCCCCTTTTCCAATTTTTCTCGTTTTTTGTCTAAATGCGAACTGAATTAATACACCCCAAAAACAAAAGCCAACTATTTTTGTTTGAAAGTTCATTCTTTTTGGCTGCAAAGTCGACTATTATATTTTTGGTTCAGAATTCATGTCGTTTGGTTAAAAATTCGTTTATTTGGTTAAAAATTTCATGTTTTTGTTGAAAATTCAACTATCTTGTTAAAAAGTTTGATTGGAAGTTAATCCGTTTTGGTTGACGATTCCACTATTTTGTTGAAAATTGGTATTTTTTGGGCGAATTCAACGGTTTTTGATTTAAAATTAAAATCATTCTTGGTTGTAATATCAATTTTGTATTACTCTTTTTGTTGAGAATTTATCTTTTTTGTTGAAAATTAACTTTTTTAATTTACCTCTTTTATTAAAAATAATTTTTTTTATCTGAACATTTAACTATTCCATTTTTAATTAAAAATGTATTCTTTATGAGTTGACAATTCAATTATTTGGTAATCTTCTTGGTTGAAAATCAGCTATTTGGTTCAAATTTCAACAATTTTGTTAAAAATGTAACTACTTCGTTGAAAATTTAAATATTTTATTGAGAATTTCATTTATTTTGTTAAAAAATCATCTTTTTTGGTCGAAAATTAAACTGTTGTATTTAACATTCGTCTTTTTGAATAGAAAGTTCATCTTTTTGTTCGAGAAGTCATCTTTCATGGTTGAAAATTCAACTTTCCGGGTTGAAAAATCAATTGTCTTCTAAAAATGCGTCCTTTTGGCTTGAAAATTTAACTATTTTGTTCAAAATACAACTGTTTTTCGTTGAAATTTAGTACTTTTTGATTGAAATTCGATCACTTGAATGAAAAATATTTGGTTAAAAATTGAATTATTTTGTTAAAGTTATCTTTTTTGGTCGAAAAATCAGCTGTCTTGTAAAGATTCGTCTTTTTAACTTAAAAACTCAACTGTTTGTTTGAAAATTAATATTTTTTTCGGTACATACATTATTTTATTTAAGAGAATTTATTCCCTTATTACTCCCCTAGTATTTTCCTATTTATGTGAAAAATTTCCCCTGTTTTGAGTGCATTTTGGGCTGCGAAGTCTGACAATGTTAAAAGATTAGAATACTGGCTTTTAAATAATCATGGGCAGGGAAAATTGAATATTCATCGGGGAAAATGAAATATTAGTCAGGGAAAAATCAGGGAATTTTTAAAATGAAGTTTGTTGGTGACTCTGATTAGTCATTTGGATCAATTCAAATTAGATTATTTATTTAAAACATACCTTTTAAAATTGTTTCTATGTTATCATATGCCTATATATCTATATAAATTCTGCTGAGGCTCTTCGTTAGCATAAAAGTTAATATGAAACGACATCAGTGACACTTCTCAATTTGAGGCTTTTCTCATTCTAATTTATCTGCGTTTAGCACGTGGTTACCAGATGCATTCATATGGAAAGGAGAAAGGAAGTTAGAAAGACCTTTCCCATTATCTGATCAAAAACTACAGGAGGCGTAGCATCGTCTTTGGGGGTGGCGAGGTCGAATCGCAACCCCTTGGAAATAAATAATATATATCGTTCTTTTCATCTCTTCCAGGACTAAGATTTTCGGAAATCTCGAAACATCTGCTTTTATCTGAATAATGTTGCTAAAATATAGAGATTCTAAAACACGAGTCGTTTGTTACAATTTCAGATCATAATTTTGTGTTCAAATGGAATAATAATGTCTTTTTTCTTGTATCTTGCATCTAAGCTTGAATCCTATTTTGTCAATCTAGTATATCTTTCTGGTCACGCAAACGACAGTTGTTGTTCTATAATCAGAAGAAAAATCTATTCACAGTTTACGCATTTCAAAAAGTTCGATATTTATTAACTCAAGTAGAGGAAGGGTGCCCACAGTTGTTCCAAGGGTATATAGTCAGAACGATTTGGTATTTCTTTATTATAGTTATATTCGCCTGACTTTTTAAATTATTGTTAGAATTCGTTTTTACACATCGAAAGTCATTTAATATTTAATGAGTTTTAAAGTTGTGTTTAGCAAAAAAAAAAAAAAAAAAAAAAATCCAAAAATTAACGAATTTTAAAATTTGTGTATTTTAAAGAGTGTACAGAATAAGTTTGAAAATCTAGCTATCTAATTTAGCAACTCATTGTTGTTGAAAACTAAAATTTCGAAAGATTTCATAAGATAACTAAATATATAAATATAAAAGACAATTATGTTTGAAAATATAAATTACTTTAGTAGAAAATGGCCCAAATGCGGATCAGTCTCAGAAAAGGTTAAAATGTGGCGTATTGTCAAAAAGAGGATGTTCAAACATAAGTTTTGAGCATTAGAAACAATTAAAAAAATTGTTTACTAATTAATTTTTGTTGATCATCAGGTATTTGGCCTGGGCCCTAATGTGAATCACTACGTGTTTTGCGTTGAAATATCACGAGAAATATAAGCTAATGCAATTTAAATTTGAATATATTACTTAATGCTAACAAATAATAAACTATTTATTAACTAAATGCAAATGAAAAATAATTTAATACAAAATATTTGTGATGAAATTAAAATGTAAAAAATCTTATATTTTCATATTTTTGAATCTTTATTATCATATTATGTAATTTTACACCGATTAGTAAACAATTTGAAATAATCCTTTTTTCAACTGCCTATTAAATCAATTATTTGCAAAAAGTGTCTGTAATTAAACCTTCAGTTTTCGCTTATCGTCTTGAATCGTCCTTTTTTAGCTCGCCTGAAATAGGTATAGGTAATTAGGTATAATAAAAAATGGTAATTTGTTAAAATTTGTTTTATTCCTAATCTTTAGTCATAATCACTTTTTATAGTCAATATTTTTTCAAAAAACTATTATTTATATTCATTTTATTTAAAAATCGAAAATCCAAATACGTGAAAACTTACTCGTTACGAATTTTTATCACAAGTTACAACATTTATACAAAATGTTCTCCAAATTATGAACACTAATGGAATAGAACATTTCGAATAAATATTTGTGTAATTTTGTAAAAAAAAAAATAAAAGGAAATATGATTCCAAAAACAATATGAATGTTCACTTTTGTAAATATTTTGCGAGTCTCATAAAAACAAGTCATTGAAATATTGAAAATTTTGTCACTCACCGTAACACACTGAAAGAAATGCTTCGAGATTATCAGCCATATGATTATAGTTGAGAATTTTTATCTGAGTTAATCAAAAAATATTTCCATGGCAACCAGACGTATTTCAAATTCGAACCATACAAATAGAAGGTACACGAATACTAGTCTGGTTAAGGTAGCATGTATGATTTAGGAATTCAATTCTCCCAAGAACAGTCATCCAGAGTATGGCTGGATCACTGCAACTTTGGGCTGAACGAAAGCTTCGTTAGCATGCTACGAGAATACGTTTGTTTGCTGGCGCCACTTGACGCGATCTGAAGCGACGTTTTTGCTCTTGGCCACGCGTTCCGTGTCGGATTCGTTGAATAACAAATTAGAGATAAATATCCCATTAATAACAGTTTTTTTACAGTGAAAATTGAAGGATAATGTGTTTCTGTTGCAAGATGAATATAAATTTCACCTAGAAACATACTATAAACTCTTAATTTTTTAGGAGTTCAAGTGGCCGTGAAAATATAAGTGTCCGTGAATTTATATTTCCTTCAATTTTATATGTTTTCCTTAAAGATTTCACAAGAAAAAATTGTATTGATACAGAATCATTTGATGCTAGAGAGTTCTACATTGTATTATGGCAGCCATTTACAGTATAGCTGCGGATCATGCAAACTCTGATATGAAATATTCAGCCACACAAGAGTATAACTTAGGAATACGATTTAGGATACTTTACGGATAAAATATTCTTGGTCTAGCTATAATACGTAATCATAATGGTACACCTAAAAAGGCCATTCCGTGTGGTTGTAGCTGAGCGAGCAATAGAATATGGTCGGAATAACCAAAATTGCGCATGTACAGTCCAATTATATTTCATGCAGTGTAACACATAACTTAGCCATGATGATAAATAGCTGCGTTGACAAACTTTATGAAAATAATATTTTTTTTCAAATAGTCCTGCGATTTGCAAGAATTTATTTAAAAATCCTCACGTCTTACTTTGTACTAAACATTCCACAAAATTCGGTTTTATAATAAAATCAATTTACTGTAAAAACAATAGTGATCCGCATTTGGACCCCTGATCCGGATTAGGTTCTCTTGCCCTATATGCTTCAAAATAAATTTTAATTGCAAAATAACATAGGGAATACAATAAAATATGAGAAAGACATTGACACCTCGTGGGACACGTGTGCCTACACGAAAATATTGAGATTCAAGTGTTCAGTGAATTGGAAAGGCACCACGCTGGGAGATCCGCTATTCAAAGACGAATCAATCTACAGCTTTGAGAAATGATCTTACTCGAAGATCATGACTAAAGACGTGATTTCATGTGAGCCGATCTTCCCACCATAAACATATCACTCGAATGAAGTGAAAAAATGATTCTAGTATCAACCATTTACAGTAGCCTTTTATAACTGCCCACTAGAGAGATACTTCTTTGTGTACTCAAGTAGGACTCTAATAATTGATTGATGAATAAAAAGAGAAGGAGATCTTTTCAGAAAATTCTAGTATCAAACTCTCATTTTTCTTATATTCTTAAACTTGACTTTTGAGATTTTCCCTTTCCCTATTGCAAATAGAATTATCGTGAAATTTTAAACCATTAACCAAGAGGAATTCGAGAACATTTATATTTCCTTAAAGCATTCTTAATCAAGTTTGTAAATCTCCTTATTGAATAGATATTGGAATTTAAATTTAAAAAACAGCTTTATGAATTCAGTAAAAAGATATTGCTACGTATCGATTGCATCTTAAAATATGTTAAATGAAATATCCCCTTCGTGTTTCTGTAATTGCTGTTATTATTTAGGACCGTGATTAAGAAATAAGTGTGTCATAAAATGCGAAATATTTTCAACAGAAGGTGAATAAATAATAATGGATATTGCATCGATTGTGCTATTTTTTCGTATACGAAAAACCAGTTGCGATAACTCAGTAGATCGGTTAAAATTTGCGTGCTCGCTCGAAAAATAATAAGAGTGGATAAAAAATCACGGATATCGCGCGAGAGGTTCGCGTGCGATTACGGGCGATTTGCTTCGAGAAAGATCGATAGGTAGGTAGGCTGTGCGATCTGCTTGTCCAGCGGGTGCATTACCATATGCGGCAGCTGCAGACGTATATATAAAGCGCTGTGTAAAAAATTAATAATTACAATATGCCATATAAGATCGACCTAAAGAAGCTTGATCCACTGATGGGAAGTGTCTTCGGTAAACAGGTAAATCGTTTATCCGAACGTGTGAAAACGAGGGGGGAAAAAAGTTAAGGGTCCCACTGAGGGGAAATGGATCCGTGGAGGGAGTAAGATAAATGGGCATATCGACGTAAAGACGTCGGATATTTCGATCCATCGATGTTCCGAAAGACTGACCACCAAGGAATTTCTTTCTCCGTGCATGTGGGGGTCCTTTCCATTTAAACTTCAGACTACAGGGCACACCTCAAACATCGAATAAATCAGGTGCAAGGTGGACCCATCGGACCAAGAAAAGGCACGCTCTGTTGTTGTCACGCCAGATGATAATTTGTCCGCCCATTCTTTCAGTTTGCGAGAATTTTGACCCTAGTTCTTTTTACCATTACTGAGAGTACAAAAATGGTATGTGTGTTTTTTTTTTAAAGAATGATTCAGATTAAATGTTTTTTTTTTCTATTTAACCATTGTTGTCGAAGAAACTGATGAAATACTGAAATAAAGTTATCGTATCAAAGATAATAATTTATTGACTTCCATCAAAACCAATTTTTTTAAGTGAGCAGCGATGCTTCAGATTATTAGACTTATCATTTATATTCCGATTGCCAACCGTAGCCAAAATCAAAGCTACACTGTCTTGGGTTCGAATCCCACGCTGACGCAACATTGAACCACATGCAAGAAATTTTACTCGTCTTCTATCCATATGCTTGGATGTTTTTCTTACTTCTTTGTGGAAAGTATTATATGTCTTTGTTGTTATCGGAAAATCATTGAGTCTATTTATACCATGGCAAAAACTGCCACGGTGTAAATAGGCATATTGGCGTACATTTTTTTTCTTCTCATTTTGAACAATGACAATTTTCATTGTACCTTCATTTGTTTTCATGTCTCATTTTTTTGTATCTCACTGCAAAAACTAGAGATCCTTTTTTTCTGTATGATTTTTTGGGTGCCCTGTTTTTGAATAGGATAACTTCATGCTGTTATTTTCAATGTAAAACAAATGAATCTGGGTTCCCACCTGTAGTCTCATTTTAGTACCACTGATATAATAATTTTTTAACAGTGCAAAATAACACTGAACTTGGTGTCCTTTTGAGGATCGGCGATTAATAGTGCTTGTAATTATAGGTAATGAAATGTCCATTAATAACTAGATTTGGAAGAATTATTTTAGATTAATTACCTAGTACAATTTCAGAGAGAATCTCAATTTTGCAATGGATTTTACAAGATTTTAAGGCACCTTAAAGAGTCTAATTAGGTTTCAACAGATGTTATGATATTTTAAGAGATGAAGAGATTTTAAGAGATTTTGGATTATGTCAAAAAATACACGGGATTTTAAGGGATTTCAATGTATTTGTACGAATTTTGAAGGATGTCAAGGAATTTAATAGAATTTGGAAGATTTGAAGGGTTTTATAAGATTTTAAAAGATTTCACGGGATTTTAAAAATGAGGAAATATTTTAAATAATTTTAAGGAATTTCAACGGATTCTAAGAGATTTAAGGTAGTTTATATGGTTTCACGGAATTGTAAAAGATTTTAATAGATTTAAAAAGGTTCTAAATTATATCCATTAATTTTAGAGGATTTTGTAAGATTTCAAAATATTTAATGAAATTTCTAAGGATTTTCGAACATTATAAAGATTTTAAGGAATTTTGAAAGATTTGAATGGCTTTTCAAAAATTTTCAATTATTTAAAGGGGTTTTCAAAAGAGGTTTGGAAAGATTCCCACGGATTTTAAAGATTTCAATGCATTTTAAAGTGATTTCAAAGATTTCAAGGGATCTCGCAATATTTCGAAATATTTCATGGCATTTCAAGGTTTTTAACAGATTTTTAGTGTTTTCAAATGATTCCCATGGATTTTAAAGGCATTTTGTTGGTAAAAGGGATTTTGTAGGTTTCAAGCGATTTCAAAGATTTAAAAATATCTCATGTAATCTAAAAAATTTTAAGTGATTTCTACAGTTTTCAAGGGATGTCAAGGGAATTTTACACGATTAAAAAAATTCTAATTGATTCACAAAACTTTAAAAAACATTCAGGGGATTTCAAAGGATTAAAAAGATTTGCAGGTACTCCACGAGATGTATGTGCTTTTTAAGAGTAGTGAGTTTGAATTTATCGGAATGTGAAAAAAATGTGTTCCTAAAACTTTAAGCACAATATTTAACACAACTCGAAGAAATTTTATCTATATATCGAAAGGAATAAATGTGAGAGATAAGAAAAACTGATTTTGAGCATTATAACCAACGTTATGACTTTCATATTAAAATCTTGAACAATTCACTGTACTATACATCGTTAAAATGGTTTTATTTGGAATTCGAAAAGGTACCCCGAGATTGTTTCTGAAAAACCTTTAAGGGGTTACACCAGTTTAAATTTTTTAGAAAATCGATTTTTTTTTTTTGCTTAAAATTTAGTTTAAACCTTGTAGAATATGGGGCAAAAGGTTTAATACATGAAGAAAATTTTTTCTGTTTATTGTCACGTTTTTGCTGAGGCGTGTCGGGCGTCTCTCATACGGCTACGGGCGGTATGAACACGTTTGCTCGGAAGGTACCGATGTTCAACTTCTGTGATACACTCACAGATGTCCCTAGAGAGGATTCGTGTACAATTCAAACAAAATTTTCGAAAAAAATTAGGTTAGTGTAGCGTCATTCTAAAACCCAACTCACACCTTTAAACGAGTTTTTCTCAATACACGTTTTTTCAAAACGGCACGCAGCATAGCTCGAACAATTTTCAATATTTTCTTTTCAAATCTCAACCACATATTTTAGACAACGTTTTGAAGGGAATGACGTACGGATTTTTCGATAAGCTAATTTAAACAATTTTACAAAAAACTATATTTTTCAAATCCCGTACGTCATTCTCTAGCTATTCTTATGCAGATTAGGAACAAAAATTTGTTTTTGTTCCAGCTTCAAATTTGCGGTCGTCCTACTGCGTGCTGCAAAAAAAAATCTGCAGGAGAATGGCTCCAGTGCTGCCATTTTGAAATATTTTGTAATGAAAAAATTTCCCTGTAAAGTTCAATACATGCCTAAATATATCCTTGAAGCGCTTTTTCATACTACCTTTCCTTCAACCCGAAAAAAATGTCCAAAAATGCATGCTTTTATCTTGGTGTAACCCCTTAATATTTAACTAATACATTGTTTGACAAATTTTTTGTATATCATAGCTTGTTATTTTTCCTCTATGTTTTTATTTAATTTATCTTTTATTTTCATTTATATTCAATTCAATTATTTTTCAATTATGTAGACTCTTATTATTATTTTTTGCAAAAAAAATTTTCTGTTATTTTTTGTAGGACATATTCTAAGTTTATTTTTGTTGATTTTCTGGAATTGTTACAATTTTCTTGAATCTGGGTCAAATTATAACTATGTGATGTAGGGGTAATTTTGAAAACACTATTCTCTTTTTATAAGGAAATTTTTTTATGATTTGACTTTGTCTAGAAACTTAATTGCAATGAGCATTTCTCAAGTGTACCCACCTGAAAAATGAAAGTTGTCCGATCGGGCTAAAAATTAGCCCAATTGTAGTCCTGTTAGATAGTACTTCTCACACCAAAAATTAATTAATTTTGATCATCATTTATCAAAGTGGAGGGGGTACAATTTTTGGTTTCTTAAGAAAGGCCTTACTTTCAAACATTTGTAACTTTTTTCCTATTGCTTTAAACAAAATTTCACTACAAATGTCTTTGATAGATTTTTTCACAAAATTTTTGGTGGTCGTAACGATTTTTGAAATATGTCAAAATTTGACCCTAATTTTTGAAAATCAAAAATAAAGTTGACTTTTTTTCAAATTTCGACACTTTTTTTTCTTCAAAATAGTTTTAAAAGAAAGCTGAGATTTTTTCCTATAAGATTATATATTATATATATATATGTATATTAATATTAATATTTATTACTAGGTTATTCACTAATTTAATTAAATATTAGGACACAAATAATATTATTTATAATATTCAAATTGGAAACGTTTTAAACTTGAATCCAAGAAGGTATTTTTATTTAAGTTATTATATTCAAATTATTATTTGTTTTGAATTCTGAAATTTATATTTTTTTTTAAATTGGTTTGTGGATCAAAAACAAAATGTTCGTATATGTATCTGTCAAACTTGGTTAATTGATTAAATATTCGGAAACAAATATGATTTAGGATGTTGAATGCTGATTGTTAATTATTGTGAACTATGTTAGTTAAAGGGAAGAAATATAAATATTCAAAAGAAATAGTAGTTGAACAGTTTTAATAATTATTTAAAAATTAATAATTTTTATCAATGTGGTTAATGCGTTTCTCAAAACAAAAACGGGGTTTCTGGCTCCTTAATATTACGGAGGAACGTTGTTAGCTCGTTACGGTGCTTTTCCAAATTATTTCAGTGCGAAAAATGCCATCAAAGAATTTAGAGAATGCCGTTATCTCCGAGTTAACGGTATTCTTCTGAATTTTTCTGTGATGTATTCAGCCATCTATTTTCTAGTTCGCAAAGTTAAGGTCCACTTCCTCGAGTTAACGGTATTCTTGCTAAGTAATTATCTACAAGCAATATTTGAGTTAACGGTGTTTTGCAATTATTATGCAGTCATTATTTTGTGCAGTATTACCAATTTTCATAACTGGTTTGCCTAATTAGGTGTATCTTTCTTTCATGATTCCATTGATATAAAAAACTTATTTTTCGATTCTTTGAGTTAACAGTGTTCTTCCAAAACAGAGCAGAGCACATGCATGATTTCAACCCTTTTCAAATCCTTTGAAGCGGATCAAACGATCAGTTGATCGCGTTGCCAGATTGTATCATAGATTGGACCAACTCAAAGCGATAAGTTACGATGAATTACAGACAAATCACCATAATTTGGCATAAATTACCGTATATATTGCAATTTTTTAGATTATCTGAATTTCCGTAAAAATAAAAGAATTGTCAAATTTCCGTAAATTTCCAAAATTTCTAAAAACGTCTAAAATTGTCAATTTCCGTAAATTGCCAAAATTGTCCACATTTTCTGAATTTCAAGCATTTTTTAAATTTAGAAAATTTCTGGTTATTTTTAAATTGACCATATATTTCAAAAATTTCTGAAACATTTAACATTTTTGGCAATTTACCATAAATGTCCGTAATTTTCACAAATTTCCCAAATTCATATTAAAATTAGTATAAAGTATCAAAAGTTCCTCCATGTTAGCAGAAATCATGACTGTGTCCCGCCTCTCCCCCTTGGTGCATAATATACTATTTGATTTTAGATGCACAGTTACACACCTCTAAAATCCTTCCATCTGGTGAAGAAACGACTGTCTTTATTTTTTTCTTTTTGGGATGATGTCAACGGGTGTTAAGCCACCCCGAATCATAAAAACAATTCATTTTCTCATGTGATATAATAAACTTTATTCTTTTGCCTAGTAATCGTAAACTGCCGTAAGAAAAGATAAATAAAACGATAAACTATAGAAATTAAAGAACGACCCCTAGAAATGAAAAAACACCCCTTTTTAAGATAAAAAACTTATTTTCCAATTCCTTAAAATATTCAGTGTATATATTTCATGCATTTCAAGTAAAGTAATTTTTGGTAAATTTATTCTTTTCGATAACATTCACCCAAAGAAAGTGAGATACAGATAATTTTACCTGATTTTACTCAAAAACTATTATTCCTTGATGTCGATTTTTATTTTCTTGCACTTGAACACAAGGGAAATTTAATTTGGAAAGTTTGTCCCCAATTTGTTTCCTGGAACGAAAGAAGATTTACCTTTAAGCTAATATAAAACATCTTACATTTTTGCATATTTTTATTATGCGTCAACACACCCACCAGGTAAAATGACACTCTTCGGGAAAATATGTCAATAGTAACCAAACGCGCCTGCCTAATAATCAACCAACTTGAATTTTATAAGTTTGTTATCAAATTTGGATTTAGCGGATCATCAATGCAAATTCGGTAAAACACCCAATGAGTTTCTCCTAAAAGTTGTTCAAAGAAAACTAAAAAAATATTTGCATCAGCTCTAATTCAAAATAGCTTATTCCACAATAGCACCAATGAATAGGTCAGATACAAAAAAAAGTCCTACTCTAAAATATGGTGATGCATATCGATCATTTTTAGACAATATCGAGATTTGCCTAAAACATAATTAAATGGAACTGAAATGAAATGGAGATCAAGAATTTGTAATGAAAAAAGTCGATCGAGACGAGACGATCATCTCGATTGAGTAATCGTTTGTCTCGATGTAATGAGTATGGTGTTCAGGGTTTCAATTTAATATGACAAGATTTTAGAAATTTTTTTGAATGATCGACATGCATCACTACGTAAAATATTATTACTAATACCTATAATGTAAAGGTATTTTTATATATTTTTGTGAGCCTTTTCATATTCGTAATTTATTTAAAATTTGATAAATATGAATAGTAAAATGTATAATTCAACCTGAAAAGGGGTAGCTTTGAACCAACCCTTTTAGAATAGGGAATATACACAAAAAAATTTGAATAATTTACTTGAGATGCATGAAATATCAGTACTAAAAATTTTCATCAGGTCGCAAAATAATTTTTTATCTTAAATTGGTTTATTTTTATTTCTGGAGCGGGTTTTCAATGTTGTCTCGAGTTTTTGATTTTATTTCGTTTTTTAAAAGCAGTTAACGACTTTTAAGCAAACAAATTAGGTCAATTTATTATTTCAGGGTAGCGTTTCCTACCGAAATTGGGCCATAAGGGTGTTTTAGACAAATTGTTTTTCATCAAACATTTTTTTATAATCATTTTCTGTTCCTCAAAACAGTCGTTTTTCAACTTCTAGAGGTAGATTTTCAATTTTTCTATACTTTATTACTTCAATTCTTTTAGAAAAAAAAGTAGGATGCGATAGTTAATAAAAAAGTGTAGATCATGATAACCCGATGTGATAACCTAGCGTTAAGTAAAAAAAATGTTTACTATATTTTTACCTTCCGGGGTGGTTAAATCCCCGACGGGACGGACTTGGCCTTATTCAACGAATTTTAGAAAAATTCACATTTTTTTGGTTACCAAATGGAAACTTTTCGGTCAGTGCCCCGTCAAATCAAAAAAACTTTTTTTCGTTTCAGCCACCCTGAATACGTTTCCTTTTGCAGAATGGCAAGGATTCATACGTATACTTAATTGTCAATTACGATTCTAATCATGGCGTCCCTTCCTTTTCCATTAAGCGAGGGTGGAACTCTAATAAACGTGTGCGAAATCATTCCCGATACAGTGGGAACAAAATTACTACTTCACTCCCTCCATCATTTATCATCTTGTTCATCGGAAAACAATGGTCCCAAAGGTTTTGCGGTAATTAAATCATCCTCGCTTCATGATTTTTTTCACTGTTTCAAACTGTTCACCAATAGCTTTCAGAAACATTTAAATTTATTGTTAATATGGGAATTTAATAATCGAGCGTAGAGTATTGAATATTTATTTTCGACATTGCTATGCAAAATCGAGGATTTATTACGAATCGTATTCAAAAGTCAGGTTACTGTTTCCACCGTACTTCTAGCCGATCCATACTCAATTTCCTAATGGCATCACTTCTTTTGCTCTCGTCCCCGCAAGAAAAAAGTGAACTAGACCGGGAAGTAAAAAACGGATCTAAAGAAACTCAGCACTTTCCCTCGGGCACTTTGAACGCCCGAAGATAATCAGGAAATTGATGCGAGCTCTGTAAAAACCTAAATAAGGAAATAAAGCTTCAATAGTTAAAGTGAAAATAACATGTTTCTCTCTAGAAAATTTAGTTGATGTAAATTAAATGTAATACTCAAAACTTTTAACAAAATAGTTTTCCGTAAAGCAACCATTTCACCGTACCTGTATTTTATAATATTTAATCTATTTTTACCGAGTATGAGCACTAATGAACCTGGGTGTGAGCAAAGGGTGCGTGATAAATAAAGTTTTTCTCTTCCCTTATTGGCAGTGTTTTTTAATCCGCTCGGTCACGCAGTTTTATTAGCTTTTTAATTTAGAGTAATATTTCATTCGCCACAACAATAACTTTCAAAAACGTATTCATAAAAGAGGCGTGTAAAACCTAAAAATATTTCTTTCTATTTTAAAAGGACTTTAGAAATACCGCAAAATCTGAAAACAATATTGTGGATAAACTCTTCTAGCATGATCAGAAACTCGAGGGAATGAGTTGTTTATCGTTTCTGGCATGACGCTTGGTATTTGTTGTAGTGATAAAAAGCTCTATGCACCTCGTTAAAAATCCAGCTTTTATTTACCTGTTCCATTTATGCCGCTCGGACGGATACGAGCGTCGTATCTTCCCGGTCCCAAGATGTTGTCCAACACTTGCTTCTCCTTCTCCCGGAAGTTTACCTTCCCCTGCTGCGAACATCTGAAATAAGAAATTGCAGAGATTTTTTTAGGAAAAACACAAAATATTTCTTTATTCAGATAGATAATAACAATATGTCTATTATCAAAATCCGTTTTAAGTTAGGAAGACTGCAGTTTCTAGTGTAAATATTGCGACGCACCAATTTCTAGATACGATCTGTTTATTGTGAAAGACAAAGGAAGTAACTTCGGCCGGGTGAAGTTTGTCGGAGCACTTCCATTAGCCTGTGTCAACATATACAGAGTCATAAGTTGAGTTTAAATTCTGTTCTAAATTCGACTATACATACTGAAACTTGCCTTTCTGTAAACGTTTAAACTACAATTTCGTGCGTGACTAATTGCTTTCAGATTTGATCATGAAAGTCGGTTGATTCATTTGCACAGAGAAAAATAAGTTTGGCATTTTCAAGGATCATCACGTATTCGGACAAATGAAAAGCTAAGTGATACTTAATTTTTAAATTTCTAAATTATTATATTAATTTTTATGAGACTTGTCGAAAGGTGAAATTTATGTTAATTTATTTTGGGAAGGATATTTAGTTGTTATTCTCAAGATGCCTAAATCGTTTGCCTATTTTTCATTTTACTCAGCTGTTAACCATGTGACCTCTCGACCCTTGAGTCGCAAACTCGCAACTTCGAGGGTTTTTCCACTTTGGCGTTTTCCGTCAACGATCGGAAGTGAACCGGTCACTCTAAGTCCTAAGACATCGAGACCGTGTCATCTCCGAAACCGAATCTGTCAATTTAGTTTCTTATGAGCAACTGGCCTATATAGTTCGTTGCATAGTCGGCATAACAAACATTTATTTCTCGTAGTCAAGTTTTCATGTAAATCCTCCAGTCCATTTTTAAAGTGTTACTTGTACAATAAGAATAAATATAATATACATTATATTTCGTAGCTATAACCTTATTTACAAAACACCCAGCCTCCTTTCATTTCAATTTAAAATTACCAACCACAACACAAAACATAAATTATCAATTACATTGGTAAATGAGAAAAGTAATTGTCCTTGAAATTTCAGTAAATCTGAAGATATCGTTTTTGCTGCAACAGTATTCAATTGATACGAAAATCTGTATCAATATAAAGAAACAAAAGACTTACATTCTTTCCTCATTATTTTGCAGATCAAATTGATACCTTCAGATTTAGTGTAACGACTTGGTTAAATGTAGTTTATTGTATTCTTGTAAAAGTTCATCCTTGTATCCTATAGGTATATTAGTACTATACCAAAGTACATTCTTGTAAAATTTTATATTTATTGTACAATATAATGTACCTCCATTGTGCAGCGACAATGTACACTACTTTGTAAGATGAATGAGAAATTTTTACAAGGGATATTTTTAGATAAGAAAAAAGTAAAACTATAGGAGAATTCAAACTCGGTTTCAAACTAGATGCAGTCAAGAACAGCGACTTGTTCAATTAGGGGTCTACATCAATCGCGTAGAAAAACGGTGATTTCTTTTCGATCGATCGGCATGCAGAAACATTAATCGATAATTCACAGGAGTTCTTAACTACAAGCCACCGTCATCGACCTTGGGGGATTTCGAGATGCCCTCATCCTCACTCGGCAAGAAAGAACTTGCCTTCGCTGTGTGGAAGCCTGTCGACTACCCTCTGAAAACCACTATTTTCTTCCCATTTTGCGAAACGTCTGCTAAAGTTATTACCCCTTAAAGCGCTCTTTGGGCATTTATTTATTTTTTATTTCGTAGTCGTTTCTGCACGGACAATTTAGAGAGCTACTTGCTTTCAATCTGTGATCTGCAAGAGATGGACTGTAAATAATTTTGTAGAAATCCCTCGCATTGACCGGAATGACTGATCGATTTGGCATCGGACGACCCAATTACAGAGCTTGCGCGAAGTCATGCCGATGCTATCTATTCTCCCGCAACTAGAGAGTAACTGAACGAGCTCTGATCGACTGCCTCGTATTATTGGGCCTCGTATAACCACTATGCTAATAATAAGGTACGATGGGTAAACAATTACGGTAAACCAGATAGATGGTACGCGAACCTAGAGGAACGGAAAGCAGGAAGTTTAATGAGGTCGCTGTACGACCCGTAATGAGGATACAAGTGTATCTACCCGCGTTAGTTTCCGAGACGTTGTTCAAAATTTTCTAATTACTCCAGAGACTCCATACTAATTGTAAATTCATATCATACGTGTCAAAACAAGGTGCATTACATGCCAAAATACATATAACATAAGCCATTATAGAGGGTGATTATTCAATATATGGTAGGCCGGGACAAAGTTGTTCAAGTAAATAAATCAGCTAGTTAAATAATATTATACAAGTTTCCTGCTTTAAATAACATGACCCCAAATCAAGCTACACGAAAAAAAATAGTTGATTGGAATTTAAGTGTCAGTATGAATCTTGGGCACAAAGTTTTGTAACTAGCCTTATAAAATTCAAAACACATTCTTATACATTTCCAGTGACTTTCATTAAATATAAATATAATACTGGAATTTTATAACACTAGTCACGTAAAAGTCTATATCCAAGATTCATAGACAGTCAGTTAAATCTTAAACAACTATTTTTTTCCTTGCATGTAAATAGATTTGAAACTTGTACAATTTATTTAAAATAAACTAATAGTCATATCAAAAACGAAGGATATCACTGGATTCCTCTCAGCATTATCTCCACGTTTTTTAATTAGACAAAAAAAATTATTTTTATAACTATTACATTGTTATAAAACATTGTGCAGTTATTATAAATAAAATTAATAATAAATGAAGCTATCAGTCCGAAAACAATTTCAAGGACATTAGCATATTCCATACTAAAATATCCCTAGGTGTTTTTTCAAACATTGAGAAAAATAAATTAGTTACATACACAAATACAATTTTATCAACTTTTCCCCGGTTTATAATGTTTAGTCAGAAAATATGAACAAACCATATATCGAGAGAATATAACATCATTACCCAACAATTTAAAATAGAATAATTATTTTCGACTACATTAGGGTGGCTATTTTACCGAAAAAATGAGAAAACCGGGACTTTAAATTCTGATGCATAGAGACTTCGAGTTTGTAATATTAAAATTGTAAAGTTTCCAATTTTTAAATTATTCAGTTTGCAATATCTAATCCTGCAACCGCTTACCTCATATTTAAAGTTCTTTAATAAGGAAAGCATTAGTCTAAAAATGTTTATTCTGAAGTCCCTTTTTCTTTTTAGATGAAGAAATTAAAAAATCTATTTATTATGCATTCCAGACCAAATAACTTAAAATTAAACACTTCATATGTGACTAGACAATTCCATAACGTTTTAAATTCAACAATTTGTAATTTATTATCGATATTATAAATTTAACAATATTTGAATCAGAAGATTTCATGAATTAAATATTTTTGAAAATCGTATTTTTTTCGTAATGCCCATCTAGAATGTCCTACAAAATTGTATCCAAATCGGTACTTAAAGTTTCCCATAAGATTAACATGAAGCAAATTGTGCAAAAACGTTACATTTCAATACATTTTTCAGTTTTTATTTAAATCAATCGTTCACATAGGACGATAATCTCTATGTTATGTTTAGAATCTGCTAATTTTGAAAACCTTTCAATTAAAAAAATTTAAAAAATGGCGGACCCAACATTTAAGTTCAAAAAATGCATCATCCATACTTAATAAGTTAAAATCTTTAAACATTCTAAAAAAATCTAACAAATTATTGTAAAGTGAATAGTGGACAGGAAAATAAAATTTTTTGAAAAAGTCCTAAATGGTGGCCAATTATATATTCCAATTTTTCAATATCACAGTTTCTAAGATTATAACATAAAATCACGCCTAAACTTGTTTTTGATTGGTTGGCCAGTCATCTGCAAGTTTCATTGAAATCGGTTGAGAATTGCGCCGGGAATCCAGGCAAAAGGTAATAAATACATGATTATTCCAGATACAGATTCTTGGTAACTTTTTTTGCACTTGGTGACGTTTCGCTATTTGCAATAATTTATTCGATTTTTTCTACAATGCTTAAACATTCTAAGTTGATAACTATCCATCCCACTATATAATTTCAATGTTCAGGTATTATATTAAATGCCGTGGCTATGTGCACGGAAATGTTGGTGGAAATAGCCGATTTCAGGTAGGAATAGCGAGACCTGGAAAAGAGACTATTTATAGAGAAATTTCGGTAGAAATAGCCGGATTTTTTCGGTACTCATACAAACTTCCTATATTAAAATTGAAGCGAACAGCATTTAAACTTAGACAGATATTAATTAACATAACAGAGTTAACAATTTTTCTCATAACAATACCCAGATAGCACAAAAAATGCCGTTTCTGAAACACGTAATGCGAGGTTGTGAATGTAACATTCCTAACCTTGCATTGGGATTTACAGAACATTTTCACGTCAATTGTTGTGCTACCAATCTGGATATCAGGAAATAGTTAAGTAATCTTGTGTGGGAATTCCGATTTCGAATCTGTCATAGTTTTCCGGAATAGATTTTCAGCTTAAAGGCAACGTTATTTTTCTTTTAATTATAATTCGTGACTGTACGATGTAGGTATCTGGTGTATTCTTGCACAACTGTAGATAATGGGAGTAAAGTTTAATGACTAATGAAGAGGGTCATGAGAAATGATACTAATGCTGGTTAATAACTAATGATGATTGCATTATGTAAAAAAGTTCGAATGAGCCAGACTGACCTTTTTTCTGCTGTTTTCCAAAATTTCAGCGAGACATCTTCTTTAAAAAGTAACGTAAACAAATTATTTTAATACAAAAAATATCAGTATTTTATTGACCGATAGAATTTGTTTTGATTGTCTCGTTATTCTGTTCTTAATCAGTTATTGTCAACCCCCTTAATGAAAGTCCTCCAAAAAAGAATAAAGAAACAACACAAAAAATTATCACGCAATAGATGAAGCGAGTCGTGAGTTTCATAAATTCGCATTGTAAGTCAGTTTAGAACTCAGTGCAGTCTAGTTCAGTCAGTTACCAGAGAAGGATAACAGTGCAAACTTCACTTTTTTCTTTTAAATTAAAATTGAGAATTTGTTCATAATAGTATTACGAACAAATTTTTATTTCATTTTTAAATATTTCTTCTATTTTCTGTGAAATATGAATGTTCATCATCAGTTATTAGTTTTGTGCCTTGTCATATTCGGAAGTAATGCATATAGAATTTTGGCAGTATTTCCATTTAATTCGAGGAGCCATAACAATATGTTTGAAGGAGTCACTAAAGGATTAGCAAACGGGGGTCATCAAGTAGACGTTGTCACACATTTTGAAATGAAAAATCCACCAAAAAATTACAAAATAATCATCAATTTGGGAGGATCAAGAAAAAGTTTAGTAAATAATTTCTCGATTCAGTTTGCAGCTCTGCTGGAAGGTAACACTGTGGAATTAATTTCTAAATTGTACGGAAATGAACTTTGCGAGCTTTTGGCGCTTGAAGAGATGCAAAATCTTATCAAAAATCCACCAAATGATCCTCCATACGACATTTTAATTATTGAGGTTTGTTAAGTATATTTTCTCAAATATTTCTAAAACTATTCAAATCCTTGAATATTAAAAAAAACTGCTGTTATAGGCATTTACAGCTAATTGCTTCATAGGATTAGGTTATGTGCTTAAGGTGCCAGTAATTACAGTTTCTTCTACTCTGGAATTTTCATGGGTTAATGCTGGAAATTTGGATTCGGCAGCTTGTGCCCCAAATGTATTAATAGACAAGGCTGAGATTTCTACCTTTTGGGACAGATTGCAAAATACAATCATGATCCATCGAAGCAAATACGAATATTATATATACACAGGGAAAGCTCAAACTGAGGCAATGAGAAAATATTTAAGTCCAGAGATGCCACATGTTAGAGAAATTGAAAGAAATGTAGCTCTAACTTTCGTAAATTCATATCACAGTTTACATGGCATCAGAATTAGGAGTCCTTCTTTAATTGATATTGCAGGAATTCACTTGGAACATAATGATATGGAAATGCCTCAAGTATAGTATATATTTCTAGCCATAATTAAATTAAACAAATCCTTTTTTAAATGTTTTAATTAATCAAATTAGAATATTATACTATTTTTGATTCTCTTTTCAAAGGATTTTCAAAAATGGATGGACGAAAGTGAGGATGGAGTAGTTTATTTTACCCTGGGGTCGATGGTGATTATTGAAACACTTCCAACAGAAACACTTCTCGCTATTTACGCATCTTTTTCAAAAATAGCACCCGTTCGGGTGATCATGAAAATTGTAAATGCAGAAAATCTTCCTCCTGGTCTTCCTAGAAATGTGCTTGTTTCTAAATGGATACCACAAATTCCAGTTTTGAGTATGATAAAAAAATTATATTTTTTAAAAGTGTTTAATCTATGTATTATATTGGCATAACTTGTGATTAATTGTAGATTCTACAATCTATATTCTTAAAGTGTTTTATTATTCAAATTGAGTGATCCAGTGTTTTATATTTTCTGAATTTATTACACACTAAATCACTAGGGCCAAAGGACAATTTGTTTCAAGAGTCAAACTTTTAATTTTGAAATTTAAGAACCGTGAGAAAGAAATAAACCGATTTTTAATTTTTTTTACCTCCTTTGGATGCATCCAAAAGAGTTTGCTTTGTAGTGTCAAACCACAACTTTCTTAGGCTCTGTTCAAATGATTCGATTCATTCAAGTATTTTCACTCTGCCCTACTATAATTACAAAGCCGGGATTTTTAAATCTTTTTTTATATTTTCAGAACATAATAACACACGATTATTCATGACGCATGGAGGTTTGATTTCGACCCAAGAAGCATTATATCACGGAGTTCCTCTTATAGGATTTCCTTTATTTGGTGATCAACAACACAACATACAAATTTTTGTTAAAAAAAATATGGCTTTATGGTTAGATTATAAAAAATTAACAGAAAAGTCTTTAGACGATGCACTTAATGCTGTTCTCACGAATCCTTTATACAGGTAAATATAAATAGTTAAGCAAATCGTTTTATTCCATTACAGTTTTTTATTAGACAGGATTTTATTTTATTTTTTTAATTAATTACAGAGAGTCAGCAAACTATGAATCTCGATTGTTTCGAGACCGACCAATGAGCGCAACAAAGACAGTCAATTTTTGGGTCGAATACGTTATCAGAAATGGACCAAATGCTTTAAAATCACCTACTATCGATTTGTATTGGTGGGAAATTGCACTTCTAGACGTATACAGTTTCATATTATTATGTTTTTTGCTATTAATTTATTTAGCTATATTGATTGCCAAGTATGCGTTCTGTATATTTTTTAGAACTTCAGGAAATCTTCAAGCTGAAAAGAAAAAGAATCAGTGATCTTATTATTTATTATTGTTGACGTTTTATAAATCGAACTTCCTACCGTTACGGAATTGTCCGTAAGACTAATCCTTCTTCCAGCTCGTTCAGGACTAACTTTATGCAAAATTCCGTAATACTAGTCAGTGTCTAAATAAACCTATTTTTCATAATCCTTAGATCCTTTTAATTTCGTACCTATTCTTATCTAAGACTTTTAATACTCTCTAAATTTGAAGGAATTAAAAATTTCACTAATTTCAATTAGTGACTGAATTCGAGCTATAAATCAGTCAAACTTACTGACTCATTAATAAAAATAATTTACTGCCTGAAACTAGTAAAGATTTAAACTAATTTAAATTTAAATAGTACTTTTTTTCCTTTAAGAATTATTAATTTCAGGATCCTAATTCAAAATCTTAATCACAAAGTATATATTTTTTACTTGGTATTAAGGTCCACCACAAAAACAGCATCATCATCCACCACAAAAAAATTAATCATCAACCAAACACTTGCATTCACAACAATTGGTCGAATTCTTAAATGAAAAAAAAATTAAACTTCAATAAAAAAAGATGACTTTTTACCAAAATAATTGAATGTTTTAAAAAAGAATTACTTTTCCACAAAATAGTTCAATTTTCAACTAAAATTATGAATCTTAGAAGTAAATATATTATTAACAAAGTAGTTCAACTTTAAACCAAGTAGTTGAATTTTCAATGAAAAAAGGTAATAGAACTTTTAACACAAAAAGACGGATTTTCAACAAAACAGTTGAATTTTTAAGCCAAAGTGGACGAATTTTTCACAAAACAATTGAATTTTCGACCCAAAAATATGAATTTTCAACAAAAAAGTTAATTTTCAATTAAATAGTTTAATTTTAAACGAAAACCGATCAGTTTTCTATCCACAATTGAATAGTTAAATTTTCAGTCATAAAAATTGATTTTCAACAACGAAAAACGATTTTTCAAAAAAATAGTTGACTTTTCAACATAGTAGTTCAATTTTCAAACAGAAGGATAGATCCCTTACTAATAAAATGATTTTTTTAACAAAGTTGTTCAAATTTCAACCAACTAGTTGAATTGTCAATCCAGAACATTAATTTTCAACCAATAATGAAATAGTTTCAGTCAAAGCATTAATTTCCGAACAACAAAAAAATCGAATTTCTCACAAAATAGTTCAATCTTCAACCAAAACATGAATCTTTAAGTAAGTAGTTCAACATTAAACCAAGTTATTGAAGTTTAAATAAAAAAATATGAATTTTGAATGATAAATGTACTAGTTGATTTTTCAAATAAAAACGTTGAGTTTTCAGCAAAAAATGGATTGGTTAAAATTTCAGTTATGAAAATTAATTTTCAACTGAAAAAACGAATTTTTAACCAAATATTTAAATTTTCAACTAACTAGTAGAATTTTTAACCAAAAGAGATGAATTGTGAACCAAAAATATAATAGTAGACTTGTCAATTTAAAAGAATTATGTTTCAATGAAAAATAGTTGGAGTTTATTGCTGGGTTCTATTAATTCAGTTCATATTTAAGTAAAGAAACGAGAAAAAGGGGAAGTCTTCTGAAAACAGCGGAAAAAAGAGGAATTCTTTTTAAAAAAGGGGGGGGAGATAGGAGAAAGAGTGGAAAGTCTGCATGTAGATGCTTTACTTGTAAAATAAAATTACTCATTTTCATTTTTTCAAGCATTTAAAAAATGGTTATTCACATTTATATTTTCCATGTGCGATGTTAATAAACAAAGTGTCAACATTAAATTTCGGGATGTAAAATATTATGTACTTATCGACACTATTACGATAACTTCTTTGATATTATATGACGTTAAAGTAGACATTATGTAAAGCTTCTTTATAAAAGGTGAATAATGAAAAATCAATTCAAAAAATATTTGTTCTTGCAGTTCATGAATTGAAATTTTCTACAGTAAATATATCTCCAAGTGTTTTTTGTGTATGATCAATGATTTTAAAAAGGAATAGGGGAAGTCCGATCAATAGTTGCAAGCAGAATTATGGCGCCATTTCACCACTTACACTTCCAGGAAAGGAAGCAAATGGCTAAAATTGCTGTGAACTAGTAATTTACTATTCGATTTTTTATTATTATTTATCATGATTATACATTATGATGCAATTTTTAGTCATAAAAATTGGTAAATACTCGTTTGTTTTAGCTGCTGAATCATAAAAATATGTTGTCGTTCATGTTGCATATGTATAGCTTTCACTAACCCCTTACATTTCTGCGTGTGAACTACCAATCGCCCTAAAATAATAAATGCAACCTCTGCTAAAAAAATTTGATCCATTATGTGTTTTCTTCTGAAATACAGATTTCAAATAAAATAATACAGCCTTGGATAAGATTGGGATTTTCTAAAAATATATATCTCATTTACACTTCATTGAACATCCTGAATAAGACATTCCGAGAATTCTGCGAAAGAAAGATATAAAAATATCTGCAAGATTATATACTGTTACTGACTACCCTTTGTGGGAGCTCATCACGTATTTTTCAAATTCTATTGAATTAATATTTAAAAATTAGATTTTCTACATTTTTTTTTAATTTCTCTTTTATTGAAAAATTAAATTTGGTCTCAGTGTTATACCTACAGGTCTTTTTTACTCTGGACGATAAAATAATTTAAGCTAATAAAATCAGCTTTGGCGTCGTCACCTTTTTATGTGTTCCGATAAACGAAATTATTTGCATGATAAACTAAATGAAACGTCTTCTAATTAGACTGAATAGTCAAGCCTGCAATTAAATTCTAGAGCAGAAAGCAGCGGACGCAACAGAATTTAATTATGAGTTAAAGCACATTCTTTGTGTGTAATTGCAGACGGTTTGTTTCACTTTTAAAGCTTAATTACATTACTCCTATTTTTCGTAGGCACATGTAATGTAGAGGCTATCACTAAAAGCCTCTTTAATACTTATACGCTGACTTTCAAAAATCAGGTTTGGCGCGCTAAAACAGAGGGAATTAGTGGCTTTTCTTTAACGATATTTTTTTACTGCATGGTGTGGAAATTTAACCATAAAAAGAGACTTTTACTCGAAAGTAATAAAGTTTTATTTTCTCTAGATATTTTTTTTAAGTGGGACAGCAAATAAATCAAATTTATTTTATGCAGTATTTTCATACGGGGCCGTTCATAAACTACATTACAAATGTTGGGCCGTTTTCCGTGTTTCAGCCAAATTGTTGAACTTTCAAGAAAAAGAGATGAATTTCAACTAGTTGAATTTTCTACAAAATAATTAAACTTCGAACAAAGTATTTGAATTTTTAACCAAATAGCTGAATTTTTGACCTAAAAAAATTAATATTCAATCAAGAAGATAATTTCTTACCGAATGACAAATTTTCAACAAAATACATATAATCGTTAAATTTTTAGTTAAAAAATGGATTTATAAAAAAAGTTATTTTGAGCCAGACGAGTTCAACAAAATTACGAATTTTTAACAGAATAGTTGAATCCCCAGCCAAACAGATGAATTTTTAACAAACAAGATTCATTTTCTGCCCAAAAAGACGAATTTGTAATAAAAAACATATATGAATGAAAAAACTTAATTTTTATTGAAAAGAACGAATTTTCCACAAAATAGTTCAATTTTCAACGAAATATGAATTTTCAACAAAAAAATTAATTTTCAATCAAGTATTTCAACTTTCAACCAAGAAATTGAATTATTAATCAAAAAGTTGAATTGGTAACCAAATTTACTACCTAATTATTGAATTTGTAATTAAAATGATGAATCTTCAACCAAAAGAAATTAATTTTCTACCAAACAGTTGCACCTGTCACCAAAAGGGATGCATTTTCAAGCAGCAAGATTAATTCTCTACCAAAAAAGACAAATTTTTAACAAAATACGTGAATTTTTCAAGTAAAAAAAATCAATTTTCAATTAAAAATATAAATTTTCAACCAAATAGTAGTATTTTTAACCAAATGAAATGAATTTCGAACCAAAAATATAATAGTAGACTTTTCAACCAAAAAGAATGAACTTTTAACCGAAAATACACTCAAACCCCCATATAAGAACTCCCGGTTCTTAATATTCCTAGGATTCAAGTCCTCGGCATTCTTGCAATGCGGTGATCGCGGGACGGAGAGAGGGGCGGTGCTCAGTCGAGCGTGAGAAACAGCATGAGGGCTGCACTCTCAGCGCATTAGTTACATCAGGTTGCGTCATGCGTCAAAATCCAACAGAAATGATTCATGCGGCTCTGCCTGCTTACTTTTGGATTCTCCTGATTTAGGATCAAGGCCACTGCAAGCCATGCTCGCAACCGTTCTTATGTCATGAGTTAAGTGTAGTTGAATGTTCTTATTGGGTTCCATTAATTCAGTTCCGAGTTCAGTTCACATCTAAGCGACATAACGAGAAAAAGGGGAAGTTTCATGAAGACAGGGGAAAAAGAATAATTCTTTTAAAAAGAGGAAAAGCTGAAAATAGGGGAAAGAGTGTGAAGTTTGAAATAAGAAAGTGATTTTGAAACATATTATTATAAGTTATTATTGAACTGCACCGTTATATGGGCATGTTTCGCAAAATTCGAAAACTTTTTTAAAATGTATGATCAGGAAACGTACTAAACGTTATCTATGCTCGTAACGTTACTTCCGCTGACCTCTCACCCTGTTACAAACTGTAGGTATTGGCGTGACCTCTTCCTCCCCCCACCCTCAAATTGGTAACATAGCTTATGGACGGCCTCTAATCAGATCTCGAGGGGCTGAAGAATTCTCGTATATATTCTTAACGAACTTAAGAAAACTATATAATATATACTGTGTGTGTGTGTGTTTTACATAAAAATATAGATATAGATACATATAGTTATAGGTATATGAAAGATACTTGAATATGATCTGAGTTCGTAGTTGTGTGTAATGAGAGATGTATTCAGAGCCAGCAGTGAGACCCTTAAGGTGTTCGGTCTAACGTGCGGAAAATAGAAATCGCGTATAGACTTCATAGAGATACCGCGAACTTCGCAAGTTTCACCAGTTGAAGCGGTACTTTCCACCTAAGAAGTTTTAATTTCACTTGTCTTAATCCTTATTCCTCTGGCGACTAGGAGCGATTTTCCGTTATACTCTTTCTAATTACATCAGGGAAATACTTTCTGAATAAATTAATCTCACCAAAAACATCCACAATCAACATAGTTTGTGAAATAAAAGTTTGCCAAGTCATTCTAAAAGTTGTATGCATTTTTTAATGCATTAAATTGTTAAAAATGACCACAATTTCGAGAATGTATTGAAAGCACGAAAAAAAGTGGATCGTTAGAAGAACTCTCTAAATCAGTAGCTCTAACTATCTTAAACTGAAGCGCAGCTTTTCGTCGGTGAATTTTGTTTAGGATGCACTTTAGTGACCATCAACACTCAGCGAGAGAAAGAGTTACTATTTCGTGTAGTAAGCCTTACTGCTGTTAAGAGTAACTTTGTCGATTTCGTATCATATGTACACTGTAGACATTTTGAAATGAAATTAACTCGAAACTTTCAACAACAAAAATGATGTATAATGTCGATCGATTTAAAAAAAATAATTTATATATCACTATTACATTTAATCGACGAATATTATTAAATAATCGCATGCTCAAACGCTTTGAAAAATCGCCTCCGCTGGGATTTCGAACTCTGCCTAACTACCTAAAACTTAAATCCAGCACACGCATTAGCCAACTGAGCTATCGAACCGCTTAAATATTTCTGACAAACTCTCGTCACGCGTTTTCTCGGAGGAAAACTGTGTTGGTTGTACTGATGAGTTTCTACTTGGTGGAAATTGTTGCGTCCTAGATGGTTTTGATGAGACTTCTCTTCTTTTTTAATAAAAATTTTTATGAAATAAAATACTCGTTTGCAAAAATAAGAATATTTATCAATATTCTTAATAATTTGGAACGAGTATTATAATACACAGCACAATATATGTAATGCATTTAATTTATACTGATATTGATATCTCTCTATACTATAAGCAGGTATCGGCGCCGCCGCCAAAACGTAGTACTAATGTACACGAATGTTTTTAGAAAATATAGTACCATTTTTTACTATATATACTACCCTTACCAAAAACATAAATAAAATTTTGTATATGTTTTTGAAAAAGATTGTACAATATAGTACTAAATATTAATAATATAATAGTAAAATATTAATATATATAAATATATTTATATATATATATATATATATATATATATACTATATATATACTATATATATATATACATATACATTATATATACCTTACATTTACAAGATATTCTCAGTTCTCGGCATATAAAGACATACTTATGAGCGGTCGCTCGGAAGCATGCATTGCGCATTGCATTGCATATATTGCACATACGGGCTTGTATGTATTTTGTATTGCCGTCCTGCAATCCGAGCAGCAGCATTAAGATATTCAAATAAAGAAGATCTCAGTCCACCTATCGACATGTCGACAAAGAACTTATATAAGTATTTTAGCAGTACTGCCAGTAGTTATAATGTTATGCTTTAGACGGCGATTAAGCTATGCGACAATTTTCATTCGAAATTGAAAATTGTCCATGTCCAACTCGAACTTGATTCAAGAAGCTGCGTACTTCGATAATTATTTGATAACTACTTTAGGAAGTGCATTTTTTCCAAACATAAACTTTAAAAAGTCAAATTGTGTAAAAAATTGCACAAGAAGGCTTAAAAAAGTACATATGTTTAACAAATCAGTAAAAAAAACATATGCACAAATGAAGTTAAAATGCGAAAAGTATGTTTCTAAAAAACAGTGTGTTGTTATATAACTGTTTCTAATGAGCCGATTACACTGTTGTTTAGACTTTAGAAACATACTTCTATCATTTTAACTCCTTTTGTGCAATTATGTCACATAAATTGACTTTCTTGAGTATATGTTTTTTTAAACTGATTTTTTTTAAACATAACTTTTCTGAAGACTTCTTGTGCATTTTCGGTACACAATTTTACTTGTTTAAGTTGTTTAACATGAGTAAATACACCGCCCAGACGACTATATATTGAATAAAAATAATGTAATTTTAACATATTGAATTCAATATGTAACACTCCAAATTCCGCAGATTTCATCGAAGAATTTTGCATTTTCAACTCGAAAAGTTGAATTTCAAACAAAAGAAAGTTCATTTTCAAAAAAAAAAAAAAAAAAATACTTCACTACTATAAAAGGTTAATTTTCTACAAAAAGACGAATTTTCAAATTTCAACCATTTTAAATAAACGAACAAAACGTATTTCTAACAAAAAATTTCAATCCTCAACTAAAATGATAAATTTTTAATCAATAAAGAGGAATTTCAAACATAATATTTCAATTTTTATCTAAAACAGATATGTTTTAAACAAAATACATGATCTTTCTACAAAAAATTTAATTTTTCAACTTATAAAGGATGAATTTCCAACCAAAAAGGGAAAAGCTACATTTTTAGATAAAAAATTAATTTTTAGCTTTAGCTGAAAATTAATATAGAAAGCGGGAATTTTCATCTTTCAACCAAATAATTAAACTTTCAACCCAAGAAGATGAATTTTTAACAAAAAATATGAATTTTCCACCAAAGTATAATAATAAAATTTTTAGTACAAAAATTAATTTCTCACCAAAAAAGCAACTAATTTTCAACGAAATAAATTTTTACCAAAAGAGATGAACCTTCAACCATACTTGATGAATTTTTAACGAAAAGTGTAACAGTTAATATGCCTGCAAAAAATATTTTAATTTTTATTAAAAACCCGTGGACTCAAACCGAAAACACAATAATTATTAAATTTTCGGTTAAAAAATTCATTTTTAATTTTTCAAAAATTAACAAAATTGTTTAATTCTCGAGCAAATAAATGGATTTTCAGCCAAAAAGATGAATTTTTAACCAACAAAATTAATTTTCTACCAAAAGAGATGAATTTTTAACAAAAGACATGAATTTTCTATCAGCAAGATTAATTTTCTATCGAAAGGGCAACAAATTATATAAATTTTCAAACAAATAGATGAATTTTAAACAGGATAGTTGAGTTTTTAACCAAAAAGACGAATTTTGAATCAAGGCGATTAATTTTATACCAAAAAGACGAATTTTGAATAAACTACATGAATTATCCTACATATATAGAAGTTTTCAACAAACTAAGATCCATTTTCAACCAAAGTGAAATAATTAAATTTTCAGTGAAAAAAATTAAACTTCAACCAAAAAATCAACAAACCTTCAACAAAATAGTTAAGTTTTCCATTACAGAGATGAATTTTTTACTGAAACGAAGAATCTTCAACAACATTTTTTTGACAAAGTAGTTCAATTTTAAACCTAACAGTTGAATCTTAAACCGAAAGGATGAATTTCCAATCAAGAAGTTTGGTTTTCTACCAAAAAAGACAAATTTGTAACCAAATAAATAAATTTTAAACAAAATAGTTGAATTTGCAACTAAAAAGGATCTACTCTAATTCTAAAATGGAATAAGGTAATTTTACGTTGAAAAAGAACATTTTCAAGCAAAAAAAAAAAAGTTTTCAACAAAATAGTTTAATTGTCACCTATTAAATTTTTTTCTAAATTCATTATTTTAGTTAAAAAATCAACTATTTTGCTGCGAATTTTACTATTTTGCTAAAAATGTAATTATTTTGTTGAAAATGTAAATATTTTGTTGAAAATTCGTTTTGTTGGATCGGAAATTCGTCGTTCTGGCTTGAAAATTTGACCATTTCGTTAAAAATACATATTTGTAGGTCAAAAATTTAATTATGGTTTCAAAAATTTAACTATTTAAAAAAAAGTAAATTATGTGGTTGAAAATTTAACTATTTTGTTCAAAAGACATCTTTTTTTGGTTGAAAAGTTAACAGTTTGTCGTTGAAGTTAATTATTTTTGGTTTGAAAAATCGATCAATAATTCAAAATTCGTATCTGCAGGTAGAAAATTCAACTATTTTGCATCTCTTTTGATTGATAGTTCAACTATTTAGTTGTTAGTGCAACTCTTTGGTCTAAAATAATTTTTGTTATTGTTGAAAATTCAACTACTGGGTTGAAAAATAATTTTGGCTGATCAAATATTAGTATTACTATTGATACTGATATGTGACAGTAATAACAACCTATACAGTGTCCCAACCTTTAAAGTGTCCCTACATATGCAGTGCCCCAATCTATATTACTACCTATACAGTGTATCAACCTATACAGTGTCCCATCCCATGCAGTGCCCCAACCTATATATTAGTACCTATACAGTGTCATGACCTATACAGTGGCACTACCTATACAGTGTCCCAACCTATATAGTTTCCTAACCTATACAGTGTCCCAACATATGCAATGCGCCAACCTATACAGTACCCCTACCTATAGAGTGTCACAACATATACAGTGCCTCAACCTATACAATACCCCAACCTATACAGTGTCACAACCTATGCAGTGTCACAACCTATACAGTTTCCCAACCTATGCAGTGCCCCAACCTATACAGTATCCCAATCTATACACCATACAGTGTCACAAGCTATACCATGACACGACCTATATAGTGCCCCATCCTATACAGTACCTCAACATATACAGTGTCACGACCTGTACAGTGTGACCACCTATACAGTCTCTCAAACTATGCAGTGTCCTAGCCTATATGCAGTGTCCCAACCTATACAGTGTCACAACCTATATAGTGACACAACCTATACAGTGCCCTAAACTTGACAGTGTCCCAACCTGTACGACACTCCCCTACATAATTTGAAATAATTTACAAAAAATATTAAATATAATATTTATGTATATTAATATAATAAAATATCATTTTTAATATAAACGTTCATATTAAATTTAATGTAGGATATTTTTGGAAATAAAATAAATAACAAGAATCAAGCGACCAAATTTGGACAACACTCCTGAATGCGTCAATTCATATTTAAAAAATAAATAAAAAAAGAGGAAAGAAGAAGAAAGCAACTTCTAAATCTTTCTTTTTCTCTTTTTCGAAATCACAATCAAACACCGAAAACGTTTGTAGATTTTTTGTAAATTTTGTTGTTATTTTTGATTTTTGATTTCCAAATAAGACTTGAGTTGATGAAATGAAATCAGAAATTCACCTGTGACTGTGGCCACTCTGCATGCAGCAATCCCACGCAAACGCAGCATTTATGCCACACACGCGCCGACTCAACCCAACGCTATCTACGGAGTATAAGGGATTCATTATCAGGCATAAATTACAGAGGAAAAACTCGCCAACTCACACCTCATACCAGAACCAGAACTCGTATTCACCTTTTCTCTCGATCGCAAGGTGTAATTCTCTAAACAATATAAAATTAGTCAAATTATTTTGCATTTTTTCAATTTTCCTTATTTTTTGTTCATAAAAATAATTAATATTAATACTAAATATGCAGATAATGCCGACATAATTTATTTTTAGTATTTTTATTTTTTAGAAAATTTTATAACAGATTTTTGAAAAGAAATTCACGAATTTGCGAGTATTTCAATTTTGACAAACAAAATAACGATTTTTTAAAAAAATAGAGAAATTTTCAAGTAAGGAGATGAATTTTCATATCTTTAAAGAAAGAAAAATGGCTTCTTGAATATATTTTTGATTTTTCCAACCAAAAAGAAAACAGTTGAATTTTTCAACTAACAAAGATAAATTTTCTATCAAAAATTGAGAAGTTACATTTTCTGTTAAAAAGTTAATGTTTGGTCAAAAAAGAACGAATTTTCAATAAAGTAGTTAGATTTTTAACTAAATAACTAAAATGATGAATCCTTATCTGGAATAGTTCAAGTTTCAATTTAAAAATAAAGTTACTACTAACAAACAACGATTTATGAATAAAATAGTTAAGATGAATTTTCATATATATTTAAACTAACAAAAATTACTTCTCAATAATATTGTTAACTTTTTTAAACAAATACGGCGAATTTTCAACAAAGCAGTTAACTTTTCAAAAAAGATCATTTTTAACAAAATTGTCTAATTTCTAACAAAGTAGCTTAAGTTTCAACCAAATGGTGGAATTTTCAACCAAAAACGACAAATTTTCAACAAAACCGTTGACATTTGAACCAAGCATAATAATTTTAATTCAATTTTTTTAATTTTCTACAGAGTAGATTAGGTTTTAACCAAATAGTTGAATTTTCAAAAAAAAAACATGAATTTTTTACCAAGAAGATTAATTTTCTGCCAAAAAAGATGAATTTCCAACTAGAAAAAATTAATTTACAATCAAAAATGGAATAGTTGAATTTTTGGTTAAAAAAATTTTTCAACCAAAAAAAAACGAAGTTTCAACCAAAAGATAAAGTTTCAAGCAAAATGATTGATTTTCTACAAAACAAGATACATTTTTATTAAAATAGATTAATTTTTAACCAAATTGTTGAACTTTCAATAAAAGTGAGAAAGTTAAATTTTCTGTTAAAGAAAGTAATTTTCAATCAAGAAGATTAATTTTCTACAGAAAAAGATAAATTTTTAATAATAACATGAATTTTTGAGGAAGCAGTTGAATTTTAAACTAAAAAAGATAAATTTTTAATTGAAAAGTTAATAGTTTTTCAGATAAAAAATTAATTTCCAACAAAAAATAAGCGAAAGCTCAAAAATATATTAGAATTATAGTTAAATTTTTAAACTGAGAGTTTAACTAAAAGTTAGCATTTTTGGGTTGAAAATTCTTTTTGTTAACTGAAAATTTAATTATCCCGTTTTTATTTTCATATTAATATTTTTACGGAAAATTCAACTATTAGGTTGAAAATTCATGTATTTTCTTCGAAATTAGTCACTTTTATAGTTGAAAAATCGTTGTTTTTAAGTCAAAATGTATTTTTCAATTGATAATTAAATTATTCCAGATGAATACTCATCTTTTTAATTGAATTTTTAACTACTTTGTTGAACTGTCTTTTTTTGTTTTGTTAAAAAGTAATTTTTCAACTATAAATTTAATTAGTCAATTTTTGATGAAAAATTTATCTTTTTTATCTAAAAATGCAACTGTTTGGTTGACAATGAGTGAGTTACTATTTAATTCAATATGCGAAAATAAAAAGTAAAACAGAAATACGTGAAAAGGGGACAAAAAGTTTAAGAGTTCAGAAAAAAGTGAAAATTTTTAGCAGTTATTTAAGAGAAGATAGTTATAAACAATAATCAATTGTTTCAACAACTATATTTGTCAACATGCATTATTAATCACTTTACCAAGTGCGTAAAAAGTTGAAAATTTCAGAAAAAACCGCAACTATCTGGTATTAATATAGACGAAGATAGTTATAAACAATAATAATTTGTTTAAATAATTATTTTTTCACATTGAATTAATTATTAACTTACTTCAAGTTCAAAGTAGACTGATAGATGGAAATTTCATAAATAACCGCAACTTTCTACCATTATTCAAATTGAATATTATTAACAATAATAATAAATCGTGAAAATAATTTTGTTAACTTCATTTAATTATTCACCTCACTCTAATTGAAAATTAAAAACAAAGTGGAAAAATTAGGAAGTATGAGGAAAAGGAAAGTATAAGTACAGAGTTTGTCAGCATGAGAAACAGCAAAGGCGATTAGGAATATTATTGACAATAATAATAAGTCGGTAATAAGTCGGAGAAAATATGATGAGAGGAATAGACTTGGAAATTATTACAGACACAAAAATAGGAAAGTTAAACGACTAGTCAAGGAAAGTAAAGATAAAATCAGAACAGAAAAAGAGAAGAAAATACAAAACGACTTTGAAGGGACCATGAAACTATTATTTAAAGAGACAAAGGAAAGGAAAAGTACAGAGTTTGTCAGCATGAGAAACAGTAAAGGTAAAATACTATACGATACAGAGTGGACGCTTTAAAAGACTCTTTCAAAGAATTATTAGGAATATTATTGACGATAATAATAAATTGTAAAAATAATTTTTTTATTTTCAATCAATTATTTACCTCACTCTAATTGAAAATTGCACAAAAAGTGAAAAAATTAGAAAAAAAACTACAATTTCTAGCATTATTCTAAGTCTGAGAGAACGTGATGAGAGAAATAGGCTTGAAAATGATTACAGACACAAAGAGAAGAAAGTTAAACGACTAGCCAAGAAAAGTAAAGATAAAATCAGAACAGAAGAAGACAAGAAAATATAAAACGACTTTGAAGGAACCCTGCAACTATTATTTGAAGTGATGAAGGAAAGTAAAAGTACAGAGTTTGTCAGCATGAGAAACAGCAAAGGTGAAATTCTATATGATACAGACGGGATAGTGGACTAAATAAAATTCACGAAAACTTTTTTTTTATGGGAAATCCGTGTTGAAATTCACTACATATAAATATTTTTTCCAAATAAAAAAATGGATTTATGTTTTATGGATTCGAGCAAATTTCCGGAGATACAAAAGGTGCTTTGTCCAAAATGTAAAGCATTTCAAATTCTGAATCACTTTGTAATTTTGTATAGTAGAAGAAGAAGACGAAGATGTTGAAGATGAAGAAGAAATAGAAGAAGAAGAAGTTTCGGCATATGGAATTCTCGAATGGTGGTTGGGTGGGGGGGGGGCGTAGTAGTAAATCGTTGCACGTAAATCACCTGTCAGGCATGCAGAGACATGCAGCGTTTCTGGATGTGGTGAAGGTACCACAAGTCAAATCAAATCAGTCACACGACCTTGAAAATATCTTGCCTTTCTGAGATGAAATCCCTCATAAATTTCAGCATTTTTTTCACCAGACACCCGTAACTCCACCTGGAAAGCACATGTTACGAGCCCGTCACTTGTTTCCAATTTTCCATTCTCAGGTAATAACAGTTACAGGCATTACGGCTTTAAGGTTCAGTTCCAAAAGGGAAAGTGACACTTGATGTTTTTTCTCTTCTGCTCGAAGATTTTAATTTTCAAACAGGAAAGGATTACTTTTTGACAAAATTGTTTGATTTACAACAAAATATATGAACTTTTAACCAAGTAGTTGAATTTTTAGCCAAAAATGTGAATTTACGACCAATGAGATTAATTTACTACAGAAAAAGAAGAATTTTTAATGAACTTTATGAATTTTCAAAGGTGTAGTTCAATTTTTAATCAGGAAAGAAAATTTACAACCAAAGAATTTAAGTTTTAACTAAAAAAAAATTGAATAGTTATACACTTTTGGTTGAAGAAAATAATTTTCTACAAAAACAGAACGTACTTTTAACCAAACAGATGAAGTTTCAAGCAAGAAGATTAATTTTCTACAAAAAACACAAATTTTCAACAAAATACATGAATTTTTGACAAAATAATTAAATTTTCAATACAATTTTTAATTTACAATACAAAATGGAATAGTTCCGTTTTCATTTGAGGAAAATAATTTTGTAAGTTTCAAACAAAAAGATGAAGTTTCAAGCAAGAATATCATTTTTCTACAAAAAAAAATTTTTTAACAAAATACATGAATTTTTAACGAAATACTAAAATTTTCAATCAAATGATGAATTTACAATAAAAAATCGTATGTTAAATTTTGAGTTGAAAAAAATAATTTGAAAAAAAAAAATTCAACCGGAATGATGAAGTTTCAAGCAAGAAGATTAATTTTCTACAAAAAAAGGCAAATTTCTAAAAAAGTACATGAATTTTCAACGAAATACTTAAATTTTCAACAAAATGATAAATTTAAAATAAAAAATCGTACAGTTAAATTTTTAGTTGAAAAAAATTGTTTGAAAAAAAAAATCAACAAGAAAGATGAAGTTTTAAGCAATAAGATTAATTTGTTACAAAAAAGACAAATTTGTAACAAAATACATGAATTTTCAACTAGTTAGTTGAATTTTCAATAAAAGTGAGAAGAGTGAGAGAAAGCGAATTTTCCACCAAAAAGATGAATTCTCTAAACAAAAAGACTAATTCTTAACAAAATACATCAATTTTCAACCAAATAGTTGAGTTTTTATTACGAAAAATTGATTTATAATCAAAAATGGAATAGTGAAATTTTCAGTTAAATAAAAAATAATTTTCTACCAAATATAAGAAACTAAATAATTTTTAACTAGAAAGATAAAGTTTCGCAAGCAAGAAGATTAATTTTCTACAAAAAAGACAAATTTGTAAAAAAATACATGAATTTTCAACTAGTTAGTTGAATTTTCAATAAAAGTGAGAAGAGTGAGAAAAAACGAATTTTCCACCAAAAAGATGAATTCTCCAAACAAAAAGACAAATTTTTAAGAAAATACATGAATTTCCAACCAAATAATTGAATTTTTATTTAAAAAAATTAATTTACAATCAAAAATGGAATACTTAAATTTTCAGTTAAATAAAAAATAATTTTCTACCAAAGAAAAAAAAATAATTTCAACCAGAAAGATGAAGTTTCGCAAGCAAGAAGATTAATTTTCTACGAAAAAGAAAATTTTTCAACAAAGTACATGAATTTTCAAGCAAGAAGATTGATTCTCTATAAAAAAAAGATTCTTTAAAAAATACGTGAATTTTCAACCAAAGAGTTGAATTTTCAACAAAAGAGATTGATTTTCTACTTTTAAAAAAAGGTTTTTTAAGAATCTACATAAATTTTCAACGATGTCATTCTATTTTCAATTGAAAACGAAAAATTGTCAACCAAACAGTTGAATTTATAACTAAAAAAGATTAATTTTTCATGAAAAATTGACTAATTAAATTTATCCTTGAAAAATTAATTTTCAACAAAAAAAAAACAACAAACTTTCAAGAAAGAAGTTAAATTTTCAACTAAAAAAAATGAGTTTTATCTGAAATAAATTAATTTTCAATTAAAAAATAAATTTTTACCTAAAAACAACGATTTTTCAACTGAAAAATGATTAATTTTCAACAAAATACATTAATTTTCAACCTAATAGTTGAATTTTCAGTAAAAATAATCATTTAAAATAAAAAAAGGGATAATTAAATTTTCAGTTAACGAAAAAAATTTCCAACCAAAAGATACTAATTTTTAGTAAAACACTCAGTTAAAAAATTCAAAAATATTTCTAATATATTTTTGGGCTTTCGCTTTTTTTTTGTTTCAAAATTAATTCTTTTATCTGAAAAAACAATTCACTTTTCAGTTAAAAATTAATCTCTTTTAATTGAAAATTCAACTATTTTCTTAAAAAATCCATGTATTTTGTTGAAAATTTGTCTGTTTATGTAGAAAATTATTCATTTTGCTTTAAACAAAATACATGAATAATTTTCAACCCAATACTTAAATTTTCGATAAAAAGATAAATTTACAATATAAAATAGAATAGTTAATTTTGCAGTTGAAGAAAATAATTTTCTAACAAAAAAAATGAATTTTCAACCAAAAAGATGAAGTTTTAAGCAAGAAGCTTAATTTTCTAAAAAAAAATTTTTTAACAAAATACATGAATTTTCAACCAATTAGTTGAGTTTTCAATAAAAGTGGGATGGTTAAATTTTCACTTAAATAAAATAATTTTTAACCAAAAAGAAAACGAATCTTCAACGAAAAGGATTAATTTTCAAGCAAGAAGAATACTTTCCAACAAAAAAAAAAATATTAGTCAACAAAAAACATTAATTGTCAACCAAATAGTTGAATTTTCAACTAAAAATATATATTTTCAACTAAAGAGATTGATTTTCTACCGAAAAAGACGCATTTTTAACAAACCACATGAATTTTTAACGATGCAGTTGAATTTTCAATTAAAAAAAAAAAAATGGTCAAACTAACCAGTTGAATGTTCAACTAAAAATGATTAATTTTCTCATTAGAAATGGAATAGTTAAATTTTCAGTGGAAAAACTAATTTTCAACCATAAAAAACAAATTAAAAAAAAATAACAATAATAAATTTTCATCTAAAATGATACCTGAAAAAGTTCAATTTTCGATTAAAAATCAATTTTAACCAAAAAATAACGATTTTTCAACCGAAAAAATGACTTTCTCAAAATTGTTGACTTTTTAACCAAACAACTGAACTTTCAAGAAAGAGAATAGAATTTTCAATCGAAACGATTAATTTTATTACAAAAAAAAAAAGAGAAATTTGTAATAAAATACATGATTTTTTAATCAAATAGTTGAATTTTTAACTTATGAGGAATAATTTACAATCATGAATGGAATATTTAAATTTTTAATAAAACATAAAATAATTTTCAACGAAGAAACTAATTTTCAAACAAAAAGATATATTTTTAAACAGAAGATTAATACAAAACAACAAGAATTCTTGAAAAGATATATCATATGAATTTTCAATTAAAAAAAAAAAAAAAATCAGAAAAAATAGAACAGTTCAATTTTCAGTTAAGAAAATTAATTTTCAAACAAAAAAGTGAACAATTTTCAAACAAAGACGTAAATCATTTTCAACAAAATAGTGTAATTCACCTATAATCCAGGCTAATCCACTTAATGTTTTTTTATGTAAAAGTCATCTTTTTTGGTAGAAAATTAATATTTTGGTTGAAAATTCATCTTTTCAGTTGAAAATTCATCTCGACGGTGAAAAATTGAACTATTTTTTCGAAAATTTGCCTTTTTGGTAAAAAATAAACTTTATTGAAAATTTACCTATGTCATTTTTTTGTTGAAAATCATCTTTTTTAGTTGACAATTAAAAATGTCTTCATTTTGTTGAAAATTCGTGTTTTTCTTTGAAGAAAATTAGAGAATTTCGTTAAAAAGTCATCGTTTTGTTTTAAGATTCATGATTTTAATTGTAACTTTATCTCTTTGTTTAAAAATTTGACTATTTTGTTGAAAAATCGTTGTTTTTTGCCTAGAAATTTATTTTTCATCTTCAAATTAAATTTTTTGAGTTGAAGATTCATAATTTTAGTCTAAAATTAATCTCTGTGCTTTGAAAATTTAACTATTTTGTTAAAAATTCATTCTTTTTTCATTGAAAATTAAATTTTTAGCTGAAAATTTAACAATTACATCTTTGGTGAAAGTTTTTTTTAATTTCACAATTCAACTATTTGGTGGAAAATGGATCTCTTTCAGTTGACACTTCAACTTCTTCGTTGAAAATTCATGTATTTTGGAAAAATCTTATTTTCTTAAATCAAAAATATAATTATTCAATTTTTGGATGCAAATTCATCTTTTTAAGTTAAAAGTTTAACTATTTAATTAAACTTTTATCTTTTTTAGTGGATAATTTAATTGCTTGGTTGAAAATTCATGTAGTTTATTGAAATTTTGACTTTTTCGGTAGAAAATTCATGTTTTTTGGTTGAAAATTTTTAATTTTTAAGTGAAACCTAATCTACTTTGTTAATAATTCATCTCTTTTAGTTGGAAGTTAATTTCCTTGTAGAAAATTAAACAATTTAGTTAAAAAGTTTTATCTAAGATTTATCATTTTATCTGAAAATTTATCTTTTTGATTAAAAAAGTAACTATTTTGTTCACAACTCTTTCCTTTTTTGTGAAAAATTTATTTTTTAATTGTAAATTCAACTATTTCAGTGGAAGACTAATGATTAATTTCTTCCTGATGACTATTTTCTATTTGCTTTGTAAATTGATAAGAATTATTCATTAATTAAACAATTTCGATTAAAAAAATTATTCTGGATGTTTTTCAAGGAATAGGCACAATTTGTTTACGGAGTTAACCAAGACTATCTTTCCGATGACCCTTTTATATGTTGCTTTGTGAATTCCCAAGATTTATTAATTATATAAACGATTTTATAAACCAATTACGAATTTGGCTATTTTTCAATGAATATGCTCAATTTTGTACAAAATTAATTAAGGATATCTTTCCGATGACTTTTGTCTATAACGCTCTGCAAATTTCCAAGATTTATTAATTGTTCAAACAATTTTCATGAAAAAATTAGAAGTTTAGAGAAAATGCTCAATTTTTTTTAGGTATCAACAAAGAAGATATTTTCAATACCTCTTTTCTACGATACTTTGTACATTTAAAATAATTATCAATTATTTCAACAATTTTCATAAAGATGTATTGGATATTTTTCAACGAATAGGCACCATTTTTTTACGGAGTTAATAAAGAATTTTTTTCAAAATAACTCTTTCCCATGATGCTTTAGAAATTCACAATAATTATTACTTACTTTAATAATGTTTATAAACATATTCAGAGTTTGGGTTTTTTCAAGGAATATGCACAATTTGTTTACGAAATCGACTAAAAATATCTTTCAGATGACTCTTCTATGTTTCTTTCTGAATTCACAATAATGCTTAGTTATTTAAACAATTACTATTAAAAAATTAAGAGTTTGGCTATTTTTCAACGAATAGGCTCCATTTTTTACATAATTAAGTAAGAATATCTTTCCGATGACTTTTTGCTATAATGCTCTGCAAATTTCCATTTTTTTTGCGAATCGGAAGTATTTCATCAATACAAAATGAGTGACATGCGCAGGTAGTAGGACTTAAGAGTTGAGTCAAGTTTCAGAACCTGATTCTCGTTAGTGAGACCAGCATACGTGATTTGGCTGATCTGGTATCAGGTGGTCAGGTGGAAGATGACTCGCGCAAAGAGGATACATTAAATCAGCAAAAAGGATGAGGGATTTGGAAGATGATGAAGATGATGATGTCGAAGATCAACTCTTTAAATTTAAATCAGCGAGAAATGGGTCACTGAATCGAATAACTAAGAGGATTGTCACTCATGAACAATCAAATCTCACTGATATGAACCAAAATTTTGTTGGATTGTATTAATGCCTTATTATTGTTATTATTGTCTTCTTAGGCTGGTCCATTCAAGTCCCGTGACACTTCGGTCCTTGAACAAGAGTACATATACCGCCAGACTTATATTTGAAATTGATCAGCTTGGAAGTTTTGCAATTTTTAATTTTTTCAGAGAAATTAACTTATATACAATAAATAATAATATAAATAATAATTATATTGATGCCTTTTTATTGTTATTGTTGTCTTGTTTGGCTGGTCCATTCAAGTCCGGTAGCACTTCGGTCCCTAAACAAGAGTACATTTACCGCCAGACTACACCACTTATATTTGCCTTGTATTTGAAGTTGATCACCTTGGAAGTTTTCCAATTTTTAATTTTTTTTCAAAGAAATTAACTTATATAAAATTAATAATTATATAAATAATAATTATATTGATGCCTTATTATTGCTATCATTGTCTTCTTAGGCCGGTCCATTCAAGTCCCGTAGCACTTCGGCCCCTAAACCTCGAGTACATATACCGCCAGACTACATCACTTATATTTGCCTTGTATTTGAAATTGATCAGATTGGAAATTTTCCAATTTTTAATTTTTTTAGAGAAGATTTGGTTGAAAAAAAAACTATTTTGTTCAAAAGTCGTCTTTTGGTTTAAAAATCTTATTTTTCGAAATTATATTTTTTTTAATAATATTTATCGATACCTTATTATTGTTATTATTTTCTTGTTAGGCTGGTTCATTTAAGTATCCTAGCACTTTGGTCCTTGAACACGAGTACATATACCGCCAGACTACAACACTTATATTTGAAAATAACCAGCTTGGAAATTTTCCAATTTTTAATTTTTTTAAAGAAGATTTGGTTGAAAATGCATCTATTCTTTTGAAAATCCTTTTTATTTGCAGAAAATTATTCTTGTTCGTTCGAAATTCATATCCGTTGTTGAAAATGGAACTATTTTCTTGAAAAGTCGTTTCTTGTGTTAAGAATCCTTATTTTTTTAAATTATATATTTTTTGAATTTTATTGATTGAAGCCTTATTATTGTTATTCACTGTGGTCCTTTATCATGAGTGCTTATACCGCCAGACTATACCACGCATATATTTAAAATTGATCAACTTGGAAATTTCTCCAATTTTCAATTTTTTTTTAAATTACCTTACATACACTATTTCTCAACTGCCCTGAACTACAAAACATTTTCTCAATATGAATAAAATATGAATAAAAATTATATTTTTTTCAAATTATATTGATTGATGCCTTATTATTGTTATTATTTTCTTGTTAGGCTGGTTAATTTATGTCCCGGATCACTTTGGTCCTTGAGCACGTGTACATATACCGCCAGACTATTATTTTTGCCTTATATTTGAAATTGATCAGCTTGGAAGTTTTCCAATTTTCCTTTTCCAATTTTCAATTTTTTCAAGAAATTAACTTATATACATTATTTATTAACTTCCCTAAACTAAAAAATATTTTCTCAATATAAATGAATAAATAAACTATTGGGTTGAAAATTCATCTATTCTTTTGAAATTTCTTTTTTTTTTTGTAGAAAATTAATCTTGTTGATTCAAAATTTATCTTCGTTGTTAAAAATTGAACTATTTTGTTGAAAAGTCGTTTCTTGTATAAAAATTCTCATTTTTCAAAATAATATTTTTTTCACTATATTGATTGATGCCTGATTATTGTTATTCAATGCGGTCCTTCATCATTAGTACATATACCGCCAAACTGCACCACTTATATTTGCCTTATATTTGAAATTTATCAGCTTGGAAGTATTCCAATTTTCAATTTTTCTAAAGAAAATTTGGTTGAAAATTCATCTATTCCTTTTTTTTTTTGTAAAAAATTAATCGTGTTGGTCCAAAATTCATCTCCGTTGTTGAAAATTGAACTGTTTTATTGAAAATTCGTTTTTTGTGTTAAAAATCCTTATTTTTCAAAATTATATATTTTTTGGATTATATTGATTGATGCCTAGTTATTGTTATTATTGTCTTGTTAGGCTGGTCCATTTAAGTCCCGTAGCACTTTGGTACTTGAACAAGTGTACATTTACCGCCAGACTACACCACTTATATTTGCCTTAAATTTGCAATTGATCAGCTTGGAAGTTTTCCAATTTTTAATTTTTTTAAAGAAAATTTGGTTGAAAATCATCTATTCATGTGAAGATTCTTTCTTTTTTTGTGGAAAATTAATCTTGTTGTTTGAAAATTCATCAACGTTGTTAAAAGTTGAACTATTTTGTTGAAAAGCCGCTTTTTGTGTTAAAAATTTTTATTTTTTAAAATTATATATTTTTTGGATTATATTGATTGATGCCTTATTATCGTTATTATTGTATTGTTAGGCTGGTCCATTCAAGTCCCGTAGCACTGCGGTTCTTTAGCATGAGTACATATACCGCCAGACGATACCACCCATATATTTGAAATCGACCAGCTTGAAAATTTGTCCAATTTTCATTTTTTTTGTAGAAAATTAATTTTGTTGTTTGAAAATTCATTACCGTTAATGTAAATTGAACTATTTTGTTGAAAAGTCGTTTTTTGTGTTAAAAATCCTTATTTTTCAAAAATTATATATTTTTTGGATTATATTGAATGATGCCTTATTGTTGTTATTATTGTCTTGTTAGGCTGGTTAATTTATGTCCCGGATCACTTTGGTCCTTGAGCACGTGTACATATACCGCCAGACTACACCACTTATATTTGCTTTATATTTGCAATAGATTAGCTTGGAAGTTTTCCAATTTTTAATTTTTATAAAGAAAATTTGGTTGAAAATTCATCTATTCATTTGAAAATTCTTTTTTTTTTGTAGAAAATTAATCTTGTTGTTTGAAAATTAATCAACGTTGTTAAAAATTGAACTATTTTGTTGAAAAGTCACTTTTTTTGTTGAAAATTCTTATTTTTTTAAATTAGAAATTTTTTGGAATATATTTATTGATGCCTTGTTATTGTTATTATTGCATTGTTGCACAGCGGTCCTTTAGTATGAGTACATATACCGCCAGACTGCACCACTCATATATTTCGAATCGATCAGCTTGGAAATTTTTCCATTATTTAATTTTTTAGTAGAAAATTAATCTTGTTGATTCAAAATTCATCCCCGTTGTTTAAAATTGAACAATTTTGTTGAAAAGTCGTTTTTTGGATTAAAATCCTCATTTTTTTTTAATTAAATATTTTTTTGACTATATTGATTGATGCCTTATTATTGCTACTATTGTCTTGTTAGGCTTGTCCATTTGAGACCTTAAGTCCTGTAGCATTGCAGTCCTTTATCAAGAGTGCATATACCGCCAGACGACACCACTTGTATTTGCCTTATATTTGAAATTGATTTTCAAAACTAAATTACCAGTTTTCTGACATACGATTTTAAAAGTATTAAAAATGAACTTCAATCTTTATTTAAACTATTATTCCCAAGTCTATAAATTATCAAAATTCCTATATTTATATTTATCGCCGGTTTTCATTATAATCTTAAAAATTTAATTAGTTGTGTGAGAATCAACTTTTTTTTAAAGTCCATAATTTTTTGGCTAAATATTTATCTTTTCTGCAGAAAACTCGATTTCTGGCTTCAAAATACAAATTCAACATTTTTGATACAATTTTTCTCCCATAGTGACTAAAAATCTCTCGTGGTTGACACTTTGCCTTATTATTTTCAAAATTCATGTATTTTGTTGAAAATTTATCTTTTTGGCAGAAATTTCATATTCATATCGTATTGATATTTTTAGTCAAAAATTTAACTATTCAGGTAAAAATTCCTTCATTATGCTAAAAATGTGTCTTTTTAGGTTAAAAATTAATTTGCTTGTTTTATAAATTAAACTCTTATGTTGAAAGTTTATTTGTTTGTTATTGGAAATTACATTGTTAAGACTAAAAATATAACTATTAAATTTTTGGTACAAAATTTATCCTCTTTAGTTGAAAATTCATTTTGTGGAAAAGTTGTCATTTTTGGTAGAAAGTTGAAATACATTATTAAAAATATTTTTTTTGGTTAAAGATTCATCGTTTTAGTTGAAAATTGAACTATTTTGTTTAAACTCAATTTTTTTGGTTTGAAATTATTATTTTTTTTAACTTATTTAGCTATTTCATTTTTAGTGTAAAATTTATCTTTATATGTTGAAAATTCATTTTTTAGTTGAAGATTCATCATTCTAGTTAAAAAATTTATATCTGTGTTTGAAAATGTAACTATTTTGTTGAAAATTCGACTTTTTCGTATAAAAAAAATTAATTTTCAAAAATTTCAATCTTGTGAGGTTGAAATATGAACTATTTAATTTTTTGTTGAGAATTCCTCTTTTTTGTCTAAAAATTCAACTTATTGGTTGAACTGAGAATTATTTTGTTAAAAATTAATTTTTTTGTGTGGAAAATTCATCATTTTAGTTGGAAATTCATCTTCTTGGTTGAAAATTCGTTTATTTATTTATTTTATTTTTTACTTTGAAATTCCACTATTCGTTTCAAAAATTTTTTTTTCGAAAATTTATCTCCTTAGTTAAAAATCGAACTATTTTGTTAAAAATTCTTTTTTTTTTGTTGTTGAAAATTAATTATTCTCACTTAATATATAAGTATTCTTTTTTTCGTTTAAAAATATATAATATATATAATATATTTATATAATTTTTTATATTCAACATTATTGGAATCATTGATCAATTTACATTTCTTTCAATTAAATACATTTCCTATACTGTTTCGTTCTGAAATTTAATTATAGAACAGTTTTTAATATTATTTTTTTCATGAAAAAATTGATCAAAGTGAGTATAAAGTGATTATAACTGCGTGGAAAAACCTAAACGTTGAAAAAAACAAGTGTATTCTGGTCTCCCTCGACTAATATTGAACAATGGATTTCAAGGTTCAATATATCATTAAAATTTATAAATTGACTCAAGTGAGTTTATCACGTTTTGTTCGCTTACTCCTCAAATAATAAATAAAATAAATAATAAATGAGTCATAAATAATATAAATAATAAATAGTGAACGCGAATGAAAAATATGAAAAAATATCTTACCCATAACTGAATCCCGTGCTGGTAGTGGATAAGGAAAAGGGGGAAGGTGTGACGAAACTTTCATCTTGCCTTTTCCAGCTTGAAAAATTACCAGTTTGAATTAAAAAAACTGTTTAAAAAATTTATAAATCAATAATGTAACCAAATTGATTTAATATATTTTAATTTTCATGTTAATTATAACAATTTTTAATTTTTGCTATTCTCATAATTCAAATTAATCAACTGTTAAATATAAAAATTAATCAACAATTAGTGAAATTCATTAAAATAATTCAAATCTACACATTAATATTTGACAATAACGAAATATTTTATCGATTCACATTGATTTCAATGTAATGCATTTCTTCTTATATTGTTTCGTTCTGAAATTTAATTTAAAAATATAATTTTGGGTTATTTTGTTTTTTTCAGAAAAATACAAATTTTTTTTTGTAAAAAATTGATGGAAAAACCAAAACGTTGTACAAAAAGCTGGTTAAGCAAAAATACAAGTGTTTTTTTGTTTCCATAAATATTGATGAATTAACTCAAGTGGATTCATCACGTTTTGTAAATTTTCAAACTGGAAAAAGGGTATTGTTGTCACAACTTTCACCTTTCCTTTTCCAGCTTGAAAAATTATTATTTTAAATGAAATAAAATTTGTATAAACATTTATAATTTATTAATGAAACAAAATTTATTTAATATATTATAATTGTAATGTTAATTATAGCAATTTTTTATTTTTGTTATTCTCATATTTTAAATTTATCAACTGTAAAATATTACAATTTTTCAACAATTAGTGAAATTCATTCAAGTAATTCAAATCTGCATATTAATATTAAACATTATTAATAAAAACTTTCATCGATTCATATTTCTTTTAATATTATACACTTCTTTTTATATTGTTTTGTTCCAAAATTTTTATTAAAAAAAATTAAATAAATTTTTGGTTTTTGAAAGAAAAATACAAATTTTTTTGTAAAAAGTTGATAAAAGTGAGTATAGAGTGATTATAATTCCGTGGAAAACAAAAAAACCTCGTACAACGTCAGTTACTGAATTTTTTTAAAAACAAAAATACAATCTATTTTGGTCCTAATAAATATTGAGAAATTAATTCAAGTGGATTTATAACGTTTTGTAATTTTTCAAGCTGGAAAAGGGGTTCGGTTGTGGCAGAACGTCGACCTTTCTTTTTCCAGCTTGAAAAATAATCATTTTAAATGAAAAAAAATTGTATAAACATTTATAATTTTTTAATGAAATAAAATTTATTTAATATATTGTAATTTTAATGTTAATAATAGCGATTTTTAATATTAATTATACTTATATTTTAAATTAATCAATTGATCGATTCACATTTCTTTCAATATTATACATTTCTTTTTATATTATTTCGTGCTAAAATTTTTATTAAATAAAATAAAGTTTAATTATTTTTGCTTTTTTGAGAAAAATACAAATGCTTTTGTAAAAAGTTGATAAAAGTGGATACTAAGTGAATATAATTTCGTTAATAAACTAAAACGTTTTACAAAGTCAGTTACTGAAAATGTTTGAAAAAAATACAAGTGTTTTTTGGTCTCTTTAAATATTGAGAAAATAATTCAAGTGGATTTATCACGTTTTAATGTTAGTTATAGTAATGTTCAATTTTCATTATTTTTGTATTTCAAATTAATCAACAATTAGTGAAATTCATTAAAATAATTCAAATCTACACATTAATATTTAACATTATCAATAAAAACTTTGATCGATTCACATTTCTTTTAATATTATACATTTATTCTTATATTGTTTCGTTCTGCAATTTTTATGTAAAAAAATAAAGTTGAATTATTTTTGCTTTTTGAAAAAAAATACAAATGTTTTAGTAAAAAGTTGATAAAAGTGAGTATAACGTGATTATAATTCCGTGGAAAAAACCAAAAAGTTGTACAACGTCAGTTCTTGAAACTTTTTCTTATGAAAATTGAAATATTTTTTGATCATGCCCGACTGATACTGAACAATGGACTTTTGTTCATTTACTCTTCAAATAATAAATAAAAAAATAGATAGTGAGCGCGAATAAGAAGTATGGAAAAATATCTTACCCATAACTGAATCCCGAGGTAGCGGAATGGTGGAAAACGTGTGAAAACGATTTTCTGGTGTCCCCAATCAAGGGGTTGAATAGTCGGCGAAATTTTGTGCGAGTACCTTGATTTCTTCTTCGCCTGTGACTGCACCCTTTGTTCATTGGTGAACAACAATTATCCTCACACTGTTTCTTTATCGCGCAGTAAAATCACAACTCCTACCGACAATTACCTTTTTCGTTCAGGTCTCTTAAAACACCTTTGCTCACTGCTTTCAATAAACTGAGAAGGTGTCTCCGACCGCGATTAATATGGTCTAGCTTTATCACGCTCTTAATCATTCAAGGAGTGGGTGAATTTCTGCTGATTGTGGCAGTAAACGCCATCTCGATAATACTTTTTCCGGTTCTTGCCGCCTCAATCTGATAAGATAGTCAAACTTGGGAGAGAAAAAAAACCTTTCATTTGATGAATTATGAATTTCTCACAACAACTGCTATTCAACAACAGGTCCTACGTGAGGCGATAATTTCTCATTCTATTTGCTCAAGTTACGTTGCTAATTCGACTCTATTATACAATTATGCACTAATAGTAATAAAATGCTTTTGTTCATTTCTTTGTTAATTCTTTTGTTCAACTCTACTGAAACTTTTTTCAATTTCTCGACAAAAATACGCGCATATTGTTCCGTAATGTCAACTGATGGAGGATGCAGAGATTTTATTTGCATTTTTATCAAAACATCTGGTTATGGAAATGCTCTTAATTCTAAATTTCCTACTTCATGTTGAGAAGAGATTTTAAAATTTTTTTATTTTTATTCCACTTTCTCTGGACTTCAGACTTCAAGAACACCTGTTTTCCAAAAATGTACAATGGCCTTAATTGAACATACGTTTCCGATGCTGACTAATGATTATCGAGAAATGAGTTGTTTCGATTAAATCGATAAGCAAAACTAATCAACCAATCATTGGTAGATCCGTGGAATTTTAAATTAGTTTTCATCAGTTTTTATCGATTTGGCGTTCTTCCCTGAGTTAAGAGGGGGGTTTCTCTTATCTTTATTTTTGAGTGAAGACCAGATTTCCGCTTGTCAATAATAAATTTTCTGATTGTAAAGTGGAAGTTGAAAAAAAATCCAGCTAATTTCCTCTAGCGACCTTGATAAAATTGTTTTGATTGATCGTGTCTCACTTCCACGTGAATGTGATGTTTTTGAAATCCTTATCAACTCAAAATCAAAGCTTGATAAATTCTCTTAGAAAATTTACCATTCCTATTCTATTTTACCGAACTAAAAAACAAACACGCGTGCTTTGCGCGCGATTGTTTTTATTTTCCACACAATTTTTAAATTAAAATATAAAATTAATATTAACACCAAATTTTTGTATTTCATAGTATCTATTATCTTAAATAACAGACAAGAAAAGTAAATAAACTGTTTTGGATAATTAATGAAAATTGATACATAATATTTTTGGACCATAAACAGATAATCAAACTGATGTATTTTTGTGCAAAAATACCGGTAAAAAATTCTAACATACCCTATTAGTGTTAAAATATTGTGCATATTCTTTTTAATATAATGATTTTTGATTAACAATAGTAATTTAAGGCAAAAAACACTAACATAACATAAAAATAAAAAATTGTGCAAGATTTTAAATCTTCTTTTAAACCGGTTTTTTGTTTGAAATGGTCAATTTTTGGTAAAAACGCAGCATAACCTAAATTTGTTCTGAAATTTTCTATCTGCTTTGGAATGTTATGATTTGAAATCTATATCGATATTTCCGGTGAGAAATTTCTAGCCGAACCTAGAATTGCGAAAAATTTTAATCTTCTTGAAATCTAATTTTTTTACTAAAAAGACCGATTTCCGGTGTAAAATGCCAAACATAACCTAAAATTGTTGATTGTGAAACCTAATTTTCTTGTAATTAAAAATTTGATTTTTAGTAACCGATTTCTTGTGAAAAACGCGAGTATAACCTGAAACTATACAAAAATGAAAAATCTTTAAATTAACAATAACGATTTTTTTGATGAAATACCAATTTTTTGTGTAAAACGCTGAAGTAACCTAAAATTGTTCAAAAATTATAAAACTGTAAAATCTAATAATTTTTGTTTAAAAATGGCAATTACCAGTAAAACTCTTTTTTTTAATTTGATTATTTTTGTTTAAAATAATCTATCTTCAGTAACATAACCTTAAATTGTTCTACAGTTGTTAATATTCTATGAAATCTGACCCAGAATTGTACAAAAAATGATTTTCCTTGAAATATCAATTTTTAAAAAATTGAAACGCCGATTTTCGATGTAAAACGGGAAACATAACCTAAATATCTAATTTTTTTCTTCATTTAAATATTTAAAAAAATAACTGATTTCTTGTGAAAAAAGTGAATATAACCTAATACTGTTCAAAATGGGAAAATTTTGTTTGCACTATAATTGTTTTTGTTTTAAAATACCAATTTTTCGTATCAAACACTAACATATATTAAAATTGTTCAAATTTTTTTTTTAAATAACCGATTTCTTGTGAAAAATGTGAGTATAACATGAAACTTTTCGAAATTTGGAAAATCTGGATCGAACTAAGATGATTTTTGTTTTAAAATACCAATTTTTGGTGTAAAATGCTCACATAACCTAAAATTGTTGAGAAATTATAAAACTTTAAAATGTAATGATTTTTGTTTACAAATGTCAATTTTCGGTAAAAAAATGTTAACATGATCTGAAATTGCTGCATTTTTGAAAAATCTATATCGATATTTCATTATTATTATTTTATTTAAAAAAAATATCTGATTCAAATCTATTGATTTTTGTTTAAAAAAAAAACAATTTCAGGTGAAACACAGAACACAAACTAAAGTTGTGAAAAATTGTAAATGTTTTTTAAAATACAGTGCTTTTTGTTTAAAATAACCGATTTCCTGTGAAAAAACGTTAAAATAAAATAAAATGGTTAAACAATTATGAACCTTAAAAATCTAATGATATTTGTTCAAAAATGTCAATTTTCGATCAAAATTATTAACAAAATCGTAAGACGTCAATTGTTTAAAAAATATTATTTTTCGAAATCTATTACTGTGTGATTAAAAATACATATTTTTGGTGTTAAACGTTAACATCATCCAAAATTGTTGAAAATTGGGAATCTTAATGAAGATTTGTTTTGAATGTTAATTTCCGGTGACAAAAACTAACACAACCTGAAATTTTCAGAAATTTTAAGACTTCTTCAAAACTTTATGATTTTATATTAAAATGAGATTTTTCTAAATATTAATTTCTAGTCAAAAGCGCTAACCTAAAACATCTATAATATTTTTAATAAGTTATTACACAATGCGAATGTTTTACTTCAACTCCGCTATAATGTTAAAGTACACAAATGTTCCTCAATTCGCATAATATTTTCTACGATTTTTCTTAATAAAAAGGATTATTAGTAGATTTAATTTTAAAAATTTCAAATTGAAGATATAAAAAACTTCTACTAATAAAAATATAATCACGTTTTCAACAACAATGTTTACTAGATTTTCGAGACACGTAACACCACTTTTTTAAAAATAGGATAGAGAAAAAATTCTTTCAAAAGTAAAAGAAAAAAGATTGTCTCGTGGACGGAAGAAAAAGAGAACAAGGTTTTCAGCTCATAAATTGTTCTCAGTGAAGGTTATCAGAAGTTTGAAGACCCGCATACAAATGCAAGGAGAGGTTATATAAATTAGGTCAAAATTTAATCTCTCTGTGTAATTTTGAATTTTTCCTACAACCTTGTCTAGACAAGGCGGCCCTTTAAAAAAAGTAGTTCTAGGTCATGAACCATTGGAAATTTTACTTTTAAGAGTATCGAAAATAGTTTGTGATTCAGGTGTTGAATAAATTATGATAATTCTGTACTTTTGATGAAGGCAGTAATTATAATAAAATTCAAAAGCTTGATTCTGAGGCTTCTGTCAATATTTTTCAGGAAAGTTGCTCTTTTTACTCATCACAAAGTAATGAGTAAAACTCATCAGGAAAGTGTAATTAAGGAAACCTCGTATCTGAAAATAAATTGTTATCATTGCGCTCTTTCTCGACAGACATTACACCGTCTACCAAGTAATTAACTTTCTGATTCAAGTGATTTTAAAATTTATGGTAATAATCGCAAAGAAAGGGTGTTCAATAAATACAGCAAACAATAAACAATAAACCATGAAAATATTTTTTTCCTCACTGGAAATTATTTCAATTAGCTTTGTCTAAAAGATGGATTTTATTTTTCAGATTCTTCCAAAGTGAACAATAGAAGGAAAAGTGAAAATCCGAGAAGTGAGGGTGATAAAAGTCACACTTTTAATTGTGATAAGCTTCAAAGTGTCGAGTAATTCCAGAAAATTCTATCAGATCTTAACGCAATCTAAGCAGCTTCTTTATTATCTATCTGTATTTGACAACGATTTCCTTGATTCTACATAATATCACGAGTGACAATCATCATTGTTTCCATTTTTCAGAAAAGCTCTTGATATATTTATTAATAGATGCCAGGTTTGAATATTTTTTGATGAGACTGTTTAAGATTAATTTTCATAAAGTAATTAGATGATGTTATATTTGCTGAAAAACGCGTCATTTTACTGGACCGATAAGAGATTATTTGTTGAAAGTCATAAAAAATTTTAATGTTGGCAACATGTCACCTACTACGTAAAAGGTAGTTAAAAAATAAGAGCGTAATAATTCTGATTTTGAAATCACGTGTTACTCTAATAATGATGCAAGTGAAATTGACTTGTTCTCAAAGGCGTCGGATTTGGCGCCTGTTTCAGTTTGCTTAAGAAACTCTTAATTTGAGGTATAAATAATACTTTACAGATGTTATAAATCATGCTCAAGTAGCTGTAACTTATGACGTGCACACGTGCCAAAATTGTTTGCACTAGCGTATACTATTCAATTTTTATCATTTCAAAAGAAATAATGTTTTTGTGACGAAGGGGAAACCTCCCTACAGTGTATAATGCTACCTACAGTGGATAATCATCAATTAAAAGCATAAATAAAAATAAAAAAATTAAGTTGAATTTCTATTTATTGGCACGTATAGTGTCTTAACTTTTTGTCAAATTAAATTACTTAACATGCATTAGTATTAGTCAATAATGATTATCAAGTAGGGTGGTCTAAGAATATATTGGAAATTTTTTCTTCTTCGAATTTTTATGCATATCGCCCGGAATTTTTTCGAATGCAGAAAAAATTAAATCCATTTTTTTTTGTTTTGAAAAAAATTATATTTCCCTATGAAGTTTAACACGTACTTCCTATAAGAAAAAAAGACGTTTTTGTAAATTTTATTCAGAATCGTCCATATCAGGTGAATTGAGTTGAAACTCAACATTTATTTGGACAATTAGCCATAGAATGCGAATAAAGTATTACTTTTTAGATATCACCCTCATAAGTCTCTTTTATAGGGTCCCACAAAAATCCCATGAGTGAGAAAATGGGTTTTGCGATTTTTGGGCGATAATTATGATTTTTTTGCGGTTTTTTAGATAAAAATTGTTTTAAATACATGAAATACTACCTAGTACTGATAATTAAATGTTTGCGTAAATTGCTTAAACAATTTATGATTGTTTTTAGCAATTGTCTCTTAGAATAGCGATAGAAAGTCACGGTTTGTTTAACAATTTTTAACTTTTTGTACAAATTCCAATTAAAGTGAGGTAAGAGTTAATAAACGTTAACAAAACAAAATAGTTCAAATAATTTATTATTATTGTTAATAATATTCTCTTTGAATAATGCTAGAAATTGCGGTTTTTTTCTGAAATTTCCAACTTTTTGTCCACTTTTCACTTCGAATAAGTTAATATTTAATTCCATTCATCTAAAAATAATTCGTTAAACAAATTATTATTGTTTATAGCTATCTTATTCTATAATAATACTAGACAGTTGCGGTTTTTTTTTCGAAAATTTTAACTTTTTATCCACTTTTCAATTAGTGTGAAGTAATAATTAATTAAAGTTAACAAACATAATGGTTTGCACAATTTATTGTTATTTTTAATAATATTGTTTCTGCCTAATGGAATAATGTTGCTGTTTTTTTTAAATTTTCAACTATTTGGCTATTTTTCACTTGGAGTGACTTAATAATTGATTAAATTTACCAAAAATAATTATTTGAACAAATTATTATTATTTATAACTATTTACATCTATGTTAATGCCATATAGTTGCGGTTTTTCCGAAATTTATAACGTTTTGTTCATTTTTTACTTAGTGATGTAATAATGAACGAAATTTAACAAAAATAGTTGTTTAAACAATTTATTATTGTTTAAAACTACTGAGAGCCTTTTTATTTGAAATAATATTTATTATTTGTTCCTAACTAAAAAGTCAAATAAAAGCCGAAAATTTCAGAAAAATCCTCAACTTTCTAGCATTACTCTAAGAGAATATACTTAAAAACAATAATAACTTATTTAGGCAATTATGTTTGACAAATTGCATTAATTATTACCTCGCTTGAAGTGAAAAGTTGATGAAAAGTAAAAAATTTCAACGACAAAAACGCAACTTTCTAGCATTAATATAGAACAAGATAGTTAAAAACAATAAAAATTGGTTTGAAAAATTATGTTTGTTCAATTTCATTGATTATAAGACTCTTAGTGAAAAGTGGACAAAAAGTTAAAAACTAAATAAAAACCCGCAGCTTCATAGCAATTATCTAAGAGACGGTAATTAGAAACAACAATCAATTTTTTAAGCAACTGTGCTTATTAACTTGCATTATTTATCACTTTACTAAGTAAAAATTTGGTAAAAAGATGAAAATTTCAGAAAAAACCGCAATTTTCTAGCATTATTCTAAGAGAATATTATTAACAATAATAATAAATTATTGAAACAATTATTCTTGTCAACATTAATTAAGTTTTACCTTGCTCTAATTGAAATTTGGACAGAAAGTGGAGAATTTTTAAAAAACACGTGACTTTCTAACTCTACCAAGAGAAAATTTCTAAAAACAATAATAAATTGTTTAAACAATTTACCTAAACATATAATTTTCAGTATAATGCAGTATTTGATATACAAGGAACAATTTGCATTAAAAACCGTAAAAAATCATAAATAGCGCAAAAAACTCGCATAACCCATTTTTTCACTTAATGGGTTTTTTTGGTACCCTATAAAATAGACATATGGGGGTGATATTTAAAAAGTAATGTTTTATTCGTATTTTGCGGCTAATTGTGAACAGAGACGTTGAGTTTCAACTTGATTCAGTTAATATGGACGATTCTGAATAGAATTCACGAAATATCTTTTTTTATGGGAAATACTTGTTAAACTTCATGGGGCTTGCGCCACCTTTAAATATAATTAGAAAAAAAAAATTTTTAATTGAATTATTTTCTTGTGGATTCAAACAAATTTATGGGCGATATGCAAGAAAATTCGAAAAAAAGTTGGACCACCCTATTATCCACTGTAGGTGTGGCATTATCCACTGTAGGGAGGTTAACCCTATATTTTCACCTGACCTAAAGATAAACATTAGAGTGGTCCAAAAATTCGACTTTCGATTTTTGGTGATCGATCTTCCCATTTTTCTTGTTTTCGGGAAAAAATCCATATTTTTATATTCAAATCTATCAACAATAACCCTTGCCCCGGGCTTTTGGAATTAATATGGGGGTTTTAATGCGAAAAGCTCGGGCTTTAAAAAACTGGGAAAAAGAAGCACTGCCTATTAACTTTTTGTAAATTAAAGTTTAGTCACATCTTTAGGAATGCTCGAAGAATAATTTTCATCCAATAAATTTTAATTTTGACCCGCCCAACCTCCTTGGTTTGTGCCCGGAAGATGCCCCAAAAAATGCAAAATAGCAGTTTTATGTGAAATTCATGCTTAAGACGGTATTTTCTTGAATTTTTTCAACATTAATTATTTTTATCCAATAAGTAACAAATTTAAAAGTATGTTATAACTAATTTCGAATTGTTTAAACAATTTATATTTGTCTAAACATATTTTATTTTCAGTAAATGGGGAAAAGTTATCATTTTTCGGGATAAATGATACAGTTGATGAATGTCAAGAGTAATATTCTATCTTCAACATATTTTTCAATTGTTTAAACAATTTCTATTTGTATAATTTTGATTTCCACTAAATTGGGGAAAGTTATTATTTTCTGGAATTACTGACAGAATTAGCGAATGTTAAAAGTGAATTTTTTTTTAGTCTATTTGGAAATTGCTTAAACAATTTTCATTACATTCAACAATTTTTTCAATCTGTAAATCGTGAAAAGTTATTATTTTATGATGTTTCTGGTGAAAGACAGTTTGCAATTATTCAAACAATTAATGTCACTTGCTCCTTCTCATAGGAAAGATGGAGAAAATTCTTGTTATTTCGAATATCTTACACTATATCGCTCATTCATCAGTATTTTTTTATCAATGAAATCGATATGAAAAAAATATCTTGACCGTAACTGTGAAAAAATTGTTTAAAAATTAGGGTATAAGTTCTGAAATAAGAAATTACTGAATAATAAGCCACACAGTGTAAGAGATTTAAAAAAACGAATTTTCTCCACCTTTCCAATGAAAAGGCGCGACTCAATGTTTATTAATTGTTTAAATTATTGCTAACTCCACAATAAATATCACTTTTAAAATTTATCAACTACATTATTAATTCCAGAAAATAGTAAGTTTTCAAGATTTAAAGATAAAAAAATTGTTTTAACAAATGAAAATTGTTTAAATAATTGTAATTGTAATCTCCAAATTTTGCACCGTGTAGGGAGAGTCAAAAATAAAAAATTCTGAAATTTTGAAATCAATACAACGCAAAAGAGTAGCATATTGAGATCCTAAAAAGTACTATTAATTTAGAATTGATAGATCTACAGCTTGGTTATCCGCGCTCGCAACAATTGTTTAAAAATTTCTTGTTTGCAGATTTTCAAAATTTTTTTACACCTAAAAATGGCCAAGTCTGAGGAATCGATATTAGAAATACAGGGGATTTGAAAATTGGAATTTTGGTATTTTATGAAATTATTTTTATGACTAGTGGTTTAAAAAAATTTTCTGAGCATGTGCATAATAATATAATCAAATAAAAAAATAAAAAAATAAAATTTCCGAATTATAATATTCTCGAATAATAAAATTGCCTAATTGGGAAATTTCCGAGTAATAAAATTTCCGACAGTTTATAATATTACCGAATTTGCAAATGCACGAATAATGAAATTCCTGACGGAAAATTGCTGATTTATAAAATATCGGAACTAAAAAAATCCCGAATGTAAACAATTAATAAGTTTTGTTATAAATATTATTTACTTATTAAAATTACAATAATCAAATATTTGTGTGAAAAAACATTTTTTTAATGTTTAAAGTTTCTAAAATTATTGTTTAAATTTAAAATAACAATAATGGAAAAAAAATTTCATCCAGATATATATATTTTTTCAATTATTGTTATTTTAAATTCGAACAATAAGTTTAGAAACTTAAAACAATAAAAATAATTACTAGTCGTTCCGTAAATTCGGGATGACTAGCCAAGCTTTTAAAAAATATTGGACTAGTTATCCCGAATTTCGGGACGACGAGACACTGCAATTTTTTGCTGGGGATTTTACAATTCGGTAATATTATGAATTGCCAGGAATTTTATTATTCGAATTCGAAAATTTTCAAATTCGGGAATTTTAAAATGTCGGGAATTTTATTTTTTCGGAATTTTTCAGTCGTCCCAAAAAGTCCACATAGGTATATTCAGCAAAATTTATAAAACACAAGTTATAAAGATAATTTAGAACGACTGAAAAATCCCGAAAAATAAAATGGCTGACATTGTAAAATTCCCGAATTGAAAAATTTCCTGATAATAAAATTTCCGAAATTATAAAATTGCCGAAATATAAGAAAATCTAAAATTGAAAAATTCGCAACTAATAAAATTGCCGAACAGTTTAGAATATTACCGAATTTAAAAATTCCCGAATAATAAAAATCCCGACAGAAAATTGCTGAATTATAAAATATCTGAACTAGAAAATTCCTGAATTTGAAGATTATTATAAATACATTTGATTTATTTATTAAAAATACAATAATTAAATATTTTAATAGAAGACATTTTTTTTAATGCGTAATATTTCATTTTTAATTTTGAATTAAATTTAATTCCCTGAGTTTTCTCCGAACCTGATACCATATTCCAAACAAGCTCTGGAGGATTCAATTGAGCACTTATTTATCTCGAAACATAATTTTAATCTTTTTGTTTAAATCACAAATTCGATTTTCGAGAACGTTTTTCGCAACTTTTTAAATACCATGCACATTTTCAAATAAAATTTTTCATTCAGAAATATATTTCTTTCAATCATTGTCATTTTAAATTTAGAGAATAATTTTAAAAACATCAAAACATAAAAAAAAATCTTTTATAAAAATATTTGATTATTCTTTGATATTTGTAAAATATTGATAATTGTTTATTGTTTCGATATTTGAATGGCTTGAATTTGGGAATTTTATATTTCAGGTATTTCGTATTTTGGATATTTTATACTTCGGTAATATTATAAACTGCCGGGAATTTTATTATTCGTGAATTTCCCAATTCGGGATTTTCATATTTCGGCAATTTTATACTTTCGGGAATTTCATTATTCGGGAATTTTCCAATTTGGGAATTTCACAGTTTCGGGAATTTTATTTTTCGGCATTTTTTAGTCTCGATAATTTTATTAAATACCAAAATCGGAATTTTAAAACTACGCTGTATTTCCTATTTCGATTCCTGGATCTTGTCGATTTTTTCCTAAATTAATTTTGTCACTGGAAAGTTTTTATGTACACAAAAAAATTCTTCTTTCACGTATAAAAATGTTAAGAATTTTTTTTTAATGTAAAAAAAATTGAAACTAAAAAAAATTAAACAATTTTGTAAAGAAGAAATTTTTTAAACATTTTTTTCAGCGTGAGTAACCAAGCTGCATAGTACATGTCTATCGATTCCAAATTAATTATACTTCCAGAATTTTTTATCTTTAACCAACCTTAATAGACAAGATGTTTACTCAACTGGAAAACCTGGAATTGTTAACTAATTTTTATATACCGGGAAAAGCTTGAAAATGTCAGAAATTTTTGAAAAGCCAGATAGTTTTTTTGAGCGTGCTTAACATTTTTTTAAATTGTAATATAAAATTATATAACAATGCTTTTTTTCTTAAAAATACTTTATAGTATGGTATTATACTTATTTGAATGAAACTTCTTTTCATCATTTTCACTAATCTCGGGAAAATATTTTTTATTCAAAATATTAATATGTTAAATATTCACCGAATTTCAAGAAAGACAATAAAATAAAAATTTGTATTAATTATTATTCAAATTCACGGACTCAAAGAATTAATTTAAGAAATTATTAATTATGTTTCTAGTATTCTTCATTTATGGTAATATTCAATAGTTATAATTAATACACTCATAAATGCGAAGAAAATTCCTTTGAATCAAAGAAAAATATTCATTGGCTTTCACTCAAATCGACATTTTTGAGGTTCAAGGAAATTTCTTTGGTTCAAAAAATTATTTTTTGCAAAGGCAAGTTTTCTTTATTTCAAAATGATTTTCTACATTTTGAAGTTATTTTTGGGTAAATAAAAAAAAATATGTTAAAGAAACGGTTTCTTTAATTCAAAACAAATATTTTTCTGAGTGATACATTCAAGAATATTCTGTATAATCATTTGTGCAAACTTCTCAAATTAAACTATGTTAATTAAATTCCGTAAAACTTGTCTGACTGAGAAATTACTTGTCCTTTATTATATATAAAGTTACGTTCACAAATGAAAAAACAGTTATTTAATTTTACATATGATTATTGAAATTTTTACACATTTAGATGTTATTTACAAGGACTAAAGAAAAGCATTCTTTACAGTAGACTTTCAAAATTATTGTACACATTCCAATTTTTAAAGTTCAAGTAATTACAATTCAATTATACACATGTGAATATTTTACTATTTAATCCTTTGAAGGGGCGCAGGCCTGATTTCTTTAAAAAAATTAAACCATATAAAAATTTATTATTATTTTAAGTTTACCACCCTTTACTCAAACCTTCATCATCGGTATCTCATTTTGTGAACATGAGTATATCACGAGTCAAAAAAAAACAAAAAAAAACCCTATAAACCCTATATTTGAGAATTTCGTCAAATTGTTCCTCTTATTCCTTTTTTTCCGATTAATTAAAACAATATATATAAGAAACTTGCGGCCATTAGAAACGAAATATGATTAGCGAAAGAGTAAAAAAGCATATCACACATAATTGAGATAATTTTGTTCTTATAACATTTAATTTATAAATAATTTTTTTTTTTTAATTTTTTGTCTAAAAAAAGTGGTATAACGATAATATTTGTCGGACATCTCTCAATTATTGTTGTTAAAAATTGGATTGGCTTTTCATTAATTAAAGTTGTTTTATATCTTAAATTTTAAAATATTTCATTCAAGAGAAAACATACAAAACTTTAGTTTATGAGATAAGAAACATTTTTGCTTTTTAAATACTCTTGTACGGTTATATTAAAACTTTTAAATTGTTTAATAAATTAATAAAAATATTATATATGTTTAATTATTTATATATTGTGTTATATGTTATATTTTATATTTATATTATATATGTATGTTATTTTATATATGTTATATATTATATTATACATGTTTTATGTCAGTTAGGTTTTGTTAGTTTTTTTTTCACTGGGAATTAGCATTTTTAAAGAAAAAGCATCATCAAGATTCTCAAAATCTTTGGTTCGGAATTCTTCTACTTTGGTTACAAATTCTACTATTTCATTCAAAATTCAATTATTTTGTTGAAAATGAAAGTATTTTATTAAAAGGAATCTCTTAAGCTAAAAAATTAAACTACTTGTTTGAAAGTTGAGCTACTTTGTGAAAATTCATTTTTTTGGTTGAAGATTCATCTTTTTGGTTGAATTGATGGAGAATAAAAATATTATGTTGTAAATTTGTTTCATTTTTGATTGTAAATTATCTTTCAGTTCAAAATGCATGTATATTGTTAAAAATTAGTTTATTGTCGTGTAAATCTAATCTTCTTCGTTAAAAAATCAAATTTCTGGTGAAAAAGTCAAGTATTTGGTAGAAAATTAATTTTCTTACCTAAAAATGTAACTATTCCATTTTTAGCTGTAAATTGATCTTTTATAGTAGAAAATCCATCTATTATTTCGTTGAAAATTCATCTTTTTTGGTAGAAAATTAATCCCTTTTGGTTAAAAATGAAACTGCTTGTTTGAAAATTAATGTGTTTTTGTTTAGGCTTTAACTATTTTGTTGAAAATTAAACTATTTGGTCGTATATTAATTTCGTTTTTGAAAATGGATATTTTCGGTTTGAAAATTAAACTGTTTTATAGAAAATCCTTCTTTTTGGCTTAAGAATTCTACAATTTGGTAGAAAATTAAACTTTTTAGGTTAAAATTAACTTTTTTGTTAAAAATTTATATTTTTGGTTAAAAATTATACTATTTTGTAAGAAAAATTAACTTTGTGGTTAAAAATTTAACTATGTATTTGCAAATTTAACTAGTTTGTTGAAAATTCGTTTTGTTTGCTTGAAAATTCATTTCAAGTTGCAAATTCAACTATTTGGTGTAAAATTAATTTATTTTGTTGAAAATTTATCTGTTTCGGTTGAAAATTAATCTTGTTTCTTGAAAATTCATTATTTTGGTCAAAGATTTAAATATTTTGTTACAAATTCGTATTTTTTAATTAAATTCAACTGGTTGAAATTTTTTGATGTTTTTTATGAAAAATACTTTTTTTAAATGAAAATTTAACTATTGCATTTTTGGTTAAAAACTTATCACTTATAGTTTAAAAGTCAACTATTTGGTTGCAAATTCATGAATTTTGTTGAAAATTCGTCTTTTTGTATAAACTTAATCTTCTTGGTTGAAAATACAGATATTTGGAAAAAAGTTCAACTATTTTGTTAAAAGTTTAATAATTCTCTGAAAAATTCAACTAATTTGCTTAATTTATGTTTTTTTGTCGAAAATTCAACTGTTTTATTGAAAATTTGTTCTTTTTTATTAAAAATTCACGTGTTATGGTGAAAAATGTATCTTATTGGTTGAAAATTCGCATTTTTTGGTTGAATTCAACTGCTTTTAATTTCAAATTAAAACCTTTTTCAACTATTTCGTCTTGAATGAATTTTCGTGTGAAAAATTCATATTTCTGGATTAAACTTAAACTGCTTTGTAGAAAAATCAATTTTTGCTGGCAAATTCAAATATTTTGTGAGAAAAATGAACTATTTGGTTGAAAATTCAACTATTTATTTGAAAACTTTACCATTTTGTTGGACATTCATTTTTTTTGTTGTTGATAAAAATTCATTTTTTTGTTTAGCTATTCCATTTTTGGTTGAAAATGTATCCTTTCTGAGTGGAAAATTTAACAATTTGGTTTATCTATAATTCAGAAAAATCACTAATGCTTCCTCTATGAGGAAGCAAATACATTTGCTAACAGCAAACAAAGTGCTTGTAAAATGAGCACTATATAATTATAAATACAAATTAGAAACACTCGAGATGGAATTCACAGCTAGTTTAATAAAGTAGCTCAACTTTCAACCAAAGAGTTGAATTTTCAACCTAAAAAGATGAATTTTTAACAAAAGGTTTTTCAGATGCCTGACATGAAATTATTTAACAAGAGCGATTCCCGTTTCCTAGACAAAAGTTTTGTTTTTTAAACCAAAAAGACGCATTTTCAAAAAATAAATGAATTGTCAACCAGAGATGAATTTTCTACTAAGAGGATTAATTTTCTACAAAAAAAACAAACAAATTTTCAACAAATTGATTACAATTTCAATCAAATAGTTGAATTTTCAACTCAAATGATAAATCTTCAAAAAAATAAAATAAATTTTTAATAAAGTAGTTCAACTTTCAACCAAAAAGTTGAATTTTTAACCTGAAAAGATGCATTTTTAACAACAGGTTTTTCAAATGCCTGAAATGAAATTATTTAAAAGGAACGATTCCCGTTTCTAAGACAAAAGCGTTTTTTTGAAACCAAAAAAGATGAATTTTCAAAAAATAAATAAATTTTCAACCAGAGATGAATTTTTGAACCAAGAAGATTAATTTTCTACCAAAAAGGACAAATTTTCAATAAACTGCATACTTTATAGTTGAATTTTCAACTAGAATTATAAAATTTCAACAACGAAAAAATGAATTTTTAATAAAGTAGTTCAACTTTCAACCAAAGAGTTGAATTTTCAACCTGAAGAAATGAACTTTAACAAGAGGTTTTTCAAATGCCTGACATGAAATTATTTAAAAAGAGCGATTTCCGTTTCCAAGACAGGGGTGTTTTTTTTTAAACCGAAAAAGAAGAATTAAAAAAAATATAGTTATTTGTGATACAAGTGCGCAAAATAGGTGATTGTGTGCGAGTGTGAATGTTGCAGCATAAGCCGCAGGCGAATGATGCAATCACACGAGTTAGCAATCTCCTATGCGCACGTGTATCACACGCTATTAATCTTCTTGGTTGAAAATTCGTCTTTTTAGTTGAAAATTCAACTATTTTGGTTAAAAGTACTTTTTTTTAATATATTTTTTTTAACTGAAAATTGAACTATTCCATTTTTTGTTGAAAACTCCTTTTCTTTTTAGATGAAAATTCAACTTTTTGGGCTTGATATTTGGGTGTCTTTTAACAAAATTCGTCTTTTTGATTGAAAATTCAACTGTTTTGGTTAAAAATTCTACTATTTGATTCAATATGTAATTTTTTGATAGAAAATACACTTTTTTGTTGAAAATTCATATTTTCGAGTTGACAACTCAACTGTTTTTGTAAAAAATTTGTCTTTTTTGGTTGAAAGTTTAAAAATTTGTTTTAAGATTCGTGTATTTTGTTAAAAATTGATCTCCTTTATTTTTTTTTGTTGTTAAAAATACATTTTTTAAACTGAAAATTTAATTATTTCATGTGGGTATATAAATTTCTCTTTCATAGTTGAAAATTCAACTGCTTGATTGAACGTTCATGTATTTTATTGAAAATTCGTATTTTTATTTAGATTCAACTCTTTGGTTGAAAATTCTTTTTTTTTATTGAAAATATATTTTTCAAACTGGCAATTTAACTGTTCCATTTTTTGATGAAAACTTCTCTTTTATAGATGAAAATTAACCTCTTTGTAGAAAATTCATCTCTTTCAGTAAAAATTAAATTTTTTTTCAATGCAACTGTTTGGTTAAAAATTCTTGTATTTTGTGGAAATTTCGCCTTTTGGTAGAAAGTTAATCTTCTCGGTTGAAAATTCATCTTTTTGATTGAAAATTTAACTATTTGCCAGGAAATAAACTGTTTTGTTGAAAATTCATATTTTCGGTTTAAAAATGCAACTGTTTTTTTAGAAAATTCTTTTTTTTTTAATACATTTATTACATTGAAAATTTAATTTTTTAATTTTTGGTTAAAAACTTCTCTTTTTTATTTGAAAATTCAACATTTCGGGGTTTTTTGGCTTCAGAATTCAACTATTTGATTGAAAACTATTTGGTTGAATTTTAATCTTTTTTCTTTGAAAATTCGACCATTTGGTGGACAATTTAATTATTTGATTTAAAGTTAAACTTTTTTTTTGAAAATCCATCTTTTTTTTAAATTCAAGTATTTGGTTGAAAACTCATTTTTTTATTGATAATTAATTTTCTTGTTGAAAATTCATCGTTTTGGGTGTAAAAGTCAACTGTTTTCTAAAATATTCGACTTTCTAGCTTAAAAACTGAACTCTTTTCTTGAAAATTCGTCTTTTTGGAATGAAAATTCGTCTGCATTAATTTTATTTACAAGACTTTATTCCCCTATTATTCCCCTCTTTTGAAAGAATTTTAGTTTTAATTTACTCATTTGATTTATATTTTTTCAGGGACTTGTTCTACAGGGTTGAAGTAACATTCTGTGACAAAACGATTCAGAATGATCCGGGATTCACAGTGGAACTCTCGTTAAGAATGACGTACGAACAGATGGCCAAAGCTGTGGCTCAGCGACTCGGAACGGATCCGTTCCTCCTGCAATTTTTTAAATGTCAAAAGTAAGTTTCCACTTTATAGATTCGATTTGAAAAATGTGATGAATTTTTTAATTAGTTGCCCAGGGTGTCACCCTACCCGGAAAATCTGGAAAACCTGGAATTGTCAGGGAGTATATACTTGAAAAACCTGAAAATTTCAGGACATTTTTTTTAAAGACAGGGAATTATCTCGAGAGCGTGCTTATTTTTCTAATTGTAATATAATTTTCTTGTTTAAAAATTCGTACTTTTTGTTAGAAATTAATCTGCTTGATTGTAAATGCATTGCTTTGAGTTTACAATTCATTTACTTTATTTAAAGATTCATCATTCCATTTGAAAATTCATCACTTTGTTTGAAAATGTAACTATTTTTTTGAAAATCCGTTTTTTATTTGTTGAAAATTATTTGTTCAAACTGAAAATTTGACTAATAAAGTTGAATATTCCATCATTTTAGTCCTAAATTCATCCCTTTGGTTGAACATCAAGTTTTTTTTTACTAAAAATTTAACTATTCAATTTTTGGTAGAAAATTAATCTTCTTGGTTGAAAATTCGTCATTTTTGGTAAAAATTCATCTTTTTGGTTGGAAATTCATCGCTTTGGTTGAAAATTCATTGCTTTGGTTGAAAATTAATTTTTTTATCTAAAAATTTAACTATTTAATTTTTGGGTGAAAATTTATCATTTGCAGTTCAAAGTTCAACTATTTGTTTGAAAATTTGTCTTTTTTTAGTTGAAAATTCATGTATTTTGTTTGAAAGTCGTTTTTTTTTCTTATAAACAATTAATATTTTCTTTTAAAATCGATCTTCTTGTTTGAAAATTAATATTTTTATTTGAAATTTCCTGTTTTTGATTGAAAATAAAACTACTTGGTTGAAAGTTAAACTCTTTTGTCAAAAGTTTATCTTTTTGGTTTAAAATTCATCTATTCTAGTTGAAGATTTATCGTTCCATTTCGAAATTCATCAGTTTGGTTGAAAGTTTGATTCTGTTTTTTTGTTGTTGTAAAATTAATTGTTATAACTAAAAATATAACTATTCCATTTTTGGTTAAGAACTGATATTTTTTAGTTAAAAATTCAACTACTTCGGTGAAAATTCATGTAGTTTGTTGAAAAATCGTATTTTTTGGTAAAAAATTAATCTTCTTGTGTGAAAATCAATCTTTTTGTTTAAAAATTCAAGAATTCCAGATAATAGTCATAATTTTAATTGAAAATTAATATTTTTGTTGAAAATAAAAGTATACCACTTTCATTTTTGTTTGAAAACAATGAAAACTGATCTTTTTTGTTTAAAATTCATCTATTGGGTGGAAAATTGATCTTTTTTAGTTAAAAATTCAACTATTTAGTTGAGAATTTATGTATTATGTTGAAAAATGATCCTTTTTCAAAAATTAATCTTCTGGTTGAAATATGAACAATTTGGTTAAAAATTCAACTATCTTGTAGAAAACGCAATATTTTTACTTGAAATGGCAGTAATTTTGAAGCGGGTTTAATTTAATTCAATGCAGAACCCATATTAATTTTACCTAAATATGAACTGGCTTTGTTTAAATTATTATGAAGATTCATGAACTTTAGGGACGAATTCAAGTAATGATTAATTGTGTTTTTAATATTATATATTAAATGAATCCACTGTGATAATATATTTAAGAATATCTTATAATATAATTATTTATTTTAAAAAAGGCACGACTGAAAAATTCCGAAAAATAAAATTCCCGAATAATAGAATTCCTGAACTGGAAAATTCTCGAATGATGCAATTCCCGAATAATAAAATTTTTGACAGTTTATTATATTACCGACTTTGAAAATACCCCAATAATAAAATTCGCGACAGAAAATTTTCTCAATTACAAAATATCTGAACTAGAAAATTCCCGTATTTAAAGAATAAATTTTTTTTCGTAAATATTATTTATTTATTAAAAATACAATAATCAAATATTTTTATATAAAAAAAATATATTTTCAATGTTTAATATTTCTAAATTTATTGTTTGAATTTAAAATTACAATAATTGTAAAAAAATGTTGTCCTGAAATATATTTTTTAAATTATTTTTATTTTAAATTAAAATAATAATTTTAGAAACTTTAAACATTAAAAAAATGTGTTTTACAAATATTTTATTATTATATTTTTAATAAATAAATAATATTTATTTTTTTAAAATGTTAATGTTTCGGATATCTTATAATTCGGCAAGCTTCTGTCGGGAATTTAATTATTCGGGAATTTTCCAATTCGGTAATATTATAAACTGTTCGGGAATTTTTTTATTCGGAAATTTCATTATATGGGAATTTTACAGTGTCGAGAATTTTATTTATCGGGATTTTTCAGTAAAACTAAAAAGTTACTTATTTTATGAAAATTTTACTTTTGCTTACATTTTTGGCCACGAAATGAATTAATTCATTAATCGTATTACTTAAAAACTTGTGAAAAATGTGAAAATTCAAATTCTTTCAGTAAATTTGGCACTTTAGAGCCGGTAAAATGAGGGAATAACAATAAAATAACTATTAGTTCGTATGTAAAATGTATAAAAAGAGCTGTCAATTGAATTATTATGAATCGTGATAAAAATGGCAATTTAGCTAAAATTACTACTTTTTAATTTAAAATTGTAATCTTTTTTTGTTGAAATATCGAACTATGTATTCTATTTTTCGATGAGAATTTATCTTCTTTGGTTAAAATTCGCTTAAAAGTTGAACAATTTTTGTTAAAACTTTTTTTGTGTAGAATATTCATCATTTTGGTTGAAAATTCGTCTTTTTTGGTAGAAAATTAATCTTCTTGTTTGAAAATCACCCTTTTGTTTAAAATACATACATTTTATTTGAAAATTCATCTTTTTGGTTAGAAATATACTTATTTTATTGAAAATTTCTTTTTTTTTCCGTTGACGATCCCCCTGTTTTCGTAGAAAATTCAACTTTTTGGTTGACAGATAACTTTTTTGTCAAAAATCCATATTTAATGTTTGAAAATTCAACTGTTTTGTAAAAATTGGTCTTTTTGCCCTAAAAACTCAACAATTTGGTTGAAAAAGAACCTATTTTGTTGAAAAATCGTATTTTTCGAACGAATTCTGTTTTTTTTTACATTAAATTTAAATCTTTTTTGGTTATTATATCAACTGTGTATTAAATTTTTCGTTAAGACTTCATCTTTTTTAGTCAGAAAAATTCAACCATTTGGTTCAAAGTTGAACTATGTACTTTCTTAAACATTATTATTATTTTTTTTTTGAAGATTCATAATTTTAGTGGAAACTTCGTCTTTTTTCGTAGAAAATCTTTCTTTTTGGTTACTTTTTTGCCAAATAATTGTTACTTTTCGGTTACTTTTTTGAGAGAAGTATAGTTACTATTTTCGGAAACTTGAGCAGTTCCGAGCCCTCTGCGTATATTTCAACGGATTTTGGCACATTTTAAGTAACTGCCAAGAATAATCAAGGCGGCCGCGCAGTCACTTTATGTCACTTTTTTCTGAAATCCCTGTTTAGTCACATTTTTAAGATAAAGTCACTATAGTCACTTTTTTTAAAATGAAAAGATCACTTTAGTCACTTTTGTTTTAATAAATTGACCCATGGGTTAAATACTATTGAATTCAGGTCTATAGATATTTCTGAATTTTCTTGAATTCTTGTGAAATATTTCAAGGTATTTCCAAAGGTTTTAAAGAATTTGAAAGATTTTAGGATATTTTGAAAGATTCCAAGAAATTTTCAGCTGAGTTCAATAATTTGAAGGGATTTCAAAGGATTTTGAATATTTTAGGAAACTTTTAAAAATTCCAAGGAATTTTCAAGAGCTTAAAAAAGTTTCAAGGGATTTCAAAGAATTTTTAATATTTTAGAGAATTTTGAAAGCTTCCAAAGAATTTTTTATTGATTTCAATAATTTGAATAGGCTTCAAAAGATTTTGAAGATTTTAGGGCATATTTAAAAATTATAAGGAATTTTCAAGAGCTTTTGAAAGATTCAAGGAGTTTTAAAGGATTTGAAAAATTTTCGGGTATTTTAAGACATTCCGAAGAATTTTTAATAGATTTCAATGATTTGAAGGAAGTTAAAAAGATTTTGTGGTGTTTTTAAAAAATCCAAGGATTTTTCAAAGGAATTTTGCTTAATGGTATAATAATAATTAAAAAGTTTCAAGCGAATACAAAAGATTTTAAAGAATTTTAAATAAATTTATGTTTTTTTAAAAGATATCCAAGGAATTCTTAATAGATGTCAATAATATTAAGAGCTTTAAAAAGTTTCAAGGGAATACAAAAGATTTCAAAAGATTTGAAATATTTTAGGGTATTTAAAAAGATTCCAAGAAATTTTTAATAGATTTTAAAGGATTTTAGGTTTTTTTTAATGCTAAGGGATTTTTAAGAGCTTTAAAATGTTTCAAGGGATTCCAAAAGATTTAAAAGGATTTAAAATATTTAAGGGTATATAAAAAAAAAAATCAAAGAAATTTTTAATAGATTTCGAGAGCTTTAAATAGTTTCAAGGGATTTCAAAAGATTTTTAAGGATTTGAAATAGTTTATGGTATTTAAATAATTTCCTAGAAATTATTAATAGATTTCAATACTTTGATGATATTCCAAATGATTTAAAAAATTTGTGGGCATTTTTAATAATTCTAAGGAATTTTCAAGAGTTGTAAAAAACTTTCAAGTGAATACAAAAGGATTTCAAAGGATTTGACATATTTTAGTGCATTAAAAAATTTAAAAGGATATGAAATATTTTTGGGGTATTTCAAAGGATTCCAAGGCATTTTCAGGAGATTTCATAATTTTCAAGAATTTTCCAACGATTTTAATGATTTTAAGGATTTCAAAAAAAATTTAAAGTGGTTCCAAATAATTTTCTGGAATTTCGGAAGATTTCAAAGATTTTCTAATATTTAAATGAATTAAAAAAATATATGATGTTTTAAAAGATTCCAAGAAATTTTCCATTTATTCGAATAATTTTAATTTTTTTCAATTCGAAAAAATTTTCAAGAATTTTAAAAAATGTCATGGGATTTCAAAAGATTTTACAGGATTTGAAATATCTTAGGGTATTTTAAGCAGATTTTAATCATTTAAAGTGGTTCCAAGGGATTTGAAGGATGTTAGGGTATTTAAAAAAAAAACAATTAATTTCAAAGAGCTTTAAAAAATTGCAAGTTATTTTAAAAGATTTCAGTATTTTCAAGAGCTTTTCAAATTTTTAAGGGATTTTATTAGATTTTAAAGGACTTGAAATATTTTATGGAATTTTAAAAGATTCCAAGGAATTCGGTATTAATGTCAATAATTTAAAGGGATTCCAAAGAATTTTAGGGTATATAAAAAGGTATCAAGGTATCATTTCAAAGAATTTTCAAAGAGTTTAATGATTTTCAGGGATTAAAAAAAATTTCATGGAATTTCGGAATATATGAAAATAGAATTTCAAGGGATTTTGTAATATTTTAATGAATTGCAAAGAATTTATTTACAGGAGGTGAGAGATTTCGTAGGCTTTTAAAGATTTGAAAAGATTTGAAAAGATTTGAAATGCACCCTGAATTCTTAATAAAATTTATCGTGAATTTTTTTAATTCGTTTTAATTCTATGGAATTTTTCCTATTTTTTTTATTCATTAACTTCTACTCAAATCCATGAACTTTCTTGATTTTTTTTTTTTTAGTATTTGAATCATTTATCCTGAAGTCTTTTACACTCACATTGAATCCTTAGGAATTTCATCAAATTCTTTTGAATTCCCTTACATTTTTTTAAACTTATTTTAAACTTTTTTTTTTAATTCACCATACAATTTTATGAATTTCATCGAATTCTTCTCATTTTCCTTGAATTTCTCTAAATTGACTCCAATTTTACTTCAAATAAATGGAATTCGAAATTTTTTTTTCAATTCATTTGAATTTGTTAAATTTGTATTGCATTTTTTTTAAATTTCATAAAATTATCCTGATTCATAAAAAATTATATAATAAACATGTTACAAAATTAGAATTTTTTCTTTGAACATTAATGGTAAGGGAAAACGGGAAATTAGTCAGGGAAATATCAGGGAAATTTAAGGAATTTTGAAAATTAAGTTTTGCGGCCATCCTAACAATAGAAATATTGGGATGATTGCCGGTTTTTTAATCATTAGTAAATCATTGGTTCCTTCTTACAACCATCTAGTGATCAGCTTTATCTCGTTTTACCTTTTCATCGTTTTTAAGCTCTCTTCGGCCCATTCTTTCGACGTGGGGTTTAGAGGTTCATGTGGACTATTAGGGGAAAAAACTCGTTTTGATCGGGTTTTGTTCCTGTTCTATTGATGTCTAATCGCTCGAGAATTGAAGCTGAAGAGGGTATTACTGATATAATCCGGAGAGAAAGGAAACATGCACGTTAGTACAGTGTTGTTACCTATAGTGGGTGCGCTGGTTCTTTTTTTTTTAAAGATGAAAAAAATGGGGATTTGTTGATTTTTTTTAGGTTTTTACCATCTTTCGATTTTAGCCAGCTGAATTAGAACTGAATGAATCAGTTGACTTTGCTTTCCAATTAATAATTTTGAATAACTTTAGGTTTAGGTAGTTGTAAATGCTAGTAATGTTACAAACTTTAATTCAAGTAAACTGATCAAACATTAAAAAATAAGTTTGAATGTGATTTTATGTTAATTTTTTAGAAACAAACCCATTTTCGATAAATTTTCGGTAAAAATTTAAAAATTATTCAAGATGTAGCGAATTCTTCCTAATTTGTATCGAGAATATGTTACTACAGACTTCTTATTAAAATTTAGTGTGATTCGGTTGAATTAGATTATTAGACAGTAGAGGCGAGCGCAGGTAAAAAATGAAATTAGGTTTACTATCATTGAACAATAACATCCTAATCTATCAAATCTATTGACATTAAATTTTTACGAAAAGTCAGTAGCAAAAGGTTTTTCATGCATATTGCAAAAAATTTCGATATCTTTAATCATTTTTAAGGAAAATAAAGTAAAATGATTTATTCTTCAATCGTTCTATTATGATAAAGGACGAAAGGTTCAAGAAAATAAAAGATAATCCTATAAAATCTTATAGAAAGTGAAGTTTGAATTAAAATTAAACAATGCAATCCGTATTATGAGTGAATAATAGGGTACTATCAAATTGAATTGAAGAATAATTCAACTGATTACATAAATTAATTTTTAACCAAAATACCAAAGCACCAAAAAAATCTGGCTATTCGTGCCGAAATTTCGCTACACGTGGCGGCGGTCTTAATTAAGAATTAATTAATTAAGCTTGCCAATCTTTTTTTTTTTTAATAAAAAAAAACAACATGAAATTCCACTAAAAACATCTTCGATGCAAAAACTCTTCAAGTACAACTAGGGGACACCACCCTACAGTAGATAATTATTAATTTGAAATACTAATGGATGAAAAGTAAGCTATTTAATTTAATTAATAACTAGAACATTATACGTGTTAATTAATTAAAATTAGAAATAATTATTCTAGGTAATAATATAAATTACTTGGCCTTTGATTTTGTAAATTTCATGTAGTTTTGTACCTGGCAGCATTTTATCATCCCAGATGTTTTTAGTGGGATCACAGTTTTAAGAAAGTAGTCAAGTACTTCCACAATTAATGAAATTCTTTAAAATCTAGATTCTGTTCTTTTCCAGCTTTTCTCTAATTTCCCCGTCAGTCCAAACGTTGCCATTTATCATCTGCCTCTTACACAAAGAAACCAGTAGAAATAAGCCTTCGGAAGTGCCAAATTCCCCCAAGGTCTTCTGTAAACTTTTAAATTGCCTGATTTATTGTCTTAAAATTCTAATTTTAAAAGCCAGATTTTCCCGAAACACATCTTGAATTTTAAGTATGTTGATCATCTGGTCATCGTCTGTTCATCATCTGTTGCTATTTCAAGTTTCTAAACCTAAGGTCAAAGATTTTGCATGATTGCTGTGCTTTCTAAATGGCCCAAATGATCCAAATCAGTTTTACTCACTGAGGCTTTTAAAATTTAAATCCTCAATCCTAAGAACCGAATACTAAATTTTTAAGTAAACTTAGCTAATGAGCATGATAAGGAAAGTGTGAAGGTGAGGTTCAGTTGTTTTAGCAAAGGCATTGTTTGCTCATGGCTTGTCATTGTGGGCAAATCGTCTGAAAGGAAATGGTAATAATTAATAGGCAATCAGTCAATGAAGTTTTGGCGTGACTTTGAACAAAGGATTGCTTCCTAACCCAGGTAGCCGTGTCTCCTCTCTCGTGAACTACCTAGGCTCTAAGAGTCTAGACTCTACTATAGACACACTCTCTACTCTAGAGAATCTCGCACCAAATTGCCCCAATTAAATTGTCTATTTACTAATTCCATTTTCCCCAGAAACCCTTCACTATTTGAATGAATAAGATTCATATAATCTTATAGTTTTTGGTTTAAAAAAATTGTTTTTCTTCGAAAGCATCGAAGAATAAATAAAACTGATATTTTTGTTCCGATTTTGGTATTTTCGAATTTGAACATTAAAAATTTGTATTCAAAATCCAATCATTTCAAATTGCATACATGTATTTTTTAAACATTCTAATGCTTCCCAATTTGATTGTTTTCAAAGTTTAAGTTATAAATATTGTAATGTAATGAAATCTAATTGATTTCCCATTTTGAGATGAAAGTTGTCAGATTAAAATTTTTTTAAAGAAAACCTTTCAAGTGCCAAAGTTTACAAGTCTGAAAGATTTGGGAACAGAATTTTTTAATTTGCTCTGAAATTCCTTAATTAAGTAAATGAATTTTCTTCTCTGAGGATTTTTCTACTTTCGAAGTTTAATTTAATACAATCTTTAATATAGTAGCAACAATTTTTTAAATTTGAAATCGTTATAGTTCTAAACTTTTAGATTTCAAATCTTTAAATTGTATCAAAATATTAATTAAATAAATGTTATTTTTTGCTAACAAATGTTGACGACTTCAGATTAGAAACGGTTGAAATTCTAAAGCCTTGTTTGACAATTATTTCAAATATAAACGTATTTTAATTCCTGATATTTGAAACGTAAAGTATACATATGAGTAAACATATTTTCAAACTTCTTCCCTATGTTGGCTAAAATATCATATCCGCATCTAAAAAATCGAAACTTCAAATGATTTTAAAATTTGGAAGATTTCAAAATATTTTAAGGGATTTAAGAAATTACAGGTGTTTCAAAGCTTTTAGAATATTTCGAAGGTTGTGGGTACGTGTACAGAAATTTCGGTACGAAAAGCCGGATTTTTCGATATGAAAAGCGGACCTGGAAAAGGGGCAATCAGTAAAAATATTTGGATTTTTGCGGCACACGTAGAAACTGTCTATTTTAAAATATTCCAAAAGATTTCAGAGAATTTCAAAGATTTCAAGGGATTTTGAAAGATTTCAAAAACTATCATCTGATTTAAAAGTTTTCATTTAAAGAATTTTTAAGCTATATTACACGTTTTAAGATATTTTACGGTATTTGGAATTATTCACTTTATGCGGGATGGCCGTAGTTCAGGGAAGACCTGAAAATCAGGGAATTATATTTTTAGTGAAAAATTTTACTATTTATTTGATAATTCAACCATTTTTGTTAACAGTACTTCTTTTTGGTGGAAAATTCAATTGTTATGTTAAAAATTCGTCTTATTGGGTTGAAGCTTCACATTTTGGTTTTAAAAATTCAATTGAAATCTTTCCTGAATGAAAATTCAACTATTCTTTGAAAAATTCGTCTTTTTGGTTTAAAAATACATATGTTTTAGTAAAAAATTTAATTTTTTGCTGCTAAAAATGCAACTTTTTTTTGTGGTTGAATTAAACTGTTTTTGATTTAAAATAATATATTTTTTGGTTGAAATATCTACTATCACATTATTTGTTGTAAATTTAACTATTTTGTTTAAAGTTAGTTTTTTAAACTGAAAATGTAACTTTTTCCATTTTTGGTTGATCGCCTAAAATTTCCTCTTTTTTGGTTAAAAATGTAACTGTTTGGTTGAAAATGTACTTTTTTGTTGAAAACTCTACATTTTTATAGAAAATTCGTCTTTTGGCTTGAATAAAGTTCAACAATTTTCGTGAACTTTTTTTCTTTCTTGACTGAAAAATCATCTTTTTGATTGAAAGTTAATTTTATTACTGAAAATTTATCTTTCGTTTTTGGTCTAAAATTGCTATTATTACTTAAAAATTCAACTTTAAATTCAATTCTCCAAGTAAAATCTTTTTGTTGAAAAATTCTCTTTTTGTTTTGTTTTAAAATTCATCTCTTTTGGCAGCAATTTCATCTTCTTTAGTTGAAATATCAACTGCTATTACGTTTTTTGTTGAAGGTTCATCTTCGTAGGTTGAAAAATCAACTATTTGGTTAATAATTTAACTATTTTTTTGAAAATATTAACTGACGTTTAATCTTTTTTTATTCAAAATTCGACTATTTGTTTCAAAAATTCATCTCTTTTGGTTAAAATAAATGAATTTGCAATTTTGATATTTTATCCTGCAATTTCATTGTTTTATTCCGTTTAGCACAGATTCTATGTTAGAAATGTCACAAAATTAAAAGGCTGGTCTTTGAATATTAATTTTCAGGGAAAATAAAATATTGGTCAGGGAAAAATCAGCGAATTTTGAAGATGATGTTTTTCGGCCATCCTGATTTCTTTAATGGGAGACTATATTGTATCTCAGATTTAAAAAATAGTTATAACTCTTTGATTTTTTCCTAAACCATCCAGGCGTATCCCTTTCAATTGCATGACACTATTTTTCAAAATGTATATTTCTATTGAGATTAGTTTGAATTTCTGCTCTCTAAATCTAAATCAGTGAAATGTCACTGATTGGCAGTGAAATTTCAATAATTGAAATAGCTGGAAGCCGGTCACTGACAATCAGTGAAATGTTACTTATTCATTCAGTGTAATCAGCACTTTTGAGAGTTGTCAGCATTGCACCATGTCAATTTAGCAGTCATAATAAAATAAGATTTTCGTGAATTCAATCAAATAATCATAGTAAAAACTTAAAACCTATAAATGTGATCAAATATTAAAAGAGGTGAAAAGTTTCGATGCTTCTAAATGACAAATAACCTCACATATTCCTTTACTTTCAAGATTCGATTGTCATGTACACATCTGTTAAGTATTTTTTATACATGAGTTTGATTATATTTTTCACGCAGTTAATTCATCATAGTTACAGCCCGAAAATTCAAAAATTTATTTTATTAAAAAATTATTATTGCTACTTTTATAAAAGAATATCAATAATGCTTCACTTTAAAACTTAGAGATTATGTCTCACATGATTTACTCTAGTGTTACTGAATGGATTAGTGAATAAGTTCGGAATCACTGATTAATCAGTGAAATGTCTAACTACTATTTCAATCAGTGAATTTTGCACTGATTCATATGTAGAGAGTGTGCAAATTTGAAAGTTCTCTGTGTGTAAACTCCTTAAAGACTACTAAGTTCCTGGCCGACGGTCATTTCTATGTTTAGATGAATCCAATTTCCTCCTCCACTTTCTTTATGCTTAACAAAGCGATCCTCTTAGCTTAGCATACACGGTGTACAAATAGTTGAGCTCGGTGACCTTACCCTCTACCCTTGCTAAATATACCATCCAAATACTATATGTGTATACATATATAAACCCCATCGATCCTGCTAAAGCTTTATTCGGTTTCCAGATAGTGAATAATTGCTCAGTCAAGCAAGAAGAACGAACTACTCGTTCCATCATGCAATTTTCATGGTTTAGTTCCTCAGAATGTCGTGTGAATCCATCCAAAAAAATTTTCAATTATTCCTCATATCGCCATGTCACTGAAGATCGCAACGTTTATAACGGATCATCCATAAACTGCGTTACCAATTTGAGGGGGTGGGGGGTCACCCCAAAAGCTACGGTTGGGAACAGGTTGGGGAGAGGCTCCAGTGGAAGTAACGTTACGAACTTACGTTTTGTTCGTTACATAAGTGTGAAAATTACTTTCATATTTCTGACTTCACACTCTTTCCCATATTCCCCTCTTTTCCCCTTTTTAAAAAATATTTGTTTTTCTCATGTTTTCAAGAAATTTCGTCTTTTCCTCGGGTTTTCGTTGAAGTTTTTGTTTTAGTTAAAAATTCTAATATTTGATTGAAAATTTAATTATTTTGTTGAAAATGCAACTATTCTGTTAAAAACTTATCTTTTTTAAAAATTAACTTTTTTTCAACTGAAAATTTAACTATTATATTTGTAGTTCAAAATGCAACTATTTGGTTGAAAATTTATATTTTTTAGTTCAAAATTTTTGTATTCTGTTGAAATTCATCTCTCTGGTTTAAACTTGATCTATTTTGTGGAATATTCGTATTTTTGTACTCGTATTACATTCAACTGTCTTTGATTTATATTAAAATCTTTTTGGTTAAAATATCATCAATTACACTTTTCATTGACAATTCATCTTTTTCGTTTGAAAATTCAACTACCTGCTTGAAAGTTGAACTACTTTATTAAAAATCAATTTTTTGGTTAAGATTCATCATTTTAGTTGAAAATTTATCTATAGAGTGGAAAATTTTACCAGTTTTAAAACTGAAAATACAACTATTCCATTATTGGTTAAAAATGGACATTTTTAATTGAAAATTGAACTGGCTTGTAGAAAATTCATCTTTTTAGCATAAAAATTCAAAAAATTGGTAGAAAATTAAAGTATATAATTGAAAATTAACCTTTTTGTTCAAAATTCGTACTTTCGGGTTAAATATGCATTTTATCGTAGAAAATACGTATTTTTGGTTTGAAAATTCATATCTTCATATATACCATCTTTTTGGAAAAAAATGCAATTATTTGGTTGAAAATTCATCTTTTTGATGAAAATTCAACTATTGTGGTAGAAAGTTCTACTGTATGGTTAAAAATTAAACTATTTATTTGAAAAATTAACTACTTGATAGGAAATTAACTTTTTTGTTAAAAATTCATAATGTCGGTTTAAAAATGTAACTGTTTTGTGGCAAATTCATCTTTTTGGCTGTGCATTCAACTATTTTGTTAAAAAATCGTTTGTTTTTTTTTGTTAAATTTAACTGGTAGAAAATTCGTTTTTTTGTTGTTGAAATTGAATTTTTCATCTGCAAATGTAACTATTCCATTTTTGGTTGAACACTTTTTTTTGAAAATTCAACTGTTTGGTTGAAAATTTAACTATTATGGTACGAAATTCAACTATATTTACTGTTTGGTGGAAAATTGCACTGTTTTATGGAAAATTCATGTATTTTGTTGAAAATTCGTCTTTTTGGGCAGAAAATTGATGTCCTTTTTTGAAAAATCATGATGTTGATTGAGGATTCAACTATTTTGTAAAAAATTCGTGTTTTTCCCATTAATCCAGATGAAAACCAGTTTTTTTTCTGTTGAAAAATTTTTAAACTGAAAATGTAACTATTCCATTTTTGGTTAAAAACTTAAATTGTGTAATTGAAAATTCATCTCTCTTGATCAAAAATTACTTTCTTGGTGAAAGTGCATTTTTAAAGGTTTAGTATTCAACTATTTTGTTGAGTGATCTTTTTTAGTCGAAAATTTAACTTTTTTGTTGAATAATCCTCGTTCTGGATTGAAAAATCATAAATTCATACATGAAATATTAAATATTTCATTGAGAATTAATCTTTTTTGATTGAGAATTGAGCTGTAGTTGGTTAAAAATTTAATTATTTTGTTGAAAATTCAACTATTTTTTCAAAGCCTTTTAGATACGATTTTAGATGGTACAATAACTTATTATTATAATTACCTCATACGTAATATGTTAATGAAATAAGCTACATTTGAGCCGCTGGATAGTGTAAGGGCATATCAAATTCACATGGCCGTTCCGGTTGGCTCCTGTTGTATTTAAAATCGATTCTGAAAATTAAATCTTTGAAACACATGGCTTTGTAGGAAATTTCATGGTCATATGATTCAAAAATTTAATTTTCAAAATTGATTTTGAAGACAACAGGGGCCAAACAGAACGGCCATGTGAATTTGATATGCCCTTACACTATCCAGTGGCTCATTTGATGTTCAGAAAAAAATTATAACTTTCCACTAAATACTCAGAACTCCGATTTTCTTTCATTAATTACTTTTATTTGATGTCAGGGAGCACCGAAAAAAGATTTATCCCATCATCATTATCGACAAATTGCGTTTTGACCACCCACGCACTCTGAAATGGACACGAAAATTCGGAAAAATTCTGACTTCTCTAAACGTCCGGTTCTCATCCTCTCTTTCACTAATTACTTGTCCTCGATGTCCATCAACACAAGAAAAAGTTTTATCCCAATATCTTTATTCGAAGTCTGCGTTTTATCACGCTCTCTGAAATGTACACTGAAAAATTCTAAAATTCTTCTGAACGTCCGGTTCTCAAATTTTCGTTCACTGATTACTTGTGTTTGATGTCAGGCAGTGGGAAAAAAGGTTCATCCCGATATCCTTATCGGAAGACTGCGTTTTATCCAGAAACGCCCTCTGAAATATACAAAAAAAGTTTGTCGGTGGATAAAACTCTGTCTTCAGATAAGAATATTGACATGAATCTTTTTCTGTTGTTATCTGGTATTAAATACAAGTGCTAAGTGAAAGAAAATTTGAGATATGGACATTTAGAACAAAGTTACCATTTTTTTACGAATTTCTTTCATATACATTTCAGAGTGGGTTGGGTGGATAAAACACAGTCATCCGATAAGGCTATTAGGATGAAACTTTTTCTTGTGTTGTTGGACATCGAGCACAAGTAACTAGTGAAAGAAATTCTGAGAACCGGACATTTAGACGAAAGTTATAATTTTTTCCGTCTTTTTCTGTATACATTTTAGATTGCGTGGATGGACAAAACGCAGTCTTCCCATAAGGATATTGGGATGATACTTTTTCTGATACTGTCCAACATCCAGTACAAGTATTTAGCAAAATAAAATTCAAGAACCGGAAATTAAAAGTTAGAATTTGTTCCGAATTTTAGTTCACATTTGAGAGTTCTTAGGTGGATAAAACGCTGTCGTTTTGGTAGAAAATTCAACTGTTTTTTTGAATTCGTCCTTTTGGATTAAGAATTCATCTTTTATGATAGAAAAGTCATCATTCTTGATTAAAAATTAAGTTTTTTGTTAAAAATTCAACTGTCTTTTAAAAAATTTGCATTTTTAACTTGAAGACTTATCTCTTGTGTTGGAAATTCGTCTCTTTGTGTTGAAAATTAATCTCTTATTTTATCCATGTGGTATCTACATTATTTTATCGACAATAATTATTCCTCTATTATTCTCCTGTTTTCTTGAACAATCATCCTATTTCCCTTGGTTTTAGAGCATTTTCGGCTGTGAAAAGTCGTAATAATTTTCTTACTAAAAAAAATAAGAAGTCTACTACATGCTAAAAGTCATTTTAGCATAGGCAAACAAATTGATCCTTTTTTTAAAATTAGTCAAATTTCATGAAGTCAGTGCGCATAAAAATCCAATTGCCACATGAAATGGAATTTCTCAAGAACTCTCGATTGGTAAATGGCAAGCCTTTGAAAAATTGAAAGAAGATCTGTGTACTCGATCATGAGAGCATTTAGAGTTGAATTTAGGAACTGAGTGTGAGTGAGTTAGTCCAATCTCCACCATAAATTGGACACTCTTTCAGCGTGCAATCTCGACGAAGTTTATTTGTTAATTTAGAGAGTGACCAGCGACTTTGGCTTTGGTGCGAGAGTAATTTTTTTATATTTTATTTCTGCTTTACCTACAGAATAAACGAAAGGGTTCATTCACCTACGCAATGATTCATTGCCAGTTGTCCATAAGCAAGTCCAAATAAGTCTGGGAAAAGCCCAGAGTGAATGTCCTCAATTTCTACGTGTTACCGATAATATCATGTGCAGTGTGTAGGCTACATGAAGACTGAACAGCCATTAGTTTGCTTTTTTTTCTGCTTTTTTCACAATCGATACAGAGGACAAAGGATATTGCAGAAAGGATAGTGATTGATTGGAATTTTTTTTACGACAATTAGAATGGTCGTTGCATTCTGTTCTGCAATTAGAGTCAATTTTCAAATGCGATCGATTTTTACGAGAAGGGTCACTTTTCCTGTCCATAAGATTTGAAATATATTCCTATTCTGATAGAGGGAAAACCAATACGAGGTGGATACAAACACTATATAATAATATATAATAATAATATTGATAAAGGATGAACAAGTTGGAAAAGTATTACATGTCAAATTAAAGTTGGAACATTTATTTTAAAGACAACAATGCCATCACATGAATTCTGTTAGTCATTTATCCTATATTTTCTACTTTTCTAACATAAAAAACTATAAATAAGTTTATTTGGTTATTTTGCTAAAAGGCATGAACTTGTTTATTCATTTAAAGTTTGTTTGGTTGGTAGCACGCACTTGTTTGTGCTCGCAACCGAAAATAAAAACAATTCCTTTGATACCCAAGCGAATTAGGAGAATCACGAGATAATCCTCAAAGAATGTGGTGCAGGGGAGACACTAGTTGATATATGGGAAAGAAATCAGTTAAGATGGTTCATTGAGATAATATTGAGGATTCTGAATAAGATTTACAAAAACGTCTTTTTTTCTTATGGGAAATACATGTTAAACTTTGTGGGGCTTGCGGCACCCCTAAATATAATTTTTTTTCAAAACAAAAAAGAAGCCTATCCATTTTGAGGTGGATTTGAACAAATTTGGTGGGTGTCCCGATAAAAATTAAAAAAAAAATTTCCAATTCATTTTTGGGCCACCTTAATGCATACCCGAGTGCCGGTTACCCAACGCTGTACATTTTTGCATGTAAGTGGAATAAAAATTAAATTTTCGCTAGGGGCCTCCGAATCGTCGTTATTTAGCTCAATTATGAGAAAATTGTGTATTTTGAATTTACTGATTTTTTTTTTTAATAATCAACTTCAAAGTACACATACGTCGCGGACCCACCTGGGGTACCCGGGTACCCACTGTAACAAAATTCACCTTTGAGTGGATTATTAAATTCTGATCGAGTCATTTGATTCATGCACATAAAATTTGTGAGAAAATCATAGAATTATTGATATTTTCGAATATTATTGGTTAATAATAATTAATTATTCGTTACATTTGGTGTAACGCAACCTGACGAGCAATATTGTACTTTGGGTTGCAGCGTAACCGTTCGTTTATCATCTGCTTTAAAGTGTTTTGTACCTTTGTCGCTCACCTTTGATATTATTTAATTAAATAAATGACAAGGCAACGATTTCAGTTGCATTATTATTGAAAAAATTCAGGCTTTAAACTCACTACACTATTAACACTATTTTACACTTTTTTAACGATTACACTATTTTATTACAATTTCGAACAAAATTACACCAAAGAAACTATTTTCTGACAATTGTCTGCTAATTCCACTATTTCTTTACTTAAAAAAAAAATGTTTTTCAACTTATTGGCAAATTGGCTATATATTGTCTCAATTGTTGATTTGGGCCGTCCAAAATGATGACTTTTCGAATCAAAAAGACGAGCTTTTAAAAAAAACGCTGAATTTGCAACCAGATAGTTTAATTTTTAACCCACAAGATGAATTCTCAACAAATTGCATACATTTTCCACAAAACAGTTGACTTTTCTACCAGATTCTTGAATTTTCACTCCAAACATAGAGAATTCTCTACAAAAGAGTTAAATTCTCTACAGAATAGTTGAAATTTCACCAAAAAATGTAATAGTTCATATTTAAGGCACAACAGATCTTAATGTCGAATAAAAAAATTTAATATAATAAAAAAGACGAATTTTCAACAAAATTCTTGAAGTCTTGACTAAAATACATTAATTCTTTACCATACAATGGATTTTTAACCAAAAATTGATTTACTACCTAAAAATACGCATTTTCAACAAAATACATAAATTTTCAATGAGATAGTTCAATTTTCAACCAAAAAAATACAAATTTTTGTCAAATTATATAAATTTTCAACTAAATATTTGGAACAATGGATGTGATGTTAGTCCAAATTTTATTAGGTTAATTTTTAGTCTGTATTTTTTTCGTGCCCTTAAATTTTGAATTAAATAGTTGAATTTTTAAGCCAAAAAAGATAATTTCTTAACTAGAATTGATGTTAAGTAATTTTTATCAAGGAGAATGAATTTTCAATACAAAAAACGATTTTTCTGCAAAACTGTTCAATTTTATACCAAATTGTTGAATTTTATACCACATTCTGAAATTCTCAAGTCAAAAAGACGATTTTTCTATAAAAACAGTTGAACTCTTTACCCGAAAATATGAGTTTCCAACAAAAAAGTTATTTTACAATCAATCGGTTGAATTTTCAACAAAATTGTCAAATTTTCAAAAAAAAAAAAACAACATTTTTAATAAAAAAAAATTTATTTGTATAAAATTATAAATCTCCAACCAAAAAAAAATAATTTTCAAGAGAGTAGTTCAACTCTCAACCAAGAAGTTGAATTTTCAATCTAAAAAGATGAATTTTAGATTTCAATTTACAATAAAAAAACAGTTGGATTTAACCAACAAAGAAATTTGTTCGAAAAAATACTTGAATCCACATCTGAAACAGATTTTTTTCAACTGAACAATTTGATTTTTAACCAAGAAATTGATTTTCTTTTTAAAAAAAAGACTAATTTTCAACAAAATACATAACTTTTGAATCAGATAGTTCAATTTTCAACAAAAAAATACAAATTTTTATCAAATTACATACATTTTCAAGTGAATATTTTTAACAATGGATGTGATGTTAGTCCAAATTTTATTAGGTTAATTTTTAGTCTGTATTTTTTTTCAAGCCTTTAAATTTTGAATTATATAGTTGAATTTTTAAGCCAAAAAATATAATTTTTTGACTAAAATTGATGTGAAGTAATTTTTATTGGGGAGAATGAGTTTTCAATAAAAAAAAACCGATTTTTCTGCAAAACTGTTCAATTTTATACCAAATGGTTGAATTTTATACCAAATCGTGAAATTTTCAAGCCAAAATGACGATTTTTCTATAAAAACAGTTGAACACTTTACCTGAGAATATGAGTTTTCAACAAAAAAGTTATTTTACAATTAATCGGTGGAATTTTCAACAAAATAGTTAAATTTTCAGTAAAAAAATTACACTTTCAACCACAAAAAAGAAGTTTCTTGTATAAAATTATAAATCTTCAACCAAAATAAAAAATTTTTTCTGTTAAGAAAGTAGTTCAATTCTCAACCAAGAAGTTGAATTGTCAATCTAAAAAGATGAATTTTCAATGAAAAATCTTATAGTTGATATTAAAAAAAAAACATATTTTAATTCAAAATAAAAAAACAGTTGGATTTAACCAACAAAGAAAAATGTTCAACAAAATACTTGATTCCTCGTCTAAAACAGATTATTTTCAACTAAATAGTTTGATTTTTAACCAAAAAATTGATTTTCTTCCAAAGGAGACAAATTTTCAACAAAATATATGAATTTTCAACCAAATAGTTCAATTTTCTAAGAAATTATTTGATTTTCCAGCCAAACTACGAATTTTTCACGAAGCAGTTCCATTTTCAACCGGAAAATGTGAATTTTCAACAAAAAAGTTAATTTTCAACCGAAACATTTCAATTTTTAACCGGACAGTAGCATTTTTAACCAAAAAAGATTAAATTTCTACAAGAAGAGATACATTATCTAACCAAGAAGGTGAGTCTTCAACAAAATAGTTTAATGTTCAATAAAATAATTGAATTTTCAATTTTGAAAAATGTATTCAAGAAAGAAATGAAATTTCAATCAAACTGTTGAATTTTCAATCAGGAAGTATGGTTTCAACAAAATTCTTGAATTTTCAATAAAGTAATTCAATTTTGCACCGCATAATAAAATTTGTAAATAACAAATATGAAATCTCAAGGGAAAATGTAATAGTAGACTTTTCAACCGAGAAGAATGAACTTTGAACCAAAAATAGTTGGATTATCTTATTAGGTTCTATTAATTAAGTTCTCATTTAGGTGGACAAATAAGAAAAATGGGAACGACTGTGAAGCCTGCGATAATAAATAGGAATTTCGATAATTTATAGTCTAATGAAAAACATTTTGAATAAACATTGAACTTCATTTTTAATGCTCAAAAAATTTTATGACACTATTTTGACACTTTTTTTTTAAATTATTGATACTATTTATACTATTTTCTATCTCTAAAGTGATCTCTACCGCGAATAAAGTTGGGTGTGCATACAACAGATAACAAATTAAAAAAAAATTGAAATAATTTCACAAATTATGAAATACCGGTTATTTTTCTAAAATTCTGAAACACAGATTTTCTCAAAAAGAACGAAGGGCAAAAAAAATGTTTTAATAAAAGTTTACACATCTATAAAAGTTCTACAAAAAACACCTCTTGCTTTTTTGTGATATTTTGCATCGTTTAGAAAAAAAATCAAAAATTATACTAAGGAAAAAATATCCTGACCTCAAAAATGGTTAAGCCTGCATAAACCAGATCGCATGCTTTTTTATAGTATCAGACATTTTTTAAAAAGATCGGAAAAAATGAAAAAGGTGGGGTTTGCCGAAACATCTTCTTTTTTTATTTTCTGTTTCGATTGAAAATTAATTTTGTTGTTGCAAATTCAACTGTTTTGTAGAAAATTCTTAGTTTTGGCTCAAAGATTCAACAATTTTGTAGAAAATTTAACAATTTGGTTGAAAATTAAATTACTTCATTAAAAATTCATTTCTTTGGTTAAAAATTTAACTTTTTTGTTGCAAATTCGCCGTTTTTGGCTTGAAAATTTAACAATTTGATAGATTTAACAAAAGATTAAACTCTACAACATTTTTTTTTAGAAATTTCATCTTTTCGGTTATAAATGCACCTCTCTGGTGAAAAATTAATCCGCTTTGATTGAAAATGAACTTTCTCGTTGAAAATTTAACTGTATTGTAGAAAATTGGTATCTTTTTACTTTAAGGTTTACAAATTTGAAATTCGTTTTGTTTGGTAGAAAATTATTCCTTTTAGTTAAAAACGTAACACTATTGCTGAAAATTTATGTATTTTGTTGAAAATTCGTCTTTGTTGGTAGAAAATAATTTCTTTTTTGTTAATAATGACATGGTTTGGTTGAAAATTATTATTATATTATGAATTAATATTTTCTGGTTGAAATATTACCTATTAAATTTTTTGTTAAAAATTACTCTTTTTGATGAAAATTTAACTATTCCATCTTAGGTTAAAAGTTGATGTTTTCAAGTTTAGAAATCCAACTGTTTGGTTGAAAATGTATGCAATTTGTTGTAAATCCGACTTTTTTGTTAGAAAATTAATCTTCTTGGTTGCCAATATCAGTTTTATTTAAAAAATTCAGTTCAAAATTTAGGAACATATTTTGTTACAAACTAATTTTGAAAAATAATTCAGGAATTTCAGTTTTAATGTGGAAACTATCAATAATATTAATTTTCGTATTGTAGCAAATCTAGACACCATTCCAATATTCAATTTTCTCAGTTTGTTTTTAAAGCTTTTAAATTTAAGATTGAACAAAAATAAAAGTTTGAAATTTGAAAAAAAAATAAAAAATTTCTTCACTTAAATATATTTTCCTTATAAATTGTTTGCTTCTTACGTTATGAAATTTCAAGAAGTTGAATGAGGACTACCAATTTTGAATTATTAAATTCTGAATCTTTTCAATATTATTCAAATAGCACAGTTTTTGAAGTACGTATTCGTTTTTTATATTTTAAATTTAAAGCTGCAAGTTTAACCTTCAATAAAGAAAAAATACTGGAGATGCAGTATGTAAATTTAACCTGAAGTTTATTACGTATTTTACATTTCTGAGTTTTTCTAAAGCCATAAAAGTGCACCATGAACGGGTATAAAATTTTTCTGGTACATTTCCTCTTGTTATTCATAGTTTGAGATGTAATCAGAAATGCGATACCCTTGATAGCTCTCGATTACTGCACGGTTTGAATAACATTTTTATTCTTACGAAAGATTAAATATCTTTCTATACCTACATTTCTTTTTCACGTTTAGAGCATAAAGTAGTTCAATTTTCAACCAAAACAGATAAATTATTGATCAAATAGTTGAATTTTCATCCAAAAAGATTAAGTTTATTCTAAGAAAATTAATTTAATACCAAAAAAATATGATTTTCCAACGAAATACATGCATTTTCAACCAAACTGTTAAATTTTCAACTGAAAAAGATCCATTTTAAACGAAGAACGACATGCTTAAATCTTCAGTCAGAAAAAAAAAATTAACAAAAAACTTTTTGTTCACAAAGTAGTTAAGTTTTCAACCAAAGACAGGAATTTTTAACTAAAATGATGAATCCTCAGTTGAAAAAATGAATGTTTAACAACATAGCTGAATTTTTAACCAAAAGAGATCAATTTTGAACCAAAAATGGAATAGTTACATTTTCAGTTAAAAAATTAATTTTCAACCAAAGAAAGCAAAACATTTTCAATGAAATTAATTATTAACACACTGGTTCAACTTGCAACCAAGAAGTTAATTTTTGAATCAAAGGGAAGAATTTTCGACAAAAAATTGATACTTGATATTTTAACACAACACAATTTTAATTAACAATTAAGTTGAATCCTGAGCCAAAACAGGTTAATGAAAATTGATATCTTAACTTCAGTGTTAATGTATGTATGTATCGGTGCATTTTCGTTAAAATATAAAAATATCCGGTGAAAAACATTAACATAACATAAAAAAAATCTGTTTAAGATTATAAATCATCTTTTAAGCCTGATGTTTGTTTGTATAAAATAAGTGATTTCCTGTGTAAAATACCAACATACCCTAAAACTGTGAAAAAGTTGTGAATCTTCTTTGAAATATAATTTTTCCTCCATTTTTACATTTCTTTCAAATAACCGGTTACCTGTAAAAAATGTGAATACAACTTGAAGCTGTACAAAAATGCAAAATATTCTTCGAACTGTAATGATTATTTTTTTTGAAATACTAATTTTTGGTATTAAAAGTTAAAGTAACCTCAACTTGTCATCAAATTAAAAAATTTGGTAAATCTAATGAGTTGGGTTTAAAAATGTAAATGTGATTTGAAAATGCTAAAAAATATAACTGACTCTTGAAGATTCTTTAATATTAAAAATATAATAATTTTGTATTAAAAATACCCATCTCCGATCTACAACGCTAACATAGCCTAAGATTGATGAAGATTGTTAGGCGAATTTCCGGTGAAAAAAATTAACACAACCAAGAATTTGAAAAAATGTAAAGTCTTCGAAATTTTATGATTTCATAATGAACTTCTTTTTCATAAAAATAATTGTATTTTTTAAAAATATTCTGAAAATTTATTTTTCTATTGACATATGCTGCTTATCTTCTACCTCTTTCCAGTCTTTTGTGCAAATTTTTAGAAGTATTTTCCTTTTAATATCTTCAAAATATAATAATCTATGATTTATTTAAAAGTGTTAAAGAAAAGTGCTTCTTTTTTTATAGTTTATATATAGTTATTGAAAGATAACTGTTAACTATTGTATAAAATGTAAGTTTTTAGTTGGTATTTATTGTAAAATTCATATTCAGTACACATAATTTTGTTTTCTTGCATTTTCGAGCTCATGGGAAGCCCTACGAGAAAGCAATATCATAACTTTATGACTGATTTTGGTGCAATCGACTATCCGCACAATTTATTTATTGTTAGAGCAGAATTCTGGTCATTCTGAAAAGCGATTAGAGTAGCGAATCGAAGCGAAGTTTGATGCAGCAGTGACGTGGTGCTTGTAATAAAAGTGGTTTTATGACCTTTCGAAATAAACTTTAAATTTAACGGGACTTAAGGGAAAGATCAAGCCTATCATAAAATTTCAAATTATTTTTTCGATTCCGCAGCGTATTTTATTTTTCTTTGATTTTTCTCGACTTCAATCAAAGAATTTTGTGGAAAATAAGCAGGTCTTAGAATTTAAACTGTCCTGAATATTAGAATGATATGCATGATAGCTCATGTTTACGAAGCAGCCATACAAACATCTTCAGTATGTCGTTAAATTCTCATTGTTCAATATGCCGTAAAATGTACATAAAGGGCAAAGAGGATGAATTGAAGTATAATTAATGCAGAAGTTCTGAAGATATTCAGTGTTAGATCCACTCTCTGAATTTCAATCAGCAGGACATGGGCCATTGCATTAAATCAGTGGATTTTCACTGTTTCACAACGCAATTTGATTCAAAAGTAGAAAGCAACTTTACAAAATTTTAATATTCAAAATGAAGTATTGTATTCATTATTAATACTAATTTATAATAATAACAAATATTATTATGGATACATTTTTCCTTTACCTCATGCTTGTTGTGAATTATTTTTCAATTATAATGTTGGTTTGTTGGTCAAACAAAAACTTTTGTCCGTAATTCATAATTCTTTCTTCTCAACAAATTTATGAAATCTCCCAATTTAAATTACGTAAATATTACTAGTAATTAATCAAATAATTACCAATTTAATCAGCAACCAAATTTTTGCTTTTCAATGAGTCATTTTCAACTAATTCAAATTGAGAGAGACTAGAAGCATGAATTATGCAAAATATTTTTCCAGAAACATTCTTGATGTATTTGTAATAATATCTGTCATTTATTAACTATTAGTTATTAGCTATTATTATCGTATTGATACTAAATCATGAAGGTTTAACTAACAATTGGTATAAAAATAAATTGATAATTGTTAACTTGCACCAATGACTTATAAATTTTAGAATTTTTGCAACAAGAGTATTCTGTAAAAAAAACTTTTTTCAAACTGGTTTCAATGAACAATAATCTCAATTTATGAATTCGAAAAAAGAAATTAGTTCGGACATTAAAGAATAATTTAAGAAAAGCTTCTTTAAAGAATCTTCTATTTGTAGACATTCTGTAGAACAAGGTTTTCTTCGCAAAGTTTGTATTAAGCGTGGAATTTGACATAAATTTTTTAAATGTGATAGGTGCTAGTGCAGCCTTTTTTGCCGTAGCTCTCAAAGTTTCAAAATTCGTCCATAAATTTTAGTTGGATTTTTAAAAAAATTCAATAAAAGTTTATGATCATCTTTTTGTGAAGTATGTCTGAAAGGGCTACAAAACTGAAGACCCCATTTTTCCGAGATTGAAAAGTTATAAGTAGATTGTTTGCTTGATTCCACTTTTGTTATCACTAACACATCCTCGGAAATTAAAAATTGTCAAATACTTGTCTATAATAATTTACCCTATAGTGAATTTTAATACCAGTTAATTAAACATTGCAACCAAAAAATTTCAATTCTGAACACTAAATGTAACAGAGCTCTGATATTTCAATCAAACAAATATTTTCATTTCAAATCAAAAACAGTTGAACTGAACAAAACAAGACAAATTTTCAACAAAAAAAAATAGTTAGTTGACTGCTCTGTCAAAACAGATTTATTTTTAACCAAACATTTATCATTTTAGCCAAAAAAGAATAACTAATTGTAAAATGTCGAAGCCAAAATCACGAGTTTTCTACCAGACAGTTGAATTTCCAACCAAACAATTGCATTTTCAACCAAAAGGATCAGTTTTGACCAAGAAGATTAATTTTATACTGAAAATATGAATTCTCAGCTAAACTCACATTTTTTATCAAATAATTGAATTTTCAAACAAGAAGATCATTTGGTTTAACAAAAACGAAGAATTTTTAACAAATTACATAAATTTAATTAAAAATAGTTGAATTTTTAAACTAAAAAGTCTCATTTATGATCAAAAATAAAATAGTTCAATTTTCATCTTAAAAAATTATTTGATATAAAAGAAGGAATATTCCACAAGACGGTTCAATTTTCTACCAAATAGTTAAATTTTCAACAAAAAAGTTAATTTTCAATCAAATAGTTAAATTTTAAGTTGAAAAAATTAATTTTTCACAAAAAAAAAAAACAATTTTCAACCGAAGACATGAATCTTGAACTAAAATTATAAATGTTCAACCAACAAAATGTTATTTTGAGAAAGTAGTCAACTTTCAACGAAAAAGTTGATTTTCAGCCTAAAAAGATGGATTTAAAAAAAGTGTAATAGTTGATATTTTGATCAAAAAAAAATTTCCATTTGAAATAAACAACTAAAACAGATTAATTTTCAACCACAGAGTTACATTTTTATCTGAGAGCATTAGTTTTATACAAATGAAAAAATCAATTCTTAACAAAATTGTTAAATTTTTAACCAAATAATTCCATTTTTAATGAAAAAGAAGATTCGTAATAAAAAATTTAATAGGAGACTTTTCAACTGAAAATAATGAACTTTCAACCAAAAATAGTTGGATTTGCTTATTGGGGTTTATTGATTCAGTTCGAATTTAAAAAACTGTGAAGCCTGCGATAAATAAATAGGAATTTTGATAATTTATAAACTAACAAATAATAGTTTAAATAAACATTGAACTTCGTTTTTAAAACTTTTGAAATATTAGGTCAGAAAACTGGAAATTTGGCTTAGAAAATAAGGTTAATTTTCCATTGCACACTTTTTTATTTCGAAAAACACACTTTTTGATTTCGGACTACACATAATGTTTAGACTAAGCCACATTTTATGCTCTGAAGAAATTATAAAATTATACGTTTTTAAAACAAAATATTTGTTGCTATAACAAATTTTATTTTCTAAAACTAATTGCCTTAAGGTTACACGTTTATTCAATTAACAGAATTTACATTTTATATGCATGTTTGTTCGTGGGTTTAAAATTTCAGAAAAATACGTAATTCGAGCATGACTTTCGTTTTTTAGTGATTGGCAGACTTGAAAAAATCTTACGTAAGGAATGGTTTTGACCACTTACCTCCACCCATGTTAGATAGCATAGGAAAATTGTTGACCCACCCGCCAACCTAAAATATTTTACCTAATTTGTATGCGGCCACTTAAAGGTGTCAAAGCACTAACCAGCGATGTGAAAATTAATTGTCTGCTTTTAGTTTAAGAATACTTTTACAGGAAAAAGGATTTTTTTTCTTGAAAGATTGTTTGAGGGAAACCAATACAGTGCGGATACCAGTACAAACCTAATAATGGAAAAAAGTGATTGAGTTCTAAAGCAAAATTTATGTTCACCACTTAGGGTAAACAAGGGTATTACAGCCACCTTAAGAAAAAATTTTTAGAAAAAGAAAAGTATTAAATTATGTATCTATTATCTGGTAATGAAGATAAATCTATGTAGAAGGGCAGATTTTGTTTTGTTTTTAGACAGTACATTTTAATACAAATATTATTTTCCTAACTCTAGTTACAGTTATTTTAAAATACTTTATTCAAATTCAGTGAACGACACCATATTTCCAGTGAACGGCACCCCACATTGAGCGAACGACACCTCACACTTAGTGAATGACACCTCTATTTATTTTCAATATAAAAGAATTAAAAAAATTATTCGTAAAAATATTATGTGATTCAGTTACTTCAGACAATGAAAAACGCGATTTCATATAATTGTGAGTTCTTTTATAAGAAAAGAATAAGTTTTCGTCGAAAAGGAATACCTTCGATATTGAGTGGTTATGTTCAGTTGATCAGTTGATAAATTTTCCAAATTCATGCTGGGTTGTTGGTGATTGATTTTGGACATAAGAAAATCCAAAACTAATCAAATCGATACTAAACATTCAAGATTCGTAACAAGACATTTCTTAGGAATTATGAAAGCAAACAACAAATTATAAGAACATGGATATCAATAATGAAAATCTGTATAATTCCCTGAATACTTCCTTCTGTTGGGTGTTTTTGACATGGTGATGAAAATTTTGTTTATTAACAGATTATCATTTTTTAAAGGAATTGAATAGATTCTACTATTCTTTCACTAGTTCCTTCGATTCTTCAAACTTTTGGCTTCAAAATTGTATGTGTCATTCGGTACGAGGTGAATAAATTGTTAAAAGGGTTAGACTGCGGCATCAAAGTAATTTTTTTGCATACCCAAATAAAATTATTCATAATTTTTTTATGGTTGCATATTAAACGCGACACAGTTTGGAGCTCGTGCTATTTTTATAACATATTGAAAAATAATGACGGTGTAAATAAAAAAAAATGTTTTTGAATAACAGTTTTGGATTATTGTTTCATGAATTTAGACACAATGCCCTTTGACAACTAATCAGAAAGGCTTAAAATATACGTATACACTTCGTATAAGAAGAGTATCATCTAAATAATATTCTAACATCTTGAAAAATTATAATATATAGAACAAATGGCTAATATAATTCACGTGATGGCATCGCTTTCTTCAATATTAATGTTCTACCTTTAATTTGGTATGTAATACCTTCCCCACTTGTTCATAGTTTTTCAATATTATGACTTCAAAAGTTTTTCTATTCACCTTTTACATGTTTCCCCTATACTACGCAGGATCAAACTAAAAGTAAATTTGAAAAAGGAAAACGCCCTGCAGGCAATTCACCAAGAACGGTTTAAAATTTATTTTCAGATTTATATTAAGGAAACAGAGCCACTAGTCTTTCCTGCTTCGAGACAATATTCTTTTATTCTGAACGCAGAGAAACTAGTATACATTCTTGAGTTTCCGATATCAAAAGCCTTCGGCACATTCGTTGGATTTTCTAAAGAATCAGATGGATATGGAGAAAATTTAATGAAATATCGTAGTACTACAAATGTAGGGAACAATGGTTGAGAGAAACCTTTATAAGTGGTAAAAAGGGGGTGTACCTTCAACTGGAACAAGAGAATTAAACAATAGAAGCATGGTGAAAATTTCTAGAAAAAGAAGGAGAGTGTTAGTGATAACATATGTCTCCTTTTATTCTTACCAGCCTGCACTGTTTTATCGCAGGAAAACAAATATTAAAATTCTCTCTGTTGATAAGCTAATTTAAATGTATTCTCATTATACTTCAAATGAAATATATATTTTTTATTTTGATTAGGTAGAAGTTCATGAAAGAATGAAAACTCATCACTGAAAACACATTGTGTATAAGAAGGAGAAAGTTTTTTAATTATAGTTTTGAGAAAATTAATTAGAAGATTGCCTTATAAAGAAACTAAGGACATTTCGAAAGAAAGATTTTTACATACTTTACACTATTTTCCCCATTCCCGTTATTACGATTTTTTTAAAAGTATTCCTCTTTTTCCCCTATTTCTGAAAAATTTGCGCTTTTTCCCCTTTTTGTTGCCTTTTCGCTAAAACTTGAATGGAATTAATACAACACAATGAAAAAATCAAACTACTTTTCGTTGAAAGTTAACTCTTTTGCAATTCAAAAGACTATTATTATATTTTTGCATAGAATTAATCCCAAATCGTTGAAAACTATATTACTTGGTTGAAGATTCAACTATTCTGCTGAAAATTTGTTTTCTTTAGTTGAAACTTAATTTTCTAACCTGAAAAATTAACTAATGTATTTCTGGGTGAAAATTGATGGCCTTTCGTTCAAAATTCAATTATTAAATTTTTCATTGAGAATTCGTCTCCTTTGGTTGAAAATATAACTATTTGGTTGAACTACTTTCTCAAAAATCCATCTTATTAGTTGAAGATTTCACAATTTTCTAGAAATTTGTTTATTTTTTATTTAAAATTAATTTTTTCAACTGAAAATCTAAATTTTTTAATATTGGTTCAGAATTAATCGTTTTAGTTACAATTTGAAAAATTTGGGTAAAAACATATATATTTGGTTGTGAATTTCTTTTTTGACTGAAAATTTAACTATTATATTTTCAGTTTGAAAATTGATCGTGTTTAGTTTAAAAATCGACTATTTGGTTGAAAATTAACTTTTTTGTTCAAAATTCATATTTTTTGTGTTGAGAATTCAACTGTTTTCCAGGCGATTTTCCTTTTTGGTTTCAAAACTTATCTTTTTTCGTAGAAATTTGATATTTTTTGGTTAAAAATGCAACTGCTTTGTTAACAATTAATCTAATTTGGTTAAGGATTCAACCATTGTGTTGAAAATTCGTTTTTGTTTATTCAATTAAACTGTTTTAGATCTAAATTAAAAAATTGTTTACGCTAAAAAATTCAAAATTACATTTTTCGTTGAGAATTCATTTTGCTTAATTGAAAATTTAATTACTTGGTTAAGAGCTGAAGTTCTTGGTTAAAAATTCATTTTTTTCGATGATTCAACATTTGAGTTGAAAATTCAAATAGTTTGTTGAAAATTTCATTGTTTTGTATAAAATTCAATTATTTTGTTGAACATTCAATTAACGTGTTAAAATTTTTAAAGTTTTGTTTGAAATTTGTTTTTCGGATAGAAAATTCATCCTTTAGGAATGAAAATTCAAAGACTGCCTTCTATTTATTTTTTTTTGCTTGAAAATTCAACTATTTCGTTATAAATTCAACTGTTTGGTTGATAATTAATTTTATGGTTTTCCACTATTTTCTTGAAAATTTAATTATTTCGTTTAAAATTCATCTTTGTGTTCAAAAACTCAACTCCTTTGATAAACGAAAATCTATATTTTTTGTATATAAAAGTTCTTAGCTGAAAATTCAACTGATTTCTAACAAATTTCTCTTTTTGGTTCGAATATTTTACTATGTGTTTAAAAATGCTACTGATTGTGGTTGAAGTTAATAATTTTTTCTTCAAAAATTCGACCATTTGGTTGAAAACTCGACTTTAAAGGTTGAATATTCCACTGTTTGTTTAAAAATTTGTCTGTTTTGCTTGACCGTTCAATACTTGTTTAAATGCAACTGCTCAGCATAAAACTATTTTTTGTTCAATACTAACTTGTTCTCTAAAATATTCGATTTTTTAGTTTGTAAACTCAACTCTTTCGTTAGAAGTTCATCTCTCTCGGTAGGAAATTATTCTCGTTTGGTTGAAAATTCAACTATTTTATTGAAAATGCAATATACTTTGACTTGAAATCGTAAGCGTTCCGTAGTGAATTTAATATATATATAATTAAAAAATAAGGTTAAACAAGCTCCGCAGGGTGCCACTGGTACTATATATGGTATATTGTGAAGACGTACGTAAACGATAGAAAGTGCCTTAGGCATGTGTGTAAAAATTTAGAATAACAATGAAAAATTCCGAAAAAATTAATGCAGTAGCTTTTCTGGCTACTACTGCAAATTCTAAGATCAAACTTTCAAAATTTAAAATGGCCGACCAATATGGCGGACGAACTTTTTAAATATTTACGGATACATACAAAATTTGATATACGGGGTTCTGCAAGTTGCTGATTAGGAATCCAGAGTCAAATATGTTAAATTCAAGATGGCAGATCCAATATTGCTAAGATTTTCGTAAATTTCAACCATCATATTGGATCCGCCATCTTGAATTTCACAAATTTAACTTCGGATTCCTGATCAGCGACCCGAATAATCCCCGTATACTAAATTTTGTATGGATTCGTTGATTTTTGAAAAGTTCGTTCGCCATATTGGTCGGCCATCTTGAATTTTGAAAGCTTCATCTTGCAATTCGAAGCAGTAGCCAGAAAAGCTACTGCATGATTTTTTTTCAGAATTTTTTATCGCTATTCTGAATTTTTACACACATGCCTAAGGGGCGCTTTCTATCGTTATGGCCGCGATATTGGTCGGCCATGTTGAAATCATGGCATATGCCACTTTGCATTCGAGAGCCTATATTTCAACGAAAATTTTAAGTGGTCGTAAGTTTACGTACGTTCTCTCAATTTATGAGCAGAGCGGGGGGGGGGGGTAAAAGTGACGTGAACGTCACTTATATATATATATCAAATTAAATAAATATGTTTTTTCTACTTTTCTGTATGTAAAATATATGTTTAATCTTTCCTCTTCTTCATGTAAAAGTAACCTCATTTCCCCGTTTTTGAGCTTTTTTTGTGCTATGATCCCTGGTCTGAAGAATAGGCGAAAAAGGGTAGTAAGAAACTTGAGATTTTAATGAAAGTGTAAGGATTTAAATATGCAAATACTGAAATTTATAACCCCCATATATTCACAGAATCGATTTTTTGCTGAATATGTGAGCATAGTGTGAGATTTCGAGAACCTGTTCTGAATTTCATTGGGACGAACTGGTTTAAAACCGAGAGCTCTTGACGGCGAAGTGTTGCACAAGGAATACAAAGGAATTCTCACAGAACTAGTTTCGCGAATCCACACTACTCGAGTTGAATACAACCAAGTCAGCGGACCTATTTATTTTACAGGGCATCGTAAGCGACCTGTGCTTTCGTGCTATCAAAATAGCTACCAAGCTTTGAAACGAAATGTGCGTAGACTAGCAGAAAGCAAGTACAAAATTTCTTTTAGAGATTTTGAGCATATATATATATAAATATATATACCCTTCTACTACTTGGTTGCCATATAATTACTCCAAATGCCCCATTCCCCATACCAAAGTCGACATTACCCCGTACCCTGGCTGACTTCACACAGTGCCCTAACCGTCTTTATGTCGTACCCTAGCCAACTTTATCCCTTACATAACCTGACCTAACCCCGTAATCTACCCGATTTTATCCCATACAAAAGCCGACTCTATTCCATACTTCAGTCAAAATTATCATGTACCCTAGCCGACTTTACCCCGTACCTTAACTGACTTTACCCCGTACCCTGCCCGATTTACCCCACACAATGAGACCAAACGCATATTTTTCGTTCAAAAATGTCTACAGTAGGGTGGTCCAAAAAACGCTTTTCTACATACAGGGCAAGCCCCCCCCCAAATTCAATTTTCAGAGAAAAAAAAAATCGAATTTTTTTTATTCCGAATTTCGAATATTAACATGTGCCACCAGGCACTTCAAAATCCCATTTAATTAACATGTGGAAATTTTGGATTTTTGTAAAGTTGAACTTATACTTCAAGGTTTGATCGAAACGTGTCAAATTTTTTAGATATTGAAGAAAAGTACCTATAAAATGAAACCATACTCATAACTTATATTTTTAACCCACCCTTATCCTCCCACAGCGCCCCAAATATGACCCAAAAATCAAAAAACTCCATCTTTACGTATTATTCTTACTTTTTAGAAATTTCCGTCCTCTTTTTCATACAAATAATTACTAATGGACAATTCGAATATTTCATATGACTTTTGAAACAATTTTTTATTGTTTAAACAAATTTAACTTATTTAAACAATTATATATTTCCAAAAAATGTCAAAAATAATCGTATTTTCTGATTGAAATGTAATAGTTTGTCATTGTTTGAAGAAGTGCATTTTTTTAAACACATTTTGTAATTATTCAAACAATTACTTATTGTTTTTTCAAAATTTCTAAAAATTGACCCACAGATGTCCAGTTTTTTCTCAAATTGGTATCTTTTGCTACTTTTTCTTGAATGATTGTATAATTTTGATACATATCTTTTGATGTTTAATAAATTTCTATTTGTTCAAACAATTTTGATTTGCTCACCCAGTTTTCCCTCGATAACTTGAAAAAAATAAAATAAACTACGTAGAATTATTTTTCTGACTGTATAGTGTATAGAAAAAATATATTATCAATTTTTACAATATTTAAACAAATATAACTTGTTGGAATAATTATTTTTTCACAAATATTTTTTAAATCGTATTTTCTGAATCAAATCTAATATTGAATGATTTCGAGGAGTGGTAAATTGTATTAAAAACATCGTGTCATTGTTTAAACGATTTTTATTCATTCAAGCAGTTTTCTATTAAAAATGTGGATCAGCAATATAAAATATTACACATAGAATTATTTTCGTAAATATATTTTATTATATATTTTTTGTGTCAAATGCGCTGTAGGGATTTTATTATATAATTATGATAAAGATTGTAAAAATATGAAGAACGCAATAATAAATACACTTCGATAATTTAAATTTTATTATGACTTTTATGATTTATTTAATAATGCGCCAAAAAAGATGTAAACGATTCATACAAAATTTGAAGAAAATTTGAATAAAAAACAATAATAAATTGTATAAACAATGAAGTAAATTTTTTAGCAGAATTTATTACTCCTCGAAATCATTCAATATTAAGTTTATTTCAGAAAATACGATTTTAAAAGTATTTTTGGAAAAGTAATTGCTCAAACATATTATGTTTGTTTAAACAATAAAAATATGGTTAATATATTCTTTCTGTACACTATACAGTCATAAAAATAATTATATGTATTTTATTTAATTTATTTTTTTTTCAAAGTTATCGAAAAAAATTGCTTGAGCAAATCAAAATTGTTTAAACAAATGGAAATTTTATAAAAATCAAAATAAATGTATCCAAATTATATGATTATTGAACAAAAAGTAGCATAGCATACCAATTGGAGAAATAACTGGACATCTCTAGTTCAATTTTTATAAATTTTGACAATAAACAATAAGCAATTGTTTAAGTAATTACATAATGTTGGAAAAAAATGCTACTTCTTCAAAAAATAACAAACTATTACATTTCAATCAGGAAATACGATTATTTTTGACATTTTTTGGGCATAAATATTTGTTTAAATAAGTTGCATTTGTTTAAACAATGAAAATTGTTTAGAGAGTCACGGGAAATATTCAAATTGTCCATGAGAATTATTTGTATTGAAAAACGACGGGAATTTCTAAAAAGTAAGAATAATACGTAAATATGTATTTTTTTTTTTTTGGGTAAGATTTGGGGCGTTGTGTGTGTGTGTGTGGGGGGGAGTGAGGGTCTGAGATATTCTCGAAAATGTAAAAAGAGAAGAAATTCCTGAAATACTGTGGAGGTCTTGATTTGTTCTGAGTAAATAAACTAGGAAAAATATTGGAACAGTATTATAAAATTCAGTGAGAGCCATTGAATTAATCCCTTTCTTTCTTAATTGGCGCGCAATATTTGTAAATTAACAAAAAGACAAAAATTTCTGTCTACATAATTAAATCATTAAATACATACAAAATTTCCCCTTCAAAATAAAAAATCCCGTACATTTCCCGCATAAATAAAATTCCCGTACAATTCCCGCTTTTCCCACACGCTGGACACCCTGAGATACTTCGAAATAATTAATTAATACCATTCTCTCTCAATGATGAAATCGTTAACTTCGGTACTTTCAAACAGAAGAAATTTAATCGTTTAAATTTAAATAAATTAGAATTGGAAGCAATATTGCAAATGTTCAAATTTTAAGCACGTGGAATTGCAACATTTTGGATTCGAAATAGAAATATTTCTAATTTCAAATATCAAAAAATACACTTTTTATACATTTAAAATTTTTCAGAGTTTTAAATTGAAGTCTTTGAACAAAAAATATTTATAAGCATGTTAAAGTGTTACGAAATGAACCAATATAAATTAAGTAAGATTGTAGTTTAAAATTTCGAATAATTAATAACTGTGTTAAATAAAATAAAATTTAAAATGAAAATATCGAATTGAATGGTCAAATATGAATTCTAAATCAAAAAAGTAATAATCTCAACAAATTGAAAAATTAACTTGAAACTGTGTCATGGCAATGAATTTGTTTTCAGTTTTCCTCCATTAAAGTTGGTACTCCTCCTGGTCACCATTTAAATTTGTCAACGAGTCTGTTGTATGCTTATGAGTCCCTCGCTTCATGAACGTTTTCAAGTCTAAAATTTTAACTGTCGTCTGCCTATAATTGTCTTTTTAATTCAAAATCAGATTTAGTCCATTTTGAAAATTGATTTTATATCATTTTAGCTGATGAAGTGAGACTTTTATATTTTTAACAACTTTTGAATGATCCCATTTTCAATCAGAGAAGAAGAGAACTGACACTCGTTTAAAATTGAAAGCATTTATGAATGAAACAGTATAAAACGCAATTAAAAATCTGTTTAATTCAAGTTTTTAAAGTTTGAAACTGTACAATATAGACTTTTAGTTATTTTTTCCATTTCAAATTATTCATTCTTAAATTAAAATTCTCAAATGTTGAATATTTTATTTAAAGTAAACCTCGTAGATTTGAACTACATTTTTTAAAATTATTTGCACTTGCAGGAAATTAAGAAAATTACAAACATGAGGCCAGAAAATATGAAAAACAGGGATTACAACTGTTCAGTATAGTTTAATTTCAGGAAAAATAGGAGACATTCTTTGTGAAAAGGGAGATATTTTTCAACGGAATAAAATGTCCATAAATTCACCAACGAATAGAATAATATTTTACCCATAAGGACGGTATCTATAAATAAATGAAAAAATATTAATAAATATGTATAATCCTTATTGTCAGTTGAAGGCTATCTAAAATTACATAAGTCACTAAATCGGACAAAACTACGTAGATTTCAATTTTGTTGTTTTAAATCTATGGGCTAATGAAATTACTTTTTTTTTTAATATTCAACTCTACAAATATTGAAGCGTTCTTATATAATTATTTTAGTTAATCAGAGAATCTTTTTGGACAAATTTGACGATTTTTCTACATTAAATTCTTTAGCACTTTGGAAATCTGGACTAATACGTATATTATACATATTATGTCATATTTTTCTATTTATGATAATTCTTGAAAAATTAATCGGTACTTCGATAAAAAGAGGAAAAAAGATATAATATTCTTTTAAAAAGGGGATTATAGGGGATTTTGAAAATAATAGGCGAAGATAGACTATTGAAATCAACCAAAGAGGACGAATTCTCAACAAAATAGTTGAATCCTCAACCAAAACAGATAAATTTTCAACCAAACCGTTGCATTTTTAGCCAAAAAAGATTAAACTTCTACGATAACAGATACATTTTTATACCAAAAAGATACATTTTCAACCAAGAAACATTTTTTAGTCAATAACAAAAAAATGTCATCCAAAATGTTTAATTTTCATGCCAAAAAGGCGAATTTTCTACAAAACAGTTGAATTTTCAACAAAGAAGTTAATTTTCAACCACATAGTTGAATTTTTAATAAAAAAAGACGAAATTTCAATAAAATAGTTAAATTGACAACCAAAAATAATAACTTTTTTGTTTTCAACAAAATAATAAAATTGTATGTTCATTCCCTAACTTTATAAAAACTTGGTCAGATTTTGTGGTGAAGAGGGGGCGAAGAACAAATCTTATGGTATCTAACATGGGGGATGGGGCGTTAAATTTCAGAAAAACGACTTACGAAATTTGTGAATGACCTCTAAACTTCAAATTCTGTTTATCGAAAATGCCTTGACTCTATCAGGTTTTCCTTGACATTCCCTGACCTGTAGCAACCATGCATGACTTTTTCAGGTCTTCCAGGTCTTGTTGCAACCCTAAATAAGCCCCAAATATATGCAGGATACAAATAATTTAATGTTATAACTCACCATCCATACTGGAGTTCTTGGATGACATAGCGCAAGAATTGTCGTAATTCGAATGATACGATGGGGAAGGTGGTGGTAAATCCAAAAGCAGGTTGCTGATGGACTGGAGCTGATGTAGTTGTTCACGTTCTCGAGTTTGCAGCTGCAATTTCTCTCTGTGAATTTGCTCTCGCTCACGTTGCTGAAACTGCAGTTGTTCTCTGTCTCGATTGGGATGTGGCACCTGCAGCTGTTCGCGTTCCCGATTCGCCTGCAGAAGAGACAACGGATCTCGCTGCTGTTGCTGCAGTTTCAATTGCTCTCGTTGGGAGATCTGCAGTTGCTCGCGATCCGGCTGATGCAGCGGATCTCGTTCGCGGTGCGGGAGCTGCAGTTGTTCGCGGTTATCGCGAGGTTGCAGCTGCAGATTTGGTGAGTCATTTCGGTCTAGTGCGTCTACTCCGGTTCCTCCTTCGGATTCGTACGATGAGGCCAACTAGAAATTAATAATTAAGGAGTTATCAGCAAAAGGCTTAAAACATACGATTTTCAAATTCAGCCCTTCAAAATTCGAATTTGAATATACAATTTTAAAACATTAAAGTACAGTCTTTAAAACTGAATAATTCTAAATTGAACAATTACAAATAAAAAAAAAAAACTTTCAAGTACAGTCTTCAAAACTGAGTAATTTTAAATTGAACAATTACAAATTTCAAAATTAACTTTTTTCAAAACAATAAGGATTTTTAAGACACATAATTGAAAAGAACAAAAATTAGTCAAAGTAGTGGCCAAGCGTCTACTTGGAAGGGTTTCGTAGCCTATTAAGAAGTTAATTAAGTCTTAACAGAATCTTAAAACAAAATATTTTTTAATTTTGTAAAAAAAACTGTTTAGAAAAAAATTTTGTTTACGAAATATTGTTAACAAAAATTATGTGAAAAAATGTTATGAAAAAAATTGTTGGAAAAAATTTGTGAAACAAACATTTTTTCAAAAGAAATTTTTGATGAAAAATTGTATTGAAAAGAAATTCTGTAAAAAAAATTATGGGAAAAAATAATTTTTTTTTTTTTAAATTAAAAAAAAAATCAAAAGTTTTAAAATTTTTTGAAATTATTTTACTTAAAAAAGAACTTAATTAAGTCGTTTAAACCTCCCTACCACAAACTTTACCTCGTCTACTCCACCTACTTTCCCTTCCCCTCACTTCCCCTACTTGGAAAAAAGTACGACGGACGGACAGACCAATGGACACCCCACCGAAATCCGGGGCTACGAAATTTCTCTTTGAATATATAAGAATTTCAGAGGTAATAGAACTAAAAAAGTTGTATTAAGATTGTCATATTCGGTTCGACTCATCATATCTTTGAAGATAAATATTTACATTAAAATAAATTGAATTTGTATAAAGAATATTTTTCATTGTTTATATTTTTTTCAGGGTGTCTACTCAAATCCTGCAAAAAAAAAATCTCCGACAATTCGAGGTTTTTTCCAGGTACCTCACACGTTTTTCCAGGTATAAATTTTTGATAGTTGATATTTTTTGATAGTTGATATATATAGTTGATATATTGATATATATTGATATATTACACGACATTCTTAAATATATCATCACTATAAATTAATTGAATAATTAAGTTATACTAAAAACATAATTAAGAACCTCTTGAATTTGTCACTCAAGTCCAAGAATTTGAATAATAATTCAAACAAATTTTTATTTTATCTTTTTATACATAAAATGCAGTGTACAATTAGGTAAAATTAATATAGACATACTATATTAAATTTAAATTGATCCCCTTCAAATTCCTAACTTTTCGAGTAAAATTATCGTATTTCCAACTAAGAAACATGAATTTTTAAACAAGAAGATTCATTTTCTACAACAAAAAAACCATTTTTACCAAATTACATGAATGTTCAATTAATTACTTGAATTTTTAACTAAATAGTTAAAATTTTGTATTAAAAAAAAGATAAGTTTTTAAACAAAAATGGAATTTAAATTTGCAGTTAAAAAAATTATTTCCAGCCAAACTGATGAATTTTCAACTAAAATGATGAATCGTCAACTGAAATAGTTGAATTTCAAACAAAAATGATGAATTTTCAACTAAAATGATAAATCTCTGACTGTAATAGCAAAATTGTCAACCACAAAGATGAATTTTAAACCAAGAATATTAATTTCTACCAAAAGACGAATTTGCAAAAAAATACATCAATTTTCAAATTAAAAATATTAATTTTCAACCAGAGATGAATTTTTAATAAAAATTGTGAGTCTTTAACAAAAAAAGTTAATTTTTAACATAAGACTTTAACTTTTAACCAAGTAATTAAATTTTAATTTAAAAAAATATGAATTCGGAACAAAAAATGTAGTATTTGCTATTGCAACCAAAAAATACTAATTTTTAATCAAAAACAGTTGAATTAAACAAAAAAATACGACTTTTCAACACTAGCTGAATTTTCAACAAAAAGGTGAATTTTTAAACAAGAAGATTCTAAGAAGAGCAAATTTTAAACAAAATACATGAATTTTCAATCGGATAATTGAATTTTCAACTAAAAACTTTCAATTTTCAACAAAAAATGGAATAAATAAATTTTCAGTTAACAAAATTAATTTTCAATCAAACTGGTGGATTTTCAACTAAAATAATGCATTTTTAACTGCAGCAGATGAATTTTTAACAAAATACATGAATATTCAAATAAAAAAGGTGAACTGATAACCAAGAAATGAATAGTTAAGTTTTCAGTTAAAGAAATTAATTTTCAACTAAAATGATGGAATATTGAATTGTAATTGTTACATTTTCAGATTTTAAAAAAATTTTAACAAAAAAAAGTAATTTTCAAAAAAATAGTTACTAGAATAATTGAATTTTCAATAAAAAAAGATAATTTTTCAACCAAAAGTAAAATAGTTAAATTCAATAATATAGAGCTACTTTTACAAATGAAGTCTCACTTTTATTCAATTGCATATAAAGACACACACACATACATATATAAAGATAGTAAATAAAGTTTAAAAAAAATGTAAAGGTGTATTATTATTGTTTTCCTTTTTTTTATTTTCTAATTTTATCTTTTAATACGCTTATTCCTTGCGTATCTGAAAAGTTATTTTTAGTGTATAATTTAATCTAAATCCACTCCCATCGCTAGAATCAGTCTAATTCTGTAACTTGATTCTCGGAATTATGGGACTCACTTTCATTGATTAAGTTTACTATATAATATGTATACACAGTTTAAAAAGGGTTCAATAAAATGTTCCCCGAAAACTGAAATACAACGAGAATCTTTTTCGAAATATTGTTAAAGGTACGCATTTGTCCAAAATTTATCAAAAGCTTTTAAATATTAAAATTACTTTAAGGTTTATTACTATAAGACATGTTATTTACGAAAGGAAGAGTGAAAAACTAAAAGTTCAAAAGCACAGCAAATATTTGAAGCTCAAACTTCTTGGAAATTGAAGCTTCAAGTTCGAGAGGGCCTTATTGATAAAGCTGTTTACGATCTATTTCTGGGAAATTCGATAATTTGTTCTCATATGCCAGATAAATTTGTTTTTCATAGCAATTTTCGCAGCACGTGTAGAATTAATTTTCATCAACGATATAAGCAGATTTTCCCTCTCTAGAAAAGGGAAAGTGAGCTCTGATTTCCGTGAAATTTAATTAGTGGAAGTTAACATAAATCTCAATAACTTTCATTTTGTTCGGACAAAAAGAAGTTCTAAAATAAAGACGCGAGCATTCGAAAACTCTGAAGCTTGTATTTTAGAATCCATAGACTTTGAATTAGGGATTCAAATTTAGAATATGAAATGACTTTTAAATGCAAAAGCAATTGTTAAATTCAAAAGGCCAGGCATGAAGCTTTGTAAATTAAATTTTGGACAGTAAAAATTGACTAGCATACAAATTATCAACTCTCATAACAATCGAATTTCAAAAGGAAACTGCAAAGTTTATCATTAAATGTTCAAACAAAAATGCAAGCCTATCAATACATGGAAAAGTTATAATTTGGTAACTGGAGGAGCTTCATAGTACTTTTGTAACCTTAAAAGGACGTGGCTACGTGTACCGAAATTTCGGTACAAATAGCCAGATTTTTTCGGTTCGAATAAGGGAGCTGGAAAAGTGGACATTCGTACCAAAAAATCAAAACTTTCTGCGGGGGGGGGGGGGATGTTGATAGTTTTTGATTCCGAAACATCCGAGCTTCAATAAAATTAGCAATTTTATATTATAACTTTTAAAAGAAAATAGAAGTTGAAATATTTCAAGTCCTTTAGAGAAAATCAACTGAAATTTACAATAGAAAAATTTTCTGTATCCTGAAATTTAAAAGTGCTAAGGCTTTTTAGATGAAAAATGAAATGAAACCTTCACTTTTTTCTTATATCCGAAATATTCCCTTTTATGTAACGAATTCCTATGTATGTTATTTCACATACCCCCTTCCCTCCCGAAATAAAAGTGCCACGTGAGTAGTATAACCAATTTCTTTGTCCAAAATCCGAAAAAAATGTTATCTCCAAATCCAGAAAACTAAAAACAATACTTTAAGCTCTTGAATTTTGAAAATGCCTAAAATTTGTTGAACAAAAGTTTTTTCCAATCATATTTTCTTTCATTGAACTATTTGAGACGCAAAACCCTTCCACCCAAAGTCAAATTGGAAAACACCTATTTTCCCGCTATATTAAGTCGCAATCGCATCAACGCAAGGAATCGTTGGGCATAATGACCTAACAGGCAACTCGTGTTTACAAACACGGCTCACGTATCCTTGTATTTGATACCTAAAAGGAACTAAAATTCGCAGAAAATGTCCCAGAGAAAAAATTCAAACGATAATTTTCTAATTACAAACCAAACCGTGGGAAACTTCCCAAAACGCCGGAAAGAAATTTTCGTAGTCAGCTGAAAAAATCAAGTTGAAACTTGCTACACGAGGAATGCAATCCACCGTTGCACTATTCCGAAAGACCCAAACTTTTCACATACAAAAATTCAGCTGTTTAACTAATTCTCAAATTTCCCTAACACCGCACAAAAAATTAATTTTGAAAAAATTACTTTGAAATAAAATAGAATTATTTTAAAATTTTATTAGAAAATTAAGGCACAGAAAAAAATGTAATAAGAAAAAAATATAACTCACCTGTTGAAACAAAGTTGGCATCTCGATGTCTGACGGTTTCGCAGATTCTTGGTCAATTTTGAGTCGGGTAAATTCCTTCGGAAAGGAATGTTTCTTGAATTCGAGAAAAGGGTTTTGTTTCGCGTAATAAATTAATAAATAATTAGTAAAAGGACGAACAAAAGAACAAAAGGGATACAGAAATGTGAATGAATAGACGCCTTGCTAACCCGCCGGGATCCCTTTCGGGTTTAGGCTCTGCACCAGTCCATTTATGTTTCGGTACTTGGCAATTCGTTTTTCCAAGATCGGTTTTTTTCAATACGTATGAAATTCTAGCAAAAGACGCAACAGTTCTTCGCGACGCCGTTTCGCTCTGCGAACTGACTAAAATTCTACGGATTCGGATCCTTCCGGCCGGCGAAATTTTGCCTTTGTCGATGCGCGAGTCTCGACAGTGTTGCCAATATTTCACCGAGAAAATTTCAGCGCCAAAATCCAGGATTTTCTTATTAAATCTATTTATTTGAGGAACATTAAGCACCAAAATGCTATTTAGTTTCATGATACATTTTTATTATTTTATTTATTGCTGCGAAAAATGATTAAGAGGTTATATTTAGCGTTAAAACAGCTTTTTACTAAAAAAAATCGATCTTTGTTCATTTGTTTATTGTCACGTCCAATCACAACCGATTTTTCGACGATGAGGACTAATCGGATGGAAGGAAAAAGAATATTTGCTGAGTAACATTAAGTATAGGGATAAAAAATAGACCGCAATAAAATTCTTTTTGTGAAAGTTATATTATTGCAGATCAAATACATAATTCTTAGCTTTTATTATAAAATTGAACATTTCTTGTGATGCGTATTTCATATTTTGTATCGTTTTTCTTTAATGTAAAAATTGCATAATTATCAAACCGGAAGTGTTTTTCATAAGATTTTTCAAGTCTTTGTTCTAGAGGAAAAAAATTTTTACTGGAAGTTCTTTGTTTAGTCAATTTTAACTTTAAGTATAAGAAAATAGAAAACATTTATTTTGGAAATATAAATATAGAGATGTATAATTATCATTTAAATTCGCGAGCGAGAGAAAATTTTCAACAAAATAATTGAATTTTCAACCTAGAAAGATTTCAATTAAATTTTCAACAAACACTTGATTTTCTGTCAAAACGGTTGAATTTTCAACTAAGAAGATTGATATTCTACCAAAAAAGACGAATTTTTAACAAAATACATGAATTTTCAAACCAGTATTTGAGTTTTGTACTAAAGAAGATAAATTTTGAACCCAAAATGGAATAGTCAAATTTTCAGTAAAAAAAAAGTAAACTTCAAAAAACAAAAAAAAAACAATTTTTAACAAAATATTCCAATTTTGAACCAAATAGTATAAAAAATAGAAATAATTTATTTGGGAAATCTAAATATAGAATTGTAAAATTATTATTTAAATTCGTAAGCTTGTTTTCAATACTTCTTTATTACTGAATTCGTGTCTTTTTAAATCTGAAAAATCCATTATTATTCTTCCAAAATTAAAAATATTTTAGCTTTTTTATTTTTAAGAAATAAATCTATAAATACAAAAAAAAATTTTCCAAAATATTACTTTGAATTTTCAAATGTATTTTGGTTTAAAAGTATACTTGAAAAATAAAAATATAATTGTGGAGGATAACGAATACTTAATCTTAAATATAAACATGGATAAAATTTGTAAATTACATTTAATTACTCTATAATTCTAAAATCAAAACAAATATGAAATAATTTTATATACCTAGCATCCAGTTTGAAATAATTTTTAGAGTGAAAGCTTGCATTATCTTCTCAAAATGTTTGATAAAGCAAGAGATTCTAATTGTGAGCACTGTTCGAAAACAGGGTGACCAAAAAACTTCATTTTAAAAATTCCCTGACTTTTCTCTGATTTTTGCCCTTTTTCCCCTGAACAATTTTTCATTTTTCCTGGCCATTAATATTTAAAGACTAGCATTTCAATGTTTTGAAAGCTGTCAAATTTATTTGTTTATTTTATCCAAAAAGGATAATTTTCTACCATAAAAGATCAATTTTCAACCCACAATGATGAATTTTCAACCAAATAGTCGAATTTTCGAACAAAAAAGATTGAACTTCAAACAAAGACAGTTGCATTTTCAACCAAATAATTGAATTTTTTAGAAGACAGTTGAATTTTTAACAAAAAAAAGAGCTGAATTTTCTATCCAAAAGGACCAATATTCTGTTCGGATAAATGAATTTTCAAGAAAACACGTAAGTTTTCGACAAATAGACGACTTTTTAACATAACACTAGAATTTCTAATATAACAATAGACTTTTCAACAGAATAGTTGAATTGTTAACCAAATACTTGAATTTTCTACCAATGGAGATGAATTTTCAAACAAACAAAATTATTTTTAACCAAACAGTTGCATTTATGTACAATCAAATAGTTGATGAATAAAGCAGAAAAAAAAGTATTTTCACAGAATAGTTAAACTTTTAACCAAATAATGAAATGTTCAACTAAATACTTCAATTTTCATGGGAAAAAATGATTTTTTTATAAGACAATTAAATTTTCAACGGAAAGATGAATTCTTAACGAAAACTGTAACAGTTGATATTTCAACCGCAAACAAAAAGACTTTTCAACAAAATAGTTAACTTTTCAACAAAGAAGATTAATTTTCGACTAAAAAAGCTAAATTTTCAACAAAATGCATGCATTTTCAAACAAATTGTCGAACTTTGAACTAAAGAAAATAAATTTTCAACCCAAAAAGGATTTATCAAATTTTCTTTTAAGAAAAAACGAATTTTCAATAAATGGGCAAATTTTCCATCAAATAGTTGAATTTTCAACTAAGAAAGATTTCACTTGAATTTTCAATGCCAAACTATGAATTTTCAACAAAATAGTTCAATTTTCAACCAAAGAGTTGAAATTTCAACAGAATAATTGATGTTTCAACCAAGAAAGATTTCACTTCAATTTTCAACAAACAGTTCATTTTCTGTCAAAATAGTTGAATTTTCAACCAAGAAGATTAATTTTCTAACAAAAAAAGACGAATTTTTAACAAAATACATGAATTTTCAAACGAATAGTTGAATTTTGAACTAAAGAAGGTAAATTTTGAACCCAAAATGGATTTGTCAAATATTCAGTAAAAAAAGTAATTTTCAATTTAAAAAAAACTAATTTTTAATAAAATATTCTAATTTTCAACCGAATAATTGAATTTTCAACCAAGAAAGATTTCACTTAAATTTTCAACACCAAAGTATGAATTTTCAACAAAAAGTTAGTTTTCTGCCAAAATAGTTTAATTCTCAACCCAATAATAAATAAATATAATTTATGAATAAAAATATAATCGTCAAGACAAAGCAACTGCAAAAAAAAAAGAAATAGAAAAATTACTAACAATAATATTATATCAGGCTGACCGCAAAACTTCATTTTCAAAATTTCTCAATTTTTCAGTCTTCCTGGCCATTAATATTCAAAGACCAGATCCTTAATCTTGAAACATTTTTAACTTATAGGCGGAATAAAACAACTTTAAATTTATTATCCTGAACAGTTATTTACAGTGCTTCTCACAGAAATTCCCTGACTTTTGCAATATTTTTGTTAAAATCCCTGACTTTTTCCTGATTTCCTGGTGACCTACGGCCACCCTGGAAAATTTTGAAGGTGAATAAAAAAAACCTGTATTTAAAATCCCTTAAAAAACAAAATACTTCAAACATATAAATTTAAAACCATTAAAAAATAAATATTGAAAAAATATTAATCTTCCAAATAAAAACCAATTAAAATTTTATTTATTAAATGCTTAGAGGATTAAAATTTGAAAACAGTAGAAATTTAATTAATATTTAATATGGAAAGTGACTATTTAGGTTTTAAATTTAGAAGCAATCAATAAAAAATATATACTTTATGAAAAATTTCATTTTATTGTTCCAACAATTTTGCGATAAAATGGATCTTATTATAAAAATTGCATTCACTTTATATTAATAATAACTCTATTAATTCTCTTTCAGCAATTTTCTCCCGTATAGTTTATTTAATAAAAATACTTTGATTAAATTGCTTAACATATGGTCGATAATAAATCACGGTTGCAATAACGAAGCGCGTTTGTTAACATAAATTAAAGAGATCAATAAATCAATAATAAAATATCAAAAATTGAATTATTAGAATTCTGACTCCAAATATAATTATAATTTTAATAAATTAAATTAATTAAAATTCATTGAATTAAATCTTTACTACAATCTTCTTTGCATTTAATTCACAAATTGTTTTTCAAATTTCTGAAAATATTTTCCTAAGTTTGACATTTGGAATGAAATTCTAAAATTTTTTCTTTTCAACTTTCCAAAGTAATTGAAAATAGAAACTAGGACGTTAAAAACCACGTAAAAGAAATCGATGAGAAAGTAAAGATACTCTATAAATCACGAATTAGTCTTTCAATGATAAAGAAATTAATTTATTCAGTTATACTCTATATGAGCAGTCGACGAGTCTAACATTTCTACTTCGGAACTCATGTCACTAGACGAATAATTCACTAGTGAATCGCGGGATCGTTCTATTCTCTCCGCAGAATTGTCTTCAGTCTTCGCTGAATCTTCTCCCCAGAACAATTTCACTCTCAATTTATCCATATTTTCATCCTGCGGTCCTGCAGAACCCGTAGGATTTTCTTCTGAGGCTTCGTTCGCTTTTTTCTGAACGTGCTGATACTTTGGAGTCTCTGCAGGCGCATCTAAAAAAATTTCAATTATTAATCATTTCCTATTACTTTACTTTCACCATTTAAATCTTGTTCTTAAACCTTGTCAATGATTGTTTTGTTTATCGTATATGGGTGTTTTTAACGAAAAGTAAAGAGCAAAAATTCTGGGAAAGACCCAAGTAACTCTTTACTTTTTTCACGAAAGAATTTTATTATAATTACCGGGATAAGCCGGAGATTCGTCGATTAATTGCTCCATTAAATATCCTAGTAAAGTTGTGGTAAAAGTATCGTCCCTTTTGAGACCCAGAGCTCTGTGGCAAGAATCTACCGCGTCCTGTAAATTTCCCATCATGGCTTGAATGAATCCAATCGCTGAGTATGTTGATGGATTCAGTGGATTAAGCACCAACGCCTGAAAAAATATTAAAATTAGATTAACACACGTTCAAATAATGTATAAAATTTAATTAAATTTTCAACACCAAAGTATGAATTTTCAACAAAAAGTTAATTTGCTGCCAAAATAGGATTTTATGGTTAAAATACCGTTTTTTGGTCACAAATATAAATTTTTCATAAAGTATATATTTTTTATTGATTACTTCTAAATTTAAAATCTAAATAATCTCTTTTCGTTCTGAATTAATATGAATTAAAAATTCTAGTGTTTTCAAAATATAATCCTCTATGTGGTATGGTATTTTTGCACGATGAATGAATCCATGAGAAGCGTGACATTACGTTACGTTACATTACGTCACGCTCCAGCAAGATGATGGGCTGAACGCGCGTATTCATGGAATTCAAGGAATTCCTTTAATTCAAGGAATTCATGGAATTCATAGATTTCTCGGAATTCAAGCAATTCACGGAACTCCTTCAAATCGTGGTGAATCCTTGAATTCCATGAATTTATTGAATTCCATGATTTCCTTGAATTTCTTGAAATCCATCAATTTCGTAAATTCCACGATTTCCGTTAATTCTTTGAATTTTGTGAATTACTTGAATTTGATGTGTTCCTTGAATTCCATGAATTTCTTGAGTTCCATGATTTGCTTAAAATCCATCAATTTCGTAAATGTCACGAATTCCGTGAATTCCTTGAATTCTATTAATTAATTGAATTCCTTGATATCCGTCAATTCATACCAGTTAAATTTTTTTTCAAGTTTCACTTCTAACGTACCTCCCGAAACATACTCACTTTTTAAATGTTTTTATAATTAAAAAGTTTAAAGTATTTTTTTTTAAGGGAACATTTACCTGTTGGTGATAATCCAAAGCCTCTTCGTATTTTTTCATTTTCCTACACGTGTGTCCCAAATTGTTAAGCAGAGCCTCCCACTTGTTAGGCAAAATCACGTCCTTGAGTCCAGATTGAATCTTTTTCATTGCATCCTTAAATTGTCGTTCTGCCGTTTTGAAGCTGTAAAAAAAATAATTTGCCATAATTCAGAATGTCTAGCGTTTCTTCAACAAAATTCCAGGTCTTTTTCAGGTTATCCAGGATAAAAAAATTACTTTTTCCAGGTACCTTTTTTTCACAGTGTATAAATACTTTTCACGAAATATAGTAGAGATTGTAGATCTAGTGGAACTAAAAAAAGTGTCATATGCGAATTTTCTCATAACCACCGAAATCTGATTTTATGGTCAAAAACCCGTTTTTTGGTGATTTTTAATTTATCGCGGTGAAAAATCGCGAAGCTACAATCGAAAATATTTCAAAGTTTCTCATTTTTGCCCGATTTCTTCAACTTTAACAACAATTTATTGACCTTTTTTTTCTCAATAATTTGTTGCTGTTGATATAATCAAAGTGAGTTCTATTTCGTGTGCATTGAGCTTTTTTTATTATAATTGGTTGAAATTGTACTGAGTTATCGAATTTAACGCCAATTTAGCAGCCGAATTCCAAACTACAGCGAAAGATGATATGAAATTATCACTCGTTGTTCGCTGAAGCAGTACTCAGTTCTGATAGAGAAAAATATGAAATCGTATGAAAAACACCATAAGAGGGCGGCTGTAAAATTTCATTTTCCAAATTCCCTGACCTTTCCCTGATTTGTCCTTGGCCAATTTTTCATTTTCCGTCACCATTCATATTCAAAGACCAAAATTTTAATCTTGTAACATTTTTATCATAGAATATTTTATAAACGGTATGAAACAATTTCAAATTAAAATAAAAAAATTTATTTACTTAAGATGAAGTTTCAACAAAACAGTTGAATTTTCGACAAAAAAAAAGATGACCTTGTAAGAAAAAACTTTAATTTTCAACAAAATAATTAAATTTTCAGCAAAAAAGTTGAATATTCAACCTACAAAGATGAATTTTCAACAAAATAGTTAAATTTTTTAGTAGGCAGTTTGATTTTTAACGAAAAAATTATGATTTTTCAAAGCAGAAGGTAAAATTGTCTGTCAAATAGACAAATGTTCAACAAAACAGTTCAGTTTTTGACCAAAAAGAATGACTTTTTAACAAAATACTAGAATTTTCAACAAAATATTTGAATTTTTAACTAAGTACTGGTATTTCCCAACTACAAAGATGAAATTTCAACCAAATAGTCGAATTTTTAAACGAAAAATATTAAACTTCTACCAAAAACAGTTGAACTTTCAATACGAAAATTTAAGTTTACAACAAAAAGATGAATGCTTGACGAAGAATATAATAGTTCATATTTAAAAAAAAGGAACCTCAACAAAATGGTTAAATTTTCAACAAAATCATTAAATAGTGCTCGATAACTCAAATTTCAATCAATTCTAATCAATAAAACCTCGCTAAACGCGGAAGTGAGCTTACTTTCAATATATTAAGAGCAAACAATTATTAGATTTCAAAAAATTTCATTAAATTGTTGTTCAAGCTGAAGAAAAAAAAAACGGGAATAAATTAAAAACTGCAATATTCTCGACTGTAGCTTCGTATTTTTTCACCGTGATAAAATGTACAATCTATTGTTAAAATGGTCGATGTTTATACTTTCGAACAAAAAACAAATTAGAAATCAAATTTAAAATGGCGACGTTATGAATTATCATATACATGAACCTACCAGAAAACGATTCAGCAGGCTTTTTCCGTTCAGCAGAGAACAAGTTTAAAAACCTATTTTTTCTTTAAGGGAATTCGAGGACCATGAGCAAATTTCAAGGACTTTTCGAGGTTTTCAAGGATTTTCAGGACGCTAGACACCCTGCTTAATTACCGCCGCTTTTTTTTTATAGAAGAATACTTTAGAAAAGTAAAAATGTTCAAACAAAAACAATTCACTTACTCTCCATTGTGATAAGAAATAACTCCTGTCTCGTGAATGACAAACGGATCATTGGGCGCAATACTTTGTGCCTGTTGGAAAAATTTGTCGGCCAGTTTTAGATTGTTCGTCAGTCCACACTCGAGGCCAATGTACAAAAGGGGAAGGTGGCAACCTTTCATGAGTTGGGAAGCTTTGAAATAAGCGGCCATTGCCTGATCGTGCTCGTTTTCGACAGCAAACGAATGTCCATAGGCCAACCAAGCCGGGCCAAATAATCTGTCGAGGGCTGTTGCTTTTGCGAGATATCTCCGAGCTGGATCGCTTTTACCTTTAAATAAATCACAAAAGTTAAAAAGATTTGAAACAATCGATTTAATTTTTATTATACGAATAAAAGTACGCAGAATTAAAAAAAAGTAAAAAACAATATTAAGAAAAATACAACTTCCTCGAACGGAAGATACTTTCGTACCTATACTAAAATAGTAACAACCAACCGCGAACCAAGCCAATGCCATATCCGGGTAGAGATCTACGAGTTTGTGAGCCATGTAAAATAAGGCTGGAAAGAAAAATGGTCAATATTAACTTCAGCGATGAGACTTTTAATTTGAAGTTAATTAGGAATATAAATGAGCTACTACCATTCGTTTTCTTTAACTCTACTAAACAGGCGATGTGAACAGGTAAACATCCATTGTGATAAGGATCTTTCTTTAGAATACTGGAAAATAGTAATTTAATAATTTAATGAAAGTGCGAGAAGTTGATCCCTCTTGCAGGCCTCGGAATCACTTCAGAAATCAAAAATACTGTGAATAGACACAAATTTGAAAAATAGTGTCACGAAATTTTTCAAGAATTAAACTTATATATTGATGGAAATAAAAAATGAAAGGAGGTGTGATGTGAATATGAACAATGTTTTTATGAAATTCAATTTTTTTGTTTGAAAAATTATTATACGATTTTTTGTTGTTGTTAAATTTTAGTACTCAAAAAAATTACACAGCAAACTTTATACCAAATTTAATGAATAACTTTAGTTAAATTTTATTTTTTCTAGAAATAGATAAGAGGAATAAAAAGGCTGTCAAAAGATTGAAAAGGCACTAAGATCCTGTGCTATTTTTCTTGTAATACCTTTTTGATATTTAGTTTTACAAACGTGTAATTTTATCATTTCTTCAAGGCCTAAAATGGTGAGTACTCCGACACACATTGTATAGTCCGAAATCAAAAAGTGGGAATTGAAAAATTAACTTGATTTTTTAAACAAAATGAAACCCAATAAAAAATCCAACTATTTTTGGTTAAAAGTTAATTTTTTTGCTTGAAAAGTCTACTATTCAATTTTTGATTAACAATTAATCTTTTTTTGTCTAAATTCAATTTTTTGTTCAAAATTCAACAATAATATTGAATTTTTTTCGGTAGAAAATTAAACTATTTTGTTGAACATTCATCTTTTTGATTTAAAAATTCATCTCTTTCTATAGAAATTTCATACTTTTTGGCTAAAAAATGAAACTGCCTGGTTAAAAATTAATCTGTTTCGGTTGATAATGAACTTTTTTGATGAAAATTTCCATTTTTGGATTGAAACTGATTGAAAATTAATCTGTTTTAGTTCAGATCAAATGAGGAAAAATAAATGACAGAGTAGTGTACAAATTTGAAAATAAATTCGATTAAAGATATTGAAAATGGTGGGAAATAAACAAAATTGATCAAATATGTTGTAAATATGGTAATATTGTTAATATTAATTATTTTTCTATAAAAATAAACATTATGATTTATTTTTAACCGCAAAAAACGTTATATGCATATTAATGCGTAGTTAATTATTTATTTTCTATGCGAAACACTTAAAAGATAATTTTATTTATATTTACTTACATTACTTATTTGCAAACGTTTTTTTTCAGAATTTGTTTAAAATAGTTAATAATGTTAATTTTGATAGAATAATTAACAATATTTACATTTTTACAACTAATTAGGTACTTAAAAATTTGTACACAATTTTGTAATTTATTTTTCCTCATTCAAAGCTTGAACTATTTAACTTTATTCTTCCAGCAAAAAAAAACGAAAAAAAAGCATAGTACAACTTTGAAAAAATATGACTTCTCACTTTCGCCATGCATTTCGTAGAAAATTGGCCAATAGGTAAACAGCGCCGTCATTTCACCTGGTGGCCACGGTCAATTCCTTTTCCACTTTTACCCTACAGGCCTCCCAATAAATTTGCACCGGGCTGTAATTTAACTACAACATTTTGAGTTAAAAAAAAATTTGAAATCTATATTTTTATTATCTAATATTCTATCACAGTCGACATCGTCATCCTGGCGCGACATTATTTATTACTTTACTTTAAACAGGCATCGATCAACACTGGCTTTTTATAATTTCTGGATTTCAACCATTTTTAAAATACTTTTTTTTATTTACGTAAAAACATTTTACAAACGAATTAAATGTACACATCTCCAACTTACCGAGATCTACGCGTCAATCGACATTTTTCTTAAGTGTTCGCGCATCGCAGTTCAGACTGTAATGTATGGTAGCGAGACCTGGACCTCCCAAGAAAAGGATAAGGGTAAAATTAACGCGATTAACATGAAATTCCTGCGCATTGGTGTACGGTAAAACGCTGATGGACAAAGTGAGTAATGAGATAATCCTCAATGATTGTGGTGTACAGGAGACACCACTTGACATATGTGAAAGAAATTCGTTAAGATGGGTTGGGCATGTTGAGAGAATAAAAGATGAATGACTGACGAAACAAGTGTATCAATGTGAAGTAAATGGCAGTGTGCCCAGAGGCAGACCGCGGAAAAATGGACAGAATTCGTGAATGAAACCCTAATTCTAAGAGAAATAAGAAGTCATATAAACACAAGAGCTTGCATGAGAAAATGCATGGATGTGAGGGAAGCTAGAGAGGTATGCTAAGATAGGAAAGTGTGGCGACAAAAAGTTTGTAAAAAATCCATGAAGAAGAGTGTCAGTGGAGTGAATGACGCCTGAAACGAAAGACCTTGGATACTGATGGGCCCGAGTGGGGAGCTTTACAAGATGACTTTGTGAGGCTCTTCATTGGGGGGTGATAGCTACAGAGATTGATCAGCGACCTGGGTCAAAGCAGTGTTGCGGAACGAACGTGTTATTTAAATAAATAACACGGCAATTCTAGATCAATCTAAAAATGTATACCCTCTGCCCCACATTACTCCCTTCCTTACCGAGTGAGTCACGCTTAACCCGAAAGGAACATGGCTTAATGGTAAAATAATAATAATTAAACAATCAATTTTAATTTTAGAATCAGTTGAAGTAAAATTTAAACCACAGCTAAACTCAAATAAGGGGGCTTCCATAAATCAAGAGGCCCAATTTTGGCCACTTTTTGACCCCGCCCCTTCCCCCATGTAGTCCACCGTGGCATTATCGCCCCCTCCCCCCAGAGGGTGCTACGTGGTTTATGTATTTTGTTGGAAATTCGCTTTTTTTGGGTAAAGAATTAATCATTCTGGTTTAAAAATCAACTATTTGGGTTAAAATTTATTTATTTTGTGTGGTAATACTTTTGGACTCTATTGTTTTCAGTAAACATTTTTCTGTTTTCTGGCCATGCCACGGCTAGCTTGAACCACTTTTGATTGAAAAGTGCTCACCTATCCCAGTTTTTTCTGAATATGTTTCGGGGATGCCTCCCGAGTATTTTAAGGCCTAAATGACAAAAATTGTTGAGCCCCTTTTTAAGCAATAATCATTTTTGATTTTTTTTGGGGGTTATTAAGTTTTTAACGAAAATATACTTAATAACCCCACAGAAAAATTAAAAATTATGATTTCTTAGAAGAAAAAAAAACAATTTTGGACATTTAGGCCTTAAAATACTCGGGAGGCATCCCCAAAACATATTCAGAAACAAACTGGGATAGGCGAGCACTTTTCAGTCATAAGTGGTTCAAGCTAGCCATGATGCATTTTATTTTATTTTTTTAAAACCAAAGTGTAAAACCACGTGACTCCGACTCGGACCTCCCCCCCCCCATGTAGACCAACGTGGTCTTTCGTCGACCCCAATCCCCCCTAAAGAAATCACGTGGTTTATGGAAGGCCCCTAACTAGTCATAAATTAAAGTAAAAAATTTCAAAGAGTTTTATCCTGTTTAAAATCATTATTGTTACAAACAATAAATAGTTCTCGCGATACTTAAAATTAAACTCGAGATTAAACTATTAACAGAGAAAAGAATAAAATGAACGTTTCTTAGTGGAGAAAAAATCATTTTTCGTATTAAATTTTCTCGAAAGATTTCTTGAAAGCTAGTTAATATTAATTTTTGATCTAGATTTTACGTGATAAAAAATATTAAATAATATTAACATTGTCACAATTACAACTTTTAGACAAAGAATCAGGGGAAATATTATTATTACGGATAAGTATTAAAGTTTATAATGCCATTTTTCGTTGTAAATACATAAAACGTTCATTAATTTCACGCAACTCAGATATAACATTTAATAATTTATGATAATTGCAGTAGCTAGCTATATTATGTATTTATATATTTTTTATATTAATTATTTATGTTTCTGAAGTACACATGCATGAATTCGGATTAATAGCGAGCTTGTTTAAGCAATTCTCTTTCAGACCAAAAATAATAGTGTAATAGTGTAAGAACAATCCAGCGTATATGTAAACGAAAATTCTACTCGCTATTACGCGTCATTACGCATTATTAAGCGTTATTACGCTTGAAGTGTACGGAGTAGCACGCGATTGAATTCTCCCTCTAAAAATTCGCTATAGGGTTTGAACCGACACGATTTTTTGTTGATTTTTAAAAAATTTGAATTTTCAAATCAAAAATAAAACAGAAGATATTAACCGATTACAAAAACTCTTTTTCTCAAATTTTTCGGGTGCTACTAACAGTTCTATTTCTCTCAGCTCAAACGATTCCACTAATTTTTAATTTTCACTCCGCCCTATTAATTTTTTTAATGACTCAGAAGAGTCAGAAACTGATTATAATTAGCTCCTTTCCTGAAAAAATATAGCATTTCTTTAATAAAGTTGGGGTAAACTAAATTAAACGTACCTTTGTAGTAGAAATTGTCGTCTTTTTTGTTAATATTCATTCTCATTGGATTTAATCCACCTGGAAAAAGCAGATTAGGACTGTGTCAGAACGCGAATAAAAATAAAATTCCTAACTAATATTTTAGCATTGTTAGAACTATTGTATTCAAATAATAAAAAAATAAAAATATGAGAAATAAATGACAATGAATAGGAATAAAGAAGTAAAACGTATATTTTGATGGAGTAAAGTGGTAGGTATGTCAAAACATTTCGCTAGAGCATGAAAGGAAGTAAGTACATTGAATGACATCAATAGAATGGTTTAATCCGGCGAGGAAGCAGGACGAGGCTAATCGCTTGGTTGAAAGGAGAAGAAGCCGAAGGACAACCTGCTTTAAGCCGTTTGTACGAATTTCAGAGTCAGAAAACCCGAAATGATCCTGAACAATTCGTATATACCTAATAGGGACAGAACTTTTTAAAGCCATTCCCTGTAATCCGCTTTTAGGTAACAGTTACAAACCATTGTTGGGACAATTTTTTAAAAGGAACAGAAAAATGTGCAATGCCACTGGTGAAGACCCTCAACTTTTCTGGATCAGAGATCAGTTTTTGTTAGGTCTCAGATTCTGAATAGAAACGCAATTTTTAACTCTTTGAAAAAAAAAGAATTGGGAGAAACAACTCAAGGGTATTTCATTCGAGTCAATTGAGCAATTCTTATAGTAATTTTATATCATCACATTGTCATGGATTCAATTAGTTTTCCTTGGAGAACTAATATATTGTAAAGTTGGATATGAAGATTTTCAGCTTAACTATTTTTCTATAGCAAATTGCTGAGACAGTGCGAAGTCGAAATAAGAGTATTCTTCAGATCAAAACAAATAATTAACATTTACGATCTTCCGAGAACTCTGCAATTAAACATTTTCTTAAACAAAATAATATGCCTATTTTTTAGTAATTTTCATGGATGTTTAATCTGAGTTTATTTAAAAAAAAATTTTCATTTTTGTGGATAAATTTGAGAAGATCTGCAAATAATTGTTATAGTTGAACTGAAAAAATGTATAAAAGAAGTATCTACCAGAAGAAAAAAGTATCCTCAAAAATAAAAGTATTAAAAAATTAGCCTTTTTAAATCAGTCCAAAATGTGTTTTTAAATAAAAAAGTGGTGCAAAAAATACTTTATACTAAAAAAAGAACATACTTGTGAGGAAATTTTTTTTTTTTTAATGTAAATAATAATTGAGCTTAAGAATGTATCTGAAGAGGAAAATGCTGACAATATAGAAATATTGAACTAGGTATTAAATAATATCTTCAACGAAAACATTTTTTTTTTCTTAACTTTATGCAATAAAAGTGTGATGAATGTATATCAGGATGGGTCGAAAAAATTTAAGGATGGAAATCGAAATTGGTACCACACTTAATTCCCGATTCTAGGCCGGCCTCGGGTCTGGTCGGCCCAGAATCGGATGCGTTTCTTTATGTCAACACTCAAGGTCGCACATATTATTATATTAATATACCATTAGGCCATTTGCCTTTCGGGGTAGGCGTGACTCGCTCTGTTGGAAAATAGTAATGTGGGGAAGGAGGTATAGATTTTTTAGATTGATGTCGAATTTTCGTGTTATTTATTTAAATAACACGCTCTCTAGATTTCTTCACATTCATGGCTTTTGTTCATGCAAGCTCTCGTGTTTCTATGGCTTCTTGTGTTTCTTCGAAATAGGGTCTCATTTACACATTCTGACCATTGTTTCTGCGGTCTGCCTCTGGGTACACTGCCATTTACTTTACCATGATACACTTGTTTCGTTAGTTGTTCATCTTTCATTCTTTCAACATGTTCGAAACATCTTAACTGATTTCTTTCCCATGAGTCAATTATTGTCTCTGTTGCAACACATTCTTTGAGGATGTTTCGTTTCTCACTTTGTCCATAAGTGTCTTCTGGCATGTTGTAGTGGGCAGAGGTTTCATGCCAATCGCGTTAATTTTACCCTTATTCTCTTCTTGACAGGTCCATGTCTCGCTACCGTATAGCATAGTCGTTAAATATTAAGTTAAATATAGAATTATGTATTGCAATTTTAGCTTTTTTTGGTATATTTTTACTTCTCAGAAAGCACCTGCTCTACCGATTATATATACGTATTCTCTGATTTTGGAACAGTATATTACGTCGCCTTGATATTTTTTTCTAAACAATGAAAAAAGATTACTATATAAATTTCAGACAAATCAGAGTACATTTTGTGCTCCCCAAAAAACGTTAAACCTTTATTAGAGAATATTTCTCAAATTAATAAAGATAAGTCATTTTGAATATAGGTCTATGAATTCATCTTAGTTTCCTATATAACTTGCGATAATTTAAAAAACACAATATTCTCAACACATGACCAACAATATGGAAAATACATAAACTAATATTTTTTTCATCAAATTTGTTTACTGGGTACTCATCATGCAGATTTATAAAAGGAATACGACTGTATTGACAGATTTAATAAAAATACTTTATTTTATATATTTTCAACATTATTGTTTATATGTAAAGAATATTGTTGTTTATAAATCATCTCAAATTATGGATCAAACCAAGACGTATTCAGAGACCGTATTTTTTAAAGTTGATGTTTTTTTAACCGTACATGAATTTTCATGCATGTCAAACTTGTTATGTTTTTAGAAGTCTTAAATGGCTGTAAAAATTTTTAAAGCTTTTTCATTAATGTTCTCTATGCGATAACTTATGTTTAATGGACTCATGTTAAACAAAAAAAAACTTAAAAAATGAAATGCATAAGAAAAAATTGGATAAGCCTGCCGGAAAGCATACATGTAAACACAATAAATTGTAGAAAAACTGTTTACATTTATAATTTCCCAGACTTATAAAATATTTTTCTAATGTATTTTCATCACTAGAAAAACTTCGAATTCCTGATAAAATTCTTTCGTCATTCTTATAGATTTTACAATTGTTGTTGTTGTTTTTTTTAAAGAGGCGTCCATTAAACATAAGTTTTTGCCTATAGAGAACGTTAACTAAAAATCTGTAAACATTTGGAGACATTTGATAAGAACTCTGAAAACACTTTAAAAAATGAACATACACGAAAATATACAATCTATGGAAATAAGCATTTTTTAAAGCAAATTTTGCTAACGCGGAAGTTGAACGCGTTCATCAATCCACACCATAGTTCCAATCTTTATTTCCATCACTATGTTTTTTTACCTACCCTAACACTACGTCTTCTCATTTTAAGATTATTTAAGAAACCCATCGACTGTTCTGTTTTCATTAATTATTGTTTTAGGTAGATTAGTTTCGTCAGGCATACCTTTCGTTAGATGTTTACTTTTTATTTAAAAAGAAGCTAAAATTTTTGAGTACGATAAAGCCTGAAAACCATTAAGTTGAGAATTCGTTTGAACAATTTGTTCATAACTGTTATCTTTAATATTTAATATATTAGTTTCGTAGATCAGATGCCCGCTCACTGTTTTTGATTGATTTCGAGTTTATTTCTATTGTTTACAGATACATAAAAAAGTCGTTAAATTAATCATTTTTTAATCTTACTTGTGAACTTTTCCTTAAGCCATGTATTATTTTACATACAAATTTAAACTAATTATTCTATATTTTCTTACTGGTGAAATTAAAGTATAAGTACCTCCTTTTATATTTATTAAATCTACGATCTAATATAAAATTTCGAGCCTAAAAATCGTTTATTGATTCAGAGATTTTGAAGAAATATCAACTTTGTTTCTTAGTTTCCTAAAACTTTAAAGAGAGAAGTAAAATTTAATGCCGACCATATTTTAAAAAAAAATTCAAAATGGGTTCAGAATTCAGGGTTCTAGGTTTTTCTGAACAAAATTTTCTCGCGTTGCTTGCCGCTTTTCATACGTAATTACACATTTTTTATTTAAAACTGACATTTGAACCTTTTAAAGACATGTTCAAATTTTTTAACAATAATCTTGAAAGCGGCTACATATCTACATACACTGGAGTCCCGCTTTATCCACACTGTGTCGGGGGTACCCTCAATGGCCCTGTGGGTCAATCGGGACTCACTGAAGCGTAAACAATCAGGGCCGTGTGAAATGTTTCTGTTGGAGTTTTGTCCCAAAAATATATTTTCTTTGTATTTTTGCCATTTTGGTTTTATAATATCATAATGAACGTGAAAATGTTTGTGCTCAAAAATCAAACTTTATCAAAGTATTGAGTTATCAGTATGCACGCACATATAACAGGGTGGCCATTTTAATCGAACAAAAAAATTCCCGTTTTTTTCTCGGTTTAAAAACATTTTCACGGTCAATAAAATTCAAATATTTTAACTCTGAAGCTAAATATTTTTCCATTTTAAGGGATAAAAAATAAAATTAAAATTAAAGCACTCAAAGTGGAACTCTTGAATTTTTAACTTTTTAAATTGAAGTTTAAGTTTTTGATTTCAAAAATTTTGTATTTAAAATATCAATAATTTACACGTATAAAATGGAAGGTTTTAACAGTTTTTAATTAAACAATTTTAAATGAAATTCAGATAAACTACAAAATTGACAATTTCTAACTTTTATAAATTGAGCTGCCGTATCGAATAAGGGCACAAATTTTTCCGGATCGAGCGGGATGAACTCTCGTAGTTTTCAAAATTTGTTTAGAACATTAATTTTTGGAAATTCAATTAATGTAAGAAATTGGTTTAAATTCAGTAGAAAAATATTTTCAGAATTCTTCTTTTTGTCCTGTCAGGGTTAATTTGCGCTCGCGCCGAAAAAATGTATGTACCCTTATTCGATCCGGCAGCTCAATTATAGAGTTCAAAGATTCAGATTAAATTCCAAAAATATAAATCCACGGTATCATTTACAATTCTCTAAATTAAAGAATCAATCGATAAACTTTAAAATTTTCAAAATTATATTATTTTAAGCAATTTTAAGCTAGATATATTGAAAATTGATCAATTAAAATTTTGTTAACTGAATACTTCGTAAATTAAAAGTTAAATTATTTTCGTTTCAAATAGTTAAAACATCCTTGAAAAGCTTCGAAGTTTCTTTTCCCAATCTTGAGAAATCTAGAAGTTGTTTTAAATTTTTTCAAATTTTAAATAATATTTTAATTTTTTACAGAACATCTAAATATTTTAATAAATAATATATGTTAACTGATCCATGCTTTTTATCACGAATTTTCAACTTTTAACGCTTTCAGTTTTTAATTGTTCACGTCATCAAGACTGAATTTTAAACCGCCGAGTGTACTGCCTGCTTTTTCCATATACCCCTGCGTTGTTGCGGAGTTGCTCTGCCGACTACGCAGCGCCTTTCTCTCGCCCCTTTGCACTACCTTGTCTGATCTATCGGGAGCGGATAAAGCGGGACTGCGGTGTAATAGCAAAACTATCGATAATAATAAACTGGTTCTCTCTTCCATATCAAAGAATTCGTTTAAGAATTATTTTAAACTATTGAAAAATATATGTGACCCGATCCGAGAAAAGATACCTACTAGGCAAAAAACCGCACTTTTTCTTCGCTCATCACTTCCCCCACTACTCGACCCGTCCCCTGCGTGAAGCTCTACGCCCCGCCCAATCCACGTGCTTTTTGCGACATGCTTCGTTATGCCAAACGACAGTTGTTTTTGGTGTTTCTAAATTTTCCGAAAGAAAGTGTTGGCAAGAATTGAATCCTAACGGAGAGTACGGTAAAATCGTTTGAACTTTAGTCTATGACTGGGTTTCAGACAAGGAAACGCACGAGGTAAAAATAAAAAGTGATTCCCATTATTATGACATAATAAATTATTTCAAAAATTTTAATATGAAATGAAGGTCCGAATTTCCAAGCATCATTTATTAATTGATTCGCGAAGCATTCGCGTTTCGTAAAAGAAAGCAAAGAAGACGAGGATGATTTAATTGATATCAAAAATTTGTACGATTTAGTAAAAGACGACTGCTGCAAGAATTGGTGTAAAAGCTTTATTCCCAACGATCTAGCAGTACAACGCAGGTACTTTACGTAGCATTTTTATAATTTAGATCTGTAATCCGATATCTCAGTTAATGCGATGGTGATTTCGCAAAAACACGTTATATCCGATACATTAAGGAGGAACACCAGTCATTCTCAGAAATACAAGAATTTGCCGAAACTTTGTATTAATATTTGGTTTTACTATAGAAACGATTGTGCAAAATCTCGAATATACATTCGCGAAACCAAACCAATTTTTTTAGCTATTTCATCTACAAAGCTAGAAAGTTGCTTCGAGGTTTATTTTCATTGAAACAACTATCTTAAAAAAAAGTAGAATTTCAGTGAAAATTAACGCACATTTTTCACAATATCCATGCCTCACTTACACAAATTGTTAATTTTGTTAAGTTTTATTCACTATTTATCTACCTCATAAATAAGCGTAATTTTCCATAAGTTTTCTTTTTAAAAAAATAAGTCAAATTCTACTGATTTTTAAGCTAGAAAGTAGTAATTGGATAATCAGTAAAAAATGCATTGGGAACCAGTGATATTTCACGTATTAGACACTGAGAACTCTCTGTTGAAAACAGTAAAGTATTCAATTTAATTGTTGTATCAGTGAAATACCATTGATTATCAGTAAATTTTTTACTGATTATCCAATTATCACTTTCTGACTTAAAAATCAGTGAAATTTGACGTAAGAAAGGCATGAATATTGTGAAAAATGTAAGCTAATTTTTATAAATGTGCACCGCAAAAAGTTTTTTTCAGCGAAATCAATATTATAGGAGATAATTCTTATAGAAATTACTATGTCTTTCTATCGCTAAACTACTAAAGTTTTCACAGATACGATTTCATGAAGCTAAACAAAAATGAACAAGACCTCATAATTCTAGCACATTTTCAAGGGGAGAGTCAAGAATCAGCCCAGATGCAAAATTAATTTACTTGTCCGTCACGCACTACTTCGCAAACCTTCTGATCTGTCGCGACGTGTATTTCTTTCTTTTCAATTAGGGGGTAAAGCGTTATAAAAATTTATTGTGTCATTACAAACAGCATGGTATTGTTACAAGAGTACACAAGTCTTTCCAAAAAGTTGCAAGAAGGAGCAATGTCATATCAGAGAATGAAGTTAAAATGTCATTACATTCATTACCACACTTGCAGAAAAAACCGCGCTTCCTCTTCCAAGCCGCCTACTTCAATTTCACAATTACAACGTGATAAAATTACCATAGTCAGAAACAAAAAACTCTGTATATCAACAATACAAGAAAGCAAAAACTGATGCAACAGTTGATGATGTTATTTCACTGATTTCATTTCGAAAAATTTGGAGAGATTGCTGTTCGTACGTAACAACCGTGAAGCCAGCTAATGATCTGTGCGATGTTTGCCGGCAAAATAATCTGGACATAATTCAAACAGCGAATCTCGATGATAAATCGAAAGAAGCCCTACTGCTCAAGGCTGTGGATCACTTGAAAGCAGCCGATGTTCAGCAAGAGTATTACAATTCGTGGAGACAAAGAGACAAATCTGCCGAACCAGAGATATTAGCTGTCGCGTCATTCGGTTACGCAGAAAACGTTTCGTTTCCAAGGAGTCCGCAACAAGTTGGATTATCATATTTCAGAGATCTACGAAAATGCTTCATTTTTGGAGTGCAATATAAGGCAACGCATGTTCAAACCAAGTTTTTGATCGATGAGGGAGATGCTACAAGAAAGGGTGCCAATTGAGTAATTAGTATGTTCCACTGCTATATGGAGAAGATGCAATCAGCGAAAAACTTAGTTTTGTTTGCCGATAATTGTGTCGGGTAAAATAAAAACAATGCCATAATTCATTACCATATATGGCGCATTTTTTGTGGACGAAACAAGAAAATCTCACTCAATTTCCTACTGACAGGACATACTAAATTCAACCCGGACAGAAATTTCGGCATTCTGAAGTCAAAATATTCACGCGCCAATGTTGATTGCATACAGGATTTCATTGAAGTCGTTAATACATCATATCCTAACTGTTACAGCATCGCACTTCCTAGTATTGATCCAAATACAAAAACTCGAAATGTTCAATGGTACGAGTGGGATTCTGCTCTACGTTGTCATTTCAAACCGATTCCAGGCATCACGGAATATCACTACTTCGAAATCGATTCTGATTCTCACGTTGTCAAGGCCCATCTTTTTGCATATTCTCCAGAAGTCATTATTATTTATGAATTCGAATCATCCTTCGACATACAAAACATCTCGTTAAAGAAAATCACGCCAATAGACCTCACTAATGAGAGAGCATGGTACCGTTATGATCAAATTCGCAACCTATGTAACAGAGAAGAAAGCAAAGATTCAGTTGCTCCTAAACCGAAGATTGCGAAAAACAAAAAGAAAGATTCATTTGCTGCTGAACCAGAGATTGCGTCAAACAAAAAGAAAGATTCAGTTGCCCCCAAACCCAAGGTTGCGAAAAACAAAAAGAAAGGTTCAGTTGCTCCTGAAACGAAAATTGCGAAAACCAAAAAGGAAAGATTCAGTTGTTTCTGAACCGAAGATTGCGAAAAAAAGGAAAGGTTAAGTTGCTCTTGAAACGAAGATTGCGAAAACCAAAAGGAAAGATTCATTTTCTCCTGAACCGAAGATTGCCAAAAACAAAAGGAAGCGAAAACCATCTGATGAAAGTATCAGGAATATGATATTTATGAAAAAACTTTCAATTTCGAGATCAAAACTATACAATTTATTCAATGAATAATATACTTTGGAAAGATAAAAAATTATAAGACATCAACGATTTTTTCATGATCCACATTGTTACCTCATTTATTTTTACCTAAATTTTATATTAATCCAAACTTCCGCACCGAATCAACGAAGAAAATATCATCAATCGCCCAGATTGAAAATATTAGATAATGCAGTAAGAGGTCTATTCATAAGGTGGCGTTATCGTAATTTTTTCGATTGCAATCATCTCAATTTTATCTCTCGTTTCCACTCCTACTCCCCTTCCTTATCCCTTCCACCTCCTTTTCTGAATACCATAACCTTGGACTTTTCTGCATTCAGCTCTAGCCTGTTCTTATCCAGGTATCTTCTCAATCTCTTCATCATCTCCTCGCTTTTTGCAAGTAACACTATGTCATCTGCATACGCTAGTGACCAAACTTTAACCCATCCTATCCTGTCTCCCCCTACCACCCCGGCCTCCAGCTTACTTTCCATATCCGCAACTAAAATCGCAAAAAGAATTGGGCTAAGCGGACACCCTTGTCTTAACCCCCTATCGATCCAGAATCCCTCCAAAATCCCCTCTCCTCCTCTTACCTTATCTTTGGTCTCTCCATATATCTTCCTTACCCTCTCGATCAGGCCTCTCTCCACTCCCCTATCCTCCACCGCCTCCCACAACTTTCCCCTACCCACCGAAGGAAACGCGCCTTTGAGATCCACGAAAAAGGGGTACACTCTCGACTCCTTCTTCGCTAATTCTCTGTCCACCACGTGCTGCAGAACGTAGATATTGTCGATAGTACTCCTACCCGCCCTAAAGCCCGCTGGCGTTTCCGGTAATATTCCTTTCCCCTCGATATCCTTCCGCAGCCTCTCCGCCACCACCATCGCGTATACTTTATACGCCGTATTCATCAGCGTAATCCCTCTATAACTTCCCTGTCTATCCCTGTCTCCTTTCTAATACAGTGGCACTATTCACCCTTATCCCCACCCTCCTGGGAATTCCTCCCCTCTCCATACTTTCTTCACTACCTCCTTCAGCCTCTTCCTAACCTCTTGTATACTAAACAGCCATGCCTCATTCTCTACCCCGTCCAGCCCTGCTGAAATCTAGAACGAATTGTTATAGAATTGGTAATTATCGATTTTATATTTACATTCACAAAACTTCGGCTTTTGTACATTTCTTGTACGTAATATCATGCAATAAAATTTATTTTAACGCTAAAATTATTCTTTCTTTTGTCTGGCAATAGGTTTCACTTCAAGATCAAAGAAATCCTTTCGCAGCTAAAGGATAGCATTTGAAATGACAATCCTTTAACTGTGAAAAGATTTCCTCCATACCAATTTTGAATGGAAAATCCTTTAATAGTGAAAGGAATCGTTTGACAGTCAATAGTCTTTTTTTACAGTGTTGATATCAAATATATTTCGAAACCATCCTAATTAAATTTTTTCCGATTAGACCAAAATTCAAAACGATAGATCATTCACAAAATTATACAACTTTTGTTTTTAAGAGATCCATAAGTTTTGACCTTGATTTTTAGTATATTTCAACCGTGTTTGTAATAAAAATTATACATTGAAATATAGTATGCAAATAGGCCAGGTTAAAAATGATGTTTGACCTCTGAACAAATTACTTTAAACAACTCTTGACTGATCATAATTTATAAAGACGAACAATTTTATTAAAATAGTTTATTATATTTTTATAAACAATTAATTTTAAAAAATTCTCTAGTTTACTACTTTGTTATAGAAAACATTATTTTGTACTAAAATTGTTGTAATTTATTATTATTTGAACGACAGAAAGTTTGGTACATTTCCTTTCACCTCTTAATTTAAATTATGTCAGAGCTGAAATTTTGTTTTTTTAAAGTGTTAAATATTTCAAAATTCTGTATAAAATGAGCGCAGGATGAAAGTAATACCCGAAATAATCGACATTTTGCAATGTTCTTAGGCTCAATTGAAAGCTATTTTCCTCAGTACCGCAGCAACTTATGAGCATAAATCTAACAAAATTGCCTATCACAGTGCAAGAACTTGACGCTTATAACCAGGTTCCTCGTGTACACAACGGTCAACCACGTCCTGCCCAGGAGATGGCCCTGGATTGAAAACCAAGCTATAAGAAATGGCTGACACTTAGCTTCCAGCTGCGACACAAAATACCGGAGTAAACCGAGTTCGTGAGTCACACCCTTTTGACTCACGGACAACCCACGAAGCTCGTTATTTTTCTTTTTTTTAGGTGCCAGATAGGTTTCGCTGTCCAAGCCCCGCTGGTCCCGGTCCTATCGCAACTACCAGGTCGACTACCTCACATCCTACCTAGCACAAGGCGAGGAGAGGGGTGGGATCACTTGAGCGAGAGAATTTTTCCAAGAGAGTGAAGGTGATCAAATTGCTAAGTTTCTTTTAAAGATCAGGACAAAAATAATATTTATTAATTTGACATCTCTACATAAGAACTTGTTTAACCGAAAAAAGAAATCATCTTGGTTTAGTTCGAGCGGTGACAGAAATGGCCGACGTGCATTGCCGCTTACCCATACCAACGGTTCTCCTGAGGAACGCCCGCCTCAACTGTGTGTAGTCGGGCTTTGAGTCGGGCGTGCCCCACTTCCCGGTATCAAGGGAGTCTCGGACGGTCGGCACTACTCTTAATTTTAACACAAACGCGGTCCCGAAAAGTCACACCACGTGGGTCGAGTGGAAACTAAAAGCACTGAGAAGTTTAACACTGAAGCCACGTACCTTGTAACCAACGCACGTATTCCTCCTTCCTAGGATCCATTTCCTTTTATTCTAAATCAATCCTTGCTTGCCTTCCAGTCTATCTTTATTTGCCTCTGTTTCGTGTCAAGTTTTTCGATTGGTCGGTTGGAGTGAAGAAGGCTTGCTCGTCGTTCCCGGCCAAAGGGTGCCCTCGTACCTTTGCTGCTTGCTTCCCATTGCTCGTCAAGCGCTGTCTCGAACATGGACGTTTACTGAGCCTTAGCAGAGCGGGGTCGTCCAGCCACGTCTTGATACAGGGCTGGTCGAGTCCAATACGTACTGCCTGATGTCGTCTGATCATGGCGCTGCGCTATAGGTTCGACGGTGGAACATGGCTGATAGTTGTGGCACCTCCCCACTTCTGTTGGTGAAAGATGGCCGTCAGGTAATGGTGCTGTAGCATGCGCAGGACTGATGCGCCGTGTTGGTTACGTTCCATCCTCCCGTCCTGCTTCTTCGATGGCTGGTAGGTTGTCGTCTGTCCGCACCGTCTGCTCGATGTGTACGGGATGTCAGTTTACTACTCAGTTTCGATCTCGACCCCACTCATACAATTTATAAAGGATTATAATTTTGATTAAATTGAGAGTCCTCTGGCGCTTCGAGGTTGATTCTACAATTTAAATACACGTCAATGTTCGGTTATGTTGCCTTAACCTAGACTTGTTTCTTGGCTGTACGGTAAGAGTATTCTTATTACATTTATATGAACCGTCCATACCTCGCGTTCGGAGGTTAGGTACGACTTCGGCGCGAAACCCCGGAAATTTGTTTCACATCTTTCTGTGCTTTCTCGAAAACCTCGTTACAATTTGTAATGAAAAAGTTAGCAAAATTTGAATATTCTTTGTGGTAAGAGCAACATTTTGGTACATATACGTAACATATAACCATGAAGTTTCTATAAAAGTCCCTCAAAATATAGATTTAATTTTTATTCTGATTGGCCTACCGATAAGATATTTGCAATTTTTTCAACATTTTTCATTATAACTTTAAGTTCTTGCACTGTGATAGTTCTGAAAGTAAATTTTTCAAATAGTTCGAACTTTGATTTTAAGAACTGATATTCGTAGAAAATTGCAAGGTGCATCTTTTAACATTCTAATGAGAAGGTATTGGTTTCATGCAAAATTTGAGTTAGTCGGTTTTCATCAAATCTCCACGTTTTGAGACCCTTTGAGGTAGAAAAAACCATTTTTACCAAGGTGTTTGTCTGTAGTCTGTCTGTGAGCGCGATAACTTTAGAAAAAATGATCACACTGGATTGAGCTTTAACAGATTCTTTAAGCCCTAAAAGAAAAGGACAAGTTCGTTAGTCAGCTATTTTTGATAAAAATTCAAAAAGTTGGAGCATTTTCAAAATTTCAAAATTCTATGTACGGTAATTCGTAGTAATCGAAAATCTGAACAATTTATCTTCATAACTGTTTTCGGTAAAAAGAAATTGATTAGCGTTATCGCATTATCAAAATAAAAAAATGAAAATGAACATTTCAAGCCAATCAACGCACAATATGAAGAAAGTCACGAGAAGAAAAACATTACTTTTGAAATGCCCTACAAGATTATCATAACAACTTTTTGAATTTTCTTGAAAAATGTAAAATTCAAATTTTGACCCTAAAAAACATAATAATAAAAAGCATTCCATTTTTCTGTCAAACTACGCAAGATACGAAACAAATGGTTACAGGAAAATTATCCATCCACATTCAAGCGCTTCGTTTATTGAACGAATTTTAAGCCACTGCGAAACCTACAAATATTTTCTGAAGGAAAAAGATGCGACTTGAAATTCTCTACAAGTATCAATCCTTAAAATTCAAATTCGAACGATTTTAAAAATCGAGTTTCAGGACAATACCTCTCAATCGGTAAATTGCCGAAATTTTTAATTCCGGAATATAGTGAATTGCCGTATTTTCAAATTTCCACAAAATAAATATTTACTACTTTTTTCTGTTGGCATAATCTTTTATTCTATGTAGGATATTTATTCTCCAGTTTACTATTAAATCTTGTTTTTTCGGGAATCTGATCCTATGCTTAAACTCGTTATTTATTAAAATAATTGACGAAGAAAAGGTGCCAATATCGTGGCATCAAACATTTCTTAAAATGAAACACAAAAAAGGGGATGTCACAGATCCCGCTAACTACCGCCCCATTGCTTTAGTTAATTGTGTTACAAAGATATTTACGCAGATTCTTTCGAAAAGGCTGACAGCTTGGGCTGAGGTAAACTTGGGAGGCAAACTTTGTGTACTCTATGTTGACTCCAAAGCAGGTTTTTCTTCAGTTAATCATAATATCTTATGGAACGAATTAATCTCGAAAGGTTGTGGGTCAAAATTGATTAGATTAGTAATAGATTTCTACTCTGAAGCTAATATTGTGATCAAGGGACATGAGGGCATCTCTGGATCGGTAGATGTAACAAAAGGAGTCATGCAGGGGGAGGTTCTAAGTCCAACAATGTTTACATTTTTAATTGCTGATTTATGAGAATTTATGTGTGTCAGAGGTATTAGAGGTGTATCAATAGACCATTTATTGGAAATATTGTTGTTGGCTTACACCTGCGATTTAGCTTTCTTTGCGGACTTCCTGGTTGGAATGCGTAAGATTCTTGAAGGATTATTAGATTACTGTAGGATAAATGAGCTCGAAGTCAATATAGACAAAAAATAGTAATCTACAGAAAGGGAAGTCATGGACATAACACAAAAATACCCACCTTTTCTGTACGGAACCTCCGAGATTGATATTGTTAAAAGTTACAACTACCTAGACACTCCATTCACCCAATCTGCACTTTTTGCCAGGGCGAAAGATGAAGCTGTTCGAAAATCTAACCTCGCTGTAGGAGCAACGATTTATCTGATTTACAGATTAGAACTTAACTCGTGGAATCCTATTTTTCGACTATTCTATAGTCTTGTATCCAGCGTTTTAATGTACGGTGCGCATATATGGAGTCTCAGTTATTTAGATTTTATAGAAAAAGTCCAAAACACTTTTTATAAGAAAATCATGCATGTACCAAAAAATACAGCTAGATATGCTATTAGATTAGAAATAGGTGCAACCTAACTTGCAGTTAAGAGTTTTTGGGTCAATTCTCAATTTGATAAAGAAAATTCTAAATATGTACGACAATCCATATCAAAATATGGATAAGCATGGATAAGAGCTTATGATAAAATATTGTAACTGGAAGATTTACAGAGAGCCCACTCGTCCTCTGCTCTAACGCTTCATCCTCATTTAACCTTGTGAGAAGGACCGCAGAAATATTTAACTCTGTCAAGAACACCACTCGGTTTTATCAGAATAATAGCACAATTAAGGTTAATAAACAAGTTCATACCTAGACTTGTAATCAAGAATAAAACCTGCAGTTTGAATGTTGAGGTTTATTGTATCTACTGTCATGAGAATAATTTTAATACAGAACCGGTGTACCATTTTTTAGTAGAATGTAAATTTTTTTAAACTGTAAGATTTTCATATATAAACGGAAGTAGGGATTTGTGTGAGATAAGCAATGCCTTGCTAAATATTCTAGATAACCCTGAAAAAAATTCTATCAGAAATATTATTATGTTTGTTAGTAAGTTTCACGAATAAGCATTATAATTAATTATATAGTTGAATGTTTTTTTATTTGCTTTCGTTGTACCCGTTTAAAAATACCATCGGCACACAAAAAGAAGTGGTCCGCCCGGCGGACTACACCAGCGTATCTATATTTTTTTGGAGTCGATGAATCCGAATCCGGGGTCCAAATATCCAAGTTAGCTCGTATTTTTCCAAAAAACGCAAAAATGGACGTAAAATCGACGAAAACAGCGATTTTTCTTGTATATTTTTACAAAAAACAAAGTATTTTCATGCCCGGTGGACTGGGTACCACACATAACAATTTTGTGAGGCTCTTCACTTGGGGTGATCGCTAAAGAGATTGATCAGCAACCTGGGTCGGAGCAGTGTTGCAGAACGAACGTGTCATTTAAATAAATAACACGAGAATTTTAGAAAAAGGAAAATGGCTTAATGGCATACGATAATATATTAATCTAAGCGACGAAGACGCGCTACTTGCAGATTTTATGAGACTTGAAACTACATCGGGTGACTGCATCTCGACACACACTGTCAGCTAGCGCGTTGCATTTTACAGGCGCAAGAAATACTCTATTTTCAATTACAAAAAAAAACACAACAAGAACATTTTTCGAAAAAATCTCTATGTTCCAGGTCGGTGTAATTACCTTTAGATAATGTGATTAAAATATTAAATCAAGCAATGCATTTTTGTAGACATATTATGGATCTGGCGAAAACCGGAGTCGTTTTAAGAGCCTTCAAGCTTTTATTGTGAAGTTGTAAGATTTGAAACGATTTAAATTTAGACTTTAGTAATATAGAGTACATAATTTTCATTGATTTTCAAATAATCTTTGCACAGTCAAAAAATAACTAAGTAAATTTAAAATAATTTTTCACAAAAATAGGGGAATAAATTATTTCAACCCAAAGTCGAATTCTTAACAAAAGAGTTGAGTTTTTAAGTTGAAAAGTCGAATGGTTTAAAAACAGTTGACTTTTAAACCGGAAAAATTAATTTTCAAGCAAATAGTTGAATTTAAAAATATATTAATTTGCAACCAAACAGTTGCATTTACAATCGAATAGTTGAAAACTTACAACCAAAGGAGACGAATTTTTAATAAAGTAATTGGAAAAGATGAATTTTTGAAGACAGTTGAATTTTCAACCAACAAAGATGAAATTTCAACAATAAAAGATGTCTTCTCCACCAAAAAATGTGATTTTTCTATCCATAAGGACAAATTTTCTATCCAAAAAGATGAATGTTTAACAAAACAGTTGAATTTTTACCAAAAAAGATGACGTACGAACAAAAAATTGAACTTTCAACCGAATGTTCGAATTTTCAAATAAATGAGATTAAAGCGCAACCAAATACAGTTGAATTTTCAACCAGATACTTGAAATTTCAAGCCAAAAATACCAATTTTTTAGAAGACAGTTGAATTACCAGCCTGAAAGCAAGATGCATTTTCTATCCAAAAAGGCGAATGCTCAACAAAATAGTTAAATTTTCAACCAAATAGTCGAATTTATAACTAAAAATAATCAACTTTCAACTTAAAATAGTTCGATTTTCTTGTTAGGTCTTATTAATTCAGTTCGCATTTATGCGAAAAAACGAGAATAAGGGGAAGTTTCTTGAAAACAGACGGAAAAAGAGGAATTCTTTTTTAAAAAAGGGGAAAAGGGGAATATGGGAGAGTGTGAAGACGCAATTTAATTTGAAATTAATCGATTTTAAATACGGATTCACGAAATTAGAAATTGTTCAGTTTCAAACGTTATTAATTTAAAATTTTCTAAGCATAAAGCTTTAAGGTGAAATTATTCAATTGTTAATGTTCTCAATTAAAATGGTAAAATTTTTTTTGGTTTTAAATTTCAATTTTAAAAGCTCCATTGTCATTAAGATTGAAACTGAGTATAGCGAGCATCTAAGAAAAACAGAAAAAGAAGTCGATTAGTAGCATTTTTCTTCCAAAAAGTCGAAAAAATCGCACAATCCGAGCCCTGAGAGAGATGAATATTCGACAAAAACTATGGAATATTCTACTCGATTATTTCAATTTTCAAATAAAAAATTAATATCAAGCAACAAAAAAACGAATTTTCAACAAAATAGTTCAATTTCCGTCTGGAATACTTAATCTTTCAGTTAAAAATATTAATTTTTAACACAAAAAAAAAGAACGTTCAATAAAAGAGTTATATTTTCATCTGGAATAGTTCATCTTTCACTTTAAAAAATTAATTTTTAAGAAAAAAAAAGGCATGTACAACAAAATAGTTGAATTTTCAACCAAATTAATGAACTATTAATTTAGTTCGCATTTAATGAAGAACGAGAAAACAGGGAAAAGGGGAAGTTTCTTCAGAACAGGAGAAAAGAATTCTTTAAAAAATGGAGGAAAAGGGAAATAGGGGGAAGAGTATGAAGACTGCAACTGAATTTGAAATTAATCGGTTTTAAATACTGATTCTCAAAAGTAGAAATTGTTCTGTTTCAAATGCTATTAATTTAAAGTTTCTAAGTATAAAACTTTGAGGAGAAATTATTCAAATGTTAATATTCTCAATTAAAATGGTACACTTTTCTCTGGTTTCGAATTTAAAATTTAAAAGTTCCACTGTTATTAAGTTTGAAAATAAGTATAGTAAACTTCTAAGATAAACGAAAAAAAGTCGATTAGTCGCATTTTTCTTCAAAAATTCAAACAAATCGCACAATCTCAGCCCTGAAAAAGAAAAAGTGAAATAAATATTAAAAAATGACTTACCCGTTCATACGGTCCTGAACAAGCAGAACGGGTTAAGCAAAATACCAGGGGGTGGGGGAGGGGTCGATCGAACTCATCAAGGAGGGCGCCACTTCGCCGGCAACTCGTTATATTTTTTGGAAGATATCTAGGCAGGTAACATCCTAAATTCGAGGGGGAAAAAAACCAAAAAAAAAATTCAAAAGTGAAACTGAAAACAGCAAAAACAAATCCTCTTCACTTACTTCATCGCGAATTAAATTCGGGATTGTTCCAACTAGTTGTATCGACAGGGTTGAACTCAATTTTGGTGCCGGGATTAGTACAAATCACCAGTCGAGTAATTAGACTATGAATCATACAGTGGAATTAGCTACATAGCAGGAAATTCTGAAATCAAGGAAATAATTTAAAAAAAGTGTTAGATTAAAAAATTGGCAAAGTGGCTCAATAAATCTGAAAATTTTCTGAAAATGTAAAGGTTGGAGCTATTCAGAATGAGTTTCAATTGGACTTGTAAGCTGAAATGAAAAGTATTGAATTTGTAATATCTACAAATAGGTAGAATTATTTATTTGTACTTTTACATTCCATCACAGTGACTTCACGCGACATACGTGCATAATTGTGTAATGCTAAATATTTCATCCAAAATGTTTCCATAAAAGTTTGAAATCAGGGTGTCTACTCAAACCCTGGAAAAAATTCCCTGACAATTCCAGGTTTTTTCCAGGTATCTCAAGATTTTTCAGGTATAATTTTTCATAGTAGGGAACTATTAAAGTATTTCGCATTTTTTAAACAATCGACTCGGAATATGTGTAACATTTGGCGAGTTTATTATAAATGTCTTTTTTTATCTTTTTAAATATCAAAATGTGTAAAAATAGTACTATTCATATGTGAAGTGAATTTTCTTTTATTTGTGAAAGTAGCTTTATTAAAGCAACAGCAATTTCTTAATGGTAACAGATTCTAGAGATTTAATTAATATATTTAATTTAAAAAGCTTTACAACATTAAATTACTACATATTCTTAAATATATTATCACCATCGAATAATTAACCAAATAATACTTAAAATATAATTAAACATTTCTTAAATTTGTTCCTTGGTTACATAAATTTGAATAATAATTAAAAGAAATTTTTATTTTACCTTCATATACTTAAAAGTCAGTGCATATTTGATGAAGGTAAAATAAAAATTTGTTTTAATTATTATTCAAATTCATGCACTTAAGGAACAAATTTGAGAAATGTTTAATTATATTTTAAGTATTATTTGGTTAATTATTCGATGGTGATAATATATTTGAGAATATATTGTAATATAATGTTGTAAAGCTTTCTGAATTAAATATATTAATTAAATCCCTAGAATCTAGTACAATTAAGAAATTGCTGCTCCTTTAATAAAGCTACTTTCAAAAATAAAGAAAAAGTTAAATTTTCAGTTAAAAAAAAATTAATTATCAAACAAAGAAACAAGATTAAACAAAAATAGATGAACTTTTAACTAAAATGATGGAATATTAAACTGAAATAGTTAAATTTACAGTAAAAAAATTAATTTTCAACCAAGAAAAAAACAATGTTTAACAAAATAGTTCAATTTAAACCAAAGAGATGAATTTTCAAATAAAATTATGTATCTTTAACTGAAATAGTTGAAATTTCAACCAAAAAGATCAATTTTCAACCAAGGAGATTAACTTCTACCAAAAAAAATAATTTTCAACAAAATACATGAATTTTCAACTAAGAAAGATAAATTTTCAATCAAAGAGATGAATACTCAACAAAAATGATGGAATATTCTACTGGATTAGTTGAATTTTAAGTTTGAAAAAATCATTTTCAACAAAATAATTAAATTTTCAACTGGAATATTAATCTTTCGGTTAAAAAAATTAATTTTTATTAAAAAAATAGCATTTTCAAAAAAAAGTTACATTTTTAACGAAAGAGATGAATTTTCAATTAATATGATAAATCTTCAAACAAAAAATTAATTTTTAACCAAGAAAAAAACAATGTTTAACAAAATAGTTCAATTTCAACCAAAAAGATGAATTTTCAATTAAAATTATGAATCTTCAAACAAAAAAGTGCATTTTTAACAAAAGAGTTTTACTTTCAATCAAGTAATTGAATTTTCAACTGAAACGATTAATCTTCATCAGGAATATTTACATTTTCAACTGCAATAGCTGAAGTTTCAACCGAGAAGATTATCTACCAAAAAAGACGAGTTTTCAACAAACACATGAATGTTATGCTAAAAAATGATGAAGTTTTACCAAAAATTGAGCAGTTAAATTTTTTGTAAAAAAAAAATAATAATTTTTCTATCAAAGAGATGAAGTTTTAACAAAAATGATGGAATATTCAACTGGAATATTTCAATTTTCAGTAAAAAAAATTTAATTTCAACCAAACAAAAGACAATTTTCAACCAAACTGATGAATTTTTAACTAAAATCATGAATCTTCAACTGGAATAGTTGAATTTTAAACCAAAGAGATGAATTTTCACATAAAATTATGTATCTTTAACTGGAATAGTTGAAATTTCAACCAAAAAGATCAATTTTCAACCAAGAAGATTAGCTTCTACCAAAAAAGACGAATTTTCAACAAAATACGTGAATTTTCAACTAAAAAAGATAGATTTTCAACCAAAAATAGAATATTTAAATTTTCAGTAAAAAAATTAATTTTCAACCGAAGAGATGAATATTCAACAAAAATGATGGAATATTCTACTGGATTAGTTGAATTTTGAGTTTGAAAAAATAATTTTCAACAAAATAATTACATTTTCAACTGGAATATTAATCTTTCACTTGAAAAAAATTAATTTTTAATAAGAAAAAAAGCACTTTCAACAAAAAAGTTACATTTTTTACCAAAGAGATGAATTTTCCATTAACATGATAAATCTTCAAACAAAAAATTAATTTTTAACAAAATAGTTTAACTTTCAACCAAGTAGTTGAATTTTCAACCAAAAAAATATTAATTCTCAACAGAAAATGTAATTGTTGATATTTCAAACGAAAAAGATTTTAATTATAAATAAAAAACATTTCAATTCAACAGAAAAGAGTCATTTTCAACAAAAAATAGAATAGTTAAATTTTTCAGTTAAAAAAATTAATTTCCAACAAGAAAAAACGAAATTTCAACAAAGTAGTTAAATCCAGTAATATAAAGCTACTTTTACAAATGGAAAAATACTGTTATTCAATTTTATATTACGATTAGAAAAAAATGTAGACACACTCTCGAAGAAATTCCCTGACTTTCAAAAAATTCTCTAATATTTCCAGGTTTTTCCAGATACATAAAAATACCCTGACAATTCCTGGTTTACCAGGTAAGTAGACACCCTGGAGATTATCTATTCTATTTAAAAAAATAATAATTATTAACTATAAAAATCGCATGTGATGCTCAAGTAAATATTATAAAAATAATACTGGATCAAAAATATTGAAAAGACTGAATCTAACATTCATTTCTTTTCCTTTTTGCCTTGAGTGTGCACTTTACCTCCCCACTTCTTTACAAATTCTGAGACAGCGAACTTTCTTTGACAGCCTTTGTAGTTCATGTACCGTATCTTTCCAAATATGGCTCTTTCCTTCCAGCCTTGATCATGAATTCCACAAACTGACCACATACAGCCTGGAAAAAATTACATAACTGTAATCAAATGTAAATGTAACAACACAAAAAAATTCGTTTTAATATAAGGGGCCGTCCATAAACTACGTTGCAAATTTATGGGCATGCAAAGGTACAGTTTTTTTTTTCTTTTTTCAATAAACCTTCTTTTTCTCCTGTTTTCAAGAAACTTCCCCTTTATCTTGTTTTTCCGCTTGAATGCAAAGTGAACTAATAGAACCCAATAAGAAAATTCGACTATTTTCGGTTGAAAGTTAATTTTTTTATTGAAAAGCCTACTATTATATTTTTGGTTGAGAATTAATCCTTTTTTTCGGTCAAAAAATCAACTATTTTCTTGAAAGATCATTTTTTTTTTTTTAACTCATTTTTTTCGTTGAAAATTTAAATGTTTTGTTAGAAAATCGTTTCATTTTTGGTTGAAAATTAATGTTTTCAACTGCAAATTTTATTATTTACATTTTTGGCGTAAAATCTATCTTTTTTAGTTAAAAATTCAACTATTTCATTGCAAATTCATATTTTCTAATTAAAAATTGATCATTTTTAGTTGACAATTCAAGTATTTGGTTGAAGATCCGTCTTTTTGGTAGAAAATTGAACTTTGTATTTGATAGAAACTTAAACTATTTGGTTAAAAATTAACTTTTTTGTTGAAAATTTATATTTTCCAATTTAAAGGTAAACTATTTTCTAAAACATTGCACTTTTTAGGTTGAAAACTTAAATTCTTTTTTGAAAATTCGTCTTTTTGGGTAGAAAAATCAACTATTTAGTTGAAAATGCAACTGTTTTTGGTTGAATTTTAATCTTTCTGTTTGGAAACTCGACAATTTGGTTGAAAATGCATTTTTGTAGGTTCGAAAATACAACTATTTTGTTAAAAATTCAACTATTTGGTTGAAAATTCGTCTTTTTTGACAGGTAATTTTTGGTTGAAAATTGAATATTGATCTTTTCTAATGAAAATTCAACTATTTGGTTGGAAATTTATGTATTTCTTTAAAAATTTGTCCTTATTAGTTTAAAGAGAAACTACTTGGTTTAAAGTTTAACTACTTTGTTGAAAATTCATTTTATTAGTTTAAGATTCATCTCTTTGGTTAAAAAATATGAAGATTCATCATTACAGTTGAAAGCTCGACTGTTTTGTAAAAAAATCGCCTTCTTGGCTTAAAAATTAAACTATTTGATAGAGACTTAAACAACTTGATAGAAACTTATACTATGTGGTTGAAAATTATCTTCTTTGTTGAAAATTCATATTTTCCGGTTTAAAAATCAACTCATTTCTGAAAAATTGAACTTCTTAACATGAAAACTTAAACCGTTTGTTGAAAATTCGTATTTTTGGGTAGAAAGTTAATCTTTTTGGTGAAAATTCATCTATTTTGTTGAAGAATCAACTACTTTGTTAAAAATTAGTCTTGAATTAAATTCAACTGGTTGAAAATTCGGTTTTTTGTTGTTGAAAAAGTAATTTTTAAATTGAAAATTTAACTATTTCATTTTTGGTTGTAAACTCATATTTTTTAGTTCAAAATTCAACTATTTTGTTAATGTCATCTTTTCTCATCAAAAATTCAAATGTTTTGTTGAAAATTCCTCCTTTTTGATTGAAAATTCATCTTTTATGGTAATAAAAGTCATCTTTCTTGGTTGAAAATAAACTATTCGGGTTGAAAATTCAAGTGTCTTCAAAAAAATTCGCCTTTTTGGTTTCAAAATAAGTTGTAAATTCAACTATTAGATTGAAACTGCAACTCTTTTGTTAAAAATCTAATTATATTATTGAAAATTCAACTATTTTGTTAAATTCATCCTTTTTAGTGAACAATTTAACTTTTTTCTTGAAAATGCGTCTCTTTTGCTTAAATGTTCAATTATTTGGTTGTTAATGCAACAGTTCTGTTAAAATATATTTCGACTTGAAATCTTAAGAATTTCAAGCGTTAAATACTGAATTCAATATAGTATCAACATTAATTTTAATTAAAAGAATTTATTCCCCTATTATTCAAAAACTATGTTACTTTACGGGGGGAGGGTAAGACAAAACTGCGGCTGTCAACAAGGGGGACGGAGGATCAAAAATAGTCAAAATTATTAACATAGTTTATGAACGGCCCCTAATTTGAAAGCCTTAGAAGCAAATTTTTTTTCAAGAAACAAATTTTTGAATTATTAATTTCTTAAATTGTAATAAATATGAACGAACCAACGTATCCATTTGGATCACGACCATCCATGCTGTATCTATCATTTAAATAAATGGCCCATTTTAATGCATCCTCGGGAGTTTCGGTCCACTCAAGAATTTTTTTGGCCCAATACATTCTGAGAAATCCGTGCATTTTTCCATGTTGCACTAACTGATTTTGAGCTGCGTTCCACAAGTCATCGTGTGTTAGAGATTTTTCGAATTGCTCCAGACTGTAGATATATTCTCGTTTATCTTTTCTATAAAAAAATGATAATATTATTTTTTAAACTTATATTTTCTAAGAGACGGTGGCAGGGAACAAAAAACGCAAATTTTCTTAAAATGAGGACGGGAAATCTAAGGCTTTTTAAATCAATATGAATCGACAAAAATGTTTGAAAACTGCAGTAAAAAATAGGAAATAAATTTTTTAAATACTTAACATGATGGGACCAGAAAAAATAAAGGAAATAGAATAAATAGAAACCAAACTGTGGCGCCACTAAAGTAGCAAAGTTCAAAAAGACTATTCTTATTCCTAATTTTCATTTTTAAAATAAGTTTAATATCCATTTTGCTTTGGAAATAAGCTCTCGTGTGCCAACTTTAAGATATATTCTTTTTATTCTAGGAAAAAGTTGCAAGGCAAGCTTCCAAACAAAAAATCTTAAATTCAGTAAATCGACTTATATTGCTCGTTTTACGAATCAGAGATTCAGATTTTATTGCAGGATGTCTACTAATTTTCGACCTCCAAATTCCCAGTTATTTCCCGCTTGTATATATCAAATCTCTCGATGGTGGACCTTTTCAGTTGATTATTCTGATCAATTTGTCATGCATAATATGGGAAATATAAACAAAAATTGATATTTTTCATAAACATATCTTTAGTTAATTATTTTTAGTATTCTCGTCGGTAAATAATTATTACATATAATTTTTAATTAATTAATTATCAATTATTTACGAGTAATTACAAATAACTATTTTGAATCTTTTATTATGACAGTTTAATTATAATTACATGTGTTTCTAACGTAGTTATTGTAAAATTTACTCAGTATTAATATAAATACTTTTTATAGTAGATTTTTCTAATAACTCTTCAATAATTAATCAATAAACGTTAATATCAAAGCAATTAAAAACGATATCTAAATTTTGGTTCGAAATCTTTAAAAATCTACACTTTGTTTGAAACTTTTTGAAATCTTTAAAAATCTACACTGTGTTTAAAACTTTTTGAAATCTTTAAAAGTTTTATATTATTTTTGAATCTTTCAAAAATGTATAAATATCTCTTCAAATTACTGAAATTTTTTCTAAAAAGTTGTAATTTTGCAAAATTGAACAATTTGCCTTAAAATATTGTACATATAATCTTTTTAAAACTTTATGAAATCATTTGAAATATTTTAAAATATTTTTCAAAATATTTTGAAATCTTTGCAAATTTTAAACTATTCTTTAATTCATTTTAAATTTTACGAGAAACTTGATTGTGGGTATCAGTAATTTCTTCGTATTTTCCCTCAAATAAAAAAAAAATCTGCGCCATTAAAAAAATTGCCGTAAAATCTTTTGAATTATCTTTTGTCAATTTTGGAAATTTTTGAAATATTTTTAAATGTGAACTTTTTGTTCGAAATCTTCACAAATTTACATTCTCTTTTATATTTCATTTAATCGTTTCAAGCTTGCAATTACTTTTTAAATATTTTTAAAACTTCAAAATATCTCTTAAACTCAATGCATTTTTTTCTAAAATTTTGTAAGTTTGTAAAATTGAAAATCTTTGCTTTAAAATCTTCTAAATTCTTTTTTGAAATTTTAGGAAATCGTTTGAAGTGTTTTGAAATCTTTTTTAATTTTCTCTTAAAATTATTTTTTTTTGTTTTAAATCATAAATCTAAATAGCTTTTGAAATAATTACGTTTTCCTACGATTTTTTAAATCCTAAACAATTAAAGAAATTTTCTTAAGATCTTCCTGATTCTTTTTCGACATACTTTGAAATCTTCAAAACTTAAAAGTAATTCTTTAAAATAAAACTTAAATCATTTCAAACTTTCCCAGAAAGTGTATACACTTCGTAAATTCAGATATCCTAAGTTTTGGTCCATAATTTTATTTTTCTTGTCTCTTTAAATAGTGTGAAAAAGTTTAGAAACTATAGCGTGATAGTAAAAGGTTAAGAACAGAAATATTTCTCGCTATTAAAAAATAATTTACGAATATAATTTGCTCTTTTATCAATAATTGTTAGCATCATTTAGAAATAAATTTCATCATGAAATTAAATAACTTACATATTTTGACATTTTGATTTACAAAATTGATGGCGCAATAAAATTCGTAATCCTTATTAATAGATAAAAAAATTAAAAACAGTCCCTAAAAGTCACATTCACGCAGTGTCTACAACTTTTTAAGAAAAGGATAAACATTAAAATTTATTTATCTTGTTATTACGATTGATAATTTAATCACATTTTCCCAACCTTTAAATGTGACTCCTGGCTCGAATTTTAATTCGTAGTATAACCCTGCATTAGTTCTATGAATATTATCTTAGTCATTTTTATTAGTATATTATAAATATTAATTGATATAATAAAAGGGTGACCGAAAACATTCATTCTCAAAATTCCGGGACTTTTTCCTTATTTTATCCTGGCCAATTTTTATTTCCCCTGACCATTAATATTCAAAGACCAGCATTTTAATCTAGTAAAATTAAAAAAAAATTAAAATCTTTTATAAAAGGAATAAGACGATTTCAGATTAAAATTTCAAATGTATTTTTTTTAATCAGAAAGAAGACTTTTCAATCCAAAAGGACGAATTTACAACAAAATAATTAAATGTTCAACAAAACAATTGAATTTTTAAGGGAGTATTTGAATTTTCTATTCACAAAGAAGAATTTTTAAGCAAATAGTCGAATTTTTAAATAAAAAGGATTAAACTTCAACCAAAAACAGTTACATTTTCAATCAAATAGTTAAATTTGTTAACTAAAAAAGTCTAATATTTTAGAAAATAGTTAACTTTTAAACACAAAAAGACGAATTTTCAACAAATGAAGTTAATTTTCAATAAAGAAAGATGCATTTTTAACCAAATAGTTAAATTCGCAACAAAGAAAATTAATTTTTAACCGAACAGTTGCAAGAGAGACGAATTTTCAAGAAAATATTTTAACTTTTAACCAAATAGTTGAATTTTTAACCTAAAAAGATGAATTTCCAACAAAATCGTTACATCTTTAAGCCAAAAAGACGAATTTTTTAGAAGACAATTGAATTTTTAACCCGAAAAGTGGAATTTTCAACAAAAAGATGAATTCTCAACGAAAAATGTAATCGTTGATAAAACAACGAATTTTTAATAAAATAGTTAACTTAATAGTTAAAACTTTAATAGTTAAATAGTCGAACTTTTTATTACAAAAATTTAATTTTCATCAAAAATATGAATTCTTAACGAAAAATGAAATCGCTGATATTTGAACAAAAAAAAAACAATGAATTTTCAACAAAATAGTTCAATTTTCAACCCAAGGGTTGAATTTTCAACAAGATAGTGTTCTATTTTAACCAAATAGTTAAATTTTTTAACCTATAAACATAAATCCTTAACAAAAAATGTAACAGTTGATATTTCATCCAACAAAGATGAAATTTATACCAAAAGAGATTAATTTTAAAACCAAAAAGACGAATTTTCATCTGAGGAGATAAACCTTCTACTAAAAAAAGACAAATTTTAAAAAACAAATAGTTGAATTTTCAACTAAAAGAAGTAATCTTTCAACCAAAAACGTAACAGTTACATTTTCAGTGAAAAAAATTATTTTTAAACCAAAAAGAAAAAAAGAATTTTCAACTAAAATTATGAATCTTCAACTGAAATGTTTAAATTTTCAATTAAAAAAATAATAATTTTATAGCAGTTTCATTTTTGTCCATAAGAAAGAAAATTTCTACTGAAACAGATTAATTTTTACACCAAAAGGACAAATAAAAAAAAATAGTCGAATTTTCAACCAAGAAATATTTCAGTTGAATTTTCAATATTAAAATATGAATTTTCAACAAAAAAGTTCATTTTCAAACAAGATGAATTTTTAACAAAAAAAAGATGACTTTTGAATGTTTAACCCAGGAGCATGAATTTTCAACAAAAATGTTGAATCTTCAACCAAAATGAATGAATTTTTAACAAATAGTTGAATTTTCAACCAAATAATGATGAATTTCTAACAAAATTATTGAGTTTTGAACTAAATTATAAAAATTTTAATTTGAAGTGTAATCTCAGGAGGGAGAACCTAAAAAAATAGAAATGGAAATACGAGGCAAATAAACTCCTAACAAGAATCTTATAGCAGGGTGGCCACAAACTTCATTTTCAAATTCTCTAACTTTTCCCCGACAAATTTTTCAAGAATTTTGAGCTTATAACATTTTCAACACAGAATCTTTTATAAACGGAATAAAACAATTTCAAATTAAAATTTCGAAATTTCAAATATATTATTTTTGACAGTTATTTAAAGTGCCTCTTATAGAAATTACCTGACTTTTGCAAGCTTTTTTTCAAAAGCCCTAACTTTTCCCTGATTTTCTCTGACTTCCAGGTTTCCCCTTACTTACAGCCACCCTGAATAAACAATAAAAATAATTTTCTGATCAATTTATGAAAAAAATACTTTACCGATGAGCATCGAGGGTGTCGATTGCCCACTGATATGCTCCTTTGATGGAATCATAGTGTTCGTTGTAAAAGCAGAAATTATCTCCAAGCTCGCTTCGGATGATGGCTTCTTCCATAAAAGCCTCAATTGATTCTTTATGTTTCTTTTTGAATTTTTTTGCTTCCAAAATGCATCTTTGAACCGATATCATTCCAAAATGAAACCAGGGTGACAAATTGCTCAAAGCATCGATGGTTGGATCGTTTCGTTTGGTATTGTAAAGATCCAAACGATCTTTTAAAAAAGATTCAAGTTCCAAAATTCCACCTTCGTAGCCTGGTTTGGCCCAAATGACTTCATCCACGGATCTATCAACCTTTAAGACTTTTAATGCTGTTTTCCAATCAGTTTTTTCAAAATTCTCTTTACTCGTGTGAGGATGTTTTATAACTGGTGGATATGGCGTTAAAAACTCGTCTAATTTTGAATTTATTTTGTTGCGAATTGTACGTGCTGAATATTCTTGTTTGTCTGAAGTAACCCAGCAAGGCACAATATTATGAGCATCCACCTATATGAGACAAACAGTATCTTTTTAATATGATATAGGATAGAGTTTTCATAACACATAAATAATTATATAATCACCTGACAAAGAGGTACATTTTTTGGAAGATTATTTTTCAAATCATTGACCCAAAACATCGGCAATCTCAAAGGAAAAAAGTCGGTAACGACAGCTCCCATTTTGTACTTTTTCACAAATTCCAAAATCGCAGAATTTGGCTCGCCATGTAAAAGAGTAAAATTAATGTTCAGAGATTTTAACTCTGTTTCAACTTCTTCTAAACCCTTCATGAGAAATTTGTAGTGACGAATTGTTGCATCAAGGAACTTTGGTAAAATACAAAAGCAGACGTGAAGAGGCACTTTGTTCTTTAAAGCTGTTTTTTGAGCAAAGAGAAGGGCCCAATTATCTGAAAAATATGTTTCTAATTAAATAAATTTCTTGCGATTGTTATTAAATTTTTTTTTAATTATTATTTACCTTGTACTCTAGAATCTCGAAACATCCAATAAACAATTCCATTGCAGTTTTTAGCAACTTCATCAAGTTCTGTTAGGATTCTGATCCTTTTCTTGTTAAACTTAAAATCCAAGACTGATTCTCCTGTCTGAAAACCATTAAAATTTTTGTAAATATTTAAATAACCTTTTTTAGAAAGATCTAATATAGAAACCAAGAATCTTCATTCTTACATTTTTTCTATCTTCTTCTATTTCTTCAATCAAACTTGACGTCCGAGCTTTTTTTGCTTGACTTGATGAACTCATTTTGTAATATGTAATTGAATTGTTCCCACTAGAGCTGAGCTTGAAGAATAAGGTCTAGAAGTTTCATTGACTGTCTGGAAAATATAAATGTTAGATAACCAATTTAAAATAAGAATTTTTATTATTCACTGCAGTTTTCGCAATTGAACGATTAAAAATTGAACAATTTCAAGTTTTTAAACTAAACCAATTACCGTTTAATATTATGTACTGGAGTTTACGTAACCTTTATATTATTTTTGTATGTGGCACCGAATGAATATTTTATTTACAGGGTGACTGCAAAACTTCATTTTCCCTGACTAGTTTTTCATTTTCTCTGAACAATTATATTTGAAGGCGAAAATTCTAATAGTGTAACATTTTTAATACAGACTCTTTTATAAATGAAACAAAACAAATTTAAATTTATAAATTTTTAATTTATTATTCTCAGGGATCACAGCCTAATTTATTTTAAAAAGTGACTAATTTCTAACCGAAAAAGTGACTGAAAGTGACTAAAAGAATTAAAAGAATTCAAATAAATTGGAAAAAATTTTAAAATCCGAAAATTACGTTGTATTCAGTAAAATTTGAGTGAGTTTAGAGAAATTTAAGGGTAATGAGAAGAATCTGATGCAATTCATACAAATTCAAAGTGAATTGAAACAAAAATTAATTGAATTGAAAAAATTTCAAAAATATGAAAAAATTCCTAAGTATTCAAGGTGAGTTTAAAAGATTTCAGGATGAATTAAACAAAACCTTAAAAAAATCCATTTCATTGAGTAAATTTAAAAGACTTCAAGTGAATTAAAAACAAAATCAAGAAAATTCCGAATTCAAAAGAATTTAAAAGCAATCAGGATAAATTATTAACTCATAAAATACCTTAGAATCTTTTTAAATATCTTAAAAACTTATAGATCCTGTAAAATCGTTCCACGTCTTTCCAAGTTCTCAAGAATACCTTGGAATCATCTAAAGTACCCTAAAATATTTAAAATCCTTTGAAATACTAATAATCTACTGAAACTATTTGAAATTTCCTAGGAATCCTTTAAAATACCATTAATTATTTCAAGTCCTTTACAATCTTTTGAGAATCCTTCCAATTCCTTAAATCTCGTGACAATTCTTTGGAATATTTGAAAATACCCTAAAATATTTCAAATCCTGTGAAATTTTTTGAAAACCCTTGAATCTGTTTTAAATTATTTGGAATTTCGAAAATATCCTAAAAGCTTTAAAATCCTTTGAAGTCTCTTTGAATTATTGAAATATATTAAAAATTCCTTGGAATCTTTTAAAATATCCTAAAATCTTCGAAATTCTTTAAAATTCTTGGAAATACCTTAAAATATTTAAAAAGCTTGGAAATCCTACGAAATCCTTAAATTCTTGTAATTAAATTCTTTGAAATCCATTAATATATTATAAAATCCCGTGAAATTACATGAAATCTGATGGTATTTCTTGAAATCCTGGAAAAATTATTAAAATACCTTGAGAGTTTTGAAATCCTCGGAAATTTTATAAAATCCCTTGAAAACATTTGAAATATCTTATAATCTTATAGGTCCTGTAAAATGATTCGATATCTTCCGAAACTCTAGGAAGTTCTTTACACCCGCATGAAATTTTGTTTAAACCTCTTAAAATCATTCAAATATTTGGAAATATCTTGACATTTTCTTAATCTTTTGTAAATGCCTTGGAATCTTTTAAAATCCCCTAAAATGTTTAAAATCCTTTAAAATCCTTTTAAAATATTGAAATCCCTTCAAATTATTGAAATAAATAAAAAAATCCTTGGAATTTTTTTAATTCCCTAAAATTGTTCAAATCCTTTGAAATGCCTTAAAACTTTTTAAAGATCTTGAAAATGTCTTTGAATGTTTTAAAATACCCTAAAATATTTAAAATCCTATACAATATTTTGAAATCCCTTCCAAGTCCTTGAAGCTCGTAAAAATTCCTTGGAATTTTTAAAAATACCTCAAATATTTTAAAGCCTTTGAATTTTTTGAAATTCCTTGTAACTTTTTGAAGCTTTTGAAAATTAAAATTTTCTAAATTCTTTAAATTGAAATCAGTTAGTTCTTGTGAAAAAAAATATTTCAACTCCATTAAAATAACATGAAATCCCGTGAAATTACATGAAATCTGGTGGTATTTCCTGACATCCTGGAAAATTTATTAAAATACCTTCTAGCAACTTTAAGACCACATGGAAAAAAAATTTTAATCCCTTAGAATCATTGTAAATTGCTTGAAAATTGTTAAATCTTTTGGAAACACCTTGGAATCTTTTAAATTACCCCAGAAATATTTCAAATCCTTTGACATCCTTTTGTAATTTTTGAAATTCCTTGAAACTTTTTAAAGCTCTTAAAATTTCCTTGGAAGTTTTAAAAACACCCTAAAATAATTACAATTCTTTGGAATACCTTCAAATTATAGACATCTATTAAAAATTCCTTGGAATTTTTTGAAATGCCCTTAAATACTTCAAAGCCTTTGGAATCTCTTGAAACTCTAAAAAAGCTCTTGAAAATTCATTTGGAGTTTTAGAAACACCATAAAATCATTCAAATATCTTTTGGAATACCTACAAATTATTTAAATCTATTAAAAATTCTTTGGAATCTTTTAAAGTATGTACCCTGAAATATTAAAAATACTTTGAAATCTTTTGAAATCTCTTGAAACTTTTTAAAGCTTTTTAACATTTCTTGGAAGTTTTAAAAATACCCTTAAATCCTTTGTATATATACCTTCAAATTATTGAAATATATTAAAAATTCCTTGGGCTTTTTAAAAATACCTCAAATATTTTAAAGCCTTTGAATTTTTTGAAATTCCTTGCAACTTTTTAAAGCTATTGAAAATTGAAATCTTTGAAATTCTTAAAAATCTTTGGAAATACTCTGAAATACTTAAAAATCTTTGAAATCAGTTAATTCTTGTGAACAAAAATCTTTAAACTCCATTCAAATAATATGAAATCCCGTGAAATTACATGAAATCTTGTGGAATTTCCTGACATCGTGGAAAATTTATTAAATAGCTTCTATCAAATCCTTTAAGACCACATGAGAAAAATTTTAAATCCCTTAGAATCATTCAAATTATTGTAAATTTCTTGAAAAATGTTCAATCTTTTGGAAATACCTTGGAATCTTCTAAAATACCCCAGAAATATTTCAATCCTTTGACATCCTTTGTAATTTTTTGAAATTCCTTGAAACTTTTTAAAGCTCTTAAAATTTCCTTGGAAGTTTTAAAAACACCCTAAAATAATTAAAATTCTTTGGAATGCCTTCAAATTATTGACATCTATTAAAAATTTCTTGTGATTTTTTTAAATCCCCTTAAATACTTCAAAGCCTTTGAAATCTCTTGAAACTCTAAAAAGCTCTTGAAAATTTATTGGAAATTTAAGAAAGACCATAAAATCATTAAAATATTTTTTGGAATACCTTCACATTATTTTAATCTATTAAAAATTCTTTGGAATCTTTTAAAATATGTACCCTCAAATATTAAAAATACTTTGAAATCTTTTGAAATCTCTTGAAACTTTTTAAAACTTTTAAAATTTCCTTCGAAGTTTTAAAAACACCCTAAAATAATTAAAATTCTTTGGAATACCTTCAAATTATTGACATATATTAAACATTCCTTGGAATTTTTTTAAATGTCCTTTAATACTTTAAAGCCTTTGAAATCTCTTGAAACTCTAAAAAGCTCTTGAAAATTTATTGGAAATTATAGAAAGACCATAAAATCATTAAAATATTTTTTGGAATACCTTCACATTATTTTAATCTATTAAAAATTCTTTGGAATATCTTTTTGTACTTGAACATTCAACTATTTGGTTGAAGATCCATGTATTTTGTTGAAAATTGAACTATTATTTTTTAAATTCATCTTTTTTGGAAAATTTAACTATTTTGTTGAAAAATTCGTTTATTTGGATAGAAAATTAATCTTGCTTGTTCAAAATTCATGATTTTAGTTGAAAATTAAATATTTTTTAAAAATTCGTCTTTTTTTTGAAAATTTAACTACTTCGTTTAAAGTTTGTTTATTTGAGTAGAGAATTAATCTTCTTTGTTGAAAATTCATGATTTTGGTTAAAGATTCAACTATTTTTGTACAAATTATCAATTTTTAGTTGAATTAAATTGATGGAAAACATATCTTTTTCAGTTGAAAATGCAAATATTTGCTTGAAGATTAATGTATTTTGTTGAAAATTCAACTATTTTTTGCAAGTTCAACTTTTCTTCAAATTTCAAATTTTTTGTTGCAAATTCGTGCATTTTGATAAAAAATAATCTTATTTGTTGAAAATTCATCTATTTCATTGAGGATTCAACTATTTTGTGAAAAAGTATTTTTTTGTTGTTGAATTCAGCTGGTTGAAAAAATATCTTTTTTAGTTGAAGATTTAACTATTTGGTTGAAAATTCATGTGTTTTGTTGAAAATTAAATTATTTTGTGAGTCATATTTTTGGGTCGAAAATTTAACTGTTTTGTTGAAAATTCGTCCTTTCGGATTGAAAATTCGTCTCCCTTTTCGAAAATTCAAGTTTTTGATGTTGAAAATTCATGTATTTTGTTAAAAATACAACTATTTTGTCAGAGTTTTTTATGCTGAAAATTCAACTGTTTCGTTGAGAATTCGTCCTTTTGGATTGAAAATTCGTCTCTCTTGGCTGAAGATAAACTTTATTCTCGAAAATTTAAGTTTTTGGGGTTGAAAATTCATTTATTTTGTTGAAAGTTTAACTATTTTGTTACAGTCATCTTTTTTATTTGAAAATTCAACTATTTGGTTGAAGATTCATGTATTTTTTTAGGTATTCAATTTTTTTTTAAATTCTTCTTTTTTTGTTGTTGAAAATTTAACTTTTTTGTTGAAAATTCGTCCATTTGGATAGAAAATTAATCTTGTTTGATGAAAATTCATCTATTTGGTTGAGGATTCAACTATTTTGTTAAAAAGTCTTTTTTTTCGTTGAATTCAGCTGGTTGAAAATGTATCTTTTTTAGTTGAAGATTCAACTATTTGGTTGAAAATTCATGTGTTTTCTTGAAAATTCAACTATTTTGTTAGCGTAATCTTTTTTGGTCCAAAATTTAACTGTTTTGTTGAAAATTCGTCCTTTCGGATTGAAAATTCGTCTCTCTTTTCTGAAAATTAACTTTATTCTCGAAAATTCAATTTTTTGTTGTTGGAAATTCATGTATTTTTTTAAAAATACAACTATTTTGTCAGAGTTTTTTTTTGCTGAAAATTCAACTGTTTCGTTAGAATCATCTTTTTTAGTTGAATGTTCAACTATTTGGTTGAAGATTCATGTATTTTTTTAATACTGCACTATTTTTTTTAAATTTATCTTTTTTTTTATTGAAAATTGAACTATTTTGTTGAAGATTCATGTATTTTTTGAATATTCAACTTTTTTTAATTAATTTTTTTGTGGAAAATTTAACTATTTTTTTGAAGATTCATGTATTTTTTTGAACATATAACTATATTTTTTAATTAATATTTTTATTTTTAAAGTTTAACTATTTTGTTGAAAGGTCGTTTATTTTGGTAGAAAGTTAATCTTGTTTGTTGAAAAATCATTATTTTGGTTGAAAATTCAACTATTTTGTTAGATTCATATTTTTCGGTCGAAAATTTAACTGCTTTGTCGAAAATTCGTCCTTTCGGATTGAAAATTCGTCTCTCTTTTCTGAAAATGATTTTTATTTTCGAAAATTCAAGTTTTTGGTGTTGAAAATTCATGTATTTTGTTAAAAATACAACTATTTTGTCAGAGTTTTTTTTTTACTGAACATTCAACTGTTTCGTTGAGAAATCTTCCTTTTGGATTGAAAATTCATCTCTCTTTTCTGAAAATGAATTATATTTTTCGAAAATTCAAGTTTTTAGGGTTGAAAATTCCACTATTTTGTTAGAGTAAATTCGTCTTTTTGGCTTTAAAATTCATCTATTTGGTCGAAAATGCAACTACTACAAACACTGAGAAAAATGGATTATACCCGGTAATAAAAAATATGTTACCGGATATAATTTCGACTATTAACTATGGGAAAGCGATCCAGATTATTAGGACTACAATCTATATATATATATATTAAGAAATATATATTACAGGATAATATCTTGGATTATAGAACTTTATAATCTCAGATAATAAAATCTATAATCCAAGATTTTAAAATCTAAAATTTTATAATGTATGCAAACGTATTTATAAACCGATACAAAATTTTGATAGACGAGCTCGGAAGTAGAACAGGAAACAAATTTCAATTTTTTAAAGACACAATAAGCAGGAAAGTGGCTATCGTAAGACTAAAAAACGAAAGTAAAGGAGGCTAAGTTTCTGTACTTGTACAAGTGGCAGTTATATGTAATGAAAAGAAATATAAATTTACCAATTTTCTAAATCTAAATCACGTGTGATTTAGCACTAATAATCATTTTATTATGAAGAATTTTTGTATCGGCATTAGGGTCTTATGAATATATTTAACTGGAAATTAAAACGTGCATTTCATAAAATAACTTTTATGAAATGCACTTTTAAATTAAATATATTCATAAGACCCTAATGCCGGTACAAAAATTTTTCACAATAATTTAAATAATTGGATCAATTGAATTCGACATTTTTTAAAAAACCAGTAAAAATGTCACAGAACAATCATTTTATAACTTAATTATCACTTGTTTCAATGCCAGCGGATGCATATGACACGCGCCACGATGCGACGTACCATCTGAGACTACACAGACGCCTGGATATTTAAAAATCTGATATGTTACAATTTAATGCCTGAAGATTATAAGAATTCAACATCTAATGATTATATTGGGTAACATATTCAATATCTTCATATATCAGAAAAATATGATCGATTATATGCGTTATATACTTTTATTCGGTGTATTATTCTGGAATTCTATTATCGAGTTTGTATAATCCATTTTCTCTCTTGAAAGAAAAAACAAATTTTTCTTTGAGAGAATGTAGAAATGTGTTAGGCGTTATGTAATGAAATGGATGATTAGATTCGAAATGAAATCGGCTGTATAAAGTAGTGATCGGAAAAGAAGAAAAAGAGGGGGGATGTAAAGTGGTCCAGTAGGTTGAATTTGGCTTAGGTCGTTTGGTTTAGTTTAGGAAGTCTGATGTGACCTTGGAACTGTTTCGTGATTCGAATAGAATAGAATATAGATATAGACTATAAAGGCATCAGAACTTCTAATATTTGACTAGTGACTATGATTATTACAAGTAAGTAAGTAAGTAAGCCCTGCGGCGCTCAGTCAAGGTCTTCGCATCGCATCGCATCGCATCGACTTACGTTTTACCGTGACACATATTGGGCCAGCCTCTTGGGCCTGAACTTGAAGTGCCTCCAAGAGAGAGAGAGAGAGAGAGAGAGAGAGAGAGAGAGGATAAGAGAGCCGATGACAATGAGCGACCATGAAAAGCCTTACTTGCTTGCTTGCTACTTTTACTCTCTGTCTGTCGCAAAGATTAAATTAAGATAGAAACGCCTTTCAAAAATTAAAAAAAAACCCAAAACCTTGGCCACACAAACCATCAATTGCAGTTTAACAATATTATTCAAATTTAAACAACTAGAACCAGGGATGGGAAGTAACTAGTTCCTTTTAACCAGTTACAGTATTCAGGATGTCTACTAGGGCATATCGAAAACATTAAATATTTTGCTATTGCCGACCCGGATAAACCGCAAAAAATTCATATTGGTTCCACATATATACCTGGTTAGTATAGACCCAATGGAAAAATGTCTTGTGTTCGTGCGTTCATGTTAAAGTAACCGATAATCATAAAATTCACGAAACATCCCAGGCGGAAATATTATATGTAGTTTATATATGGTGTGACGTATTATATATAATATTCATTTGTTTTATACATTTTATATACAAAACAAATGAATATTATATATAATACTTCACAGTATATATAAACTATATATAATATTTCCGCCTGGGATTAGATATTTTTAACTATTACAAGCTCAAAAATGCTAATTTCTGATCCGGATAAGCCATTGTATCCAAGACGTTGTATCCACATATATATCTACTTAGTTATAGACCCAATGGAAAATTTTCCTGTGTTCGCGCGTTCATGTTAAAGTAACAGATAATCATAAAACTCGCAAAACATTAGATTTTTAACTATTGCAGTCTCTAAAATGGTTATTTTGGATCCGGATAAGCAATAAAAAATGCATATTGTATTCATATGCTTAGTATATAGACCACATGGAAAAATGTCCTTTGTTCTCGCACTCATGTTAAAGTGACAGATAATAATCGTAAAATTCAGGAAGTGTTAGGCATACTTAACTATTTCAGCCCAAAAACGGTTATTTCTGATGACACTGATAATCGTGAAATCCACGAAATATTATATATTTTTACCACTACAAGTTCAAAAATGGGTATTTCTGCCCCTTTATTTCAATAGAATATGCATTTGTTACCGCTTGTGCGGATCAGAAATAACCGTTTTTGGACTCGTAATAGTTAAGTATGCCTAACACTTCCTGAATTTTACGATTATTATCTGTCACTTTAACATGAGTGCGCGAACAAAGGACATTTTTCCATGGGGTCTATACTAAGCATATGAATACAATATGCATTTTTTATTGCTTATTCGGATCAGAAATAACCATTTTTGAGACTGGAAAAGTTAAAAATCTAATATTTTGCGAATTTTATGATTATCTGTCACTTTAACATGAACGCACGAACACAGGACATTTCTCCATTTGTTCTATGCTTAGCAGGTATTGTACTTGAATACAACATGCATTTTTACGGCTTATCCGGATCAGAAATGACCATTTTTGAACTTGTATTAGTTAAAATATCTACGATTTTGTGAATTTTACGATTATCTCTCAGTTTAACATAAACGCGCTAAAATAGGACATTTTTCCATTTGGTCTATAATTACCAAGTGATATAATATACATTTTTTTAAGCTTCTTCGGATCAGAAACTACCATTTTTGAACCTATGGCGTTGAGAAACCTATTATTATTCCCTATTTTGACACATAACGACCTTTTGCGAAATGAAGACATTTTTTTAAAGACTTATATTTTTCGCGAGTTATTTTGGCACCCACCAGAAACTTTTTAGCCCTAGCCAAAAACGAAAGCATAATATTTAATTTTTTTCGATACTGTGAGGGAATTTAAGGAAATCCGGGAATTGTCCGGGAATGGAAAAATCCGGGAAAAGTCGGGAATTGTCCGGGAATGGAAAAAATTCCGGGAAAATCCGGGAATGGTCCTTGATTTTATCTTTGATGCGGGAAGTGCATATTATTTCCTTATCATTTATAATTTTTTATTGTTCCTTTGAGCAACTTGCTCTACTTTTTCTTACTTGAAATGTCACAGAATCTCATGGGCAAAATTTAGTAGACACCCTGCTCTACTGTTCCAGTTGAATATTACATTATTTTAGTTGAGAATTCATCTCTTTGGTTGGACATTATTTTTTTTAGCTACAAATTTAAGTATTCAGTTTTTGGTTGACAATTTATCTTTTTTCGATGAAAATTCGTCTTTTTTTATCGAAATTAATCTTCCTGGTTGAAAAATAATTTTTTTGGTCGAAAATTCAATTATTCTAGTTAAATATTCATCATTTTAATTGAAAATTGATCTTTTTTGTTTAAAATTTAACTATTACATTTCGAAGATACATAATTTTAGTTTAAAATTCATCAGTTTAATGGAAAATTAATTTTTTCAACTGAAAATTTAACTATTCCATTTTTTGTTGAAAAATGATATTTTTTATATCACTCTGAATGGATTTCCAACGACCTAAGTATATCCAATTTTTTAAAATAAATTCTTGAATGGCAGAAATTATTGAAAAATCATTGAAAATGATTTAAAAGTATAACATTTCTTATGAAAAGGTTGTTTTGTTCTTTTCGACATGTAAAAATAAATGTTTAATCTTTCCCCTATTTTCCCCTTTTTCGTGAGAAAAGTACCCTATTTCCCCTTTTTTGAGCTCGTTTCGCGCTGTGATCCCTGGGTAGTAATTATGTAAAGTTAACTAACGTAATTTGTTAAAGAATTTATTATTTTTTTAAATAATATTCTCTTTGAATAATGCTAGAAAGTTGCGGTGTTTTTTCTGAAATTGTTAACTTTTTGTCCACTTTTTACTCACTGAGATAATAGTTAATGCAAGTTAGAAAACAATTTATTATTGTTTATAACTTTCTTATCTTAGAGTAATGCTAGAAAGTTTCGTGTTTTTCTGAAATTTTAAATTTTTCTTTCAATTTTTACTTAATAACAAATAATAATATTAATTTAAACAAAAGGCTCTCAGTAATTACATTCAGGAAAATTCACATTTAATAAAATCCATATAGAAAATTTGAAGAATACTTCAAATATCTGTTACATTTCAGAAAAATATAATTACAAAAAAGAAAGAGATTGTTTAAAAAATAATCCTCTCTAATTTGTGTATATTATTTCTTCGTGAATAAGAAGCCAAAGCAAAGTAAAAAATTTCAGAAAAACCACTACTTTCTAGAAATTATCTAGGAAACGATAGTTATAAACAATACTAAATTGTTTAAAGAATTATATTTGTTAACTTGCATGAATAACCACACTGAATGAAAAGTGGTCATAAAGATAAGAATGTAAAAAAACGCAACTACCTAGCATTAATATAATAGGAGAAGAAAGTCGTAAACAATAATAGTTTGCTAAAACAATTATATTTGCTGAATTACATGAATTATTACCGTCTTTTCATTTTAAAATGGACAAAAAGTGTAACATTTTAGAGAAAAATGCTAATTTCTAGTGTTATTTTGAGAGAATATTGTTATAAATAATAATAAATGGTTTTAACAATTATTTCGTTTATATTTACTGATTATTGCCTCGCTCTAACTGAAATGTTGAAAAATTCGAGAAAAAAACCGTGACTTCCTATCTCTATTCTAAGAGAAAATTGCTATAATCAATAATAAATTGATTAAACAATTTATTAAACATCTAATTATAAATATAAAGTAATAATTTATGTATTAGAAACAATTTTTATTAAAAATCCGCAACAACAAAAATAATTAGCTCCAAAAACTCGCAAAGCTTAATTTTTCACTTATGTATGGGGTGTTTTGGGACCGTATAAAACAGACTTATGGGGTGATGTTTAAAAAGTAATTTTTTATTTGTATTCTATCGCTAATTGTGAAGAGAAATGTTGAGTTTCAACTCGATTTACCACCTAATATTGACGATTCTGAATAAAATGTACAAAAACGTCTTTTTTCTAATAGGATTATTTGTTGATTTGTTTTTAAGGTTATATAAATATAATTTTCCTAATACTCTTAAAAAAAAATTCATTTTGAAAATTTCACCAAATCAAAATTCCAACAAAAATTTTTTTTACAGAATTTCAAGGGATTTTAAATGATTTCTACTTATTGTAATGAATTTGTACGATTTCCGAAGTTTTCATCGAAATTTCAGAGAATTTTAGGGAATAAATTAAATTTTATTTCACGGAATAGCACAATATTTAAAGGACTTTATTCAGAATCTTCAAGGATTTCAAAGATTCGAATGGATTTCAAAGATTTGTAGGGATTTGGTCGGGGTTTTTAAGAGAACTTTGAAGAATAAGTTCAATTTAATTTATAATCAAGGAATTTTTCATTATTTCCACTTATTTTAACGGATTCGTAGTATTTCCAAAGATTTCAATGGAATTAAAGATATATTAACGAGTTTCTAGAGAACTTTGGGGAATAAAACAAAATTTATTTTAAGCAATTTCTACAGATTTTAACAATTTCGAGGGATATGAAGGACGTAAAAAAATATTAAAGGATTTTAAATATTTTAAGTTATTTCAAAAGATTCCAAAGAATTTTAAGAGATTTTAAACATTTCTGGGGAATGTAAACATTTTAAGGGATTTCTAGAGAACTTTAGGGAATAAATGTAATTTATTTCATATTCGAAGGATTTTAAATTTAAAATTGAAATTTCCAAATACATTAAGGGATTTGAAGAGATAAATCGTTTCTTTGTAGTTTTTCTACTTTTTACCTTATGCCTTTAATATTTTGGTATTATTTATCTTGATGATTATCCTATAATCGTTTATGATTTTCTGTCATGAATGACCTGTAATCGAAAAAAAACTGTAGGAAATTCATTATAGGCCTATAATGATTTTCCAATAATATTTTTTCATATGGGTAGAAAAACTGAAATAATGGACTTTTATAGAGCAGACTTCAATTGGTTTATTGCAAACAAGCCTAAAACTGATCTATTTATTTATTAATTCCGAGTACTAAGATAATTGTTCTTGAAGACCTGATAAAAATAAAAGTTGTATCATTTTTATGGCTCCTATTTTCAAAGTAAACATTTTTGTATTCAACATATTAGATTGTTAATTAACTTTCAAAGCATTGAGTGTGAATTTAAACAATTTTAAAGAACTAGAAATTAAACTTATTTAGCTTCGAAGGTTTCCAGTTTTAATTGTATAATGTGGAACGCTTGAATTTAAAATTGGTAATTGAAGAGACTTCAAAGTATATTATTGTTCCGTTTTGAATTTGAAAATTTGATTGACCCTATAAAAATCCGATTATATAATTTGATATTGAATAAATCTTGTAAAGAAAAAAGTCAAGTTGATTGTTACCGTATTTTTTCTCCACAGTGGTAGACTTCTTCAACAGGATAAATCTTATATATGGTACGGTTTCCGAATACTGCGATTCTGCGACATGTCCAACAATGAGTGGCGGAGCACGATTTGAGTATTTGTGGGCTGATGGTGAGAAATATAAGAAACCAACTGCCTTACCCGCCCCTCAGTATGTCAGCCTTCTCATGGATTGGATTGAAAATCAAATTAATAACGAAAATGTCTTCCCAGTATCAACCGGTAAGCAGAAGAAATTTATTGGATTAGCTACTGTTGCATATATTTTACAAACACTCATCTTATTTTCTTTATAATTGTTGCAGATGTACCATTTCCGAAAACCTTCATACCCTTGTGTAGAAAAATTTTGACGCGGTTATTCCGAGTATTCGTTCACGTTTATATTCACCATTTTGACAGAATCGTCGCTATTGGAGCGGTAATTAAATTTTCAATACTTCAAATTTAAGAAGAAGGGATAAAAATAGTTCGGGAAATTAAACAATATTATTTTAAGTCAGGGGTATGACATGCCATTCTGAAATTTCCCTATGGTGGGAATAGGAAGTAAGATATGGCGCTGCGATCGTCACTCTACTCGCTAACATTACTTTTCTGACTCATAATATAGTAAATGTTTTTATTTTTATAAAATTTCAAGTATATTCAATTTTCTTCATTTAATTTTCAATTTACATTTTTCAATTTGTTTAATTTCATTCAATTAAAATATATATATATATATATGGATAGGGTGGCCTGTTTTAAAGAAGATGTTCAGAAAGGAAGTTTTTGCATTTTTTTAAATTCTTTGTATTGATTTGAATTCTCGATTCTAGGTGCGTTATAATTTCAATATGTAAAAAATCACACTTTTTTCCTTTTTTAAAAAGAATTTGTCTTTTCTCCCCTGTTTTCAAGAAACTTCTCGTTTTTTCGCTTAAATGCGTTGGTTAAAAGTTAAGTTCGCAATTGGTTAAAAGTTAACTTTTTGGTTAAAAAGTTTATTATTATATTTTTGGTTCAGAATCCATCTTGTTTAGTTTAAAAATTCTACTATTTGGTTTAAAATTGAATTATTTTGTTGAAAATGGAACTATTTTGTTGAAATATTTTTTTTTGTTTGGTAGAAAATTAATCTTCTTGGTTGAATAAATAATCTTTTTGATTAAAAATTCAACTATTAGGTTGAATGTTAAAAATTCATTTTTTTGTAAATAAATTATGGTTGAAAATTTGTCTCTTTTTTAGAATTTAACTAATTTTATGAAATTTTTTTTTTTTTTGCGGAATTAATTTTTTTTCAATGAAAATCTGTCATTTTTGGTTGAAAATAGTAATTTAAAAATTAAAAATTGCTCTTTTATGGTTGAAAATTCAACTATTTAGCTGAAAAAGAGTCTTTTTTGGTAGAAAATTAATCTACTTGATTGAAAAATCAGCTCTTTGGTTAAAAATTTAACTATTTGGTTGAATATTAAACTCTTGTTGAAAATTCATTTTTTTTATTCATTATTTCAGTTGAAAATTCATCTATTTGGTAGAAAATCTAACTAATATGTTAAAAATTCTTTTTTTTTTCGAAAATTATATATTTTTTAACTGAAAATCTGTCATTTATCGGTGAAAGTTGACATTTTAAATTGAAAATTGCTATTTTCTAGTTAAAATATAACTGTTTGGTTGAAAATTAGTCTTTTTGAGTAAAAAATTAATCTTCTTAATTAAAAATTTATCTTTTTGGTTAAAAATGCTACTATTTGGTTGAATGTTGAAATCTTTTGTTGAAAATTAATTTTTTAACTGCAAATCAAACTTCATTTCTGGTTGAAAATTGAGATTTTAATTTGAAATGGCTCTTTTTCTTATTGAAAATTTAACTATTTGGATGAAAATTCGTCTTTTTTGGTAGAAAATTAATGTTTTTGATCAAAACATCCTTTTGGTTAAAAATTCAACTGTATGGTTGAATATTGAACTCTTTTGTTGACAATTTTTTTTTTCAATTCATCATTTTATTTAAAAATTCATTTCTTTGGTTCAAAATTCCATTATTTGGTTGAAATTTTTTGTTGTAGTTGAATCTGCTTTGGTTGAGGGTTCAACTATTTTATTGAAAATCCGTCCTTTTGGTTGAATGTAACTGTTTTTTTTATTGCAAATTAAAAAATCTGTTGGTAAAAATATCAGTTTTGTTGAGAATTCATATCTTTTGGTTGAAAAATCAACTGTTTTGTAGAGAATTAGTCTTTTTTGCTTCAAAATTCAAAATTTTGTATAAAATTAAACTATTTGCTTGAGAAATAGATTTTTCGTTGAAATTTTACATTTTTGCTTCAAAATTCTACTATTTTGTTGGAAAATTCAACTGTTTGGTTAAAAATTAAACTATTTGGCAAAAAATGAACTTTTTTCTTGAAAGATTATATTTTTGGGTTGAAAATTCAACTGTTTTGTTGAAATTGAAGTATGTTAAAAAAATTTTATTCAATTAATTTTTTTATCTGATAACTTAACTATTGCATTTTTGTTTGAAAATGTATGTGTTATTGCCGGGTTCAAAGTGAATTATTTTCTAAAACATTCGAATTATCAGCTTGAAAACTTAACTCTTTTGTTGAAAATTTGTCTTTTTGGTAGAAAATTAATCTTCTTCGTTGAAAATTCATCTCTTTTGTTGAGGATTCGTCTATTTTGTTAAAAATTCATCTTTTTCGTTGACTTCAACTGGTTTCAAATTCTTTTTTTTTTCAAAGTAATTTTTTTAACTGAAAATTAAACGATTTCGTTGAAAATGCATGTATTTTTGTTGAAAATTCGTCTTTTGGTAGACAATTAATCATTTACAGTGGAAAAGTCATCTTTCTTGGTTGAAAATTCAACTGTTTTATTGAAGTTCAATTTTCAATTTTGAGAGAATTTTTGGCTGCCAAGTTTGACCTAATCTTCAATAGTTGCCTTATTTATGTTTTTTTCTTTCTTATTAAAAACCCACTTTTATAAAAATTAATCTGATTACTCTGATTGAATTTCAGGAAGCTCATGTCAACACCTGCTATAAGCACTTTTATTACTTCGTCACAGAATTCGAGTTAATAAATCATAAAGAACTGGAACCGTTGGCTGAAATGACATCAAAAGTATGCAAGGATCCAACATCTTCTCCGACCCAAGTCAGGGTACCAACTAGTACACACGCAAGATAGTCACTTTAATTATAATCGCTCACGTTTGTTTAATGAAATCTGAAAAAGTAGCGGTGATCAATTTTCTACTTGTTTTATATTGTAAAGACGATTATTACTTGAAGGTGTCGCTAATCTTTCAAATTAAAGCCAAACGACAGCATCGGAGGGAAGAAAAAGATTAATTGCATTTTACAAATCAATCTTGTGCGTGACGTTTTTTAAATCAGTGTACATATATACATATTATTTACTTTGTAATTGTTTACCAGTTCTTTTACATAATTCTGCTTGTTAAACATTGTTCGAAGTAGATGTAGTCATAGACAATAAGTAAAAGCTTTCTATCTAACCAGTTTAAAATCTCCAAGGTACTTAAATTAACTCGAATTTTATTGTTAATTTCAAGTAACTTTTAAGCGCCGAAAGAAATCTAATCATTGATTTTTGAAGTAATATACGTAAAATAATATCTAAGACAGTGCAGAAGTTTCTGTTCCATGAAGTATATTGCTCAGAGAAATCTTGTATTTCGTGAATTGTGGTATTTTAATTCACTTTTAACGTTGTCTACAAGTTTTTTAACTATAGTTGTTATTCTAGTCAACAACAAATTTTGTTGCTTAGTTTAATATATAAAATAGGTCCTAGATATTTATTATTTTCCATTTATGTGAACCTCTTTAAACGTTTTTCTACATCACAACACAAGTTTACAATTGTGAATCTAAAAAAGAGGTATTCTCTGAAATTGGAAAAAGATTTTCAAATAAAATGATTGTGTACACGAAACAGATTTTCTTATTTTAAAGAATATTTAAAAAATATTATTTTGTAAATGCACATTTTTCAAATTTATATAAAAGGGTGTCTACTCAAATCTTGGAAAAAAATTCCGTGACTATTCCAAGTTTTTTCCAGGTGTAATTTTTCATAGTACGAAGCCATTCAAATGTTTCGCATTTTTTAAAACAATCGATTCGGAATATGTATATAGTTTTGTCAGTTTATTATAAATAATATTTTTTTCAGGTTTCAGAGATTCAATTAGTATGTTTAATTTAAAAAGCTTTGACAAATTATATAACAATATATTCTTAAATATATTAGCACCAACGATTAATTAAATAAATAATACTAAAAACTATAATTTCTGGAATTTGTCCCTAAAGTCCATGAATTTGAATAATAATTCAAACAAATTTTGATCATTATATTCTTCTACTTGAAATTCAGTGCATATTTAGGTAAAATTAATGTGGGTTTAAACTAAATTTAAGCTGCTTCAAATTCCTAACTTTTCAAGTAAAAATATTGTAATTTCAACAAGATAAATTAATTTTAAATTTAAAAAGATCAATTTTCTGCCAAAAATGGAATAGTTCAATTTTCAGTTGAAAAAAATTAATTTTCAACCAAACTAATAAGTTTCCAACTAAAATGATGAATCTTTAACTGGAACGGTTATATTTTAAATGAAAAAGATGAATTTTTAGAAACTGGAATAGTTGCATTTTAAACTAAAAAAGATCAGTTTTCAACCAAAAATGGAATAGTTCAATTTTCAGTTTAAAAAATTAATTTTCCACATAAAAAAAAATAAATTTACAACCAAAGTGATGAATTTTCAACTAAAATGATGAATCTGCAACTGGAATAGATGAATTTTCAACAAAAAAGACAAATTTTTAACAAAATAGTTGAATTTTAAACTAATAAAGATCAATTTCCAACCAAAAATGGAATAGTTCAATTTTCAGTTACAAAAAATTAATTTTACACCAAAAAAACAAACAAATTTAGAATCAAAGTGATGAATTTTCAACTAAGATGATCAATATTCAACTGGAATGGATGAACTTTCAACAACAAAAAAAGAAAATTTTTTAACAAAATAGTTGAATTTTAAACTAAAAAAGATCAATTTTCAACCAAAAACGGAAGTTCAATTTTCAGTTTAAAAAAATTTATTTTCAACCAAACTAATGAGTTTCCAACTAAAATGATGGAATCTTCAACTGGAATGGTTATATTTTAAATAAAAAAGATGAATTTTTAACTAAAATTATGAATCTTTAGAAACTGGAATAGTTGCATTTTAAACTAAAAAGATCAATTTTCAACCAAAAATGGAATAGTTCAATTTTCAGTTAAAAAGAAATTAATTTTCTACAAAAAAACAAATTTACAACCAATAAAGTTGAATTTTCAACCAATCTGATAAATCTTCAACTGAAAGAGTTGGATTTTAAACCAAAAAGATGTTTTTTCAACAAAAAAGATGAATTTTCAGAAAAAATACCAATTTTCAACCAAATTGTTGAATTTTAAACTAGAAAAGATCAATATTCAACCAAAAATTGAACAGTTAAATTTTCAGTATTAATTTTCAACTAAAATGACGAATTCTCAACTGCAATAGTTGAATTATAAAAAAAAAAAGATTAATTTTTAACCAAAAAGATTAATTATCAACCATAAAGATTAATTTCTATAAAAAGACGAATTTTTAACTAAAAAGAATAATTTTTCAACCAAAAATTGAATAGTTAAATTATTAGTTTAAAAAATTGATGTTCAACCAATGAGATGAATTGTTAACTAAGATGATGAAATATTCAACTGGAAAAAATTAAAATTACATTTTCAGTTTAAAAAAAGTTAATTTTCAACCAAATAAAAAAAAATTTGAACGAAATAGTTAAAGTTCGAACGGGAATAATTAAATTTTCATTAAAAATAAAAAAATCGATTTTTAAAGAAATAGTAGAAAAAACGAATTTTCAACGAAACAGCTCATTTTTCAATCAAGGAGACGAATTTTTAATTAAGATGATGCATCTTCAAACAAAAAAATTAATTTTCAACAAAATAGTTTAAGTCTTATTCAAGTAATTAAATTTTCATTAAAAAAAAGATGAATATTCTGAACGAAAAATTTACAAACTGTTCAATTTTCAAGCAACAAGATGAATTTTCAACCAAGAAGATTAATTTTCTACCAAAAAGAACGAAGTTTTAACAAGAAAATAGCTGACCCCTCTACAGCAATTTTTTGCAAAAAAAATATGAATTTTTAAACCAAAAAACAACACTTTTCAACAAAAGAGTTGAATTTTCAACATAGAGGTTCGTTATTTTTCAACGAACTAGTTGAACTTTCTACCAAAATAGTTTAATTTTTGACAAAATACATGAATTTTCAATCAAAATAGATGAAAAATGTAATAATTGATATTATTTCAACCAAAAAAGATTTTGATTTGAAATCACAGTTGAATTAACCAAAGAAGAAAAATTTTCAAAAAAAAGCTGAATGCTCAACCAAAGTTCCAAGTTACTGCAAAAATCTAAACTAAGTTACGTTACAAATTACTTTTTAAAATATTAACGAAGTTACCCTAAAAGTAACAAATAACGTAACTATTCAGTAACTTAGTTACTTGTAACAAGTTACTACCCAACTCTATATTGCATTTTTTTTAAATTAAGCACGCTATCGAAACAATTCCTTGACTTTAAAAAAAATTCCCTGACATTTCCAGGTTTTACACCCGACTCTTGGTTTAAGGTGTCTCGATGTCGGGAGTTGCCTGCAAATAGCCTTGTTCCTAAATCGGGAAACTCGAAACGTAAACAGTCCGGGCCGCCTGAACCGTTTCCAATTGGAATGCATAATATTGCGCAATATACTCGACTGAGTACTCGCGCACTGTGGGCCTTCCTAGGCGAGAGTCGCAACCATCTCTCGTCCCTTGAGCTGAGAAACTGCGTGGGCCAGCAATTCTAGGAAATCCTAAACCGAGAGTCCAGTGTATATAAAAATTCCCTGACAATTCCAGGTTTTTCAGATAGGATAAACACCGGTGTAAATACAAGGTAAATAAGAAGTCAAATTTTTAATATGGATGGGTTGAATTTATTAAATTGAATAACCGAATGCAACAGTCGTGAAAAATGAAAAAAATTTCGCTGGATAACTTATATGATACATCAGTGCGAGTAGAAATAAAGAAAGCGCGTTTTCCATACATTTTATTCGAACAGGTTCTATGTATGATTTTTCTATTTTACGTGAACAATAGTAAAACTGTGAAATCATGATTGATAACGAAAAAAGGAGATATTCGAAATCGTATTAACTCATGGATTAGGCACAAGTTTACCATTGTGCAGTTAGTTTTTTTCTAAAATTATGATACATTGGTGACTCTTGTTTCAGGATGTGATTTAAACTCTTAACCAGTACATTCCACTACTGATCATGTTGTAGTCGGGAAGAGCTTCCACTGGACCAACGGCTGCTACCGCTGGGCAATGATCGTAGATGTAATTCATTCCAACATCGTGGATCGTTTTTGCTGTCACACTCTGCAATTAAAATTGCAACAAAACTTATTTTGTGGAATTATTTTATTCGAACCAGGTCTTCAGGTTGCTGTTCATTCTTCACCTGAGCGGCAATCTGAAGACCTGGGTTCGAATCCCAGCGGAGTTGAAGAAGATTTTTTTTCACAGATAAAAAAGATCAATAATATGTGAAAGCTTTTTTAACTTACAGAATAATCTATTATAATTAATTTAACCTTCTTAAATTAGACTAATTTCAAACTAAACTATTTATGATTAAAATAAAACTTGAAAGGTAAAATATTTGTTCGCTGAATTTATACAAATTAATATTTTTGAAATTAAACAATAAAGTACGAGGGTGTGTCTTTTTTCTGTCCACATTGAAGATTCTATACTTTAAATTTGAATAACGATTTTCATTATGTTAGACATATGTATTATAAAAATTATTGTTGGATTAGACCAACACTAAAAAAACTACAATGTATAGGAATGTAAAGATTTATCAAAATTTAAGCAAACATCTTCTTAGTTTTTCTTTGAAATCAAAATAATACCAAAAATGTATTTTTATTTGAAAATTAAAACAATTTTGTATTTAAAATTGTTTTATCCCTGAGGATTAATTTTATTTGAATAGATATTGCTTTTAGTGCTTAGACAATTTCAAATACTAAGTAAATTTTTCAAATATAAACAATTTTTAGTTAAAGATTTAAAAAATATTGCTTTCTAAAATGTAACAATCTTTGACTAATAATATTTATGAAAACAGTTAAGATTTCCAGCTATGTAAAAAATATTGGTATCCATGAATATATTAAAATTACAAAAGTAAGAGTTTTTTCAAATTACTCATTTCTTAAATTATATAACTTGTTTAAAACATTTTTAGAACCCTTAATATTAAACTTTTTGATATTATCAGGGTGGCCACTAAACCGGGAGAAGCGGGAAAAATCCGGGAGAAACTTGCACCGGGAGAAAAACGGGATAAAGCCGGGAGAAAAATACTACACCGGGAGATTTCCCGTATTTCAAAGCTCGCGCGTCTACCCAGTTTTTTTGAATGGCACTTGATACTACATCATATGATACTTATCAATAATATATTTATCGTCTTTAAAATTTCTATAATTTTAATTTGAAATTATGGCTTTGAACGCGCAATTCTAAAAGTTCAATCCTTAAGTCCTTGAAAGTAAAGTTTTTTCTTAAATGAATTTTTAGATTAATTTGTCTAAATTTGGAATTTTAAAGTTCACAATATTTTAGTTTCAAAGTCAAATATTCAAAATTACAGGAACATTTCGCAATTCAATATTTCAAAATTTTATTTTAAAAGTCTTGATAGTCACTTTTGAATTCAATAATTTTAAATGTAAATGTAAAGCAATTTCGAATTAAAAGCTTAAAATTGTACGATTTCAAAAATTGAAATCATATTACAGCAATCTTGTCTTGTATTATGTTTTTTATTTTTAATGTAATATCCTAACATTGTCCTATTGTTAGTTAAAGATTCAAACAAATAAATAATTTCAAATTGAAAAATATGTTATTAGAAAATTTCAAGAATGTATAATAATTCTAAAGGAATATTTGAAATTAAAAAATTAAAAATTGAGTTTAAAATAAAACAAGATAAAAATTAACCTTTCTAAAATTGATACATCAGTAATTGAATAATTTCGGTAATTTTAAATGGTTACAATTTTAGAGTTCTGAATTTTCATGTTGAAGAAGCGTCCATTTATTTGATTAAATCTTTAAGGGTTGTTGGAACGACCCTCAAAATAAATTCAACAACTTTTCCTCATTTGATATTTTTCCTACCATTATTGTGATTGGATTTCCGACCAAAATGATTTTTAAAAAAACACTCCCGTGGTATTGATTAACAGAAAATGTCAATTTCCTTACTTTTATGTTTAAGAGATGTTAAAAACACCCTCAAACATCTTTAATACACAAAACAGTGAATTTGTCATATCTCCATTTTTGTGGAAATTTTCTTTCGAATTATGGATCTGCAGATTAAAAGTTAGTTAAAAAATGTATAATTAGATATTTTGACTAAAAGCCATTTCCTGTACGTTTTGTGGGGGTCTTTTAATTTTTTTAAAGTAACGCTATGAAAAAAGCAAAATTTCAAATTTTTGAGGTTTGGAACTATAGTGTAATAATACAGATTCTTCAAAATTAAAAATAAATAAATCTGGAGATGCGTATTAACATTTTCAAAATGTTTGTTCTTGAATTACATTTTTTAATTTATAAGAATTTTATTATTGGATTCTAATAATTAAATTAAATTTTGAATAATTCTGAATTTAATTGCTTTAGCTAAAATTATGTTTCAATTTATTTAGTAAAACTGATAAATATCTTATAATATTTTCAATTGAATTCATTTCGATGATGCTAAATAAATGATTATTCAGCAGCATGATATTCAGGATTGTACAGTAACATACCTAATTGTATTAAATTCGATTAACTTGGTGGCAAATCAATCCTTTCAGGCAGAATTATTCTTGTCAAACATTTGTCAATGGTTAAAATTATTTCCAATTTATTATTTATTCCGATCCTTTTCAGTTACGTGCACATCCTGCTCAGTGTATTTACAGTTTATCAAAATATTACGTCCATGTCGTTTTGTCTTATTCAAATGTTTTGTATAAAAGTTGTTTTTATGCATTTTTAATGCAAATAGGCAGTATTTTTCAATTCAGTCAAACCAGAAAAGCGCAAAATGTATACCACTAGAAATGAGAGATTCGAGAGCAAAATAGTAGATTCAAAATTTTATTCACACAATTAAAATTGACAATTGAAGCAGACGAAGCCATCTGGTGCAAATTCAACTGGTTGAAAGAATTTATTTTTCTTGAAAAATCATACTTTTTTGCTTTTTTACATATGTTTCAGTAGAAAAAAGGTTTCGCATTTTTTATCCAGAAATTTAGTATCCAAATTTATATAAATATTTAAAAATCTTCAAGAATTCAGAATAAATAATTGAAGTGTACTAAAATATTTCACTTTTTCAACAAGTATGTGTCAATTGAAGATATTATCGAAATTAAAAAAGGTTGTACTAGTACTATAAATAATACTTTTTCATGTTAAATAGTGTTATTTGTTAATGAAATAAAAAAATTATATTTGACATGATTTTCTCAAGGACTTATGTACTATTGTACACATTCTTAATATATTAAAAATATAATTATATATTAATAATTGTACGATCACTTTTTTGAATCAAAAATAGGTTGAAAATTTGATTTATATCCCTTCATCATAAGTTTTTACATCATTTTCTCGAATTTTTTAGATAAAGTTTTAAAAATTATATAAGTGAATATTTTCAGGATCCTTCTGAGAAGATAATTTTTTTAAACGAAATTAACGACATGGACGCAATAATTATGCTCTGCACCGGTTACTTGATCACGGAAAAAAATCATTAGGGAAATTAAATTCTTGAATAACTACTTTGTTGAAAACCCCAAGCAAAATAATGATTTTCTAGAATGTACATTCTTTTAACAATAAATATGAAAAGAAATTTTTTGTTTCACCCTTAATTTATTGGATAAAAAGCAAAAAAGAAGGAATTTGTTATTTTTTTCTATAACTGCAAAAATAATAATAGTAATTATTCTATCTAGACTTACTTGGAAAATAGGTTTAAATGAAATAAATCCGAAGTGTGTCACGGAATAACCATGTAAGTGCCACTTTTATCAAAATAGGTTTTATTTTCTTAAAAATTCTCTAATATCACAACGCGCATTGTGAAGACCAAACTTTTATTTTTTAATTGTTCAGAAAATTTGTTATTTGCAATTTTTTTCAATATGTAAGATAAGGAAATGCTAATATCCTCATTTGATGTATTAGAAAATTTTTTGACCCCACGTAGTTTGTTATATTATAGTATGAATATAAATCCTAATAAAAAAGACGTATAACTATTTATATTCAAAAATGCTAATTTTCGACAAAAAGCACTAATATAACCTAAACTTGTTCAAAATTTTAAGTTTAATTTTTTAATTATTTTTTATTTGTAAAATAACCAATCTCCGCCGAAAAATATTAACATAACCTTAAATTGTCAAAAAATTGTAAATCTTCTTTGAAATCTATATCGATATTTTTGGGTGAAACTAGTAGTTTACTTTAAATTGTACAAAATTTTTCAACTTTTTTCAAATCTAATGATTTTTTACTAAAAATACTGATTTTTGATGTAAAACGCCAAAATAGCCTGTAATTGTTGAAAAGTTAAGAATATTTTTTGAAATCTAAAGATTTTTCAATAAAAATGTCAAGGTTCGAGGGAAAACACTAAAATAATCAAAAATTGTTGATCAATTCAAAATCTTGCTCAAATTATAAAGATTTTTATTTTAAAATTATAATTTTTTGTGTAAAATGCTAACATAAACTCAAATTGTCCAAAAATTGTAAATCTTCTTTAAAATCTATATCGATATTTTTGGGTAAAACTAGTAGTTTACCTTAAATTGTACAAAATTTTTCATCTTTTTTCAAATCTAATGATTTTTTACTAAAAATACTGATTTTTGATGTGAAACGCCAAAATAGCCTACAATTGTTGAAAAGTTAAGAATTTTTTTTCAAATCTAATGATTTTTCAATAAAAATGTCAAGGTTCGAGGAAAAACACTAACATAATCAAAAATTGTTAATCAATTCAAAATCTTGCTCAAATTATAAGGATTTTTATTTTCAAATTATAATTTCTTGTGTAAAATGCTGATATAACCTTAAATTGTCAAGAAATTTTCTTTGAAATCTATATCGATATTTTTCGGTAAAACTAGTAAATTACCTCAAATTGTACAAAAAATGTTATCTTTTTTCAAATCTAATGATTTTTTACTAAAAATACTGATTTTTGATGTGAAACGCCAAAATAGCATACAATTGTTGAAAAGTTAAGAATCTTTTTTGAAATCTAATGATTTTTCAATGAAAATGTCAAGGTTCGAGGGAAAACATTAGCATGATAAAAAATTGTTAATCAATTCAAAATCTTGCTCAAATTGTAAATATTTTTATTGAAAAATTATAATTTTTTGTGTAAAATGCTAACATAAACTCAAATTGTTGAAAATTGCAAATCTTGATGATAATTTTTGATTAAAAATGCTAATTTCTGGTAAAAAAAACTATTATAATCTAAATTTTTTAGAAACGTTATCTCTTTTTTGAAACTTCATGATTTTATATTGAAATATTTAAAAAAAAACACTAATTTTCAGTGAAAAACACTTATTAAAAGAGATTTTTCGAAGCTCTAATTTTTTTTAAATTTCAAATTTGAGATATAAAACAACGATTTGTTGATATTTTTCTCAACAAGTAATCAATTTTTGAAACTTTTCTTGATAGATTTAAAGAGCCCTATCTACTTTCGAATGTAATTATTCATTTTTCTTAATAATTAAATTTTGTGAGGACTTTTTTTCCTCCTAAAATTTTTTTCAGCACTTACATGGTTCTGCCATGACACCCTTCATGTAATCAGTTAACGAAATATTTTTCTATTTAAAATATTCTTATCAAACTGGTTATAAAAATTCTCTTTCATTCTTCAAACATACAAATATAATATTTTTACTTGGGATTCAGGCAAAGAAGTTTATTTTGAACTTTTGTAAGTCACTTAAATGGTATCTTTGCTGAATTTTTTGAAAGATATCGTTTTTTAATTGACTCAAGTATCATAACTGTAAAGAAGATGTCCTTAATTGGCGTCAGTGTCTAGAATTTTTAGTTTGGACCTCAATCAATTTTTTTTCAATTCTTTTAAGTGTCAATAGCTTTTCAAATAATACGTCAGTAAGGTCAGTAAGGCGATGCGTGTCACCCTGCTTGAGACCGCTTAGAGTTTAATTAGCCCAAAATCCATTTCACTGTATATTTTCAAATAATTTTTAACTTTTGTTAATATTTTCAGTATTATATCAGGCATTTTTATAAAAATTATTCAAAGATTTAAAGGTCAGTTAAATTCTAAACCATCTAAGGGAAGGCTGACTTGCATTGCCTTACTGACAGCCCAGTTAGTCAGCCTTGGAGGAAAGGTGTTATGTCTCGTATTGTTTGGGAAACTATTGACACTCAATACAATTATTAAAAATTTAATAACAAAAAAATTCTGGACCCCAATTCTAATTTAGAAAATCTTATTTACAATTCTGTTATGCCAATCATAATGACTATGAAAACTTGAATAAATACGAAAAATACCTAAAAAATAAAATTTGATCAAAAAACCGGACTGCAGAGCATTGTCTTGGAGAGATCTGACACAAACCAGTTACGGAGAGTCTAGTGGAGTGTTCGGTGACTCCAGCAATGTTGCTGATTCGGCACGTGAAGTTTCCACTGTGCTTTGCTGTGACATTACTAATCGTGAGGATGCTGGAAAACGGCGGATAGTCGCTTATCTGAATGTTGGTGATTTCCTGACTGGTAGGTAACTGGTTCGACGAAACATCACTATTCTCTTTGACCTGAATAGGTTTCCTGTCCAACAGCCACGTGATGTTGAAGGGCTGGTCTCCCTGGCTCGTGGTACACATTAGTTGTGTCCTCATCCCTTGGGTGATACCGTTCTCGAAATAAAACGGCGAGATCCGCGGCGGAACTATAATGGTAGTCACGGAATAGGTACCATCCTAATTGTATACGTACATACCTAATTAGGTATATATGTCAATTTCGGTGAGACCCGATTCAAGTTTGTTTGGATAAGCATAAGCCCTGAGAAACGAGCAAGCTCGAATCCAGGTCAAAACGTCGATCAAGGCTTCTTAGAGAACCATGTCGGCATCTTGTAAATGATTTCACAGCTTTCAGACATTTTTTATGTAGTAGATTTCACCACTACTTACCCAGCGAGAAAAAAAAAAACTATTTTCCTACCTGATGCTGGCGGCGAGAATTTTCATCTCTTCGAGTTTGCGGAACAATGTCAATTTTTAAACTGAACCAGATGAAGAGTCTTCAAATTCAATATTCTAGTTTCTGTATTTTTTTCAAATTATAAGGAAGATCAAAGATAAAGAGTTAGAGATTAGAGTTCAAAGGTCGAATGATAAATTCGAAAGGTCACAAACCATGTGTTGGAGCTCAAGAGTCAGAGATGAAAAATCGATGTTCAAAGTTTAGTAGTGAAATAAAAAAGGTCAGAGGTCAGATGAGTCACAATAGAGGATAAAAGTTGAATTTCAAGATCAGGTTTCAATGAGGTCAATGATCAAGGGTCAAAAGTAATAGTTCAGTAGTTATATCTAAAAGTTTGGTTTCCAAGTTCAAAGACAGAGGTGAGAGTTTAAGTTTGAAATGTAAGAGGCCATAGGTCTAGATTCAAGGGTCAAAGATGGAAGGTAAAAAGCTACAGGTCAGACAATTCATGTGAAAGCCTTATTGTCCAAGTTCAAGGTCAGAGGTGACGATTTAAATTTTGAAGGTGAGAGTTCAAAGTCCAAAGGTCAGGGGGTCAAAGGGTATTCTGTCCATCTGTAAAAACATTCAATTAATTGTTTCTATTCAATCTGAGGCTTCAATTAATTCTGATTTGAATTGCTACTATAAATAAAGAGTTTGCGTCTTAATTACAGCTAGGAGAGACCTAAAAAAGCAATCAAGATTCATCAACGATTATACACCCCTCACCCTATACAAAACTCCAGCCCCATTGTTTGCTTCATTGAAATGGATTAACTGACTGACATTGACAGATTCCGGACCTTTTCAGCTTTCGAGATTTCAGTTTTAGTCTAAGAGGTTTCTCCACAGTGACAATATTTCCTCCTTCTAATTGTCCTCAATTGAAAAAAATGTAAGAAAAAGAAATTAGAAGATATCTACATCTGGCTCGGCTATTTATGACAAGTTCGGAAAATTGTAATTTTGAAATCGAGGGTAGATGATAATTTACTGACAATTCGATTGATCAGATAACTATATATTCTGAAAATACTGTACTCTAAATTTAAAAAATACGATACACCTGGTGATAAATAACGATATACGATGCACTTAGGAGAATACGAAAATTTAAACGAGTATGGCTGTAGAAACTGTGCGTGATTGAGTATCATCAATCAAGTGACATTAGAGCTCTTATAAAGACGTAAAATATCACGAGCAAATTTTTTATAACCCTATAAAATACTGCTTTTATTATGGCAGAAACTTTAAACATAAATACAAGACTTCACACGAAGAGAAACTTTTTTTGTGCATTGAATTAAATTAATCAAACTGAGAATTTTATTTTCTTCAAACAAAAAAATATCATTTTGCATAATGAAAAAAATTGTTTCTCTAGGCGTTATCCTTTTGAGGAATTACTACTATAGATTAGTAAAAATTGAATTTGAAATATACTTCAACAAACTCTACTGAGGCATTCGAATAAATATTATGATCAATTCTACTTTGAAAATTATTTTTGTAATAAAAAACGGATTTTTTAAAATAGTGTGTATTATTAGTACTGAATTGTAATTATTATAAAATTAGGGCAAGTATTATTTTTCTTTAGTTATTCACGAAATTATTCTCAAAAATCCATTTTCTATTAAATTAATTAAATCTAAGTTGAATTTCGTTGGCTTGAAAAAGACATTTTCCCAGAACGATGTCAATTCGACTATCGAATATATACTAACAGTAGGAATGTATTAACTGAGAAATCAGTCAAAATACAAAACTATCGAGACTATAAGTAAGTTGAAAAGTATCTCATGGAAAATTGGTTCGAAAAGCGTGCAATTAGCGTGCAGAGAAAATAGCGTGCAGGAAAATAGAACAAGTCGTAGCTGGAAGAATCGTATAAGTCTAAAAAAAGTAGCGTGCATTGTGAAAGAGCATGTAGCAGAAACAGGCAGGTTAGATCGGAAAAAGAAAGGAGTAATTCACTCAGAAAAGAAATTTAATTTATTTAAACGCATCAAGTTGTTTCAATGGATTTAAATTAATGAACCTACAGTACTTATTTAATAAACAATATTTTCGCTTTGCATCAATTTAAGTTTATTTTAAAATTTCAATATTGAATAATACAAAGGAAATTTGTTAATTTTTGTAAAAACTGTAGATTGATTTGAAAGAAATTGATGAAAATTGTTCGTTTTTTTAATAAATATGTTTTCTGAGTGGATGATCACTATTGATCTTCATTTTAGTATCAACATTCACATTACACTTTTGGTCTGGTGCATAGAAACTCTGTAATTGAAAAGGTGATTTTTGTATATAGAGAGAAAATTGTGCATAAATTTTGAAGATTTGTTAAGTGTTACCAAAAATGTGCTGCGAGGGTTGAAAAAGGGCTAGGCACCAATTTACAAATACATTTTTTCAAATTAGTCTGAACGACGGTTTTAGAATTTTCAGGAGGAAACTTAAATTTTTTTAAAGTAGAGCACAGTCGAACTTTTAGTAGTTTTGACTTTGATATTTTTATTCATATAAGAATTTTTGTTAGAATTACATAGAAATTCTATTCAAGTTGTAGAATAATGATATGAAAATTCCAGCATACAGAATCTGAAGCATTTTTGTAAAATTATGATAAAATTTTCATATAGTTTTTATTGAGCTTTCACGGTATTCATCGAATTTCACAATTTTTCTGTTTAATTATTATAGATTATGGGGTATAGAAACAAAAGTTCATCATTCGTAGTTGTAATATAGATGAAATTTTTTCAGGGATTCAAAAACACTTACCTAAGGTTTTATTTCAAAAAATTTTCTTCTGTCTCTGCATCGTGAAAATAGTCAAAAATTATTAGAAACAGCACACTTCTTTTTTGAAAAAAAAAAATTTGTGACATCTAAGTTACCCAAAAAAATAGTTGAGATGCAAGTGAATTTATACCTGTGAAGCAATAATATCACAGAAATATTTTTATCTTGCTGAAACGACATTGAAATTAAAAAAAAATCGACTAAATCTTATCTGAATTTGTGTCTGTATAGTAAAACATAATTTTTCGGTGAATTCCTTACTATACAGACAAAAATATAGATATTCTGTGAAACATTTTTACTTCATGTTTTTATTTGTATTATTTATTTATTTATACTCCGTCCCTCAGCAGGGTGGAATGAAAGTACTGAAATTAATTAAATCGTTTGAGCTAAGAGAAGAAGTTAATGGGTTGACATCCAAAAAAATTGAAAAATAAAAATTGTTAATCAATAAATATCTTAAATTCTTGTCTTTGATTTAAAAATTCAACATTTGGATATTGAAAAAAAAATTATATTGATTCAAAAATTATGGTGAATTTGACCAATCTACAGGGTTTTGCTAGTGAATAATAATAAAAACTTGAAAACAAAACAAATGTGTCACCTAGTTTATAATTTTTTGAAAATATAAAAAAACATGTTTGTTGATAGAGTTAAATACACAGTTTTTTGGAAGAAGTTGAATATATTGAATCCGAAATTTCTTCAGAATAAAAAAAAAATGTTATTATTTATGTGCATGCAAAAAAATACCCTAAAGTTTACAACGTTTGAAATCGAGAAAAGAATCTGAAATTCCTAGATCACACAAAAAAAAAATTCCGAAAAAAATGATAACTTGTTTCTATGATTCAAGCTCAAGAAATATCAGGTTTGACATATTCAACTTTTTCCAAAATATATGCATATGACTCAATTCAAGAAAACATGATTTTCGCACATATTCAAACAATTTTAAGTTAGGCAACAAATGTGACTTTGAATTATTTATTTTTATTACCTTTTCACTAGCGAAAACGGCGCATCAGAAAAATTCGCCATAATTTTTAAACCAATTGGAATATTTATTTGAGTTTTTAAATAAAAAAGAAAAGAAATCAGGCCATTTCAAAAATCAAAAAAAATTTCCGTATGCCAACCTGCAAATTTTTTTCACACAGCTCAAACGGTTCGATTAATTTTAGAATTTCCACTTTGTCCTACTATAAAGGTATTAATTCACTTGCACTCATAAAAATTTCTTGGTCTTTAAATAAGAAGAATTTTGTCCCTTTTAGTACTTTTTGACTATATCTACGATACGAAAATATAAAAAAATTTAAACAATCTTTAGAGGAGTGATTTTCACTACCAACATAAATTTTTTATCCCTATTAGAACAACAAATGAAGAAATTTTTGTTTCGATACGCAGTCTTGTATGCTAACACTGCTTTTGAAATTCTTCATATTTTATGAAATTATAAAAAGTATAAAAATCTGTAGACTACATGTATTGAAATTCTGAATGTAAAATCAAATAATTTTTCGGAAAGGTATTTAAAGCTTTAAGAAAACAGTTGGCGTAGTCAGTGAGATAAAACCGAAATTCTTGAAAATATGCTCAAATTTTTTAAAACGCATCAAACTTTGTATATGTGTTATTTTTGAACTAAACGAAGTTTTAGGATAGGGTAAAAACACTATTTTTTTTGAAAATCTAGTATTTTTTAAATATTAAATTTTTTAATGAAAAACTGTGGGTTTATTTTTTTGAAAAATATACCAGATACGGAAAACAAAAATTTTCTTTCCCATTTTTCGATATTTTGAACCGATTTTTGTGTATTTCCAAAATTCGTATTTTTTTCGTAAAATAGTTGTATTTCTTTCTGGCTGCTAAACAGCGTGTGAAATGTCACTTGATTATAAGCGACAAAATAGAATAAAAACATTAGTGACATTATTGATTAAATTTTTTTTTCTTCAAATTATTGTTATTTTGGGAATTTTCCAAAATTATACTTGTTTACTTTCTTCAGGTTGAGTACCCTGTGATTGGCCTTGGCTGTTGAGTATAAAATTAAATAAAAATAAAAAATAAATTTATTTTTTTCAAAAGGTACATACACGTCTTATTATTATTTCGAGTCTAGTTTTTAAACAAGGTATGATGATGCTGTTGCTATTTAAACAAACTAATATTATTTTTAGTTTTCTCTTCAAATTTGTTTTTAACAAGCTTATATTTCAAGATAAAATTGTTATTAATTTGAAATTAGGAATTGAGGCGAAAATTCTGAATTTTGAAAAAAATAAACAACACTAAAATTTCTATTTGGACGAATTCACATGAAAAGAACACCCTACACATAGTTTAGGCCTTATTAAAAAAAAATTATTGTTTGAAAATTTCCAAAAAACGATGTTTTCAAAGAATAGAATGAAAAATAAATAAGTAGAATGTTGCTAATATTTTGTATACCTGAGGATCATAATCACGTGACTCCTTACACGTTCTTCAGCAATCATAAAGGAATACAACTATGTTGCGAAAAGAATACACATTTTTATAACGAAAAATGTTTCAGAAATCTAAAAATGTGGAAAAATTGTATCAGAATCTTCAAGAAGAACAAAATTTACGTCAAAATTTTTCCTGCATTTCGTAAATTTTTCGTAGAAACTCCGAATTTTTGCTTTTCATAAAAACAGCCGCAATTTTGTTAATTTCAAGTTTTTACAAATTTTTTTCTGATTTTTTTTGCGAAATTTGTTAATATTCTATCCTAAAAGGTTTTTTAGGTCAAAAATGAAACATATTAACAATTTTTTAACAATTTGAGCATATTTTAGGTGTACCGCACCGACAGGCGGCTAATTGGTTGATTTTTTAAGATGCATATTAATTTGAGCATAAAACTGATTTTATGATTGTTCATTGAATTGTAAAGCAAATGGTGAATATTAAAAATTATTACTCATTGAAAAAAAGTTTTTTAGAATGGAATTTTCATCAGATAGAGTGAAAAAATTGTTTTCTGTTAAAACGGCCTCTTACCTAAAAAAAACATTATTTTACTCTATCTTGTAAGTTTCAACACATTATTAGTTCAAAAATTTGATCTAGGATATAAAAAGAATATAAATAATAGAGGATCAGAAGTAAAATACAAATTCTAACCCAACTTCTACGTTACACTTTTTTAGATGCTAAATATTTTATGTATAAAATGAAATATATATTTACTTTAAGTTCATGTCTGCGTCAAAATCATTTTATTGAAGCTTATAAAGTGTTGAAACTTGATATAGTAAAATAATTGTCATTGAAAAAGAAGTTTTGAAACAAAATATTTGTTTAACTGTTAATTTTAGGAAATTACATCTGAAACTGTGTTTAATAAATATTTATTTTCATTATTCACTTATTGTTTTACACTCCACTGAAAAATCATAAAATCACTTTCATGCACACATTAAAATGTATCTTGAAAATTCGGCCTCTTTTTGTTTGTTTGCACTGAGACCACATTCAAATCATAGATAGCGTCTCGCAGTTCTGCGGTTCACACTATCTTTTCAAATAATATATAAATTTATATCATCAAATCTTCTGAGGTGGAGCAAAAGAAATAAGTACTTTAGAGTCCATATTTCAGAGAAGAAAAATTATTGTTTAATTCTCAGTTGAGAATACACGCCTTTTTTACACATTTCCCTTTTCTGGAAACCTTACAATTGAGATTCCAAGTTGAACTGTACTCTATTTTAATTTTTAACACCATTTCATTCTCCTAGTTGAGGAATGTTCACGGAAAGTTCCCTGACTCGCTTCTATTTTCGTTTGAGGAAGGGGAAGAGCCCTCCTCCTCCTCCTCGTTATACACCTCCTCCTCATCCACCTCCTCCTCCTCATCCACCTCCTCCTCATCCTCATACACCTCCTCCTCATCCTCATACACCTCCTTCTCCTTCTCCTCGCACGCTCTTTTGCTGTTTACCTAAGACTATGAGAGAGGGGATTGACGAGTGACAGATTTGTACTCTTCACTCTTTCCGTGGACATCCCTGTCCTATTGAAAATATTGAAATGTCTAAAAAGTGTGAGTTTTTATTTAGAAATTGATGAAAAATGATGATGTGCCTAGCCCCTGATGACAAAAGTGATAGGTTGATAGATTTGGGTTGGTGCTTAAAGAAACACCAACGGTTTCGTTACCGTTGACGTGGAGGAGTGCAGAATGAGCGACGGTGGCAGCACCGTTGGTCACGTGACAGGTGTACGTGCCATTGTGTGCGGGTGCGATCGTGCTAATGCTCAGGGCGCTGTTAAAAGCGTCATATTGGCGGATGTTGATCGCCCTAATTGGTCCCTGGGGCTGGTCCGCGAGGCCCGATTTCGGATTCCCGACGGGGGCCTCAAGGCCTGCCAGGGGTGTTTCCGGTAGTGCCTCAATCGGCACGTTATCTTTGAGCCAAGTGAATGTCAGAGGCAGGTCGCCCGTCACGACAACGCACTGTATGCTTGTACGGTCCCCTACGTTTAAATCGCGAGCAAAACTGAAAGGCGTGATTTTAGGTGGCACTGAAAAGAACAATAAAGAACAGGTTGCATTCCATCAAAGCAGTTCAGATTCAGGCTTTAGACCCGAAGAATGGGGCAAGGGGCAAGAGAGAAATTCATTTTAGGGAGGAGCTGAGCCAAGCAAAGTACCCAAGAGAAGTGCTAAAAGCGTCGAGTGCAGACTCACTCGGGTCAAAAACTTCGCTAGGGAACTAATGGGGACGATATAGTTGATTGCAGCTATAAACCGAGCTTTCAACTGTTATCAAATGTTTGGCGAAGTTTATTGTTTCAAACTTTCTTACTAATTTATTTTCGCTTTTTTTGTAAGAAATATTATTGCAAGACGATTTTCGAGTCTGTTTTATGAACTCGTTATTCACACTAACTTTTAGGAAAAACGTTGATTTGCAAATAATACACTTTTGTCTGGATTTAGTTAGTTTCGGCGTACAGAATTGGCATCCCTTAAACTTAGTTGATAAGATTAGAATTCTATTCCATTTTTCGAATTAATTTGAATATTTTCTTTTGTATATTTACATCTGTGATAATAAAATATGTGGCTTGAAGTTGCGGTGTTTCTACTGGTTTTTTAATGATTTTATTTTACCATTTGTTTATAACTATGTGGTGAGATTTGGGGCTGAAAAAGGTTAATTTTTACAAACATTGTCAGTGTCATTACAATAATTTGTCCCGTTGGATTCATCGTCAATCATTAGATTATACGTATAATTAATACTAGAATGTTGAAAATCTCTTATCTATCAACAAAGTGATTATGTGGAATTAAAAAGAAACCTTTTAGAATGAAAAAAAACTGGACACACTAGGGTGGTCCAAAAAAAAAAAAAAAATTCGAATTTCTTTTGGTATAATGGCTCATTTTGTGAGGTTTCCAAAAAGAGAAAATCGAGGAAAATGCATTTTTTTCTGTCAAACAACGTTCGCAAATTATCGGTAGCTTCAAAAGGAGATAAATTTATTTGGCAATATAAACAATCAGTACTGAGGATTCAATTTCTTTAAAATTGTTTAAACAATTTTTTATTGTTCAAGTGTAACATTTCACTGGAATAAGGCAGAGAAGTGCAGTTTTTTGCACATTTTTTGAAAAACTTGATAGAATTCTAGTATGTCTGATATTTTTGCCAATTACCCGGAATTGATTCAACAATTTCCATTTGTTAAAATTTCTTTTTGACAACATTTAAAAAGTTTACTCCTACATAAAGTAGCAGGTACTAGTTGGCTTTCATTAAAAATCAACACGATTGATTCTCTTTATTCTTAATTATTTAAATAATTTTTTATTGTTGAAATGTAACTTTTGACTAAAATAATGCCGAAAAGTGCAGTTCTTGCAAAATTTTCAAGAAATTTTATCATTTTCTTCAATGTTGACACGTCTCATTGCTTAGCCATAATTTTAAAAATAATTTTCATTTGTTAGCAGACTATTTTTTCAACAAATATTTTAAAACATTTATTGTCAGTTAATGAAAACTGTCATCATAGGAGAATTTAATGAAATTTGTTGAATAATTTTCGAAAAAAGGACATTGTTCTGCCTTATTCCAGACATAAAATACATTTAAAAAAATCAAGCAATATTTAAACAACTGAAAATAAGTTAATGATTTTCGATTTAAACTAATTAGTTCATGTCACTTAAAGATGGTCTACATTTTTTATATTTTCTCAAAAAAATTGTTTAGGTAAATGTACATTGTTAAAACAATAATAGGTACTTTGTAAAAATACCAGGAATACCAGAATTCTGTTATTTTTGTTAAAAAATTGGCAAAAAAATTCGCTTCTCTGCCTTATTCAGGTCACAAGCTAGATTGAGACAATGAGAAATTGTTTAAATAATTAACAACAAATCCAATACACAGTACTGATTTTTTATATTTCCCAATTAGATTCTTGAATATGATACTTTTTTCGAATATGATACTTTATCAACCAATAATAAGTGTTTATTTTATAAACAATTTTATTAAAAAATTCACAAATTAACTACTTGTTAACAAACGGATGATGCTTTTTTATGAAATCGAATGCTAGTGACGCAGAAAGGACCTTATATATTAAAAGACTTCGTCTAGTGACAATATTTCTTCTTTATTTAACAAAATTTCAATAAAAAATAGATTGTCCTTAATTTTCAATAAGATTTCGTTTCTTCCAACCGAATAAATGTTTGATTATTCGGAAAAATCCTTGGCTTTCCATACTTCATTAATGAATAATAATTATTTATTTTTTAAGAAACTTTGTAAGCAAACCTTAACAATGAGATGATTTTACAACTAGGATTTGACAATTAAATAATTTTTTATTTGAAAATATTATAAAATATTAAAAGTTATCAACTTATTTGAAAAAAGAATTTTAAATTGCAAGGTCTAAAATTGTGCAATTTTAAACATTTGAATCATATATTAAAATTGAAAAATATTTGATTGGAAAACTGGAAGAATAAATGATAATTCTCAATGACGTGTTGGAAATTAAAAAATTTGAAATTAAAAAGTTAAAAATTGTATTGCTTAAAATCAAAATAGATAAGAAGTAAACTATCTGAAATTGATAGCTCAGTCATTGAATTATTTATTTCATTTGGAATGGTTACAATTATTTTAGAGTTGAATTTGAAAAGTATAATTACCAATTTAAAAATTTATAATTTTTGAACTATTACAATTTTCTTGAAATACTTTAAATTTTACAGCATTTGAATCTAAAAAAGCTTTACTATTATAATTCTAAATTATTATTTTATTTATTGAATTAATATTAATTTTGCAGGTATATAATTGCACAATAATAAAAATAATATTCACTTTCAAAGTTACACCAAATAAATATAAATGTCTGTACAAAATTTGTAATACTTAACTAATTGGCTCAAAGAATAACTTTTTTCAATGGGCAATCTAATAAAATATTAAAAAATAGGAAAATAGTGTTATTATTGAATTTTGTCTTTGACTTACTTCATTTTATTATTTTATGTGAAGTAAATATTACCAATAATGGTATGCTAATTTATTTTATTTGCAATTCAATTACATTAAAATTATTTCTCAAAATAACATAAGCCACTGAAAATGCTCAATTTTTTAAATTTCGAATTCATTAACAATACATCACTAACATTTAATTCAAAACTCCAACTTCATCTTTTCCCGGATTTTCTTTTATGTTCCATAAATAAATGGTACGAAATTGGCTTTCAACCTTATAGGAGAAAAAAAATTCTACCGTGAGAGAACGAACTGCATCCTCTTTCTTCGAAAAACATGAAATATTCCAGGAAAATGTAGAAAACTAACAAGCTCAAATAAGAAAAATCCCATCAGCGTCTCTAGCAAGAAAGTCAATTTATAACTAGAAATAAGCCTGAATTTTTTTTTATTTCAGCAAAGTCAAATTATTTATTCAGCAAAGTAAAAATATTTATTTAATAAAAAAATAATACGGTATAGAGAAATAATAAGCCCTCAACGTATTAAATTTCGAAATTTCGAACCTGTTTAATATTCACGAAATTAAACCAACTAGTTCATTATTCCATGATGCATATAACTAAATACATTAATTACAAAGCTATTTTTATTTTAAACGAGTGAATATCCGCGTATTGAAAACAAAATGAGAGTACGAATTTTTTGGATTTTTTAAAAGCAATTAATTCAAAATTGTATTTCCAAGAAGCATTGAAGATTCAATATTTTTTAAATGAAATCATGTAAAGTTCTTTTTTTTTTGCAATGGGAAAATTTATTTGATTAAAAAAATTATTTATTTATTTTTAATTAATTAATTTTAATTAATTAAAACTAGAAACCTTAAAGCAATTAATTTTTTTAAATGAAAAGTATTGACATTTTGGCGAGCAAATGATACCATATTTTTGCCAGATTAAAAAAAAAATATTTAGACGTCGCTATGGACCATTTTATCCTGAAAATTAGACTTTTTATAGTTTTTAAATTTAAATTTTTACAATTTTAAATATTCTATCTTGTACAATATAGGACATTATTTACCCTCAAATTTTGTTCGTTTTGAAAAAAGGTGGGTACTAACACAAACGACAGTTACGATTTAATTATAAACTTGGGAATAAACAGTCAAATTCATCCATTAGAAAAATGTTTAATTATGAAAATTTCAGGAAATGTTAATTTTTTTACAGACAATGATTTCAACTGTTACAAAAATATTTAAGAAATACTCATTTTTTTTAATTTAATTGAAACAAAATTTTTTGTTGATCTAATAACTAACATATAACGAGTTTTTTTACATTGTTTAGCTTTTCATACATAATTTACTCAACATTTTGACAAAAGAACCTTGATACCAATTCTGAAAGATTCCAAGATAATAATAATATAATTATTGATTACAATTTCTGAGAAAATTTCAAATGATTTTGTTATTTTGAAAAATGAATTTTAAAAGAAAATTTTGAAGGATTTCGAAACATATGAAATAATATCCAATAGTCTCAAAAAGGAGTTTAAAAGATTTTAAAGCACAATTTTTCAGTTTAGCGAGATTATAAAATTGTAGAAAAAAATGAGTAACTTCAAAATGTATTTAGAAGTTTTAGAAAGATTCAAAAATAATTTTAAGTTAAAAAATGTTTTAAATGTAGATATATACAGAAAAAAATTTAAAAAGCTTTAGGAATTTTGAAAGTTTTCAAGAGAATGAACAAATTTTTTTAAGATGTCTGGGAAAATTTTTAATAATCTTTATTTTGAAAAGTTAATTTGGAGAGATTATCTAAAAAGATTATTAAAATATCACGGAAGATTTCCAATACTGTAAAAAACAAATCTGGAAGATTTTATAGCAATTTTTCGAATTTTGAAAGATGTTTTCTAAATTTTGGGAAAAATTGGCATCATTGTGAAAGATATTTAGTTTTTTAAAAAAAATTTCACATGTCTTTTGTAATTTAGAAAGATTTCAAAAAATTAAAAGCAATATTTAGATTTTTGATGATATTTACATAAAAGTTTGAAGCTTCCTCAAACATTTTCTAGATACATTTTCGACGTATCTAAAATCTTCAAAAATCTTTTTTTATTTTCTCAAGCATCCTCAGAAAATTATATTCTGATATCATTGAAGATATGAGAAAAATAAATAGTTATTTGACTTATTTATTTTATATTAACAATTATTTTTCCCCTCAAATTATAATTTGGTTGACATTTTTTTTCTTTCTTGACTAAAAAATTTTTTTGGTTTATAATTGCACTATTTTGTTAAAAATTCGTAGTTCTTAGTTGAATTCAACTTTTTTTCATTTTGAATATAAATCTTTTTGGGTGAAAATTCAACTAATTGTTTGAAAATTAACTTTTTTGTTAAAATTTTGATTTGATATATATTTGAAATCTTCCAAAATCTTTTTTAATTTGCTCAAGAATATTAAATAAATTATATTTATATAATATCAAAAACGAATAAACAAATGAACTTGAAATATAAATAGTTGTTCGATATTTTTATTTTGTAATAGCAATTATCTCCGGAAGTCGGAAAACTGTATATTTTTTATATATCTTCTTTTATATACATTTATATTATCACCTGTTCCGGTCAATGCAACAGGCTTTGGCAGATAGGCAATTTCAAAATCTGGACGACGTTCGAAAATTCGTCGATGACTTTATCGGCTCAAAGACTCCAAGTTTATTTCGCGATGGCATCCGTAAGTTACCTAATAGACAGCACAAGGTCATCGAAAACAATGGACAATACTTCCAAGATTGATCTGGTATTTATATATTTTACAGCATAAAATATTTTTTTTTGGGAAAAAGGCAAAAATTAAGTTATACACCTAATAATACAATATAGGTTCTATAGACTGTTTTAATTGTGACAAAGTAATGTGACCTTCAGAAGCTTCCAGTCAGCCAAGTTTTTCGCAATAAATAATCTTGCCTCTTTAAGGATAAGAGGATGCAATTTAAAATTCCAATGGATTTAATAAGATCAGAAGCTAGAAGATACGCTTGATTGGAAAGTGTTTCAGCTAAGCGAAACCTTGCAAGGACGAAGTACCAGTGGCACTCGACCAGTAATTCCTTCCATCTTCAAGTCGTTTCCTCAGAGTCTTAGACATTCCTCTCTCTCTCTCTCTTTCTCTCTCTAATTACCACATTCGAAGTAATTTTACGCTGTACCGTGGAATGCGATGCCGCTTCGTAAACTTACACTCTCATGTGGATAGTACACACACTCACTAATTGCAATCACACTTAGAGAACCCATACTAATTGTACTGCACTGCCATGAGGAAAGTGAGCTACCACTCAAATGCTTACGGTTATCCAGTGATTTCTGATATTGTCGTTTTTCTCTCTCGATATATTCTTCGACGACTCATCCGCCCCTCTTTTTATAGAGCCTAGACCGGCTATCAATACTTGGAGATCAATCGAGGCGATCTTGAGTAATGGCTGAATGTATATAGTGTTTGCCTTACTGTTGCAGGATATAAAGTGTTAAGTCGTAAACTGACAACCCTGAGAATAACGTGATTGCGCCTTGTACCCTTGTCACCGCTGACGCTTGTGTAATGATATTCCGCTTTTAAATTTATGGGATGAAGCGTAGGAAACAAGGATTAAAAGTGTCAAATGTTGTGCAAAGTCCTTCGAGGTTTTGTCTCATTCATCCTAAATTTAGCGGCTATAGAGGCCGTGCATAAATTAAGATTTTTTCTGAAATTTTGAACCACGCACCCCCATTGGCGAGGAATCGTAAGTTTTGACCCCCCCCCACCCTATATCTTACGTAATTTTTAACGACTAAATTTTTTTCCTCAATTAATGTAGGGGTCATCCAAAAGCAACGTAAGACGATTTGGTTGGTGATGAAAGAGAGGGGGGGGGGGTGTGTTAAAATATTACTGTTTCTTATGAATTAACAAAGTAGTTCATCTTTCAGCCAAGCAGTTGAATTTTTAACCGAAAAAGATGAATTTTCAATGAAAATGTAATATTTGATAGTTTAACCAGGAGAAAATTTTTATTTTAAATAAAAAACAGTGTAATTGCAGAAAAAAGACGAATTTTCAACCAAATAGTTGAATCCTCAACCAAAAGAGATCCATTTTCCACCAAGCAATTGCGTTTTTAACCAAAAAAGATGAAATTTCTACCAGACGAGATGCATTTTTCAATCAGGAAGACGAATTTTCAACAAGAGATAAATTGTCAATTCAGTAATGTTTTTTAATCAATAAATATTTGTACAGAATGTTAAATTTTCAAACCTAAAAGATTAATTTTCTACTTAAAAACACGAATTCTTAACAAAATACATACATTTTTAACCGAATAGTCGAATTTTTAACAAAGAAGATTAATTTTCTATTAAAAAAGACAAATTTTCAACAAAATACATACATTTGTAATGAAATAGTTAAATCTTCAACAAATTTCATTAATTTTCCACTAAATAATTAAATTCCTAATCCTAAAAAGATAAATTTTTTACGCAAAATGAAACAGTTAATTTGTTATTTAAAAAAACGAATTTTCTACGAAAAAGTTGAATTTTCTACAAATAGTTAAATTTTGAAGCTAAAAAGACGAATTTTCTACAAAACAATTAAATTTTCAACACAAAGTTAATTTTCTACCAAACAGTTGAATTTTAAACCAAATAGTTAAATATTCAGTTTACAAAATTAATTTTAAACCAAAAAACGAATTTTCAATAAAGTAGTTCAATTTTGAATCATGGAGATGAATTTTCGACTAAAATTATGAATCTTTAACAACAACGAAAAATGAATTTTGAAGAAAGTAGTTCTACTTTCAACTAAAGAGTTTACTTTTCAACCTAAAAAGATGAATTCTTAACAAAAAATGTAATACGTAGTTAGTATTTCAACCAAAAAGATTTTAATTTAAAATAAAAACAATTTAATTCAACCAAAAAACACGAATTTTCAACAAAAAATATATTTTTTTAATCAAAAAGTTAAATTTTTAACCAAGACGATTCATTTTATACCAAAAAAGTCGAATTTTCAACAAAATACATGAATTTTCAACTAAAAAAAAAGATAAATTTGTTATCAAAAATGGAATAGATAAATTTCAAGTTGAAAAATAATGATTAAAAAAGTTAAAAAATAAAAATTTGTAACAAAGAAGTTAATTTTCAACCGAAACACAATTTTTTAACCAGTTTCAGTTTTAACCTAGAAAGACTAAATTTCTACAAAAATGATGAATTTTTAAATCAAAAAAGAAAAAAATTTCAATCAAGTTGGCGAATTTTGAAGGAAAAAGATGAATTTTCTACAAAACATTTGAATTTTCAACATAAAGTTAATTTTCTACCAAACAGTTGAATTTTAAACCAAAAAGTTAAATATTCAGTTTAAAAAATTAATTTTAAACCAAAAAACGAATTTTCAATAAAGTAGCTCAATTTTCAACCATAGAGATGAATTTTATGAATCGTCAACACGAACATAAAATTAATTTTGAAGAAAGTAGTTCAACTTTCAATTAACGGGTTTAATTTTCAACCTAAAAAGATGAATTGTTAATAAAAAAATGAAATACATAGTTAGTATATCGACCAAAAATTTTAATTTTGAATAAAAAACAATTTAATCCAACCAAGAAACACGAATTTTCAGAAAAATAGTTGAATCCTCAACGAAAACAGATTAATTTTCAACCAAACAGTTACATTTTTTAGCCCAAAAAATTTATTTTCTACTACAAAAAGTTTCTTTCCTACCAAAAAATACGAATTTTTAACAAAATATATATTTTTTTAATCAAAAAGTTAAATTTTCAACCAAAACGATTCATTTTCTACCAAAAAAGTCGAATTTTTAACAAAATACATGAATTTTCAACTGAATAATTTAATTTTCTACTAAAAAAAAGAAACATTCTTTAACAAAAATGGAGTAGGTGAATTTCCAGTTGAAAAATAATAATTATAAAAGTTAAGAAATTTTAACAAAAAAGTTCATTTTCAATCGAAAAAGAATTTTTTTTACCAGACAGGTGCAGTTTTAACCAAAAATGATTAAATATCTTCAAAAAAAGATCAATTTTTGAATTAAAAAATTTCTTTAAAATAAAATTGTCGAATGTTCAGAACAAAAAGAAGAATTTTCAACAAAGCGGTAGAATTGTCACCCAAAAAGGATGTCTGTGAAGCCTGTGATAAATAAATAGGAATTTTGATCACATATAGACTAAAGAATAATAGTTTAAATAATCATTGAAGTTCATTTTTAATAATTTAAAAATATTTGTTGAAAATTCATTTTTTTTGTCTGGTTGAAGATTCATGATTTTAGTTGAAAACTCATATCTTTAGTTGACAATTCGTCTATTTTGTTAAAAATACAATATTTTTAAAACATTAGACATTTCAAGCGTTTTATTTGAATTCAATATTAGTACCTACATTAATTTATTTTAATATGATTTATAACTACCGAATTTATTTATCTTTCATGTTTAATTTCTCGATTGAATCATTAACGATTTCTACGCAATCGACGATGAACATCAAATCTACAAAAATAGCAAATAAATAGTTTAGGAAATATTTGAAATTGGTATCATCAAAAAGAATCTCTATCAAAGCATCTTTTTTCTGATCTCTTAAATTTGTGACTATGATTCCTAAAAAAAAAAAATTAATCGAAATCTGGTAAAAAAGGGGGAAATCCGGTAGAAATGCTCAACTTAAAGTTTTTAGGGGATTTTCCAAATTAAGGGGGAAAAAGGGGACTAACTGTGATCCCTGTAAATTGAACCATAAGATTTAATAATGCAATACGCAAAATTTTCGAAAAAAACTAAAATTTTCTGTGACAACATTTCTTTATAAAGTCAAAACTGAGATAACAGTTCATAAAAATCAAAAAGTGGACAAATGTGTAGCAAAAATGTTCATATAATATTTTTCATGCGACATTACAACAAAGAAAAGTTCAGAATATATCGTTTTGCGGCGTACCATTGTCTTCTAGGCGCCGTCTGCTGTAAAAGACGATTCAGAGCAAAATATCGATCATTCGATTAATAATGCAGTGATCAGACCTCGTGAAATTCTATGTCCTTCGCATTAGAGCTTGAAACACCTGTTATATACTATCTCTGCCAGTATCAATTCCCCCAAGTTTTTTTCCCTGATAACTTACAGCCTACTAAATTCTAATTTCCCCAGGCAAAATTATATATTTTCGGGAAACATAAACCCAGTTACGGGTACTTGACTTCCGGTTTAATCAGTGCTATTGGTAGAAACCCGATAAAATTAACGAGAGTAAATGCTAAAGCAAAATTCAGAATTTATTCGATACTAAATCAGGGTGGTCGCAAAACTTAATTTAAAAAATTCCCTGGCTTTAGTTAAATTTTCAACCAAATGGTCGATTTTTTAAAATAAACAATGATTAAAATTCAACCACAAACAGTTGCATTTTCAACAAAATGTTACACTTTTAAGCCGAAAAAACTAATTTTCTAGAAGATAGTTAAATTTTCATAAAATAATGATATTTTCTATAAAACAGTTGAATTTTAAACCAAATAGTTGAATTTTCAACCTACAAAGATGCACTCTAAAAAAAAATGTAATAGTTGATATTTTGACCAAAAAGATTAAATTTCTACCAAAAGAGGTGAATTTCAAAACCAAAAAGACGAAGTTTCATACCAGAAGATTAATTTTCCACCAAGAAAGACGGATTTTAAACAAAATACATACATTTTCAAACAAATAGTTGAATCTTCAATTAATAAAGATACATTTTTAACAAAAAAGGAAGAATTAAATTTTCAATAAAAAAATTAAATATCAACAAAAAAACGACTTTCAATAAAATAGCCAAATTTTCAACCAAAGAGATCACTTTTCAATTAAAATGATGAATTTTTCAAGAACAAAAAAACGAATTTTCAGTAAATGAAGATTTTTCAATCAAGAAAAAAAATTTATCCAAATTGTTGAACTTACAAGCGAAAATTCTAATTTTCTGTAAAATAGTTGAATTTTCAACTCGAAAATATAAATTTTCAACCTAACAATTGCATTTTTATCCAAAAAGAGAAAATTTCAAACCGAAAAGATTAGTTTTATACCAAAAAGTCGAATTTTCAATTAAAAAAGATTAATTTCTAACAAAAAATGGGAAAGATACATTTTCAGTTAAAGAATTATTTTAAACAAAAAAGAATTTCTAATAAAATAGTTAAATTTTTAACCAAAAAGATAAATCTTTACAAAAAAAAAATATATACATTTTTAACAAAGCAGTTCAACTTTCACCCAAGTAGTTGAGTTTTCAATAAAAAATATCAAGTTTCAACAAAATAGTTAAACTTTTAAGCAAAGAGATGAATATTCAACTAAAATGATGAATCATCAGCAAAACCATGATTTTTTAACAAATTGGTTCAACCTTTAATCAAGTAGTTAAATTTTCAACCAAAAAGAGCAATTTTGGGCGAATAATGTAATAGTAGATACTTCAACTAAAAAAGATTTTAACTTTAAATAAAAAACAGTTGAACTCTTCAGCAGAAAGTACATTTTCTACCAAAATAGTTGAATTTGAAAAACCAAAAAGGCGAATTTTCAACAAAACAGTTGAATTTACAACGAAAAAGGATGACTTTTACAAATTTTTTTAATTTTCAGCCTAATAATAGAATTTGAACTAAAAATATAATCGACAGGAGGATGAAAATACATACAAATTTTAATAAGAAGCAAATACATTACTAACAGTATCACGATTGCCGCAAAACATTATTTTAAAAATTCCCTCAATTTTCCCAATTTTTCATTTTCCCTGACCATTAATATTCAAGGAGCAGAATCTCAATCGTATAATATTTTCAACTTGGACTTTTTCATAAAGAGTTTTGTTAAAAATCTCTGACTTTCCCTGGCGTTTCTTGACCAATAAAATTCCCTGACTGAAATCATAGAGGCTAAAGCAAATTATTAGCGCGAATTGTGAGATAAAAACGATACTAACTTAAAAATATTTTTCGTGGCATCTACCAAGAAGTACAAGGCAAGCAATTTTTGAAAATGGAGATGTCCCACTGTAACTTTGGATGTCAATTTTCATTAAAAAAGTAAGAGAAATGAATTCAAATTTTTTTTTCCTGAATGAATTACTGATATAAAATAAAATATTCAACTTTATAACCAGGTTTATGTCCCATTTCGCGCCTTCTGACACTGGATTTCCTGACAAACATGTTTTCCAGCCTTGGTCTTTATTCCTTTCTAATTTGACAGATAAATGATGATCAAGACAATACTGTTGTAGCTGATCTTTGCGATAATCCTCCTACTGCTTTTCATAGAAAGTAAATGTCGTTAAAATAGATGCCCAGGTTGATACTGTAACCAGTCTTAATGAAACTCATACCCGTTTACAACTGAGCCACTGTCATATCCTCTTTCCTCTTTCTCCCTATTCAGTACCTTATTCTCTCTTCCTCAGTTCGTGGTGCAGGAGTAACCAATGCACCATGTCATCATGACCAGCGTGTCCTGTTTCAGGGTACACTCTACATCTACAAGTCTACAGAACAGCTTCGTGCATAGGACAACCCATGAAGATTCATGAGTATCTCCAGTGTGGGATACCTCATTTCGAATAAAATTAACATCTCTAAAAGACACGAATGGGACTGAATAAATGGTCCAAGCCAAGTCACCAAGCATTACTTTTTAGGTGAAATGTAGAGAGGACGATAAGTTTTAAAGTGGGAGTTTCCAGGTGATGTACATTAACACAGATGTGCTAATGGATGTCGATCCGGAAATAGAGTTAGTCAGCAAATGTGTAGAATGATTGCACAAAACAATTCATACATGACTTGTCATTTATGAAGTTATTACTGCCTTGCTGGAAGAAAAAAATACATAAAGGGATAGAAATTGGAATAGGAATAGGAACACTGTAAAAACTAGAGATCTATTTTTTGTGTGTCTTGTTTCTGAATAGGATAACTTGATGCTGTTATTTTCAATGTAAAACAAATGACTCTGGGTTCCTACCAGTGGCCTCATTTTAATACCACTCGAGATTGTTTTTCCTGAGTCTTATTATAACACCTGAAATTAGCTCTGAAGTAATACTTTTTTTACAGCGAAGAGAAAGAAAAGCTAGGAATAAACAGCATGTGGATGTCTTTCCTCTTCTGTATCATTTTTTTATCCAATTGTATCAGTTTATTACTGTTTCCTATTTCTCTTTCCTTATCCTATTCCTGTTTCTAGTAATTTTCTTAATATTATCGTTGAAAGTTATTAATCAAATACATTTGGCTTAAGATTTCTGAACGAGATCATTTCCTTCTTAGCAACTTCAGGAATTTATGAGGATCAGAAACGCCCAGAATCGATTGATTTTCGTACCTTCAAATGCGTGGGTTGCGTGCCAATTCATTTTATGGTATTATATGTCAGTATAGAGTCTACTTGAAGAGACTTGAACCGAACCACTATAGTGGATTCGATTTCAGAACATCCGAATGAACCAAAGTGATTCAGCATTTCCCAAAACCCTACAGAATCCAAACTCGTATTGCGAAGAGTCATAACTCACGATGATTCAAAAACGTTTCACACGATGCAACACTCTGAGGTACGATCCAGCAGAAAAATTGTTAATGTTCTAAATATAAAAAATACTAATAATGAATTAAAATTCTGCCATAATGTATAAATCTTTTATAGAAAAAGATTCATTCATATTTAAACATAGTAACAACTTTAAAAATGAGTTTTATCTTATCAAACAACTTCTTAAAGCAAGAAAAGTTATTTCCTGAAACTAAATATAGGATCCTACCAAACTGTAGTTCTCAGCTCATTGCCCTGAATGAAGCAATCTTAGTTTGAGAACTTTGGTGATTGTTGTAGAATTATCTGCGCAAGCTAACTTATGTACATTAGTGTCAAAACTTGCTAGTAATCTGAAATTATGTAACTTAATTATAATATTCTCTGTATTAGAAAATGTTTGAAAACAAAAAAATAGAACGGAATAGAGATATTTGATTGACACTGTGTGATTCTGGACCCATTACTAAAAGCACTTTACATCATTTTCGAAGAGGTCTTTTCGATTTCTTTTATCGCTTCAGTCATAGATATCACCCTGTATATAATATATGACTTCTAAGAACTTTTATCAAAATCTATTCATAGACATCTTTTCTCTTATTCATTTTCATTTCGTGAATTAAATCTATTTTAAGAAGAGTCATGAGATTATATACGTTTTCGTGAAGGTCAGAATCTAGATCGTAGTAAATGATACATAAATATCAGATCCAATCACTTAGAAGGATTAGTCCTAGGCTAACATAAGTATTCCATGTGACAAAGCGTTAGCTACAACAGAGAACTTAATCCACTTAGGTTATCCTTAGGCCATCCACAATAATCGAAGTTATTCTTACATTATTTTTGAAAAAAAAAATATGATTCACGAACTGTTTCGACCGTCAGAATATAAACATTTCCAATAACCACATCATGTTTTGAAGAAAGAGGCTAACAACCTAAAAAGGTGGATTTAAAATAAGGTTCTGGCGCCATAAAAGGCTATAGAATTTCAATGTCGATCACACAACACTGGTACATGGATGAACTTTAGCAGCGGGTCGCTGACTTCTTCTGTAAAGAGAGGGTCGACTAATGAATGGAAATATGCTAAGAGGCCAAACTTGGCATCACTTAGGCTCCTCCTAACTTGATGTATATTGTACATCTTTTCGTTTATTTTAACAACATAAAGGAAGGAAAACTGGTAGTGAAGGAGGAAATTTATTTTCTACTACTAATGCCTTCGCGTTCCTGTTATAGTTGATCGGTTCATTGAGACATTCGACTCAATAAACTTACCCACGCAATGTAGAACGAATAAATACAACCCACAAGTCAATGGATTGATCAATAGTAAACGGAAATGTCCACGATAATAAAAATACAGACGCGGACGAAGAAAGTAAACCTCTGGCAGGTTTTAATGCTACTACAATTTTAGCACAATAAACATTATTTTAATTTAATTTAACTTTTTAATGATAAACTACTCTTTCATTATAAGATGCCAAAACTTACGTAATGTGACCTTATCATGAATCGAGTTTGGAATAAATATCGAGGGTAAAATTATCTCTGGGAGCTAATCGTTTTGCATAAAAAGTTCGCATCTCAATGAATAATGTTAAAGGTCATTTTACAATATTTACTATCAACTTAGATTGACAATGACAGCTTTTGCTAAAAGTTGATTAGAAATGTTACATCACTTCCTAGATTTTTATACAATCTGCCATCAGGAGCTCGCATACACGTAAAGAATTATTTTCTTGATATTTAAGAACTGTATCATTTAAACCAATTTTTTCGCTAAATATGTTCCTAGTATTGATTATTTGGACATTTTTAATTTATTTAGAGCAAATAAAAATATCTCCAAATCTCTAAAATATCTCGTAATCACTGTTGTTGAAAATCTGATTGGCTTTGAATTACTTGAAGTTGTTTTATATCAATTTGAAATTTATGCGAATTGAGAAACTTTCGTGCTTTTTTAATACTGTTGCCTGGTTGAATAAAAACTTTTAAATTATGAAATGAATTATTGAAAATATTATATATGTTTTATGTTAATGATTTTCCACGGGAAATTAGTATTTTTAAAGAAGAATTTTAATGCCAAATCATCAATTTATCGAAGAACTCAGAATTTCTAAAAGTTTTAGGTTGTGTTAGCGTTTTTTAATGGAAATTAGCATATTTCAACAAAAACAATTAAACAAAATACATCAGAACGATTCCCTATTTTCAAAAATTCTATCATATGTTATTCAGCATTTTACTCCCGAAATTGGTTCTTTTAAATAAAAATCCTTAGATTTAAAATAAAATTAACAATTTTGAACAATTTTATATTATATGTCTTTTTGGCCGAAAATTGGTATTTTTCATAAAAAAATATTAGATTTGAAAGATAGAACATTTTTGACCAACTTTCATTTTTCCATTACGTTAGAGTTTTTACTGGAAATTGATATTTTAAAACAAAAATCATTAGATTTGAAAGATCGACAATTTTTAATAAATTCAACTTATGTTAGCGTTTTATATACCAGAAATTGGTATTTTTAGGGAAAAATCTTTATAGTTTGAATAAGATTTACAATTTTTAAATTTCTAATTTACTTATACTTGCTTCTTAACTTTATAATTTATAAAATACAAAAATTAGAAATACCAACTTCGTCGGAAATTTGTATTTTTAATAAAAAATTATTAGATTTCAAATAATATTTACAATTTTTCAACAATGTGAAGTTATGTTGGCATGTTTACCTCAAATTGGTACTTTTAAACAAAAATCATTAGATTTAAATTCAATGATTTTTGTTTAAAATAATAAAATGCACCATCTTGAACATTTTCGAATTGTGATAGTGTTTTTCATCAGAAATTAAAATTTGTATTGAAAAATCATTAAATTTGAGAGAAGATTCAAAATTTTGGAACAGTTTTAGGTGACATGGTTGTTTACATCAAAATTGGTATTGTTAATAAAAAATAATTATATTTCAAAGAAGATTAAAATTTACAGAAAATCAGTTATTTTAAACAGAAATAATTCAAAGATTATTTACAATTTTGAATAATTTTTTATGTTATGTTAGTGTTTTCATCGAAAATTGGTGTTTTTAATTTTTTAAATGCCGAGATATCAGAGTATTTTCACCATTTTTGTACAATTTTAGCTTATGTTGTAGTTTTATACCGGAAATCGATATTTTTAATAAGAAGTCACTGGAGCCCAAACAAATTTTTACATGTTTGAAGAATTTTAGACTGTGCTCGCGTTATTGACAAGACGTCAGTATATATTTTAAAGAATATTTACCATTTTCGAACAATTTTCGGTAACGTTAACATTTTTAAAGGAAAATCGGTAATTAAAAAAAAATAGGTTTCAAAGAAGATTTACAATTTTAACTTAATGTTGTGTTAGTGTTTTTCATATAAAATATTGATATTTTTAATCAAATCATTAGGTTTACAAAAATATTTATAAAATGTCAACGATAATATGTTACCTTACCGCTTTTCACTGGAAATATTGTATTTTGAACAAAAATCATTAGACTTCAAAAATAAAGTTTACAATTTTGAACAATTTCAATTTGAAGTTAAGATACCAATTATCATCAATTATAAAAAATATTTGCCTTCCTTTTCTTTTATATTATTGTAGATAATAGATAATATAATATAAAACATTTTTATTATAATAACTATTTTATATTTTAATTTAAAAATTGCGTGAGACTAAAAGAATTATCTAGTCATGGAAAAAATCGCATGTTAGTATTGAATCTAGTTGTAAGAGAAGAAAAGTTTTGAAGTCCAAATCCAAGACAACTTGCAATAAATCCATCAGCTTCAAATAATGTTTAATGAGTCTCTATCTCAGGGATTTTTTTATGTTTATAAATGCGATCAGATGTCAAATTTTCAAACTTTCTATTATAATCGATAAGCTTCTGAATGTAACAATATAACCAAATAATTGTTCAAAACGAAAATTGTATGAGTCAAATAAATTGCATTGAAGAAAATTCCGTTGATTTGTAGCATTGTCTCCGTCCAATCACCCAGACTTCCCCTTTCATCTCACCATCCTTTTCTGATTCCCGACGTTTTTGTCCTCTTTTTAGCAAGAATCGAGGCGCCGTCTGGACAAAGTCCGTGAATCTATCCCTGATATCAGCACACATTTATTCTAAATTTCCACAGCTACAATGAAAGTGATGCTATATAACTAATTGAATCCATACAAATGAAAGTATCATTAAAACTTATCGATACTATTTTTCTTTCTTTTATAATTCTGAAACAATGATTTTAAACTTTCTTTCCAAACGTTTCATTAATTAAAGAAGGCTTTTAGGGCCTTCCTTAAACGGTAATAGTCTGATTGTTATCAGAGTATTACCGATCTGGAATTCTTTCTAATTGGGGTTATAAAAGCAAATGTTGAATACAACCACTGTACTCTTCCTACGTTTTACATCGGTTTTCAAAGAAACCATATTTTGACGTCAATGAAGACGTCGACTTTCAACCGGAAGACGTAATCCTTAATGATTGCAGAGCAAATACGAGTACAGGATGTAGCGATCACCAACATATGTCCAAACTTTTTACAACTGCTATTAAAACACTACTTCAAACGTATTAGTAGTATAATTAGCCACACGAATTAGTTTTGACAAGTGCTTCAAAACACTAAAAATTGATTTTTAAGTGAAAAAAACAATTCCAAGAAAATAAAAATCACAGGATCAGAAAACTGGGTGAAAATGAAATTCAGAGAAAACTGTTAACAAGAAAAATAAACATAAATCTATTCAGAGTTTTCAGAGTTAATCTTATTTTCAGTTTATCACATGATGACTAATAGAAAGTTTTACACTCGTAAAATAAAAACCGAAAGTTCCCTCTATTGCTTTTGAATCTATCTCATGTCAGAGTTTCAAAATTAGAACAAGTTTACTGCCTTGGTAATATATTGAGTGCGAAAATAGTTTGCATCCGGTGTTTTCCAAAATTTGTGGACTGGAGTAATTCACCTCGAAAAGAGTCAAGTTAAATTGTATGAATCGGCGTACGTGATTCATTCGGAAAATAATCTTCGCTTCACGCTTTCTCGCCGGACGCCCCCGACAGTTATTTTCAGACCGTCGTGGCAGCTGTACCCAAGATTTTGCACCCCTTTTTGCAAATCCCAGAGATTCCACCTCTGGAATCCTACCTCCGGAAAAGAGAAGTTCAAAATGCCCAGACACGAATTCTATTGATCTAAATTCGAGAGGAAAGTTAAAAATAAGTTTAATTCAGTGAAATGATTCTCCTTCGCAATAAGAAGGCAATTTACGTTTAATTTATATATGGGTATATACGACTTTAAACTAATTTTTTTTAAAGGAGAGACATGAGGCTGTCTATCGTTATAAGATAAAAAAGGGGAAGGAAGTGCTGCAGATAATTAGGTGGAGCGGAACCCAAAAATATGAACTGCGTTCAAAGAGCTAAAACCGTGCCTGGGGTGAAGTGCTCCAGCTTCTAAATATACATGGTGTTGCGATCACCATAACTGCTGCACATCCGGTGGTGAACAAATCCCGTAGGACTGATTCGGGAAAGATCGAATGATAAAAAAAAGAATTTGGGACAATTTCGAAAGAAACTTTCGCTTGTACATGCATTTTCGAGCAAAGTTGAGTGCACCCATAAAAGGAATTATCGTCCTTCGCTCATCAGTGCAATAAGCACAATACATCACTATAAATACATTGTGGGAATTTATTGAATTTAATTATTCACTTCTTTTCAATTTTTTAAATTATTATCCAATTCCTTCCTATTTGTCTTTCGGAAAGTTTTATTCATTATTATTCTAGTACATAATTTTTTACTCTATTCCTCTTTCCGAAAATTCTATCCATTTTTATTCTAATCTATCATTTTTTTATAGTCCTCGATTTTGCTATCGATCAAATAAATGAATTATTAAACAAACCTGGAAATCCGGCTTTTCTATTCACATTCATCACATTTCAATTTCCAATGATTCAATCGTTTTCTGTGAACCGTTTGATTAAATTCCCTTTTCCAACAATTCTATACAGTGAAATGGGGGAAAGCGGCTCGTTTTTTCGTCTACGTCACGCACTCATAAATGTGTTTATGCAAAATGTATTTAAAAAATTCTTGTCAGTGGACCCCTGTTTTCAAAAAATAATTTTGAAGGAAGGGAGCACGTTTAAAAAATAATTATTTTCGTTTTTTTTAATTATCTTTTTTCTTGTGTATTTTTACTAGAAAGAAGCACTCAGACGTAGAAAATATCTCTCAAAGCCAGCTGAAAAAATATAATTTGAAAAAACACGAAAATGACTGTGGAAAACAGGCTATCTTTTTGTTTTTTGATTGCATATAGGCTAATCAATTCTTTTTCCTACATATTTTTATCAGTAAAAATCCTGTTTACGGTGTTAAAATTTATGACTTTCCCAGACTTACCACATTTTTTTAAATGCATTTTTACCAGCAGAAAAGCATCAAACACCTGAAATAATTATTTCGTCAGTCTTGTAGATTTCACACTTGTTTTTGAAAACAGTGCATTCAACATAAGTTATCACCTAGAGAACGCTAATTGAATAGCTGTGAGAATTTGGAGAGACGTTTAATACTTCCATAAACACAAAAAAATAGGCATGCACGATAATATCAATACTACGAAAATGAGCATTTTCAATACTAATTATACTAATTATGCATATATTATATTTATTATATATTATATAAAACAGATTCTGAAACAGGTGAGGATAGAAATTGATAGAATGTAATAAATTTCGAACGTATTGGAAAAGTTTAAGAAAATAACAATAAAACCGCTGCAAAGTAATTTGGACGCGCTCATTATATGATGTATCATTAATTGTGACCATTTCATAAACACTGTGCTTTCTCATGGAGGAATTTTTTGTAATTATTTTTAATATAAGTGTAGGTACACTTTTAGAAACAAGTGCAAAATTCCGACACACTTAGGATACTAAAGCAACTAAAATTTACGAAATTAGGTTACTGAAAATGAAATTCTGTAACTTTTATAGTAAATTTACTACATTTTTATCAACATTCAGAAAAGTTATCTGAAAATTACGAATAGTTTCCTAAAATTCCTAAATGGTAACAGAAATATAAGTTATCTCATATGTTTATATTACCTTCACTCATATTTTTTTACAATTTATATTGTCAGGACAAATATATACTACATATTTTAAAATAAAATTAATAAACCGAAAAATTTTCAAATCCTTTGATATTTTTAGTTACAGAAAATACTAAATTGTAACAGATTTTTCTGAAATATATGACTCAAGCTTTATGCAGTTACCGTTCCTGAAATTTCTCTTCCTGTTTAGAAAAATTTAGAAACGGTTTCTGCATAAAGCTTTAGTGAAGCGTCTTTAAAAATTCCTACAAAAATTTCTAACAGTATAGTCATAAAAAAATAATACTTTGACAAGAACCGGGCGTTTTTTTTATTATATATTATTTAATTAAAGTCCAATCGATGTTGTTGATATGATGTTGGTGTTTTTTGTCTGAGATAATGATAAATTATAACAATCTTCTCATTATCACGGACAAAAATTACCAACATGATATCAACAACATCGATTGGAATTGAATTATTTAATCGAGAATTTTTAATGGAGAGGATAGCTTTTTAATGTTAATAAAAAAACGTTGTTTTTAAATATAATTTAACCAAATTGAACTGTTCCTGATGAGGAGAGCGGATACTCTCGAAACATAGAATTTACTCAAAATAAAGGATCTATAAGATCATGAGATCTTCATTTGTCTGAAATATGTCATTTTTCCACCAAGATTTTTATAATTTATATATTATTTATTATTGCCTATTATTATTTATTTTTCATATACCATAAATGGTTTTTATAAAGTTCAATAGAACTTTTCTCATCATAGCGAATAAATTTAGTACTTACAATATTACTATATTCCCAAAATTAAGAAAGTTTTTCTTTCACAAACGTTAACAAAATGTATAAATCTGTACACATAACTTCATTTGTTCATAGAATGTTTATAAATACATCAAACGATTGATCTTGTCAAAATAAACAAACGTACTTATTATCTTGCTATATTCCTAATATTAAAAAACACCTTATAAACGAAAAATTGAAAAACTCAAAAATGTTTAAAGATGAAATTTTTTTGTAGAGATAACTATAAGCATTTTATTGAATTCCCTCCAAAATTTAAAAATCTATCTCAACCTGTTTCTGAGTTATCATAAAAACAGGCATGTACACATACACGCAGACAGTTTTTAAAAACCTCATTTTCAGACTACTGAGGTCGACTTACGTATACATATATAACGATTCAGGTTTACTAAGGGATTGAGAATTGAGACAGAAATTGATCAAATGTGATCGGTCTACAATAGAAAAGGATAAAACTTGCTGTGATAAAATAGGCCAAAGAAGTTATGACCTATTGAATTCTTGGAATGTATAAAAGGATAGGCTCTACTACGAAAAAATGATGGAATACCATTTTCTCTTTTTGTTTTTCAGCAGAGCTACCACACCTACATTCTTCAAAAAATGTTCAAGTATCTGAAAAGAGGTTTCAAAATCTTGAAATCTGAGAATCGGGATGAAACAGTATCTGGGTACGACGACCCTGGGAATCGATATTTCTATTGAGCTTTGTATCAAAGTCTGTCTCTTTCTCCTTTTTTAAAGGCGTATACGCAACTCCATTACGTTTAACGTACGCTACTTTCGTACGCTTTAAAGAGATTTTACGAACGACGCGACGCGTGTCTCGAAATACGTACATACATGTTCTGACAGAATTTTCTGGTGTGGGTTTTACGTGTGGTAGGTTAGGATGCGCGATTCGAGCTGTCTGAAGTCTGAACCACCAATAAAGTGCAACAACTCACGCACCCAGTCGCACGCATTTGCATATAAGTATCTACTCGTATTCCAACCCACCGATAAAGCGACACCTCAATCAGATGCAGATCTAAGTTCTGTCGATCAGAATAAAATCCTGTTCAGGATCTCGAAAACATCTCGAAACTTTCTTTTTTTTTATACAAAAGGAACTCAAAAAAGGGGAAAAAGGGTAATTTTTTCACCAAAACAAAAAAAGGAAAAATATGCAGGGTGTCCAGAGTCTTTTGAGTTAATTTGAAATCATTAATATATTTGTAATCTGTGTAAAATCTTTTTAAATCTTAGACATCTGGTATACCTTTTTTAAAATCTTTGAAATCTTTGGAAATGTTCGAAATCTTTGTGAAATCTTTGAAATCTGGCGTACATGCCTTTTTCAAATCTTTGAAATCTTTGCAGTCTTCATGAAATGTTCCAAACCTTTGGAAAATTTTTGTGAAAACTTTGAAATCTTTGTCAAATCTTTCGAAATCTTTGTTAGATTTTTCTTAAAACTTTAATTGTGAAATCTTTGAAATTTCTGTGAAATCTTTTGGAATATTTTTACATTTTCGTAAAATATTTGAAATCCTTGAAATCTTTGTGAAAATTTTTGAGATCTTTTGAACTTTTTATGCAATCTTTGAAATGTTTGTAAAATCTTTCTGAAATCATTAAAATATTTTTAATCTGTGAAAAATCTTTTGAAATCTTAGACATCTGGTATACCTTTTTTAAAATCTTTAAAATCTTTGGAAATGTTCGAAATCTTTGAAATCTGGCGTACATGCCTTTTTCAAATCTTTGAAATCCTTGCAATCTTTATGAAATGTTCCAAATCTTTGGGAAATGTTTGTTAAATCTTTGAAATCTTCGTCAAATCTGTTGAAATATTTGTGAAATTTTTCTTAAATCTTTGTTTGTGAAATCTTTGAAATTTCTGTGAAACCTTTTGGAATATTTTTAAATTTTCGTAAAATCTTTGAAATCTTTGTGAAATTTTTTGAAATCTTTTGAATTTTTTACGCAATCTTTGAAATGTTTGTAAAATCTTTCTGAAATCTTTTGTATTCATTTGAAATCATTAAAATATTTTTAATCTGTGTAAAATATTTTGAAATCTTAGACATCTGGTATACCTTTTTTAAAATCTTTGAAATCTTTGGAAATGTTCGAAATCTTTGTGAAATCTTTAGGTACGTGTTTATTAAATTTCATATACATTCATGATAATCGCTCAGATAATTCCATTTTACACAAAATAAAAATAAGATTAGCAGTAATTTTCGATTCTTAATAATAAAACATGATACCTTCTTACAATTAATCAGAAATAAAATCGGATTCTCAGTCTAAAAGTTCAATTACGTAAATAAATGACAGACCTAACCTACAATCAACTGTACTCACATTTAATTTCTACCATTTAGGGCAAATTTTGGAAAGAGTTCCACGTGTACGTTGCACTTGGACCATAAAAAGCATTTCAATCGACGAATTCTAGATTATTACTTCAATTGCGAATATTTGATAAGATTTAAACAAATAAAAGCACTTTGAGTTTTCAAATACGCTGCTTTACCGACCTGTGTATTATATTTAATATAAAGTGTACAGCTATTCATATTTTAATGTATATTAAATTTCAACTAACGTGTTTGCAAATGACTTCATACTCTCTAAATATGAATCAGTGAAAAATTCATTGATTGAAATAGTAGTTGGACATTTCACTGATTAATCAGCGATTCTGGAAATTCCATCAATCAATTCAGTAACACCAGAGTAAATCATGCGAGACATAACCTCTAAGTTTTAAAGTAAAGCGTTGCTGTTAAATAATTTTTTTAAGATATAAATTTGTAAATATTCGGACTATAAGTGTGCTGAATTTACTGCGGGAAATATATACTCTAACTCGTATAAAATGTACTTACTTGACGGGTGCGTACATGACAGTCGATTCTTGATAGTAAAGAAATATGTGAGGTTTTTTGTCATTTAGAAGCATAAAATCTTTTCACATTTTTTAATATTTGATCACACTTATGGGTTTTAAGTTTTTACTATGATTATTTCATTGAATCTACTAAAATCTTATTCTATTACGACTGCTAAATTGGCGTGGTGCAGTGCAGCCAACTCTCAAAAGTGAAACTTTCACTGAATGAATAAGTTACTTTTCACTGGTTGTCAGTGACCGGATTCTAGCTATTTGAATCAGTGAGATTTCACTGACAATTAGTGACTTTTCACTGAGTCAGATTTAGAGAGTATACATTTTTATTAAAATTAATACAGATTTTTCTAACAGTGATGCTCATCCTTACTACGGCATTTGCTTTGTGTCTGACTATAACGTTCTATTTCCACTACATAATAGTATATTGTGTACCTAGGAGGCAAACAGAGTCTTTTTACTCGAGCGTGAGTTTTGCTAACAGGCGAGAGTAAAAAAGAGGTGTGCCTCCTTGGTGCACACGATTTTTTATGTAACATAGGTATGACTTACAAGTTTATCACGCCTGATATTTCAGGTTAGGTTGACGCGGCCATAACTGTACGCGGGCGACAGCGAATGCGCGTGGTACGATTATGATCATAATTTTACCCCGCACATGCGCATTCGCTGTCGCTTCACCTGTTGTGTAGACGGCTACTTTCAGAACTAAAAAGGCGCTGATAAAACACGTAAATCATGCCTGCGTTACATAAAATATGTTCTTTCATGCGAGTGAAAATAAAAAATTGACTGTATCATGTCCATGGAATATTATACGCTTGTGTTTTGCGGAATAATTTTTTTTGTAACGCAGGCATGATTTACGCGTTTTTTCAGCGTCTTTTCAGTTCTGAAAGTAACCGTTTATACGACAGGAGGACTGGACAGCGAATGCGCATGTGCGGCGTGTTGCGTCAACCTAACCTCAAATGTCAGACATGATAAACTTGTACATCATACCTTTGTTACATAAAGTATCGTATGTACCAAGGAATGAAACGTCTTTTTATCCTCGCATGTTTGCAGAACTCATGCTCCGGTAAAGAGGCTTTTTCACTCCCAGGTACATAATATACTATTAATTACAGGATTTCATTATGCGTATATAACAAAATCCTATGTGTAATTATATTCACATTACTCCATACCAAAATAAATTCGATTGAATATATACAAATGAGTTATTGGCGGTAACATATTCTATTATTCTTATAGATATGGCAACAATATTTTACATTCCAAATGTACATAAACTGGAACCTGTATTTCCGTAAACTGGATTTGTGCGATCCTAGAATTGATGGCCTCCGTATTTTGGTGATGCGAGGGGCGCGGAATCGAAAGAGAGGCGGTGCTGGTCAAGCATGACAAACAGCATGAGGGCCGCCCTCTCAGCGTCCAAAGTCAACAGAAATGGTTCATGCGGCCCTGTCTGTTCACGTTCCGAGTCTCCGGATTCGTGTCGAAGGCCATTGCGGGCCTTCTTGAACGGTGCACAAATCCAGGTTCCAGTGTATTTATTTTAAGTATGAACGTGCCAAGAATATAGATGTTAAATATATTAGATTGAAATAGTGTGAAAGCTTTTCCTGTGTAAAAATGGGCTTACTAGTCAGTTTGTGAGCTTATATGTGACGATTGACGAACGATGGCTTTGTGAAGCTATCCAACTGGGGTGATTGCTCGAGAGATTGATCAGCTACCCGTATCGGAATGGTGTGGTGGGGCATGTATGCTGTTTGAATAAGCCATACGACTTCTAGATTGATCTAAAACTTACCCCTTCTCCTACACATCCCTAACTTACACATAATATATAACTTCCTTGAACTATTTATGGTTGCCCCGAAAGGAATTTGGCTTAATGGTAAAATAATAATAATAATAATAATAAACTGAATAAAAAAAATATCAACTGTATTCAAATCGTTTTAAAGAATATCAAATCTTACTGCATTCAGAAGTTTTTTTCCAAAGTGGGACTTTTTTCTACACGGGGAAAAACGGATGTTTAAATGTAGATGTTCAAAACGTAAAATTGTACCGCCTAACATGCAGATATTCATGCCGAACATCTACTATCTTTTTGGATGTTTGGCGTAAATATATTTTTATGGTTAACTAAACACATTATGGAATATTAAAATTTTGTAACGTTTCGGAAGGATTATAATTAGCTATTCTCAATTAAAATCGGATAACGACTTTTGTCTGTCTCGTCTGTCTACACTCTACACGACGGAACAAGGTGAGGTTACATCAACTCGAACAAATTTGACAAAATGTTTGTGACTTTAAAATAAAATTTGAGTTTAAGTAACCGAAAATAGACAGAATTTTAAATGCTGATTAGAGATCATTCGTTCTCAGCTTACGTACCCCGTTTTTACTCTTTATTTTGAAGAATTTGAATTACAAATATTAAACATAACCTCAACTTCACTGAATGTATCATCTGATCGATATCTCATACCCTTTATCTGTTTATCGTTTATGTATGAACATTGAAGTTTAATTTTAAATTTACAAATATTGAGTTATCAATCCATTCCTTAAATGATCAAAAATAAGTAAACTCCTCAATTATTTACAGCCGTTATTTGACATAATCATTATGTAACATTTTGGATATTTCAATCGAACATTTTGGATGTTACAGAGTAACATCTCACTTTTTAATATCTATAGATATTAACTTTCAAGATCTAGATTGCTATTCTATAGTTAAACATAAAATATGTTAACCCTGAACATCAAGATATTACGTTTAAACACGCATATTTCTCCGTGTATAAGTAAATATTTCTCGCATGCAAGTTTTTAGGTTGAAAGGGTTGTAAATTTCATGGCGCTTGTAAAGCGCAAAGTGCTTTTCAATTAAAATGCTCTCAAAATAAAATAGCTATTATATTCCATGTTTTAAAATATAAATTATGAATGCATTAATGTCGAAAGTTATGGAAAAAATGCTCGAAACTGTTCGAAATTTCTTCCTTAATTTGACCAAACATGCTGGGAAGTTTTACGCTGTTACAAGTTTCGTAAAATGATGATAAGAGGATGGTCAATACAGCCGATTTTTAGGTAAAACGCCGATTGGTCTCAAAGTGTTTAATTTTATTAATCTAACTAGGCCTCATAATCCCCTAAAAGGATGGGTTTTAAATGGTTAATATTGCTCGCGCAATATCGTACTTTCCCAAAAACAGCGCACATTGATACGTTAACAATATATATCAGTGCCATCATTTTCATCGAAGTATACCTAGCCGTCGAAATAAGGCTTATTTTTACACTGCATGAGGTCTACTAGATGTCTGTTGGGGGCTATTCACAAAATACGTGATACACTTTTCACGAACTTTTAACACCCCTTCGCCCTTACGTGATGCTTTTTCCATTGTTCTTAACATGGAGAATGATAATTTGATAGACCCTCACCTTCCCCTGAACGTATCACGTATTTTGTTAATGACCCCTTAAATGTCACTTAGATCTCTGTTAGATGTATATGAGATGAATAAAATAAAACACTTTGAGCCCAATCAGAGGTTGCAGTTACAAATATCGTTTTCAGAATATTTTCAATAGTGAGGTACTTTCAGGTTCAAAATTTAAAATAAGAATAATGGCACAAGCGTACATTGAAATGTAGTCAATTGGCGCACCGGTGGATAAAGTTCGCATGCGCAGTTTAGTGATAAGGAATTTTGCAAACCGGTAGTTTGGGCGTTATGTTACAGGGCTCTTGCTGTCTCTGTTTCGGAGCATCCTTCAGTTTCTAACTTGCTCGGACGGTTGCTGCAAAATATAGCGTGTGATCCACGTGCACAGCTAATTGCTGGCGCGTGATTTGAGCATTCGCCTTCAGCTCTTTCCCTTCATCTACGTTTTCTACTTATTTTATGATACTATTTTGCGCACTAGTAACACAAATAGTTATTAAGTACAGCTACAGAGATGTCGAAATATTAGCAACACTCTTTCAAAACTTTAGGACTTGAAATACGAAGCTTCTCGACGTCTCGAAAAAGTTTCTGACGACTATAGAAGTAACCTTTGGAATATACATCAGAGCCTCAAAACTACAAAAAAAATATTAAAACGGCGACAAATTCTTGAAAAAATGTACTGTAATGAATAACAATCATAGAATAATGCATTCATTAATATTATTCACGATTACATAGGCATAAAAAATTATTTCATTAGCCCAGAGCTACAACAATAATAAAAAAAGCAAATTTAAACTTTACAATAAATAAAGTTGTACTTAGCCAATAACTAAACCTAAAGGCAAATCTTTTTCTGACCAAGAAAAATGGAGTTTTGCCATATTGCGTTTCAAGGAAATTGCTATGATAACCGATAGAAGACAAACTCGAGTGTTTTGATTTCAATCTCTTCACGGACCGGAACTGGAGCGCTCTCTACAGAGAAGAAAGTCAGCGGAGTAAAACGCGTGACGTACCTTCGCCGACCATTGTACGATGCAGCACGTCGCAACATTTTTTCATCACTCCTTATCTCCTCTCACTCTTTCCGCCCATCTTTTTCTCTCCAGCTCATGCTTCCCCATGCATGGCTACAATTGAGGTCCGCGACGCAGGATATGTGTGGGTATTTACGCACGTAGCACCTTACCATTTACAAAGTTGATGTAGAAGTCGAAGTCGAAGTCGAAGAAGGCCGCCCGTTTATAATTACCGGTGAGATGCTGCGTAAAAATAACGCCACCGAAGTCCACCGGCATCATTCTGCTGGTCCTAGTTGGTTGTCTATTATATAAGAAGGTCGATAGTCGAAAATAACCGGCTTATTTACTGGTTGTATTAAAAAACACTTGCAGTCAGGCGACGATGTTTTCTTTTCAGCTCGCTTTTCGATGCAGTTGTCCAACTTTCTCCCTCTTATTTTTTCTCCTTCTTGCTACACGTGCCTAATCTGCTGCCTATCAATTCTTTTCCTAACGGTCGACGCTATTTATTTCAGCAATCAACTTCCGGCTAATGGCGAAACTGATCCATCGGAAAAAACTCAGAACATGTTACTTGAACATGACTCCTCATTATTATCATTGTGAAAGGAGCAGGCATACGTCACGATTTCACGCTTACGGGATATCATTCAAGGAGTTATACTTTTTCCAGAAATATGATAAATAAATAGCTAATTTGTGGGTAAAGGTTATATTAGAAGTGGCACTTATTAGCCAGATGGTGTAGCAACAGAAAAACACGTGAAGATAGATTGACCCAAAAAACTCAATTTTACATGCAGTAAAAAATAACTTTCATAAGAACCTGATTCCATTCAAAATTAACCTGGCTAAAGTAACCTTGTATCAAAATCTGTTTCACTTTGAGTAAAAACAGTCTCTTATAATATGAACGTTATAATCAGCGCTATTTTAGCGATTTTCATTGTGAACAACCTAAAAAAAACGTCCACATTAATTTGGAAATTATCGTTGTTTTAAATCTAAATTGTTGTATATAATATTTTTTAATTGTGACATTACAATTCTTTAATATTAAATATTTCTACTCAGAATTTTTTCTAATTGCACGTATGCCTTTATTTCACAGATCAGAAAAAGAATAACTATTTTTACGTTTTTTGTTGCCTGCACAATGAAGCATACGTAAGGAACAGAAATTTCGGATAATATAGAAATTTATGATGTTCTATTTATTCAGTCAAAATTTAAGACAAACAAGAGGGAACTAGGGAAAAGAATGTAAAGCCTAAAAATTGAGAAATACAATACGTATTACTATCGACTTCTGATTTAATTTTAGTGGGGAAAAAATGTTAATTGATTTCCGGGCCGATTTTGGTTGTTCGTATGCATAATACCTATATTTTGATTGATCTAAACAAAATCCAAATCATATTTCAAATCTAAGATTATTTGGTTTCAAGCAGCTTAAAACTCGATTGCATCAAAAACCTTAAAGATACGTTATTGAGACACTTCTGTCAATGCGTGATATGTTTATTGGATCACATTTCACAAAGTGCGTATGCGTGCTTAATTATATGTCACGAGTTTTATTCAATTTGGCACTAACGTACACAGTTACGCACCTCTCGCCAAACTTCCTTTTGAGAGGATTTCGCTAAAGTAAGCAAAAATTTTATATCTAAGTACTGGAGTAACTCAAAGAGTAACGAGGTCTTGAAATTGAGCGATACTTTTTCATAATTCAATCACAGCTTGTGCTTTGTTGTTTCAGTCGACCAAACGAGGAACAATTTTGCGTCAAGGACATTATCGGAAATATGTTTCATATTCATGTTTTTTCTAACATCAATTTAAACCGAAAAATATTTTATTAACCACTTAAAATGAAGTTGGGTTTAGAAAATATGCCTTTTCTAAATTCGAATCAGGATTGTCATTTCGTAAAGATATTTCATAAATTGACAATTCTGAAAAAAGTAAATAAACTTACCATCGATGATGAGCATTTTTTCTTCACAGAAGAGGTCGTCGGCATCTGTACGATCCCTTTTTAATTTGGCACCTGCAAAGAAAAGAAAGGTTTTAATTTAAATTTCACACTTTCTCTAAATTGGAAAGCCTTCAATGAGATTTTTTATTTGAAACTTCATCTACAGTAGAAATTAAAAACTCAGTCCGAAAAGAGAGCAGCAAGCGTCCTCGATAAAGGTGCTACGGTAACTAAATGGACCAGCCTAACAAGACAATAATAATAACAGTTGATGAATGTTAAGAGTACTATTTTTTTAAAACATAGTTTCGAATTATTAAAACAATTTCTATTTGTATAATTTTTCCCCCGCCAAATCCTGAAAAGTTATTGTTTTTTTTTGTGGAAATAACGACACAAGTAAAAAATGTTGAAAGAAATAAATTTTTTTCAAGGATACTTAGTAATTGCTTAAACAAGTTTCATTTGTTTAAACAATTTGTTCATCCTGTGAATCGTGAAGTCATTATTTTCTGGAATTAGTGTCGCAGGTAAAGAATGTTAAGAATGATATTTTTTCGTAAAAGACAGTTTGCAATTATTTAAATAATTGATATCAACTGCTCCTTTTCATAGGAAATAAGAAGAAAATTCTAGTTTTTTCGAATCTCTTAGACTATTTCGCTTATTAATCAGTATATTATGTAATCAACGAAGTCGATCTGAAAAAATAACTATCCATAACGTAACTAACAAAAAATTATTTAAAAAATGATTATTTTCAAAAAAATGATAAGTTCTGAAATATGAAAATACGAATCAATAAGTGACATAGATTAAGAGATTCAAAAAAACTAAATTATTAATTATGTAAATAATTGCAACTTGTCTTTCCCAATAAATATCACTCTTAACATTCATTAACTGGATCACTAATTCCATAAAATAGTAACTTTTGAAGATTTACAGGGGGAAAAAATTGTTTAAATAATTGCCAAGTATCGTTCAAAAATATATTACAAACTCTCAAAATTCGTTAACTCTGTCATTAATTCCAGAAAATAATAACTTTTTACGAGTTGCGGAGAAAAAATAATTTAAATAATTTAAATAAATAAAAAGCAAATACTTGAAAACTTTTCACTTATCGTATAAAAATAAATCACGTGGAAAAAGTACCAAAAATACCGCCCTTAGCATTAATTTGACATAAAACTGCTATTTTGTATTTCTAGGGCATTTTCCGGGCACAGTATAAGGGGACTGGGATGGGGGTCAAAATTAAAAGATATTGAGTGAAAATTATTTCTTGAACATTCCTTAAGAGGTGAATAAACTTTAATTTACATAAACTTAACAAGTACTTTTTCCCCCATTTTTTCGAAAACCGAGCTTTTCCCATTTAAAACCCAATGTTAAGGGAGAAGTACCCAGTAAATTGTCATAAATAGAAGTGATTTTCGAGATTTTTTTTCAAGTATCGTGATGAAACTTCGTGAAACTATTAGTATATATTTTTGCACGTTTTAAGAATAAAAAAACAGGGATTTACAAGTTAATTCAGACGATTCAAACGAAGTCACGTGATTTGTTGCACACAGCCTCGACGTTTGACAGTGCTGATCGGCATGCAATGTAGAGCTTTTTGCTTTTGTCCTAGAACAAAAAACCAAAAAAATGTAGGTTTTTGATAAAAATTTATCGTCGGATGAACCTCAGTTTTTTATGATATTAAATTTTTAACTCATTTTATTACATAATTGAAGATGCAAATTTATTCGAAAAAATCTTGTCATTTTTTTAGAGCCTCGCATTATTATTAATTATTCACTTTTTCTTGACCATGAAGGTTCATCCGACGTTAAATTTGATAAAAAATCTAAATCTTGTTGGTTTTTTATTATCGGACAAAAGCAAAAGTTCTAAATTGCGTCTTAGCTAACTTAATTAACCCATTAATTTCCAAAGCCCGGTGGAACGGGTAAATGATGGCCGATTTGAAAAAAAAAGATACGGAATTTCTTTTTCCGGAAAAAGAACAAATTGGAAGGAGTCGATTAGGAAAAATCGAAAGTCGAATTTTCACAGGTATATTTGGACCACCCTAGTGGGGTATGGTGGAGTTTTTTTACTTACATTTAATTAATTCATGTGGGTTCCATTTCGTACGACGCAGGCTTCCCCATACACTGGGATACGGCGGACTTCATATTACTGCAGTTTATTTGAAAAATTCAGAACAACGTAGAATAAAAATTATACAATATAATAATTCTAAAAAGTTTAATGTATGTAACGCAGCATCCCGATTAATTTGGGGGAAAATATGTTTAAGTAGACAAGAGAAGGATATTTTTACCAAAAAAAACAAACATAAATTTTGTTCTTAAAAATCAGTTAAGCCCGAGGTTAAGCTGCTTTCGAGAAAAACGAAGTTTTTGATCTCTTTCTCCACCCATAACTCCTACAAAAATTCAATTTCAGGGTTATCATTGTGGAACATTTTACGGCACATAGATAAAAAAAAGCAGTTTAGACTTGTATGCTTATCCGGCTAGGGTTAGCCGGATATCCAAAAATTATTGAAAGCCAATTTGTATATCTATTTTAGGCGAATAATTTCTTTATTAAAATTTTCATTATAATTTTGTGTCATTTTTCCAAAAATTTTAACTTTTAATTACATTCTTCACGATTAAAACGAAAAGGATGCATCTCTTCAAAAAATAGTGTTAACCAAATTTGTAGATCTTGTTGAGTATCTTGCATAGTTTTACTTAAAAATGGAATTGTTTCTTTTTAATAACGTTTTTTACGAATAAAACAAAAACTATGCGTCTTATAAAAAAATAGTCTCAAGCAAATTTGCTGTAGATCTTTTTGAGATGAACAATTTTGCCTTTTAAGATTTTTTTCATATTTCGTATAGTTTTGCTGGAAAATGGAATTTTTTATTTTTTAAAAAGCATTTCTGATGAATAAAACATTAAACGTTGTGCCAATTATCCATTTAATCGGATAATAATTTCTTCGAAAGTTATCTTGCTCCCAGACGACGATCGCACTATACAGTCATGACACTTACGCCCTTATGCCCATCAATTTTATATTTTACCCACTTCCATGCCAAACTGGACACTAATCTTCTAAATAGACATGAGTTATGTCAAAACATTATTTTAAACCAATAATACGTATTTCCGGAAATTTATATTTACGCCCGTACTCTCTAAATCTGAATCAGTGAAATGTCACTGTTTGTCAGTGAAATTTCACTTATTGAAATAGCTAGAAATGGGTCACAGACAATCAGTGAAAAGACACTTACTTATTCATTCAGTGAAATGAACACTTTTGAACGTTGGCAGCACTGCACCGTGTCAATTTAGCAGTCGTAAGAAAAAAAGATTTGACTAGATTCATTAATCAAATAATCATAGTAAAAACTTAAAACTCATAAATATGATCAAATATTAAAAAGGTGAAAAGTTTCGATGCTTCTAAATAACAAGTAGTCTCACAAATTACTTTACTTTCAAGGTTCGACTGTCACGTAGAGATCCGTTATAAGTAAGTACTTTTTATACGAGTTACAGTATATTGTTTCTGCAGTTACTACAGTGCATTAACTTTCCGTAAATTAAAAAATGTATTTCATTTAAGAAATTATTTTTTCTACATAAATAAAAAAATAACAACAACACTTTACTGTAAAATGTAGAGGTTATGCCTTACATGTTTTGCTCTGGTGTTACTGAATTAATTAGAGAGTATACACTGTCACCATTCAAATATTTAAACATTTCCGAACTTAGGGTGATTAGTTTTTTAACCGATTAATTGTTTTGATCGCTTATTTCTTTTAGCAGAAATTAGTCGATTAACCATTGGCTGCTTTAACTGTTTTTGTTCGTTTGGAATTTCAAGCGTGCTCTACAACAGTGCATTATGCGCCACTTGTCATAAGGGTCATCTAATATGTGAATATAGGTACAAAATGATCTTTGTGGCCAATCAAAGTGGCGTATGCACTGTTGCAGAGCACGCTTCTATAGTGATAGGAAGTTCAAACGGGTACTCGGATACTCAGGCCCCGGGTACCCAGTTAGTGAAGCGTATTACCGTATAACAAAAAAAAGGAACAAATGTCACGAGTAAAAGTTGGGCGTAATTTTTTTATACTTATTAATTCTGTTATACTGCTAACTTCTTAGTGTCGATAACACTCACGGATACTCAGGTACCCCGGTTTTACTCAATTACTCAGGTAGTCGGGAACCCCAATTTTTGTTTTTTACTCGGTTACCCAGGTACTATCCAACAGATCGGGTAACCCCCCGGGCTTAATTCATTAATCAATTTTATGGCACATCTACATGCCAAGAGCTTCAATAAAGAAAATCTGACTGAAAAAAGCTTCAAAATCAAATTTCCTGACTTTTCTTAAGTTTTAACCACTGATAACAAAAAATATACCAGGCAAGCGGGCCGTATTTTTCTTTGAATGCTCTATAGGACTGATGAATATTCATGCCAAATTTCAACCCTCCAGCATAAATATTGTAGGAGCTATAGGAGTGGTAAATAACGGGCATCTATCTGACTGTCGTTCTGAGAGTTTTCAGCGTAACCTGCGAAACCCTGTAAACGGAAAGTCATGTTGTCTGTATTTGATTGGAGTTTGTATTGATTTCTGATTTCCAACTTCTCAGAAAGTGATTTTTAATTGGGGGGGAAAAAAAAAATGGAAATGAATTTAGGTTTCTCCCATCTTGTGCTTCCATCTCTCGGCGAGAAATAGAAATCGTATGTTTCTATAAACATACGATCAAGTATCTGTTTTGCGTTTTGCGTGACGTCAGAACGCACGTGCAATTTAGAGAACACGAGTGGAGATATGATAGCGACAACAATGTGAATGAATTAGTAAGAGCAGCACTGCAACTTTTGTTGCAAAAAGTTTTACGCGGATAATAACTTCTAATAGACTTCTGGAGTATTTTTAAGTCATACTTTTAAAATGCAATTGATTAAAATCAACTACAATTATGAGCAGAGAACAGTTTCAACTAATTAAAATGGAAATATTTCCTGATTTATTGTTTCTAGACAAGGTAGTCAAGTCAATAATTTATAGCATACACTTATACAACTAGTCAACAAATAGGAAATATTTCTCTCCGAAGTTTTTATAGACTGATAATTTCTTGCATTGTATTTAGTTTTTGTATAGACGCTTTAAATATGGGAGAAATTTAAGCGTTGATAGTTCAAAAGAAAGTTTATTATAGCGAACCTCAATTTTTAATCGACAAATTCAAAGAGCTATTTTAATTTAAAAAATGTGAACCATTCCAACATTTTAAAGCTTCAGGCTCGGCTTCAGATTTAAATAGGTGATAAACAAAATAATTATGTTCAATACGGGTAAGTGCAATAACGGGGTTAATGTGATAAAGAAAAAATTTAGAATGAAAAAAAGATTAGGAGAAGGGCGAGAGTACATAACTAGATAACCAACAAAATAGGAATTTTTCAGGGGAGCGAAAAAGGATTCTGTAAAATCGAAATCACTATTTAATGATGAAGCAAAAGTAAAATTTTAAGCCGAAGTGTTGCTGAATTGAGGCAAAAAAATGTATTAAAAAAAGTTATCCACAAAAAAATGTATATGGAAGTTAACAATCTGAAAGTGGCACTAATCTAAAATTAGAGTAGCGTCAGCTGTGGATTGCGATTAAAAATTCCATTTTCAATGTGTAAGCAAATTTGAATGTAAAAACGTTAACTAATTCCGGGAAAATCGACCGAGAATTTTAAAGTTAACATTTCATGGGTTTTTAGAATCGGCTTTGGCTAATAATTAGAAGTCGAATTTTCAATTTTTTGTCAAAATATAAACTCGCTCCTGAGATATAGAGATGCTGAATAAGAATAAAAGATGCTCGAACCAAATAAATTAAGCCTGTTCCGATAAAATCAAAATTGAAGATCGCAATATCGCAGTATGACAGACATTTTTACCAAACATAAAAAAAAACATGAAGGAATATTTTTTTTCATTAAATGATAATAATTTCAAAAAATATTAACGCTACGAGGTTGAAAAAAATTAGTACTTCGTTAAAATGTTAACTAAAATGTTATTAAATTAAAAAAATATATTGTTTCAAAAAATGAGATTTCGAAAAAAAACCTTTTACCTCAATGTGTATTTGATTTTTCAAGAATTTGTTGTATCCAATAAACACATTTTCGATAAAAATGTTGGTTATAATGTTCTGTACTGCAACAATTTAGTTATAATTTTTTTGGTTATAACATTAAGATTATATTTCTTATTACTTGTAGAAAAAAGATGGCAAAAATATACAGAAAATCAGCTGATTTAACTGAACTTTTGTCGAATCTACTAAGAGGTAATATGTTGTTATATTTTTGTACCAATCGTGTTGTAAATTTTACATATCTTTTTTTACGTCTGTTCTCTAAATCTGAATTTTTCCTACATAAAAAAATATCTTTTGTTGCATTTTTTTAAGGAATGAAAAAAAGACAGACTTTCCTTGTATATCCAAGGATTCACTAAAAATATTACATGTGTATTATTTTAAATAACAAGGTAATTAAAAATCAGCCTTAGGATAAGTGAGGGAGAGTGTGCTGTCTTTTTTTTCTTTTTCATTGCGAAATACGAAAATATGTGATCACTTTGATGTTAGTTGGGGTCGTGAATCAACCTTATTTCTGCAATAAAAATGTAATTACGTAATAATAATTGCTAAATAACAATTTTATAAATGAAAGTGTCTACGTGTGCCGAAATTTTGGTACAAATATGGGTGTACACAAAACTCCGACTATTCGTACCGAAATTTCGGTAAAAATAGCCCCTTTTCCAGCTCCACCTATTCAGACCGAAAAAAACCCGGCTATTTGTACCGAAATTTTGGTACATGTAGCCACGGCCTTTATAAAGACATTTACACAGACAAATAATTTTTTAATTAGAAATAATACAATTTGACATAGTTTTTTTTTTAATATCATTGGAACCTTCATATCAGATTCCAATTTTTTTATATATTGCATTAATACTTTTAGAAATGGTGAAATATTGCAAATAAACAATAACACGTATTTTAAGAATCAGTGTGGTTGATTTATTAACGCCGGTACGAAAGTACAATCTTGATGTTAAGTATTTTTTACACGCATGACGCGTATAAATTTATAAAATTTATGGATAATTTATTTAACATGGAGGATAATACTTTGAAAGATCCCCTCCTTCCCCCAACATATCACGTATTTTATGATTGACTCTAAGGTATCCACAAATTTCCGAAATTTATCGGTAATTTATGCTAACTTATCGCTTTGTATTGGTACAACCCAATTCCAGATCCTAATCTTCCTACAAATGCACAAGCGCTTTTTCTCTTTGGTTTTTCTTATTGCTTCCTGCACCACTTCCCGCACGCTACACATGCCTTGAAAAACGAATATTCCGTGCCTGTGGTATACAAATTTCATTTGCCCTAAATTGCATCCGCCATTGCATCCGCCATTGCATCGCGCCATACAAAAAATTGAGCGAAATTTAAATATAGCCAATCAGAATTTCTGTTTTGGATTTCGCGCCATAATTTTTATGGCGGATGCAATTACTTAGAGTAAATGAAATTTATGTGATATGACGTTTCGGTGAAGTAGTACTTGTGAGAAACGGTATTTACATACTTTGTTAGAGTAAACTGTTTTCAGGCTCAGTGGTTTTTCAGGAAAATAAAATTTGTGGGCTATACACCAGAACCTCGGGTTAGGAACTGGCGGTTTATGAATTCCTAGAATTGCTGCCCCTCGCAGTTTCTCAGCGCGCAGGGAGAAAGACGGTTACGACTATCGCCTCGAGACGGCCGCAGTGCGCGAGTACTCAGTCGAGTATATTGCGCAATATTATGCATTCCAACTAGAAACGGTTCAGGCGACCCTGACTTTATGTTTCGATACTCGCGATTTGGGAACAAGGCTATTTACAGGCAACCCCCGATACTGTTCCTAAACCGAGAGTCTGGTGTAGTGTGTAAAATAAAACTGATGACAAATGACAATTCAGATAAATAAAAATGTGTAGATTTGTAAAAGTATTATCGACTTTCATTCAGATTTTTATAGATACAAAAATAACAGCACAATTGAAAATGTTATTGAAAATTAACATAAATTACCGGTAGAGGTGTTGATAAATTACCATAAATGTTCAATCTTTCCGGCAAGTTTGGAAATTTATGGTGACCTATGGTAATTTATCGATAAGATCTACAATACTTATTCAAATACTGTTTTTAATACTAGCTTTCAATACTTATTTTTCATATTTTTTATTTTTCTGGTAAATAAGAATTGATTCATTGTTTTTGATGCAACTTTGAGAATACTTATGCGCCCCGAAAGTTTCACCGGTTTTTGTATGATTTTACCTGACTCAAAAAATGTGCAACTTTCCAACTATGATTTTCAGGAAGCAAAAAGCTCATACTTTTCCAATCAAATTACACACTTCCACAAACTCTATGAAATTTTCAGGACTTCCCTGATATAGTGATATCGTTGAAAATGCACGTGGTATATCTCTTTAAAAGCCACTTGCGGCGTTTATTCGTCTTTAAAGGCGATTCTTTTGACGTGAAATTGCGAAAAATTTCAATACTACAATAATATGTGTAGTACGAATCAAGATACGAATATTCCCCAATCTCGAAAACCGGCTTTATACCTTTCTCTCACAACATTCTGGGTATATGTTGTTGAAAATATTTTCATCAGTTGCCATGCGGTGGCTGGGAATAATGATTTGCGACAGGCGTAACGTTGGTCGGTGAATCCACAGGTCGATAACGTTTGAAAAATTAAAAGAAGCGCAAGACCACGTGCTAATGCTGTGGAGAGTAGGTGGAGGGGAACCGGCGAAGAAGGCAATATTAAGGAGGGGTTTCCCCGGCCGGGTCCACCGGGTCAGAAGAGCTGGCAACGTTGGAGATTGAGTAGGGGGGCTACCCAGGGACAAGGCGCATGCGCACTGAGCAAATCATTTACCCGCGTGTTCATGGATGTTTCCCGTCGACCAATGGTTCACGGCTTTCATGCCGCCTTTCCTTTTCCTGCAATCAAAGCCCGGCCAAAGAACTAAGGAACCAAAGAACATGCCAACTAAATATAATGAGTGATTTTACACTCTGGCTCAATTTACTCATAAATCTCAAGGATAACATGAAATCAAATTCTGAGTGTGTACCATGCTCGGTATGACTTTCAAAGTTTCAATGGAAATTTTAAAAGAAAAGATTCAGAAACATCGAAAATTGATTTTTCACCATAAACAAACGACTGGTGGTCTCTAAACAATTTTTTTTTAAACCTATCAAAAGTATGGAAAACTTGAAAAAGGACTAAGTACTATTCGGTTAATAATTAAGCAGTTAGTAACTATTTGTCTAGAATCTAGATCCTGGATGGTTGAGAATGCAGATACAGAACCAAAAGTTCCCCTTCATTGAGTCCTTGGCGTGAGAGCGGTCAGATAATATGATGTGAGAGTCTCCCAGCAAACCATAATCCATACGAATTCTCTACAACGTTGCCAGGGCAAAGGAAAAAGTCTTAAAAGCATTCTGTGTGAACAGGAAAAAGATCTTTCCAGGCCTGCCTCTGATTCTTGGACTTTCAAGATGGCCTTCACTTTTCGCCTTTATGTGCATCGTTGCGAATAACTGAAGGAAATCTAAAGAGCGTTATTCAATGATTGAAGTTACTGACATTTTACAGATAACCTAGCCTAAGTGCAGGGAAATTTGCAGCGAGGGGAGCGAGATTAAGGATGTCAACTTCAAAACACAGGAAAAAAAATCACGGTCTTTGAACGGGTTTTAAATTTTTTTTTAAAAAGTTACTTCTCATGCTTCTTTACAGAATGTAAGTGTTGCCGTATCTGCATTAGCCAATTTGAAATTCTCTCATTGAAAAAAATATCGAGTGTATATTTCTTATTCAAATGTGGAATAAATTTCCATTATCTAAATGCGATATTCAATTTATTCCGTTCAAAGAAAAAAATTCAGTTAAAATTTGGAAAAAAATTACATACTTTTGATTGCTCACAATACTTCAAATTTTTCTATATTTCAAAAGATCTGGATCTATATTATGATCCCTAGGAATTTAAAAAACGAAGTGTACATACTCTCTTGGCGACAGCATCGAAGTGATCCTGTGCGAATAAATGATGAACAATTGTATTCAAAGATGACGAGGTTGATAACAAACGACAGAAAAGCAAGGAAGAAAATTCTTGATTCTCGTCTTATTGTCAAACTTTCGATTCTTGAACTTGAGGTGTCTCGCACTGTCGACGTTCACGCTTTATGTGTCTGACAACCTACGAATGAAACCGATAAAATAAAAATAGACAACTTTAAGCAGATGTAAAGTAATTCTGATAAAATGATAAATTCGAATCCGAAGTCACCGAGAATCTGAATAAAGCTTGGCTTCGATGTTTCGATTTCGTCAAAATCTATTTTATATACAGAACGAGAGGAACATTTTTATTAAAATCGAATACATTTCATCTTCCACAGTCACATCAAAATATTGCATATTCTAAAAATTGGTTTCATTTTGAGTAAATTTAGGATTAAAAATATTGCGCATATTCAAAGCGATTTTCTAATGATATAAGAACACACCGGTCTGCATATGGGCTTCTGCTCTAGTACCAATTCATTATGTGCTTCAAGTTCTGAACGTTCAAATGAACGAAATTTTTTACAAGTGGCTTTGTAAAACAGAAAAGGGGCTAAAATACTTATTCGCATATATTAAAAATTATAGCTAAAAAAGAAACTTATAATGAATTACAGTCGAACTCGGATTTAACGTCGGTTTTGGGGCTGTCCTTGGACCTGACCTACCCTAACTAAACCGGATTCAAACAACGGGTGTTTACTTATTTACTGAAAGTTAACATTTGAGGGGGCGGCCCGAGTAATAGCAAAATATTTAGGTATTTCATTATTACACTTCCGGTTGACAAATCCGAATCCTCCATTTACCAGTTACTTGCAACGTTTGAATCCTACTTCGGAGCACAGACAGCATTACATTATAGTTTTACATATTTTTACAAATGCGAAATGTCTTTGGGACGAGGCTTATCTATAACTACTGTTTTAAAATTGGTTGAGAATGGGTGATTGCTGCCTACGGGTGTTTCGCTGATTTCTTCTGGGACCATCTCTTCAACTTTGCCCGTGTCCATGTTTATTTTTACCCGTTGATAGCCATTTCCGTTTGCATATATTGCACGAAGTCTTCTTCGATTCCCCAATATCGCAAAGATTTCACCATCCGACGTTGATAATACAGATTGTTCTTCAGTTGGCATGGACAAATGGACAGTGCTTCTTCCTCTCACATGAATGGGTTTATCGGGAGGAAAAGTGTATCTTCGAACTTCGAAACGTCGGTTTGGATTCGTAATGGGAATGAACCGAACAAGTCTAAGTTCTTCGGGTTCATATCCAAGTACCCGTAAAGAAGAATGCCTAGCAAGAGGAGACCTGGATCTGGCACGAAGTGGAGGCTCGGAAGGAGGAGAGGACCTGGTCGGCAAATCAGTTCTGGTAGGAGGAACAGAGCTTTCAGGAGATTGATGTCTTTCAGGTGAATAAGAAGTTCTGAAGCGAGGAACACCAGGAATGGGGGCACCGTTGGGTAAACAATCAAACTGTGAACTATATTCTGAAACAAGAAACAGAGGATTAATTTTTTTGTATTTTCTTCCGGCGTAAATTGTTGGATTCTAATTTTTTCTTCCAGCATATTTTTTCTTGTTTTGTGTTGAAAATTCAACTATTTGTGTAAAAAATTTGTTTTAAAATTAACCGTAATTTTATAAATTTATATCCTCGGGTTAAAAATTGAACTATTTTGTTGGAATACGTCTTTTTCGATTGAATTCAGTTGTTTTTGATTCAATATTAAAACCTTTTTGTGTTGACATAGCAACTATTAGATTTTTCATTTAGAATTCATCTTTTTGGTTAAAGATTGGGTGAAAAGTTTAACTAATTTGTCAAACAGTTATTTTTTGTTAAAAAATAGTAATTTAAACTAAAAGTTTAACTATTCCATAGTATTCGTGAAAATGCATCTTTTTCTTTGAAAAGTCAACTATTTGGTTAAAAATTTAACTATTTTTTGAAAATGCAATAAGTTTATTTTAAATGATAGTGATATAAAGCTGTTTGAATTCAGTGTAATATAGTAATCGTATAAATTCTAATGACAAGAATTTATTCAGCTGTCTTCGTGAAAAATCTTCTTATTTCTCTTGTTTTTAAAGCATATTGGCCTATGTAACCAAACCCCTTCACTCCCCAAATCGTCTTATGAAATCTGTTCACGAAACCTTAGGATCATATCATATGTCCACGTGGTAACATATGGTACGAATCCCGAAGAGGAACACTTTTCGAAATCTACCTATTTTTTATATTCTTTTTTTACATTCTGGATTCCCCAGAAAAAATTCTGCTCAAATTGTTAGTCATTTTGGACCAACTCAAATAAAGTTTGAAAGTAAATAGCAATTGGGACGGAATATATATTAAACTGCCATCGTTGTGAATTGCGCATAGCCTCAAATATGTTCTTGAAAATCTAGATATTTCTATATTATTGTGTTCACCAATGGAATTGAGGACAACCGCAAAGGATGCGACGAGAGTTGAAATAATCTTCATGTTTTCTAATTGGCTAAGAAATTATTTAATATATTATTATAGAATTTCGTTCGTAATGTTACTAATGAATATTCTTGTGCTTCGTTAGATGATATCATACATATATTATATAGTCCTTACCTCATAGATTGTAGGCATCAAGCGTTTCCTTATCAGATATTTACATTGTATTAGATACAGTTTAAAGACAAAAAATGTAATATGTAAATACATTAAAATTAATATTACAGTTTATATCATGTTATCGGTTCAAGCACAATTTCTTTTTTACATGGAAAATGTATACGTATAGTCTCTACAAAGGTATCCTAAAAAAAAAACTCATTTTTTCATGACGCTCGACCTAAACTTGACAGGAAATACAATAGATAGAGATACAATAGATGATATGTTCAGGGAAAAAATCTCATCTAATGAGACCAAAAATACTACCCTGAAGAGTCAAAAACTACTGTTTATAGAACTTAAAATATTAAATCACATTCCTGTAGCTTATTAATTCATTCAAGTACCAGCGAATCTAAATGATGGCGTATAAAATCTTCAAAATACAAAATATAATGGTTTAACCCCTATAAGAAGTTTTTGAAACGAAGGGGTGGTATTTTTGGTCGAATTGGGTCAAATTTTTGTTTTCGGAACGTGTGGTACAATCAGTTCCATTTTCTGGCAAACACTTATAATATTACGAAAATTTACATAATTGATCATTATAGTCATTTTTTGACTGTTTGAGACCCCAGGACCACGGTTTGAAATTTTCTCAAGGAGTAAAGAAAAAGATGCATTAATTTTTTCACTAAATGGAACAAGTTTAGAGGGTGCGTCATAAAAAAAAAAAAAAAACATCAAGTTTTTTCGGACACCCAAGTGAAGCTTTCAAACACTGATTTAAATTTAAAAAATAATGCAGTGTCAACACAACGGATAATTGTATAATTTAGCATGATAGATGTAGGAGGACATCCAGTACGAAAACTAATCTCAACACTATTCTATATTCAGAAAAAGGCCCACACAAAGGAACAATAAGTTAGATTCCTCGAATCGACACCTACACATTATTACACTTTTTCCAATCATGGGTATATTCATTCACAATCCCTGATCGCTGATTGTTTTTTCTACTTTATATACATTTACCACTATATCTGAAACCACTTTTCCCTTTGGTACTTGGGAAGGGATATAGTGCATCAGGACCACAGCGTCATGTTTCAAATATGGGAATATCTGACATCCTTAATTCTAATTGGATTTGTAGACTTTTCCTCAAGTCCGGCCCTAGGGCTGGGTGAGCCAGTCGGTCGCCCAGGGTGCAGCTTAGGGTGGCGCTGTAATTACGGATCACACTGTACTGTATTGTATTAAGGATTTCCAGGTGCGCCGTATTAATAGGTCTAGACACCCTGAATCACGGTTTATAACAGGATTGGACAATATATATAATGGAGCTTACATATGGAGTACCTATGGATGAATTTTCTGGAATTGATATTAGGTTCCCACCCTAAAATTTACAACAAGTTTCGGAATTTCTATTGGTAAATGTAGTCCTGAATTTGGCTGCAAGTAGCACCGATTTTTGAAAATGCAAGAGCTGTACTTAGTTCCGTTGTGTCTCATCTCTCATTAGTACACTGAACTTGAACCGAGTTATAAGATGTGAAGAGCAGGATACATTTTTTTGTTCTTACCAAAACTATGTCGTTACCGCCTAACAAATTATCCGGTGCACAAAATCGGAAAAGAAAACTCTTGGCTGGGAAAGAAACACAGAAAGTGCAAGTGCTTTCAAAAATGTTTTATCAGGATCCGGTAAGTGATGAAATGAATATTTGTTATATCCTTGTATGCACTGTTATTATCTTGCATAAACAATAGACGTGTGCAAAATAATTCGATCCGATTTCGAATCGACATTGGACGCATTTCAAATGTCGAAAAATCGACATTCCATCCGTGCTACAGTCAGAACGGTTTTTCCGATTCGATCGGCCCTAATTTAACGTGTGTATGACATTGAAACCTCCGTGTATTACTCGTTGGGACAGTAGGAAAGACAGTGTGAAGCCATTCAGGTGTGACTTGAAAAACATAATAGCAGCTTTGATAGCCCTTTCTGGCGATGATGAGAATGATTCCGACGTACGCCGTGAAGCTCGTACACTTGCTCTTCAAATCATTGAGTTTGAATTCATTGTAGCAATAGTTGTCTGGTATGGCATACTATTTCAAGTGAATGTGTCTAGCAATTTAATGCAGAACTCTTCCGCGGATCTTTCACTGGCCACCAAATTGTTAGAATCGAGTCAGAATTATTTGCAAGATTACCGCCATCAAGGTTTTTAAAGCGCATTGGTAACGGCTAAAGAAATTGCGAAAAATTTGGAAGTAAAACCGGGTTTCGAAAAAAATGGACGTACGTGAAATAAGAAAAACAGTTTGATTATGAAGCATATGATAAACCAGTAGACGATCCAGAACTGAATTTCAAAGCTAAATTTTCTCATGCAAAGTTAGATATTGCACTAGCATTAATAAAAGAACGATTCAAACAATTGGAAGATCATACTAAGGTGTGGTCGTTTCTGTACAATTTGAAAGACATCCCCAAAAAGCATCGTTTAAAGCAGCCATGCTCCGAATATATTCGTAGCGATACGAATCTTCTGACAACCCCTGTCTCTGTTGCATCTGCAGAGCAAAGTTTTTCGAAGCTCAAATTGATAAAAACATATCTCGGATCAACGATGACAGAAAATTGGTTGTGCTGTCTCGCGATGTTGTCAATAGAAAACGAAGCATCCCAATCATTGGATTTCTCTGAAATCATTACCGATTTCGTGCAAGTAAAGGCTCGAAGGATAAAATATTTTTAGGGCATTGTGTCACTCATAGTGGGGTAATAATTAATGAAAGTCAACAAACATAGTTCTTTCAATAATTTATTATTGTTTATGCATATCTTTTCCTATATTAATGCTAGATAGTTGCGGTTTTTTCTGAAAATTTTAGCTTCTTGTTCACTTTTTACTTAGGTAGATAATAATTAATGCAAGTTGATATACATAATTGTGTAAATACTTATTACGGTTCATAACTATCTTCTCACAATTTTTCAGCTTTCCTTTACCTTTTTGGTTGGAAACAAATGTGGGCATCTGCATAAAAAGGGCCTCATGACTGATATGGAGTTACATGCAGAATTCTATAGCCAGATAAGTTCCCTGCATTTTAAGCCAACGACGAACCTTTCAGGTTGAAAAATGAGTCGCTGGGACATTTTTGAAGTTGGAACTTCGAAAAACCGCCTTTCGAGAAAAACGCATTTAATGTTGGCGAGAACCGTAAGTTTCTAGTTTAAATCAATATATTGAACAAATTAAAAAAATTGATTTCTTATTATAATCATTAATAATGTTACAGTAGTAACATAATATTTAATTTTAGTAATATCAACAAATATTGTTTTGTCTCATGAGTAATTGTTGCGAATTGAAAATCACTCACACAAAACCAAGGGGAAAACCCCCTAAGTTAAGACCCAAGGGTCGAGAGACCCTTGGTCATGGTTGCCAGAACTATGAAATAAAACACGAGGCAGGAAAAATGGTTTAGGACCTTAAGAGTGCCATCTAATTACACGCAAGTTCGAAATACTATCGGCGATCGTGCCCACGAATGGCTCAAGCAGCTTATTGCAGTAAAAGAATAAAATTTGAAAGTTTGGGATTTTGCTTCTAGTAAGAGCTTCGTTACACAATTCAACTTTTATGACGGTCAAAACGGCTGTTCCTTACTATCGTTCTGAAAATAACTTGAATTTCATTTTGTTGACAAATCTAACGAGAGTATATAATAAACTTGTTCCGGCGGTACATGACAAGTAATTAAAAACCAAGGTGAATCGTTATGGAGGTTATCTTCTTCGTTGATACGAGATAGTGATTCGATCGGAAGAGGACAGAGTTTCTTAATACAACGCTTGTACTCTCCCGTGTCGCTTTTCACAGTAGTTACTCAGACGACGCTATCTGGACCAGGGTGAGTGGCGACAATGAGCCCGAAGTTCCACTGAAGTGGTGCGGGATGGGCTTTCTTAATGACAACCCTAGTTTCCAGTTTGGTTAGTTGGCTGGAGCTAGAGTTCGATTTACTGCGAACAGTGACTTGTTGCAGATATTCCTTCTGCCATCGATTCCAAAAATGACGGCGCAACTCTTGAGCGGGCTGCCATACTGACAAGCGATTATACGTCATATCCTTGTAGTCCAGCTGAGGGAAGCTAATTAGTGGACCACCAATTAGGAAATGACCTGTAGTCAAGGGTTGTAGGTCATTGGGAACGAAAGACATAGGAGACAGCTCGAAAGGCAATGATGCGTGACCTATTGTGCGAGAGAGATGGTGTTTAAACGATTTGGCTGCTGTCTCTCAAAAACCGCCAAAGTTTGGTGATCTGGGAGGGATGAACGTCCAATTAATTTATTCCTGATTCAAAAATTTCTTGACCATTATCTGAGGTACCGTTAACAGTTGGTAGCGAGGTTCTGTACTTCCGCGACTGGATTTACAACGAACGTTTTCAATAGATGAGGTTCTGTATTTACCAAACTCAAAGTTATGGTGGAATCTGACCATATGTAGGGTTGCTTTATTTCGATTTCCAGAGCTTGTGTGACCGTGGCGTATAAGCGAGCGCGTAAAAGGGCCACGCTAAATTCGAGACGTGGCAATGTCACTGGATTCACGGGAGCGACTCTGGAGTCACAGCAAACGAGCGAAATATAATGACTGCCCTGAGCATCAATAGAACGCAAGTAAATGCAGGCTCCGTACGCTTGTTCCCTTGCGTCGCAGAAGCTGTGCATTTCCATTTCAGTCGACTCAGGTGCGATAATCAATCGATTAAAATTAACCTTATCTAAGATTGGCAATTACTTTTTATATGACAGCCACATAGTGTGTACTTCTGTTGGAACCCGACTGTCCCATCCTACCCCAGCTTTCAAGAGTAGTTGAATCAAAATTTGTGCCTTCACGATAACTGAACCGAGTAGCCCTAATGGACAGCACAGCTTAGCAACTAGCGATAAAATTAAACGTTTGGTTACGAGATTTGAGAAATCCGAAGGGTTAATCTTGTAGAAAATTCGCATCTCGACGGAAATTCCAATAAATCCCTAGAGTTTTTATGTTCGCATTTGGGTCGAGCGACATTTGTGTACAAGCGGGACTGTCTGAATTATCAGGCACTAACGTAGGGTCATTGGAGGCCTATTTTCTAAGAAGGAAGCCACCCTTCTGCAAGACTGCAGTTATGTCATCGCGAAGAAACTTGGCTTCGTCGTGCGTTCTCGCACCGGTCAATAGGTCATCGAAGTAAAAGTCCTTTTTCAGCGCGTTTGCTGCGACAGGATGTTTAGCGCCTTCATCATCAGCTAATTGACTCAGAGCCCTAATGGCGAGGAAGGGAGCGCAAAAAGTAACGTATGTGACGGTATCTTGAGAAAATTCTTTCAAGCTATCATTTGGATCTTCTCGAAATGAGATCTTTTGTTATACTGCATCGTTTGGATACACTAAAACCTGCCGGTACATTTTCTCGCTTTCGGGGGTAACAACATAGGCGTGAGATCGAATTCGAATCAAGAGTATGAAAAGATCGGCTTGAATTGTACGTCCCACCATTGATGAATCATTTAACGAAACGCCCGATGACGTTTTTAACGACCCATCGAAAACCACCTGAATTTTTAAACAAAAAGATGAAATTTCAAACAAGAAGATTAATTTTCTACTAAGAAGAAGAATTTTCTACAAAATAAATGAATTTTCAACTAGAAAATGTCAATTTTCAATAACAAAAAATGGAATGGACAAAAAATTAGTTCTGAACCAAAAAAAAAAGGCAATTTCAACAGAATGGTTCAAGCATCAATAAAAAAAAATGAATTTATGCCCAAACATTTAAATTTGAAAAGAAGACGAACTTTTAATCAAGAAGATCAATTTTCTACCAAAAATAAACTACATGAATTTTCAACTAAAGAAGATCAATTTTCCATGTAAAATATCAATTTTCAACAGAAAACGCGATAGTTGAATTTTTAGGAAAAACATTAATTTTCAACCAAGCAAAAGGAATTTTGAACGCGAAGTTGGATACTCATACATCACAGATGAATTTTAATCCAAATAGTTGAAGTTTCCGTCAGGAATATTAATTTTTTTACTAAAAAATACGTATCTTGAAACGAATAATCGAATTTTTGAATGACAAAGATCAATTTTCAATTTAATGTATTGAGTTTTCATCAGGAATGTTTAAGTTAAATTTTCAATAAAAAGATAAAATTTTCAACTAAAAAAAAAAAGAATTTTCAACAAAATAGTTGAATCCTCAACCGAAGCAGAGGTTTTTATTACCCAAATAATTGAATTTGTTACCAAAAGGCTGAATTTTTAAACAAAAATATACATTTTCTACTAAAAATTATATAGTTGAATTTATACATAGTTGAAGAACATTTACTAGGAAAAAAAACGATTTTTTAACAAATTTCCCTAACTAGATATTATGCATAATATGAGGCAACGCTGACCAAGCCATAAGTAGAGAGTTTAAAGTGATTAACGTTAAAATTAATTTCAAGATATTTGAATGGCACACAAAAAAAGTGATCTGCCCGGCGGACGACACCGGCATATCTATATGTGTTTGGGGTCGCTAAATCCGAATACAGGGTCCAAATACCCAAGTTAGCTCGTATTTTTCCAAAAAACGCAAAAATATACGTAAAATCGACGAAAACAGCAATTTTCCTTGTATATTTTTACAAAAAACAAAGTATTTTCATGCCCGGTGGACTTAACCAGCATATCTATATGTTTTTGAAGTCGGTGAATTCGAATCCGTTCATTCACTTGGTTGAAAATTATCCTAATTGTTATAAATTTATATTTTCGGGTTGAAATTTAACTATTTTATTAGAGTGTGTCTTTTCGGTTGGATTCAACTGTTTTTGATTTAATATTGATATCTTTTTGGGTGGAGATATTGATCAACTATTACATTTTTCATTTAGAAACAATTTGTCGATCATTCGTTCTTTTGTTAAAAATTAATAATTTGAACTCAAAATTTAACTGTTCCATATTTGCGTGAAAATTTATATTTTCAGTTGAAAATTCAACTGTTTGGTTAAAAATTTAACTATTTTGTTGAAAAAGCAATAAGTTTACTTTAAATGTGCGGAATATAAAGCAGTTTAAATTTAATGTAATAAAGTAAGCATATGAATTCTAATTACAAGAATTTATTCTGCTATCTTCGTGAAAAATCTTCTTATTTCTTTTGTTTTTAAGGCATATTGATCTAACCTGTTGTCGATGCAGCTAAAAAAATAATTGTTAGCACATATTTTGTATATTGAACTCCGTTTAAAGGTATTCTTCGTGTGAAAATTTTCCCTGGAATTGATCGGGAATCTCCCAGGATTTTACTCTGGAGAAGGTAACATGGATTTCTCGGGAGTCCACCAGGAATCTGTTAGTGATCGAGCGCGAAACTCTCGGAACGCCCTATCTGTGCGCCAGGTGTATAAAGATCATATGTCCAAACTTTCCCCGATAATATTTCATTTATGGACTTGGTGCACCTGCTACCAACTATTTTTAGGAAATGATAGCAGCAACCTTCAAGTACTCGTTAAAGCAAACTTCCGCGAAAAAGTTTTTTTTTCACATCTGGAGCACGGATTGTATGTTCCGAGAGTTTGGCATTTGATTCCCAAGAATTTTTGGATTGACTTCCGGTCAATTTCCGTTCGATCCTAGAGAGTAAAGTACTGTTTGATTTCCGGTCGATTCCCGGGAAAATTTGCACATGGTTCAATAAATATAATTATTTTTAAACAAATAAAAATAGATAAAATAAGAAACAGTAAGTGTATGCCAAACTCCTTCACTCCACAACTCGTCTTAAAAAATCTATGTACGAACCCTTAGGAGTATATCATATGTCCACGTGGCAACATATGGTACGAATCCCGTACCAAGAGGTAACCTTTTTGAAATCTATCTTTTTTTTATACACACATTCTAGATTCCCCCAGAAAAAATTCTGCTTAAATTCTTAGTTATTTCGGACCAATTCAAATAAATTTGAAAAGAAAATAGCAATTAAGACGGAATATATGTTAAACCGCACTCTTTCTAAATTGCCCCTTGCCTCAAATATGTTCTTAAAATTATAGATATTTCTATATTATTATATTCACCAATAGAATTAAGGACAATTGCAAAGGATACGACGAGAGTTGAAATAATCTTCATGATTTCGAATTGGCGAAGAAATTATTTGATATATTATTATAGAATTACGTTCGTAATGTTACTAATGAATATTCTTGTGCTTCGTTAGATGATATCATACATATATTTTATAGTCGTTATCTCATAGATTGCAGGGATCAACCGTTTTCTTATAAAATTTTTATATTATATTAGATTCAGTTTAGAGACGAAAAATGCAATTCGTAAATACATATAATTAATACTAGACTCTTACACGCGCGCGCAAACTTTGCTAATTTACACAATCTTGAAATAGCTATTTGTTTGTTAAAGCTTTTGACAACTTAACTTCTTGCTGAAATTAGATTCTGACACGATCTGTCAGGCACGACTTAAAGAACGTATAATAAATCCAGAAACAAATATCAATAATAATTAATGTGATTATAAATTTAAATACCAATAAAGTGCCTTTGAAAATTCATTCTGTTATTAATAAATGGAGATCTAAGAAAATTCACGGAATATATCGTGAAGGAAGGTGGTGATGGTAATGTAGACATGAAAATGTCCGCAAAATAAATTATGATACCACAAATACAAGCAATGCGTTATTACCATATTTATATATAACGCATCAAAATATATTGATAAATCATGAAAAAAATTGTTGCTGCACTCTTAGGTTATGTAATTTAATATTGTGCAATAACTTAGTTTTTGCATAATGACATTTTCGGATATATTCACGGCCATTTTTGTGGATCAGGACATCAAAATACTACATCGCCAAATCGTTAAAACATTGATAACTATAATTTGGAAAATTATATGTTGATTTGATACTCAGTTCACAATATAAAAATCATTAAACATGTATTTGCATTGGAATGTTTTCAAATAATCTTTACGTTATATTTTTTAATTTGAACTTTTTTTTCTGAAAATATGATTTATTAATAAACTTTCACAAAAATGCAAAAAAATAAAATAAAAATTTGAGCAGCAAAATAACAGCGTATCAAAATACATTACTAAATAATAAACATATGTACATATAATTTTGAAAATTAATTCAAATATTCATTTCGTGGCCCCGTTTGTACATCAGTGCATCAAAAAACATCGCTAAATCATCAAAACATTATTACCTATAATTTTAAAAATTATATTCCTAACCGATACTTAGTTAACAAAATGAAAATCATTAAGAAATCACTTGCATTTAAACGTTTAAGTAATTTAAAAAACAACAGCGTACGGTAATACATCGCTGAATAATTAAAACATAATCTACATGTAATTTTGAAAATTGAATTCGTATACATGCCTTTCCTTTTTCATGGTTATCTCAGCGATAGGTTAAGTCCCATTTCTCAATGTTCCAGGGAACTGAATTTTAAAAATTGAAACTTCCTTCTCTAACGCATGCAGAAAGTTTAATTTGATAATCGAGGATTGGTCACAAATTTTTTTAACAATTATATAATTGCAATACAGAGATATGTATTATACATAAATAAGCTTTGATTATGCAGATTATAGCAAATATTAAATTACATAACCTTAATGTAACTACAAAATTCATTTAACTTAACAAAAAAAAATTAAAACTCAAGTTTTGTGTATTTTAATATTGCGAAGAATAATGAATCAGTAATTAATTAATCATATTAATCATTTTATAACACAAAAATCAATAAAAACTTATTTTCATTTAAACATTCAAATAACTTTTGCTTTCTTTTTGAATGAAAATTTGAATTATTAGTGACATTTTTAACTTATTTCAGAAAAATTTAAAACATACTTACATATAATTTTGAAATCTGAATTCAAATACTCATTTCACAACATCACAAACATTGATAAAAATTACATAATTGGAATCGAGGAATTTTAAATATAAATAAACTTTCAATATACAAATTATAGTCAATATTCAATCATATAACCTTTAAGTAAATAATAAATTTATGTACTTAATTGAAAATAATTAAACTTGGTGTAGTGCCATATGAACTGTTAGAGATTTCCTGAAATTTCAGTCAGTTTTCAATTACTTATATCACTGAAATTTCATGAATTTGGCTTTGAAAATTAATTTGAGACCATATTCATTAATTTTCAGTGACACGAAACTTAATTTTGAAGCAAACGTTATTGAAATTTCATAAAATTGACTCTGAAATCTCTTTCAATTGCTTGTACATAAAATATTATTGATGGCTGAATAAATATCACTATGGTTTGCGTAAATGTTATAAGCATGCATTGAAAATAAAGTAACATTTTTAACTCAGTTTAATAAACATAAATGAAAATCTGAAGAGAATTTAAAAATAATTCATGAAGTTAAATTTAGAAGCTATGTATGTGATATATTTTTATATCACTATTTACATTGAGTATCCATAGGATATTCATGAACATTTACAAAAAATGCAATGGACTATCTCTTAAAATAGTTTCAAAACTTACATTGAAATTGCAATAAGGCTATTTATATTTAAGTGTCGCATGAAATTTCAATGAGTTTTTCACTAACCGTACTGTAAAAAGCTTCCCTAACATTTTCATGAAATTTCATGAACTTACTTCTAACAGTGTAGGTAATATTTTATTATTATGGACGCAAATGATTTTTTTGAATTAGGATATAAAGATTCCTTATGAATCACTTTTCACTGCAAAAAAATAATTTATAGAGATTCTTTTGGTTCCAGCGATATCGTCATTTCATTTCAAAAAATTGTATATATTCGTAACCATTTATTCTAATGTAAAAAAAATTAAAACATATTTACATATAATTTTGAAAATTAAATTCAAATAATGATTTCACAACATCACAAACATTGACCGAAATTACGTAATTGTAATAGAAGTATTTCAAATAGAAATAAACTTTTATTATACAAATTATATCCAATATTCAATTATATAACCTCCAAGTAAATTATCAATTTATGTTACTTAATTTTTAAAAACTAAATTTTAATCTTTATTTAATTTAATATCTTGAAAGAACTTAATCAGCTAATAATTAATTAATCATTTCACAAGATAAAAAGCTTCAAACTTTAATATTCACTAAAACATTGAAATAATGTTTACTTTTTTTTAAATTTGAACTTTCATTTATGAAAATTTGATTTATTATTAAACTTTTAAACTATTTCCATAGAATGTAAGTTTCAATAGAATCAGTTAATAAATAATTAATCGGCTAACAGAATAAGAAGCATTACAAAATTATTTTCATAAAAACATAGAAATAATTTTTACTTGATATTTTTTCTTGAACTTGAAATTTCATGTCTGAAAATTTGAATGATTAATAACCTTTTATAGTAATTTTCGAAAAAATTCAAACATAATATTTATATGTAACTTTAAAAATTGAATTCTGTTTATTCAAACATTCAAATAATTTTTACTTTACATTTTTCTAAATTTTCACTTTTATTTCTGAAAATATGATTTATTAGATAATCATTTCAGAACATCACAAACATTGACAGAAATTACATAATTGGAATGGAGTTTGAATGTAAATAAACTTTCATCATACAAATTAAAGCCAATATTCCATTACACAACCCTAAAGTAAATAATCAATTAATTGATTTAATTGAAACGAAGAAAAATTCAATTTTTATGTAATTCGATATTGTGAACAAAATGAATCAACTAATAATTAATCAATAAGTTTAAAAAATAAGTAGCATTAAACTATAACTTTCATTAAAACATTCCAAGAATTTTGACTTAACATTTTTTTAAATTTCTACTATCATTTATAAAAATTTGATTCATTTGTAATCTTTTAAACTACTTGCAGAAAATATCAGTTTTGATAGAAGAAGTTAATAATTAATTAATCACCACGAAAGGTCCCACGATAAAACTACAATGGAGGTTACGAGTTTTCATCTATAGGATTACAATTTATATACTGTTTTCGGTTTAAGCGCAATTTCTTTTTTACAGGAAAAATGTATACGTATAGTCTCTCCAAAGGTATCCTAAAAAAATCATTTTTTTCATGATGCTCCACCTACACTTGACAGGAAATATAACAGATGATAGCATAGGTTCATGAAAAAAAACTCGATCCAATTAGAACAAAACAAATTCCCTTAACAGTCAAAAACTACTGTTTATAGAGGTTAAAATATTACATTATATTCCTATACCTTATTAATTCATTCAAGTACGAAAAAATCTATATGATGGCGTGAAAAAACATCAAAATACAAAATATAATGTTTTAACCCCTCTAAGAAGAAGGTTTGGAAACGAAGGGGTGGTATTTTTGGTCGAATTGGGTGAAATTTTTGTTTCCTGAACGTATGGTACAATCAGTTCCATTTTCTGGCAAACACTTATATTATTACGAAAATTAACATTAATTAATCATTCTTATCATTTTTTGACTGTCCGAGGCCCAAAGACCACGGTTTGAAATCTAGAACTACTTATCCCTTTGGTACTTAGGAAGGGATATAGTGCATTAGGACCTCTGCGTCATTCACCAAATATGGGCATATCTAACATCCTCCATTTTAATTGGATATGTAGATTTTTCCTCAAGTCCGGCCCTAGGGCTGGACGAGCCAGTCGGCTGCCTAGGGCACAGCTCTAGGGTGGCGCTGAAATTACGAAGCACACTATACTGTATTGTATTACGGATTTCCAGGTGCGCCCTCTTAATAGGTCTAGACAGGAAGTTGGATTCCTCGAATCTACGTGTACACATTATTACGCTCTTTCCAAACATGGGAGTATTCGAGATAAATTTAAATTGGAAATTTAAAGCTTTTTCGGATTTCAATCCTGTGCAAAACTACGAATCTTGCCGACGTTTCGTGAACTATGATTGGCCAGAGCGCCCCATGGTGGGGACTGCTCGAACTTGATTGGTGAAAGCATCAGACCTATTATGGGAATATTCATTCACAATCCGTGATCGCTGATTGGTTACTCTACTTTATATACATTTACCACTATATCTAGAACTACTTATCCCTTTGGTACTCAGGAAGGGATATAGTGCATGAGGGCCACTGCGTCATGTTCCAAATATGGGCATATCTGACATCCTCAATTCTGATTGAATTGAATTTAGCTGCAAGTACCACCAATCTATGAAAATGCAGGAGCTGTACTCAGTTCCGTTCTGCCTCATCTCTCATTAGTCTGCTGAACTTGGACACAGTTATGAGGTGCACAAAATCGGAAAAGAAAACTCTTGAGTAAGAAAGAAACACAAAAAAGTGCAAGTTCTTTAAAAAAATTTGTATCAGAATCCGGTAAGTGATGATATGAATATTTGTTATATCCTTGCATGCACTGTTATCATCTTGTTTGAACACTACACGTGTGAAAAATAAAACGATCCGACTTCGAACCGACATTAGACGCACTTTGAACGTCGACAAATTGACATTTGATGCGCGCTACAGTCCGATCGGTTTTCTCGATTCGATCGGCCTTAATTTAATGTCTGTTTGACTTTGGAACCTCTGCGTATTACTCGTTAGGACAGTAGAAAAGATAGCGTGAAGCCATTCGTGTATGACTTGAAATACATGATAACTAAGTTTGAATTTATTGTAGCAATAGTTGTGTGGTATGACATACTGTTTCAAGTAAATGTTTTTAGCAATGCAAAGCAGAACTCTTCCGCGGATCATTTACTAGCCACCAAATTCTTAGAATCGAGTCAGAAATATTTGGAAGATCACCGCAATCAAGGTTTCTAAAGCGCATTGATGACGGCGAAAGAAATTGCGAAAGATTTGGAAGTAAACTCGGGTTTCGAAAAAAAAGACCTACGTGAAATAAGAATAAGCAGTTCGATTATGAAGCACATGATAAACCAGTAGACGATCCGGAACTGAATTTTAAAGTGAAATTTCCTCATGCAATATTAGATATTGCACTAGCATCAATGAAAGAACGATTTAAACAATTGAAAGATCATACTAAGGTGTGGTCATTTCTGTACAATTTGAAAGACCTCTCCGAAAAGCATCGTTTAAAGGAACTATGCTCTGAATTAGAACAAGAACTTACTCACAGTGATGAAAGCATTGTTAATGGCAAAGATCTCTATGATGAGCTCCTGCACTTGAAATACGTGCTACCATATACCGCGGAAATCCCAATAGCTGTTTTAGATATCATAGTTAAAAATAGTTTGTATGATACTTAACCGAATATATTCATAGCGTTACATATCCTCCTGACAACTCCTGTCTGTGTTTCATCTGCAGAGCCAAGCTTTTGAAGCTTAAATTGATAAAAACATATCTGAGGACAACCAGGATTGACAATAGGTTGAGCTCTCTCGCGATTTTCTCAATAGAAAACGAAGCATCCCAATCATTGGATTTCTCTGAACTCATTGCCGATTTAACAAACATAAATGTTTCATTTTTTTTTGTATTGTTCATACATATCTTTTCCTTTATTAATGCTAGATGGTTGCGGTTTTTTTCAAGTTAATATACATAATTGTGTAAATACTTATTATGGTTTATAACTATCTTCGCACCATTTTTCAGCTTTCCTTTACCTTTATTGTTGGGAACACATGTGGGCGTCCGCATGAAAAGGGTCCTTATGACCAATATGGAGTTACATACAGAATCCTGTAGCCGGATAAGTTTCCTGCACTTTAAGCCAAAGACGAATCTTTCAAGTTGAAAAAGGAGTCGCCGGGGCATTTTTGAAGTTGGAACTTCGAAAAACCCGAATATCTCCCAAAATAGAACCGCCCACTAAGGCCCTTTTCACGTGAACGCCCACAAATAATGAATTTAATTGTTTAGAAATAAAAATTACTTCGTCCAATTTTTTTTTACCAGTCGCCGATCTAGAATATTCGTCAAATTTAATAAAGCAATATATATATTAAAATATTATGATACTAATCTCATATAATTGTTAGTTATTATTTATTTATTAAAAAATTTTGAAAAATAGTAAATATTACTTTTAGTTTCGAAAAAAATATTACGATAATTGAATACAAAATTATGTATCGACTAAAAATGAATTATCATTACAATTTTATAGTTATATAGTTCATACCTAATTTTATACCTTATTTGTTATTTTTAATTTAAATTAATATTTTGAAAAAATTATAAAAAATTTATTTGTTATTATAATTAAGATTAATGTTACAATAGTACGATAATATTTGATTTTAGTAATATCGCTTTTTGCAGTAAAAGAATAAAATTTGAAAGTTTGGGATGTTTGCTTCTAGTAAGAGCTTCGGTACACAATTGAACATTTATGAGGGTCAAAACGGCTGTTCCTAACTATCTTTCTGAAAATAACTTGAATTTTATTTTTTCGACAGATCTAACGAGAATATATAATAAACTTGTTTTGACGGAACAAATATTAATATCATTACATGATATGAAACTTAAATTTGAACTTCCCGGCATAAATCGAAGCGCATTTTTGTCCGAACCCCGAGATTTTCACCTTTTTTGGCAGTAAGTATTGCTTTAAAAAATATATGAAACTTTCTAGGTTAATGTTTCGTGAAGAAAAATTTGATCAAATAGTTTTCATTTTGAGAAAATTGAATTTTTACGTTTTTCCCCATGCATTTTTTTTAATTCATGCCCGCGAACAATCAACGCCACCTATCGGCTCCTGTCGAATTTCAAGACGCTTTTATTCCGTGTATTCTGAGCAAAGAGCCAGGGTGCTGCGATGCAGGTTCCGATACCGCGAACGAGAGAATAGAGAAGTTCATCATAATCAAAAAATCTGTGAGTACCAATTTTATAGACACCTCTTACGACCTTTCTCTCAACTAACTATTTTAGGTGGACTAAACCGAAACAAGACTTAATATGAAGCTTGGTCAAGAAGAGTATCCAGCCAGGCTATCATGTTTCACATTTGACCTTTCAATATACCTTTACGAAAATATACGACTGGAAAGAAATGACAGGTCTGTCATTCTTTTCCTGTAGTTTTTTCGCGACCACAGGAAAACGACAGGGAGAACGACAGGCAAAACGACAGCCGAAAATGACTGGCCCTAATTGGCCATAATTTATAATAATATCGTCTAAACATTATGAATTCTTTGAATTGTTGCAATTCTTTTTAATTTTCAGAAGAATTCTTTGGAATTATTTAGAAGAATTCTTTTGAATTCATTGTATTGTTGGAATTCTTTTGAATTTTTAGAAAAATTCTTTGGGATTATTTTGAAGAATTCTTTGAATTGTTGAAATTCTTTTGAATTTTCTTGAAGAATTTTTTGGATTTATTTTGAATTCTTTTTATTTATTTTTTATTTAGAAGAGCAGAGTCGCTATTTCAGGATCAAAAGTTCAGTAAATTTGCAAATTTAAACTCATACAGATTAAGAGTTTTTTGTATAAATCTTAATATAAATTAATAATTTTTTAATAAATTAATTAATTAAATATTTAAAAATATTAAAAATGTTGGAAATGTTTTAAAGGTGGTTTTTAAAATTACTGAAAATTGGAACTAAATAAATTTTAATTGAAACCTTGACTTTGGCAGGAATTTCTTGAAAGCACTTGCCAAATAGTTCTGAACTATATTCTTGATCTTGAAATTGAATTATATAAAAATCGCTAGTCTGATCTAATTATTTATTATTTTCAATTTTCTTCAGTTCTTAACAGTTGCCTTTTCAATTATTGAAAATTCGACTGAATTATTTTTGGTTATTTTGAATTCTGTTAAATTATTTCGAATTATTTTTGATTTCTTAGAATTTTTTTGCTGTCCTTAAAGAAATTCTTTTGAAATATTCAGTATTTCTTTGACGCTAGAATTCTTTTGAATTGTTAAGAATTATTTGAACTTTTTAGAATTTCTCTGAAATATTTAAAATTCTTTTGAATTCTTTTGAATGAATTTGAATATTTAAAAATTATTTTACATTCTTTTGAATTCTTTGAATTGTTGGATTTTTTTTAATTCTTTCAAATTCTTCAGAAGAATTCTTTGAATTGTTGGAATTCTTTTGAATTTTCTAGAAGAATTCGTTTGAATCATTTTGAATTTTTTCGAAGATATGTTTTGAATTCTTTGAATTGTTGGATTTCTTTTGAGTTCTTTCGAAGAATTCTTTGTAATTATTTTAAATTCTTTCGAATTCTTCAGAAGAATTTTTGGAATTCCTTTGAATTTTTAGAAGAAGTCTTTGGAATTATCTAGAAGAATTCTTTGAATTGTTAGAATTCCTTTGAATTTTTTAGAAGAATTCTTTGGCATTATATTGAATTCTTTCGAATTCTTTTGAATTCTTTGAATTACTGGAATTATTTTGAATTTTTAGACGAAGTCTTTGGAATTATTTAGAAGAATTCTTTTGTATTCTTTGAATTGTTGGAATTCTTTTAAATTTTGTAGAAGAATTCTTTGAAATTATTTTAAATTTTTTCGAAGAATTCTTTGTAATAATTTTAAATTCTTTCGAATTCTTTAGAAGAATTCTTTGAATTGTTGGAATTCCTTTGAATTTTTTAGAAAAATTCTCTAGCATTATATTGAGTTCTTTCGAATTCTTTTGAATTATTTGAATTGCTGGAATTCTTTTGAATTTTTAGAAGAATTCTTTGGAATTATTTCGAAGAATTCTTTTAAATTCTTTGAATTGTTGGAATTGTTTTGAATTTTCAGAACAATTCTTTGGAATTATTTTGAATTCTTTCCAATTCTTTGAATTGTTGGATTTTTTTGGAATACTTTAGAATAATTCTTTTGAATAATCTTTAATTCTTAAAAAAAAAATGATTCAAATTAGTTTTAATAATTTTGAATTTTTAAAATTATTTTTAATTCTTTTGAATTTTCTAGAAGAATTCTTTTCAATTATTTTGAATTTTTTCGAATTTTTCAGAAGAATTGTTTTGAATTCTTTTGAATTGAAGGTCAATTAAAGAGAATTGAGAAGAATTCAGAAAAATTCAAACTTATTCAGAAGAATAAAAACTTCAAACGAATACAAAATAATTGAAACGAATTTAAAAGAATTTCAATACTTAAAATAATTCATATTGATTGGAAAGAACTCAAAAGAATTACAATAATTTAAAGGATTCAAAAGAATTCAAAAGAATGTAAAAGAATTACAACAATTCAAAGGATTCAAAAGAATTAAAAAGGATTTGAAAGAATTACAACAATTCACAGGATTCTAAAGAATTCAAAAGAATTTAAAGGAATTGCAGAAATGTAAAGAATTCTTCAAAAGTCCTCAAAAGAATTCAAAAGAGTTCAGAAAAATTCAATATTATGCAAAAAGATTCTTCTAAAGACTTTGAAAGAATAAAAAATAATTTAATATAATGAAAATAATTGAAAATAATTCAATGTGATTTGAAAAGAATTTGAAAGAATGCAAAAGAATTGGAAAAAAAATAAATAAAAATTATTCAAACAAATTCTTTTAATGGCTTTCAAAAGAATTAAAAATAATACCAAATAATTGAAAAATTATTTAAGGGAATATACAAAAATTAAGGAATTTAAGAGAATTGAAAAGAATTCAGAAAGATTTTAAATCATTCAAAAGAATGATTTTAAAGGCTTTAAAAGAATTCAAAACAATTCCAAATAAATAAAAAATTATTTGAAGGAATTCAAAAAATTCAAGGAGTTCAAGAGAATTGCAAAGAATTTTGTAAAATTCAAAATTATTCTAGAGGATTCTCTAAAGACTTCAAAAGAATTATAAATAATTTTAAAAATTCAAAATGATAAAAAATAATTTGAATCATTCTAAATTATACAAAATAATTGAAGGTCCATTAAAGAGAATTGAGAAGAATTCAGAAAAATTCAAACTTATTTCGAAGAATTCTTCCGTAGACTTTAATCGAGTACAAAATAATTGTAAAGAATGTAAAAGAATTTTAACACTGAAAATAATTCAAAATGATTCAAAAGAATTTAAAAGAATTACAATAATTTAAAGGATTCAAAATAATTCAAAAGAATTCAAAAGAATTTAAAAGAATTGCAACAATTTAAAGAATTCTTCAAAAGGCTTCAAAACAATTGAAAAGAATTAAGAAAAATTCAACATTATGCAAAAAGATTTTTTAAAAGACTTTGAAAGAATAAATAATGATTCTAAAAAATCGAAAATTATTCAAAAGAATTCTTCTAAAAACTACAAAAGAATTAAAAATAATTTAATATAATAAAAAGAATTCAAAATAATTGAATGTGATTTGAAAGAATGCAAAAGAATTGAGAAAAAATCAGAAAAATTCAAAATTATTGGAACAAATGCTTTTAAAGGCTTTCAAAAGAATTAAAAATAATACAAAATAATTGAAAAATTATTTAAAGGAATGTCTAAAATCAAAGAACTTAAGAGAATTGAAAAGAATTCAGAAAAAAATTTCATTTATTAAAAAGAATGCTTTTAAAGCCTTTAAAAGAATTCAAAATAATTCAAAATAAATAAAAAATTATTTAAAGGAATTCAAAAAATTCAAAGAATTCTGTAAATTTCAAAATTATTCCAGAGGATTCTCTGAAGACTTCAAAAGAATTAAAAATAATTTAAAAAATTCAAAATGATAAAAAATAATTTGAATCATTCTAAATTATTCAAAATAATCGAAGGTCAATTAAAGAGAATTGAGAAGAATTCAGAAAAATTCAAACTTATTTCGAAGAATTCTTCTTTATACTTTAAACGAATACAAAATAATTGTAAAGAATTTAAAAGAATTTTAATACTTGAAATAATTCAAAATGATTCAAAAGAATTTAAAAGAATTGCAACAATTTAAAGAATTCTTCAAAAGGCTTCAAAAGAATTCAAAAGAATTCAGAAAAATTCAATATTATTTAAAAAGATTCTCCTAAAGACTTTGAAAGAATAAATAATGATTCTGAAAAATCGAAAATTATTCAAAAGAATCCTTCTAACAACTATAAAAGAATTAAAAATAATACAAAATAATTGAAAAATTATTTAAAGGAATTTCAAAAATCAAGGAATTAAAGAGAATTGAAAAGAATTAAGAAAAATTTTTAATTCATTCAAAAGAATGCTTATAAAGGCTTTAAAAGAATTCAAAATAATTTAAAAAAAAAATTATTCAAAGGAATTCAAAAAATTCAAAGAATTCAAGAGAATTGCAAAGAAATCTGTAAAATTTAAAATTATTCCAGAGAATTCACTAAAGACTTCAAATGAATACAAAATAATTGTAAAGAATATCAAAGAATTTCAATACTTGAAAAAATTCCAAATGATTCAAAAGAATTAAAAAGAATTACAATAATTCAAAGAATTCAAAAGAATTCCAGCAATTCAAAAAATTCTTTAAAAGTCTTCCAAAGAATTCAGAAGAATCCCTACAATTCAAAGAATTTAAAATAGTTTAAGGCGAATTCAAGAGAATTGAAAAGAATTTAGCAAAATTACAAAATATTTAGAAAAGCTCATAGTTATTCAAAAGAATTCTTTTAAAGACTTCAAAATAATTCAGTGTAATTCCATAGAATTTTTCCAAGGAAGTAAAAAGAATTCAGTGTAATCCCATAGAATTCTTCTGAAGAAATCAAAAGAATTCAAAAGAATTCAAGAGAATTCAAAAGAATTCAAAGAATTCTTCAAAAGGCTTCAAAAGAATTCAGAAGAATCCCTACAATTCAAAGAATTTAAAATAGTTGAAGGTGAATTCAAGAGAATTGAAAAGAATTTAGAAAAATTCCAAAATATTTAGAAAAGCTCATAGTTATTCAAAAGAATTATTTTAAAGACTTCAAAATCATTCAATGTAATTCCATAGAATTCTTCTAAAGAATTCAAAAGAATTCCGTAGAATTTTTCTAAAGAATTCAAAAGAATTCCATGGAATTCCTGAAGAATTCAAAAGAATTCCAACAATTCAAAGAGTTCTTCAAAAGGCTTCAAAAGAATTCAGAAAAATCCCTACAATTCAAAGAATTTAAAATAGTTGAAGGCGAATTCAAGAGAATTGAAAAGAATTTAGAAAAATTCCAAAATATTTAGAAAAGCTCATAGTTATTCAAAAGAATTCTTCCAAAGACTTCGAATGAATTCAATGTAATTCCATAGAATTCTTCTAAAGAATTCAAAAGAATTCCATAGAATTATTCTGAAGAATTCAACAGAATTCCATAGAATTCTTCTGAAGAATTCAAAAGAATCCCATAGAATTCTTCTGAAGAATTCAAAAGAATCCCATAGAATTCTTCTAAAGAATTCAAAAGAATTCCATAGAATTATTCTGAAGAATTCAAAAGAATTCCATAGAATTCTTCTAAAGAATTCAAAAGAATTCCAACAATTCAAATAATTCCAACGATTCAAAGAATTCAAAAGAGTTGAAGGTGAATTAAAGAAAATTCCAACGAATTCAAGATAATTGGAAAGAATGTTAAATAATTTTAAAATATTCAAATTTATTCAAAAGAACTCGAAAAATCCAAAAATTGAAAATAATACAAAATAATTAAAAATCTTTTTAAACTCCCGGTCTTTTTAAAAAGTTTCTTAAATAAAAAATTACCAAAATTACAAAATAACTAAAAAACTTGTCAAAAAATTAAAAAACTTTGTAATTTATTTATTTCTGCATAGTTCATTTTTTTCATTAATTATCCTTTTGTGATGTTATCATTAAAATCTGGCAGTTTTCTGCTTTTTTACAAAGTTTTAACATGTTTTATTAATTAATTATTTATTTATTTATTTTTATTTCATTTTTTAAAATTTTATCATTTTTTTATTATTTATTTTAAAATTAAGAGAATTTTTTAAATAATGGAGTGAGTGGCTTTTTTCAAAAAAGTATAATTAGTAGCATTTTTTAAATAAAGTTATTTTTTCAAAATAATAATTAAATTAATTGAAAATTAAATTAAATTTTATCTACGAATTATAAAAAAATTAGAATTAAATATTATTAAATATAATTTACATACAAAACTTTTAAGATTTTTAATTCATTTAATTATTTTTATTAAATAAAATTAACTAATGTTGAATGTTATTAATTTTTTTTTAATTCAAATAACAGCAGATAATCAAACTTCCTGTGTCATAGTTAAAGTGAGGCTCTAAGTGAAGTGAATCGTGATTTAATTTAGTACACGAGAGGGGCGATCCAATCGAGCCACTTGTATTTTTAGTGATATGTACTGGCACTTTATAAGATCTACTCAATGGGGTCGAAAACACCGACAATGTTTTGATGAATTAAGAAAAAAAAAAAATTCAAATTTTTTTCCTAGAGTTCTGACATCCTTTTAGAGAGTTCCAGAGTTCCTGATAATTTTTAGAAAGAGTTCCGACTTTTAAATTGGCATAAAATAGGGGGTTTTCAAAATGGAAGGAGAAAAAAAATTTCTAAAAAAATCCCCCACTTTTCAGAAATTTGATTTTTTAATTCCTTTAGGTCTGAAAAGAGTTCTGGAGTTCCACCCGAACATAATTTCGAGAAAAGATTCATTAAAGTTAGAACCTTTTTAAAATTACAAAATTTTGCAAATTTGTGTTCTAGGTTTCAGCAGTTCTGATTAGAGTTCTATTATTCCCTGAAGAGTTCTATGAAAAAGTCTTATAACATTTTTCGAGCGAGTCAAAATCAAAAAAGCTAGAGCACTTTATAGATACCCAATAATTTTGAATTTGAAAATTTTAAGAGTTCCAGAAGTTTTTATTAGAGTTGTGTAACCTTACCGGAAGAGTTCTATAAAAAAACTCTGATGCCTCTTTTCGATCAACCAAAAATACAAAAATCTACACCATTTTGAAAATTTGAAAATTTGTGGGTAGAGGAAAAGTGGTATAAGAGTTCTGAGGGGTCGGAACTCTAATTAGAACTCCAGGAGTTCTTAAAATTTTCAAATAAAAAATGTTTGCTATCTTAAAATTGCTGTACTTTTTTGGTTTTTAGGACGATCGAAAATTGTTAAAAAACTTTCTTGTAGAACTCTTCTGGGGAGGAAGAGAACTCTCATAATTACTCCTGGAACTCTTAAATTTTGTTCAAGTATTTTCAAAGTGCTGTAGTTTTTTGGATGTGGGATCGATCGAAAAGTGTTGTATGAGATGTGTTTAAAGACCTATTCCAGGGAGAAGAGAACTCTAATCAGAACTCCTGGAAAACTTAAAATTTGAAATTTTGTCGGTATTTTTAAAGTGCTGTAGTTTATTTTTTTATTTTGCGATGATGGAAAAGTATCAAGAGACTTTTTAATAGAACTCTTCCGGGGGAACGGAACTCTACTCAGAACTCCTGGAACTCTAAAAATAAAAAAAAATCGGTATTTTCAAGTGTTTAAGTGTTTTGGATTTTGGAATGATGGAAAAGTGTTAAGAGATTTTTTCATATGAGCCTTTTTACCGAGGGGCGCGGGGGGAACTCTGTTAGAATCTTCTGGAAGTCTTAATATTTGTTTATTTAAACATTTTGGGGTATCTTCAAAGTGGTGTGGTTTTTTTATAAGATGAGTTTTTTGGTATAATACTTTTGTATGGAACTCTTCCAGAGGAACAGAACTCTAAACATAATTCTTGAAAAACTTTAAATTTGATATTTTTTGGGAATCGTTGAAGTGCTCCAGTTTTTTGGATTGTGGGGTAATGAAAAATTGTTAAGACTTTTTCATAGAACTCTTCTCGGGGAACAGAACTCTAATCAGAACTCCTGGAAAACTAAAAATTGAAAGAAAATTCGGTATTTTTAAGTGCTTTAGTGTTTTGGATTTTGGGATGATGGAAAAATGTTGAGATTTTTGTATAGAACCTTTTTTACCGATAGGGGGGGGGGGTGAACTCTATTAAAATCTTCTGGAACTCTTAAAATTTGTTTATTTAAACATTTTGGGGTATCTTCAAAGTGGTTTAGTTTTTTTTATAAGATGAGTTTTTTGGTATGATACTGTTTGATGGAACTCTTCCAGGGGAAAACAGAAAACAGAACTCTAAACATTCTCTAAACATAAAAAAAATAAACTACAGCACTTTAAAAATACCAAAAAATTTTCAAATTTTAACTTTTCCAGGAGTTCTGATTAGAGTTCTGTTCTCCCTGGAACAGGTCTTTAAACACAATTCATATAACACTTTTCGATCAATCCAACATCCAAAAAACTACAGCACTTTGAAAATAACCGAAAATTTTTAAAGCCTAATGAATTTATATTAGAGTTCTCTTCTCCTCGGAAGAGTTCTATGAAAAAGTCCTATACCCAAAATCCAAAAAAACTCAGGACTTTAAAGTTACCTCAAAATATTGAATTTGAACATTTTAAGAGTTCCAGGAGTACTCATTAGAGTTCTCTTCCTCCCCAAAAGAGTTATATGAAAAAGTTTCTTAACCATTTTCGATCGCCCCAAAAACCAAAAAAGTACAGCACTTTTAAGATAGCAAAAATTTTTATTCGAAAATTTTAAGAACTTCTGGAGTTCTAATTAGAGTTCTGACCGGTATACCGGTATACGTTTTTTGTATTAAGACTTTTTCATGGAAATCTTTCATGAGGAACACAACTCTAATCAGAACTCCTGGAAAACTAAAAATTAAAAAAAAAGGATTTTAAAGTGTTTTAGTTTTTTGGATTTGGGATGATGGAAAAATATTAAGAGATTTTTTCATAGAACTTTTTTTATGGAGAAGGGGGGAGGGTGAACTCTATTAGAATCTTCTGGAACTCTTAAAATTGGGTGATTTGAACATTTTGGGGTATTTTCAAAGTGCTCTAGTTTTTTTTGGATAAGTTTTTTGTTATAAGAATTTTCCTGGAACTCTTTCATGGGGAACAGAACTCTAAAGATAATTCTTGGAAAACTTTAAATTTGAACACTTCTAGGTATTTCTAAAGTGTTGTAGTTTTTGGATTCTGGGGTGATGGAAAAGTGTTAAAAGACTTTTTCACAGAACTCTTGCTGGGGTGGGGGAGGGGTTAGAGAACTCTATTAGAATCTCCTGGAACTCTTAAAAATGTTGAATTTGAAAATTTTTGGGTATCTTCAAAGTGATGTAGTTTTTTTTTGATAAGATAAGTTTTTTGGAATATGTCTTTTTCATGGAACTCTTTCAGAGGGAACAGAACTCTAATCAGAACTCCTGGAAAACTTAAAATTTAAACATTTTTGGGAATTGTTAAAGTGCTATAGTTTTTTGGATTTCGGGGTGATGGAAAACTGTTAAGACTTTTTCATAGAACTCTTCGGGGGTTAAGGGAACTCTTTAACTTTTAAACACAAAAATATTTAAAATGTTGTAGCTTTTAGGTTTTTTTTTTATTTTTTCGAAATTATGTTTGAGTGGTACCCCAGAACTCTTTCGGACCTAAAGGATTGTGAAAAAAATTTAATTTCCGAAAAGGGACTGATGGATATTTTTTAGACTCAAAGAAATTTTTTAGATTCAAAGAAATTGTCTTTAAATCAGAAAATATTTTTTTTTAATGAAAATATTTTTATATCCAAAATAATAAAAATCGAAAATATGAATAAAAATAAAAAATTCTTTTTATAAATGAAAAGGCAAGTCATAACTATTTTTTTTTTATAACCTTAGTTTTTAATTTCGAAAAAATTAGAATTTCGATCATCTTTTTAAATTTAGCTCAGCATGATTTCAAGTCAATATTGTTTTAGAGTGACGTAAAATCTGGAGTATCTTGAAAGGATCGCTTTATACTTTCTAGTCTTCGAGGCAATATGTCAGAACTTGTCCTTGCTCTAAATAATTGATTCTCGCATATAAAATTAGTTTTTTTCTTTTCTTAAATTTTCCTATAGACATGTTTTTTCAGTTTATTATTGTTCATTAATAATATTTCGATGCTTAGTTCTGAAGCCTCATTTTTATTTTTCCCAATTACTATTTTGTTATAATTTTTATTTTTCTGAAATACCATTTGTCATAATTTTTATATTTCCTAATTATTATTTAACACAATTAATATTTTTCCGAAATATCCTTTGTCATAATTTTTATATTTTCGAATTTCTATTTAAAGTAAGTTTTAATTTACTGAATTATAATTTGACGTAATTTTTATAAAACCGAATTATTATTTAACACCATTTTTATTTTTCGAATTACCATTTGTTATATATTTTATATTTTCGAATTAATATTTATCACAATTTTTATTTTTCCGAAATACCCTTTGTCATAATTTTTATATTTGCGAATTAATATTTAACACAATTTTTATTTTTCCGAATTACTATTTCGTTATAATTTTTATTTTTCTGAATTACCACTTGTCAAAATTTTTATACTTCTGAATTACTGTTTAACATAATTTTTATTTTGCCGAATTACTATTTGTCATAATTTTTATATTTGCGGATTAATATTTAACATAATTTTTATTCTTCCGAATACCATAAATTTAATTCTTCCTAAAATGGCGTCCTGCATTTTGATTCGCTGATTCAAATTTCGCGGCATTAGTAAACCAATCAGAATGCCGGACGCCATTTTAGAAAGAATTAAATGTATGGTAGTTATTTATTTCCCAAAAAAATCAATTTTTCCAAATCTTGTAATTCCCCCAAAAAATACTAGATTGTCAGTAAAAATGTAGTGACTTTTTTAGGAACTTCTTAAATGTTCCCAGAAAATCACTAAATTGTTACTACCGATCTAGTGTTTTGTCCTTAAAATGAGATTTCGGAAAATTGAATTTTCTGTACCGAAATGCGAATTAGCCAATCAGAATTTCATTTTCCAGAAAAAATACCAGATCGTGAGTAACAATTTAGTGATTTTCTAGGAACAATCTAGGAGTCCCTAAAAAAAAACACTAAATTTTTAGTGACAATCTGGTGTTTTTGCGGGATAGTAATAATCGATAAATTTCATTTTCTGCTAAATAAATACCTATCATAAATTTCATTCATAATAATTACTTTCGGTATTCTGATTGGCCAATTCAAATTTCGCGGCCTTGTCCAACGAATCAGAATGCCGATTGGTTGAATAAGGCCGCGAAATTTGAATTGGCCAATCAGAATGCCGGACGCCATTTTAGAAAGAATTAAATTTATAGTAGGTATTCATTCAGAAGAAAATTCAATTGATCAAAATCTCATTTTCCCGAAAAAACACTAAATCTTTAGAAACTATTTAGTGACTTTCTAGGAAGAATCTAGGGGTAAAAGAGACTGCATTTTTAATGAGAATCTAGTTTTTTTTGGGTGGAGGGGAATGAGATTCGGGAAATTGAATTTTCTGTTTAATGAAACCTACCATAAATTTAATTCTGTCTAAAATGGCGCCCAGCATTATGATTGGCTGAATAATTCCGCGAAATTTGAATCAGACAATCAGACTGCTAGAGCTTGTGCAGACACCTCATTGGTCAAAACTGTTCCACTATTCTAATAATCTACCTCCATGGGACTGCGCCCTCAGTTACATAGTAATAAGGAAAAATAAAAATTATGTTAAATAATAATTCGGTATTCTAAAAATTAGTTCAAATGATGATTCGGTAAAATAAAAATGATGTTAAATGGTAATTTGGTATTATAAACATTATTTCAAATTATAATTTGATAAAATAAAATTTATGTTAAATAATAATTCGGTATTGAATAAAAATAATAGAAAATTGCGATTCGGTAAAATTGTTCTATTTTTAATTTCAAAATATGTGAAAGTTACTGATTACGTCATTAAAAATTACTGATTCAATTAGTAGAAGTCACTAATTAGATCAATTCGTCCTTATTAATAGAAAAAAATTTTAGTTCAAAAATGAATTTTTTTGGTTCGATGCTACGGTTTTTTTTTAATTAAAATATTTTTTGTTAAAATATTAACTGTTTTCGATTTAAAATAGAAATACTTTTTCATTGAAATATCAACTATTACCTTTTTTGTTGACAACTAATCTTTTTTTTTTGTAATTTTACAACTGGTTTGAAAGTTGAACCACTTTCTTAAAAATTAATTTTTTTCGGTTGAAGATTCACATCTTTGGTTTAAAATTTAACTATTTTTTTGAAAATTCTTTTTTCTTATGTTGAAAATTAGTTTTGTTAACTGAAAATTTATCATCATTTAAGTTTGAAATTCATCTATTTGGTTGAAAATCCAACTATTTTGTTTAAAATTTATTTTGATAATTGAAAATTTATCTATTCCATTTTTAGTTGAAAATTCAGGTATTTTGTCGAAAATGCTTCTTTTTTGGTAGAAAAATATTCTTCTTGATGGAAAGTTCTTTTTTTTATTTGGTTCGAATTTTAATTTTTTTAAATTGAAAATTCGTTTCTGCTTTGTTGAAAATTAATATTTTTTAGTTGAAAAATAAATTTTTTGTTTCAAAATTCTTTTATTTTATTAAAAATTCTTCTTTTTTCGTAGAAAAATAATCTTCTGGGTTGAAAAATCTTGTTTTTTTATTTGGTTCAAATTTGAACTATTTTTTGTTGAAAATTCGTTTTTATTTTGTTGAAAATTAATATTTTTCAGTTGAAAAATCAATTGTTTGGTTGAAAATTCTTTTATTTTATTGAAAATTCATCCTTTTTAGTAGAAAAATAATCTTCTTGGTGGAAAGTTCTTCTTTTTTTATTTGGTTCAAATTTGAACTTCTTTTTGGTTGAAAATTCGTTTTTCTTTGTTTAAAATAATTATTTTTTAGTTGAGAAATCAATTTTTCGGTTGAAAATTCTTTTATTTTATGCAAAATTTGTTTTTTTTTTGCTGGAAAATTAAATTTCTTGGTTGAAATTTCATATTTTGTTTAATAACTTAATCACTTGGTTGAAAGTGGATCTACTCGTTTGAAAATTAATTTTTTTTCGTTGAAGATTCTTCATTTTAGCTGAAAATTTATCTCTTCGGCTGAAAATTCAACTGTTGTTAAAAATTTCTTTTTCCAGTTGAAAAGTAATTTTATTTTTGAAAATTTAACTTTCCCATATTTGGTTGAAAATTTACATTTTTTAGTTGAAAACTTAATAAATTTAGGTATCGTTTTATTAATTTTGTTGAAAAATATCAATATTCGAGTGGATTTCAGATTAGTTTAAATTAACTATGGTCAGTAGAATCAAATTGATTTATTAATTAATTTTTATCTATTTATCAGAATCAGTTTTATTGATCTATTTATCAAGTATCTTTATCAAGAATAATATTAATATTTATTTATTTTTTGTAAGTATTTATAAATCTTGTAAATCGTTTTTAAAATTAGATTGGAGTGTTAGTAGTCAGGTCCGTCGTTAATCAAGTTCACAATTTAATTGCAGACCGAGGATATATTGATGAGTTATCAGTGCTGCCTTCATTTCAATGACCATAAATTCTCTCCTGAAAGCCTCGTTCTGAGCAAAAAAGGAAGCAGGAAGTTACTTGGCACTTTTTAAAAAATTTTTAAATTGTAAACAATTATTTAGAATTGGTATAACATGAAAACTCACTGTCATTAAATAATTCGATAGCTCTATCTTAAAAGAACTTCTCTCCAAGTGAATTCTCGGAATTTCTCGAATTCCCTGAATTCTTGGAATTCTCTGAAATCCGAGAATTCCCTAAGAATCTTAAATTTTATGAATTCAGGAAATTCTATTTATTCAAGAAATTCTATGAATTAAGGAAATTCTACGAAGTTAGCAAATTCTACGAATTCAGGAAATTCTACGAATTCAGGAAATTCTACGAATGCAGGAAATTCTACGAATTCAGGGAATTCTACGAATTCAGGAAATTCTATGAATTCAGGAAATTCTACGAATTCAGAAAATCCTATGAATTTAGGAAATTCTACGAATTCCGGAAATTCTATGAATTTAGGAAATTCTACGAATTTAGGAAATTCTACGAATTCAGGAAATTCTATGAATTTAGGAAATTCTACGAATTCAGGAAATTCTACGAATTCAAAAAATTCTATTGATTCAGGAAATTTTACCAAATTCGGGAAATTCTACAAATTCAGGAAACTCTATTAATTCAGGAAATTCTACGAAGTTCAGGAAATTCTACGAAAGTTAAGAAATTCTACGAATTCAGGAAACTTTACAAATTCAGGAAATTCTACGAATTCAAGAAACTCTATGAATTCAGGAAATTCTACAATTCAGGAAATTCTACGAATTCAGGAAATTCTACGAATTCAGGAAATTCAACGAATTCAGGGAATGCTCAGAATTCAAGGTGTTAAAGAATTCAGGGAATACTAGATACAACAAATTAATTTCTTTAAAGAAATTCTACGAATTCATCAAATTCTAAAAATCAGCAAATTATAATAATTCATGAAATTCTAAGAATTCAAGAGACGTTACAACTTTGGGACATTCTATACATTTAGGAAATTCCACGAATTCAAGATGAAGAATTCTACGAATTTAGGAAATTCCATGAATTCTATAGTTTTTCTAAATTCTCAGAATTATTATTTAAACATTATTTTTTGAAATTATTATTTTTGAAAGTTATTATTATTCAAATTTATTATTATTATTTTAATTTATTATTATTTTCATTTATTATTATTATTATTTTTATTTATTATTATTATTATTATTTTAATTTATCATTATAATTATTTTAGAGACCTTGGAATTGAAAGAATTACCCGAATCCATAGAATTACAGGAATTTAGGACATTCGAAGGAAATTCTACAAATTCTGCTAATTGAACAAATTCGACTAATTCAGAGAATTCTACGAATTTAAGGAATTTCGCTTCACGAATTCAAGTAATTCAGAGAATTCAGCACATTTAGGGAATTCAGAAAATTCTATGAATTCAGAAACTCTATGAATTCCGGAAATTCTACGAATTCAGGAAATTCTACGAATTCATGAAATTCTAGGAATTCAGGGAATTCTAAGAATTCAAGGTGTTGAATAATTCAAGGAATATTAGACACGAGAAATGAATTTTCTCAAAGAAATTCTACTAATTGAAGGAATTCTAATTGTTTCATGAAATTCTACGAATTCATGAAATTCTAAGAATTTATCAAATTCTAAGAATTCATGAAATTCTAAGAATTTATCAAATTCTAAGAATTTATCAAATTCTAAGAATTCATGAAATTCTAAGAATTCAAGAGACGCTACAATATTAGGACATTCTATAAATTTAGGAAATTCCACGAATTCGAGATAGAGAATTCTACGAATTTAGGGAATTCCATGAATTCTCTAATTTTTCTGAATTCTCAGAATTATTATTCAAACATTATTTAGTTACATTATTTTTTTAAAGTTATTATTACTCAAAAATTATTATTTTAAAGTCCTTGGAATTAAAAGAATTACCCGAATTCATAGAATTAAAGGAATTTAGGGCATTCCAAGAAAATTCTGCTAATTGAACATATTTCACTAATTCAGGGAATTCTACGAATTTAAGAAATTTCGCTCCACGAATTCAAGGAATTCTTCAAATTCTACGAATTCTTCAAATTCTACGAATTCTTCAAATTCTACGAATTCTTCAAATTCTAGGAATTCTTCAAATTCTGCGAATTCTTGAAATTTTTCGAATTCTACCAATTTAGGGAATTTAGGGAATTATACAAATTCCAGGAATCCTACGAATTCATGGAATTGTCCACGAATCCTTCAAATTCTCTAATTTCCCTGAATTATTCTGAATTCCTTGTGTTATTTTAAAATCCTTGGAACTACAAATATTCCACGTATTCAAGAAATTCTAACAATTTAAGGAATTCTATAAAATTAAGGAATTTAAAAAATTTGGGAAATTCTGCGAATTTAAAGAATTCAAAGAATCCAATAAATTAAAATAATTCCACGAATTCTTGGCATTTGGGGAATTCTATAAATAGGGAATTTTACAAATTCAAGGAATTTCAAGAATTTGGGAAATTAAGGGAATTCTACGAATTTGGATAATTCAGGGAATTCTACGAATTTAGATAATTCAAATAATTACACGAATTCTTGGAATTTAGAGATTTCTCGAAATTTAGAGAATTCTACTAATTCAAGGAATTTCAAGAATTCGGTAAATTCTACGAATTTAGGGAATTCTGAGAATTAAGAGAATTCAATGAATTCGACAAATTCCAAAAAATTCCACGAATTTTTCCAATTTAGGGAATCCTATCAATTTTGGAAGTTCTAAGAATTCAAGAAATTCCAAGAAGTTGAGAAATTCTGTGAATTTAGAGAATTCAATGAATTCGACCAATTCAAATAATTCCACGAATTTTTCGAATTTAGGGAATTCTATAAATTTTGAGAATTCTGCGAATTCAATGAATTCTACGAATTAAGGGAATTCTACAAATTCAGGAAATTCTACGAATTCAGAGAATTCAATGAATTCAAAGAATTCGACCAATTAAAATAATTCCCCCAATTAAAATAATTCCCCCAATTCAAATAATTCCACGAATCCTTTGAATTCTCTAATTTTCCTGAATTCTTCCGAATTCCTTGTGGTATTTTAAAATCCTTGGAACTACAAATATTCTACGTATTCAAGGAATTCTATCAATTCATGGAATTCTATAAATTTATGAAATTCTACGAATTCAAGGCATTCCAAGAATTTGGGAAACTTTACGAATTTAGAGAATTCAGCGATTTCCAAGAATCCCATCAATTCAGATAATTCCACGATTTCTTTGAATTTCGGACATTTTATATAATTTGAGAATTCTACGAATTCAAGGAATTTCAAGAATTTGGACAATTCTACGAATTCAGGGAATTCGACCAATTTAAATTATTCCACGAATTCTTCGAATTTAGAGATTTCTCTAAATTTAGGGAATTCTACGAATTCAAGGAATTCCAAGAATTTGGGAAATTCTACAAATTTAGAGAATTCAATAAATTCAAGGATCCCATCAATTCAGATAATTCCACAAATTCAAGGAATCATACGAATTCAGAGAATTCAATGAATTCAAAGAATTCTATCAATTAAAATAATTCCACCAATTCAAATAATTCCACGAATCCCTTGAATTCTTTAATTTCCCTGAATTCTTCTGAATTCCTTGTGTTATTTTAAAATCCTTGAAACTACAAATATTCTACGTATTCAAGGAACTTGATAAATTTAGGAAATTGTACGAATTCAAGGAATTCCAAGAAGTTGGGAAACTCTACGAATTTAGAGAATTCAACGAGTTCCAAGAATCTCATCAATGCAAACAATTCCACGATTTCTTTGAATTTAGGACATTTTATATAATTAGAGAATTCTACGAATTCAAGGAATTAAAAGATTTTGGAAAATTGTACGAATTCAGGTAAATCCGACTAATTCAATTAATTCCACGAATTCTTCGAATTTAGGGGCTTCTATCAATTTTGTGAATTCAAGGAATTCCAAGAATTTGGGAAATTTGACGAATTCAGGGAATTCTACGAATCTAGAGAATTCAATGAATTCAAAGAATTCGACCAATTCAAAAAATTCGACCAAATAAAATAATTCCACGAATTCTTCGAATTTAGAGATTTCTCTAAATTTAGGAAATTCCCAGAATTTGGGAAATTCCAAGAATTTGGGAAATTCTACGAATTTAGAGAATTCAAAGATCCCATCAATTCAAATAAGTCCACGAATTCAAGGAATTGTAGGAACTCAAGAAATACTACGAATGCAGGAAATTCTGCTAATTCAAATAATTCCAAGAATTCAAGGAATTCTACGAATTTAGGAAATTCTACGAATTCAGGGTATTCTACGACTTCAGAGAATATTGCGAATTCAGAGAATGTCACGAATTCAGAGAATTCAATAAATTTAAAGAATTCCACCAATTCAAATAATTCCACGAATTCAAGGAATTCTACGAATTCAGAGAATTCTACGAATTCAGAGAATTTCACGAATTCAGAGAATTTCATGAATTCAGAGAATTCAATGAATTCTGAGAATTCAATGAATTCAGAGAATTCAATGAATTCAAAGAATTCCACCAATTCAAATAATTCCACCAATTAAAATAATTCCACCAATTCAAATAATTCCACGAATTCAGAGAATTTCACGAATTCAGAGAATTTCACGAATTCAGAAAATTCAATGAATTCAGAGAATTTCACGAATTCAGAGAATTCAATAAATTCAAAGAATTCCACCAATTCAAATAATTCCACGAATTCAAGGAATTCTACGAATTCAGAGAATTTCACGAATTCACAGAATTTCACGAATTCAGAGAATTTCACGAATTCAGAGAATTCAATGAATTAAGAGAATTCAACGAATTCAGAGAATTCAATGAATTCAGAGAATTCAATGAATTCAGAGAATTCAATGAATTCAGAGAATTCAATGAATTCAGAGAATTCAATGAATTTTTGTCTTTTTAATTAAAAAATTCATCTATTTTAGTATAAATTGCATCTTTCTTGGATGAAAATACAACTGTTTGGTAGAAAGCTCAACAATTTTATTCGAAAGTCATCCTTTTTGGTTAAAAATTCAACTGTTTTGTTGAAAATTCAACTATTTCTTTTTGAAAATTTGTCTTTTTAATTAAAAAATTCATCTATTTTAGTATAAATTGCATCTTTCTTGGATGAAAATACAACTGTTTGGTTGAGAACTCAACAATTTTGTTAAAAAGTCATCCTTTTTGGTTAAAAATTCAACTATTTTTTTTGTTGAAAATTTGTGTGTTTTAATTAAAAAATTCATCTGTTTCAGTAGAAATTGCATCTTTCTTGGATGAAAATGCAACTTTTTGGTTGAGAATGCAACAATTTTGTGAAAAAGTCATCCTTTTTGGTTAAAAATTTTGTTGAAAAATATTGTTTTTTTCCGTTTTCATCCTGCAAAGAAAAATTTCCATTAATTCCAAGTCTCATATCTTATTATTTCTGGCAACCCTAAGTTACGTACAGTAAGAGGGGGAAGGGAGGGATATTTTGTTTCACAGTTTGTTGCAGGAGGGGGGGGGTCTTGGAGAGGGCCTATAATTCGTTACCTAATTTACGTACGGCCCCTAAACAGCAGCGAAATTCGTTGGGTGCTGAAGGAAAAATAATGGACCAAATGTAACGGATTTGGTCCATTTTTGGCACTACTTTGTTATTATCTTCGTATAAAAACTAATTTTTTCTATCCATATAAGTGTATTTGAACATTAGTTTTTAATTTTTAAGAATAATTTAATGAAATAATAAAATGATAATGCCTGATGAATCCATTAAATATTGTTACTCTTCTCCTACTATGTAATGAAAGTCACGGAAATTGTATAAGAATATCTTAAATTTGATAAAACTAATCACATAAAACTCTATAATATCTAAGCTGCACAGACAGTCACTTACATTTCAAAGTTTTCAAACAACACTTTTTTTCTGTGTGTGTCGAAACTCGTGGGCGTAACAACGAGGAGGAGCCACGCCACTGGGAAGGGACGTCGCTCCAGGACAAAGAATTCTGAGTGGGGGAAGCAGCGCATAGGTCGGAAATCTGCAGTTACATTACATCCGTCGGCTGATCAGCATGTTACACAATTTTTCAAAAGCAGCCTAATCCTAACCGGAAGTGAAACTCGCGTATCCGGCGAACTTTTATTAATCCTCGAAACCATTCGCATTGAGTGTGATCAAAAATTCTGGAAAGAATCGTCATTTTACTCTCACAGCAAACGGCTTCGCTCATGCGACGGGCGAAGTCTCTAGAAAGGCGAGGCATTTTCTCCCAGTTTTCTCAGTATTCCAAAACTGTGAACGAGTGAAATGCTACAATCGTTATCGTTTTTGTCGTGGGTGGTTGATATATAGTGATCAATCGCGTTTTAAGGAAGTGAGTGACGTGGAATCTCGATGCAGCTTTAAGCGAGCATTAAAGGGAATATCTCCGAAGCGTCATGAACGGTTTAGAGCTGCTGGAAACGGCATTTTTTCGTACTCAACGCACCATAACCTCAAAATCTAAGGGAATCGTAAGTGGTATTTCGGGTATTTTAGACGAGTTAGTGCTTCTTTATTGTTTATAGAGCCGCAGCGACGGTACTTGAGTTGACTTGAATCGAATCTGCACGAGATGCTAGCCAAAACTTTTCTCAACAATTTTGGAGCCACTGTGAGACTTTAAAAATAATTGATTGTTGAAAGTGCAGAAAAATAAGGAGCAAAAATGTAACAATCAACCGACTCTTTTTGTGAACTTCCAGAGTAGTGTGTCTCTAAAGTGTTTTGAGCAAAGTGTTTGTGACAAAAAGAGGATATAAAGTGTGAGTGTACATTAAAAATTTAAAAACCTAGTGTTATTGCAGAGCTTGAAACAGGTGTTAAGATTGTTTCGTCTGAAATGTGCCCGTTGAGAGAATAGCTTTTGTTTTCACTTTCGGAGAACGGCCTCTAACCTGGGGATGAACTGTCTCGAGGGGTCGTCAGTCTAGTCATCACAGTGGAGTTCTGCTTAATCGCAGGTAAGAAATTTTCACAATTTTCAGCAGCGTTCCAAAACCTTTTCTGTGGCTGGGGATTTTAGTTTACGGTCTAGTGAACATATACCCTGGGATCAACAGGGGGTAATTATCCCTTTTGTTCAAAGACAGACCTGTATATGTATGCTGTTATGCCGGGGGTACCTGAAATGCTTACTGGGGGTATATTATTGCATTTTATTGTATTTAGTTATCTTTACTAGTTCCTCTGTGTCTATGGTTATGGAATTTTCCGTAACTCTCACCACTTTTCCGACTCGTTCAGGGCAACGTCACGGAAAATTCCCTAACTCTACTGTCTGTCTATGCCATAAACATAGACAGACAGTGCCTATTTCTTACTAAAAGTTCTTTTGCTACTTTTTCTTACGGTACAATTTGGAATATGACGGAATATTTTTTGGAAGTTTTACCTCAATAATAGTAATAATAAACTTTATAAATGCAAGTTTTTAATAAAAAATTCTTCACTTTTGAATGTATTTCAGTTAGAAATAATGAGCCTTGAAGGCTTCATCTAGAAATTTAAAATGTAGTTCCGGAACCTGAAAATTTGCAATTTTCTACTTTTTATGTGCTTTTAAATTAAAAATTTAGTTTAATATTGTGCAAACAATATTTTAGTGAATAGAACAGGAGAAAACTGGAAATTTATAATTTGCCTTGAAAATAGTTTACCTCATTTTAATTTTATTTATTATGAACAAAAAAAATGAAATCAAGGTTTCAACCTATTATTATTCTTTTTTGGTACAAGTAGACAATAGACACTGTCTTTTTCTACGAAGAAAAATTTGTTATTTGTCTGAACTCTTGAATACAAGCCCATATTTAATCTTGAATAATTTATATTCTTATTGTATAATTTCTTCTTCAGAAAATGAGAATGCATCTTCATTCATACCTTGATATCTCTTAAAAAGTTAATTATGTTCCATAAACGCTTCTTGAAGCATTTAAGCGTAAATTATTAATTATTCTTCCCGATGCTTATGTAAATAAGAAATGGTCACCGAGTCTGTAATCTAAATAAAGAAAGTGTGTATTATAGGATACAATGTGTGGCGCTCACAAAATGTCGTTAGCCGATGGTTTTTTAGAAAATAAACATATCACAACCAGGTATTACGTCGACTTTATACAGTGAACCTTGTTGGCAATATCACTTTTAGAATTCTCTTCTACATTGTCATAAAAGTTTGTTCGGCAATACGTTGCCTGCAGGATGGGATATTTATATAAAATTCCTTTCAAACATTTCTTTCTCTTTAGCAAAGGATGACAATGTGATGACAGAAAAGTGCAAAATTTGTGCATGCCTCAGTCCTGCTTAAAATGATATATTTACCGATTGACTCCTTAACTCTTAACACAACTGAAATTTCTGGGCTTTTTAATAACTACAACTTTAAACTATTTTTTGGTTTATTATTTACAAATAACTTAAATAAAAAAATGCACGTATCTAAATAAACGAACACAACCTTTAACTTTAATAATAAAGAAAGAACACTTTGCATCAGTAAATATTGTCCATTAAACTTAAAACTTTGATTTAATATATAAACTTGCCACCAAAAAGTTTAGCGAAATTTTTTGTTCAGGTTAAAAATTAATTTTTTGCTCCAACATATTAATTAAGTATAATATTTCAATGAAATCTTGACAGAAAATATATTATCATTGTTGAAATTTTATACTGAAAAGAAATAATGAAATTTTTGTTTCAGTTTTCAAGTAATGAAGATTATTTACTGTAAATCATTATCTACTCTAGGGTGGTTTCCCCTGATCGTTTTTTTTACACGTAGTGTCTTCATAATATACTGTTATCGGTTTAGGAGTTTCGAAAAGTTGTCAAACTTAATTACGCTTTTATTTCAATTGTATTATTGCAAGTAACTCGTGTCTTTCTCTTTTTAACTATGTTTGTTACTTTCGAAAACTTTTGCTTCTCACTCAGCTTCTCAAAGTTGTTTTCCTTTTCGAGAAGTTGCTTTTTTAACTTTTTTTTTATTCACCATACCAATTTATTTAACACGCTGATTACGAATACGACAGTGAAAATACTGGCTGGTTTAAGTTTCAAGGTGAAACCGCCAAAAGCACTTTTTTTTAATGGGTTTTTACTTCTATTTTGAAAAACGTTGATCTGGACGAAAGAAGTTTCAAATAAAAGTCGCAGAACTTAAAAAAATAAATCTTTGATATTGAATACGCTTTTTTCTCTCTAAAACTATTATTTTACGAGAAAAATTAGATTTTCCAAAAATGAGGTGTACCCGTAGCAAATGAGAACTGTTACAGGGTAGAAATAAATTATTTCTGTGATTAATCAGTATCATATGAGTGCTGCAAGTCCCATTTCAAGCAATTCTACATTTTTTACCAAAAAAAATTTTCTCTTCTCAAAAAATAATGGTTTTTAAGAAAAAATGCGTATCACATGAAAGGTGTATTTTTAAAAGATCTGAAACTTTTATTTCAACTTTTTGTGTAAATTTTTATTATGTACAAAACTAAATGGAAGAAACATAAAATTTTTATAGTTATATCATATTTTGACTTTTGACCTTGGCAATTAAATTTTCGGGTATTTTCAGTATAATATTCGTGATCAATTACGGATCGTTCATCTATGATGTCGAATGTATCTTGAGATAATTTGTAATTATGTTCTGACTGATATCGTTCGGAATTTCCCACATAGTTTTTTCTTGGAATGTCCAGTAGAAATTCTCCCCTGATTTGAGACGAGTACAATGTGAAACTAAAATCGCTTTTTATAAAAACTGTATAGTATAATTAAACTCTATGAAGTTCTGAACGTTCAAATGAACGAAATATGTATTTTCTCCCAATTCTATTTTATTCATAAATATTCTTCAAACTACAAGTTAAAATATTCATTATAAGTTTCTTTTAATAATCTACTAATTCTAATGTAAATAAACATTTTATCACTTTTTCTAGTTAACAAAATCATCAGTAAAAAATTTCGTTCATTTTAAAGTTGAGAACTTCAAGAACAACCTCACTTCGTCAACGGGAATCTCAGGATTATATGCAGTAGGATGAAAAGGATTGTCACATTCCTCCCCAGGTGAAATCCCAAATCCTTTTCCAGTGGGAGAAGTATAACTGAAGAACCTTTATTTTTGTATTCCAGCATATTTTGCCGGAAATGGATTTTTAAACTTGTTGGAGTTAACTTTGAATTCTTTGGAATTCATTATCATAAATTCTTCGGTAATACAAAGAATTTAAGCGCGATTTCAGCCATACCTCTCGCCCTTTCCAAGTTTTCATGTTTGGAATACACTATTTTACTTTTCATTATTGTTTAGTTGCGTTTTACTTAGAATTAAAGCCGATGGAAATTGAAAACATATTGTAGCAAAATGATTTGGAAATTAAACTGACTGGATTTTATTGGGATTTGCAAAATAATATGGATATTAATACACGGAAAAAATATCACTTATAATCATATATAAATCGTTAAAACAAAGATATTATAATATAGCTGAATGAAGAATGTTGGAAGATGAAATAGGATTAATTATTTCTCAAGTGTACACGGGGATACTTTTGACATCAATGTTTGGTTCCTTGTATACCTCTGATTAAAATAAAATGTAGGTATTTAGGGATAGTTAAGGTACTATTATAGAGATTCCTACTGTAATAAGAGATGATGGTATTTCTTTATGTATTATTATAAACTTGAGTGGGCAAGAATTACTATTTACGCTTAGAAAAAGTTTTATTTACTGTTTGAAAATTGCAAGTGTGAAAATGTGATAATGGTTAATAATAAGGTTTGTGAACATATTTTATTTTCGAAAATGTTCGATTTTAAGGAACTTCAGGAGCAAAAGCGATTATTGAGATCATAGTTTGATGTTTGCATTACAAAGTCCATACGCTTAAAAGTTCAAAAAAATTTTAAAAGGCAATGAACTTCAATGTTGAAAAAATAGGTATTTCTCCCGTCTTAGGCAATCCAGTATCCTAAGACAGGCCCCTTTTTAAATTCAAAAAAAGCTATGTAATTAAGGACTAGATATTGATAAATTGTATTCGTAGCGTACTGTTTAAACATAGTCTTTACATTTATGACGTATTAGTTATGCAAAATACATTATAAAACGTAAAATAAGCGTTAAATAAGGTCCAACAGAAAATAAGTGTAAACAAAGTTCAAGGACTAAATATGTATGAAAAGTTGTAAAGTTTCAAATATTATTCATCTTAGGTCAAGAATATACTGTTATAAATTGAGAAAGCAGCATATTTTTAAAAATTTCGTATTCATGATCTAAAAGCAATAAAGAGGTTAGGTAAACCATCGGAAACTCACAAGTAAAGCAGATTTCGCTTTTACCTACATTTTTCTAGCCTAACCGAGGCTCGTCTTAGGCAACTTGCCCCTAAGTATTTTAAGTAACATAAGTTATAAGAAATGTACGACATTTTAATATTCTTAAATTAGAATGCGTATTGTAATGAGAGCCACTAGTAATTTCGGCAACCGGTATTTGCGAGAATTCTAAAAGATTATACGAAAAACGCCCGAAGGTTTCCGAGCTGTTACGTCTGCAGCCGAGTACGCGACGACCAGCCCAGCTGACCGACTCTAACTTGATGCCCGAACACGCCTAACCGCCTGAGCCATAGTATTATTATTATTATACCATTAAACCGTGTCTCTTAGAGGTTTTAGGCTATTTGAACACATTACAAAGAAGCTCAAGATTTCATGAAAATGTCAGGGGGCTTCCAAGAGTTTTGTGGGAATTTCAATGATCTTAAGATCAATTTAAAAAGATTTTGGCATTTCTACATTTTTTTTTAATTTTAAGAGAGGTTTTGACGATTTCAATCAAATAAAAAACAATTCTTTTTAACATGTTTAAAGGATTTCAATGAATATAGAATAGGAGTTTGGAGCGGTTAAATTTAATAAATTATTATATTCTTTAATCATTCAATAGTGATAATATGTGTATATTTAAGAATATCCTGTAATTATAATATTTCTAATAGCTTGTACCACCATTAAGAAATTTCTTGTCCTTCTATAAAGTTATTTTCATACATTAAGGAACATCTTTATTTAATGCTTAACCGGTAAACGTTTTTTTTTTTGGCACCTTTAACCTGTAAACCTGGGTCGTTCACTTCCAGCGCATTTTTCAATAATTTGCACTGATCGGAAAAATCTGAAAAAATTCAGGGACCACAACTGAAGTCCCTACTCACCAAGCATGCAAAAGACTTTCAGATAAAAATAAATTATTTACACACAATATTTGAATTACGTGGAAAATACTCTGAAATTAGTAAATATACCCATTATTAAATAATAATTAAAGCAATTATTGCATTTAAATAATTTATTTATGAATAAAGAAGGTGCACATTTCAAGTGCTGAACTATTAAAAATAAATGCTCTTAAAAAAATTTGAAGCTGAAATATTTTAAAGCATGTTTAGAATGTGAAAGTTGGAGACAGAAGTTGTTATCTAATATGAAATTGGAACATTTACAAAATATATACTAGTTTTAAATAAATATTAAAAGGTGAACACTTTTTGTTTGAAATGTACCAAGTTAAATACCTAATTAACCCTTCGAGTACACACCCATTTTTTCGAGCATCTACACTCTGGGTCAAAATGACCCCTGTTCACTTTTTGATCATGTATAAATTCACAACTACTGAACCTTTTTACTTACCAAAATTTAGAAGTATACTTTCAAGTATTTTAAAGTGATTTATAATTATTATAAGTGTCTTCAAAGTCCTTAACATACTTAAAAAAATTCACGAACAAATTTGTTTAAAAAATTCAATTTTATGAAAAAAATTGTAACTTTTTTAATTGTCAATATTTTAAGCTAAAAATTTATATGGAAGCTCTTTCTTGATCAAAATTTTTTGTGAGTCAAATTGACCCAGTGTATACTCGAAGGGTTAGAAAACGAAATATTCCAAATTCATCAACTGCAATGTTAAATGTTCTAATTTGAGTTTGAGATCACTGAAGAGTAGGGCGGAGTAAAAATGCTAAAAGAAATCAGATCGTTTGAGCTGAGGGGGAAAAAACTTTGGGAGTTGGCTTCCGACAAAAGTGAAAAAAAAAAATTTAATAAATAAAATTTAACGATTTCAAATTCAAAATATTTCCTATTCGTTCAAAAATTATGGCGAATTTGTTATATTTACAGATTTGACTGGTAAACAATAATAAGAAACTACAAAATTTAAAAATAAATTTTTTGCTCAATAACAATTTTTTTGAAAATGTGCAGAAATATGTTTTTTGTTTGGATTGAGTCATATGCACACATTTAAAAAAAAGTTGAATATGTCGAATCTGAAATTTATTCAGCTTGAACCAAAGAAACATTTCATCATTTTGCTTTTTCGGGGGAAAAAAAACTTTTATCGTGATTTAGGATTTTTATCATTTCATATTTTTTTTCGATTTTGGAACGTTATAAACACCACGAAAAAAAATGTTTCCAATCAATAAAAAATAATAAGATGTTTCTTTGGTTCCGGCTGAAGAAATTTCGGGTTCGAGTCAATCCTAAAAACATGTTTTTGTATATTTTCAAAAAATTCTAAATCAGGCAAATTTTTTTTTGAATTTAAAAAAATGTTTGATGTAAATTTAAAAAAGAGAACAGAAGATATTAAGAGATTTCTAAATTTTGTTTCTATACTTGTTTTGGATGTCAACCCGCAAATTGTTTTCCCTCAGCTCAAACGATTCTATTAATTTTAGAATTTTTACTTCGCTCTACTGAAGAGTGTAGTTTTAAATTTACATTGTAAATATTAATTATGGTAAGGAAGTAATGACAAATCTGGGAAAGAAATATTTATGAGGACGATGTTAAACATATCAAAATTGTCTATTCAACTAATTTTATCTTTTCTCTGACTTTTTTATATCACTGTGAATGGATTTCTATCGACCTTAGTATATCCAATTTTAAAAAATAAATGATTTAATGATGGCAGAAATCATTGAAAAATCATGAAAAATTATTTTAAAGTATAACATTTCTTATAAAACAATTGTTTGTTCTTTTCGACATGTAAAAATGAATGTTCAATCTTTCCCCTATTTTTCCCCTTTTTCGTGAGAAAATTATCGTATTTTCCCTTTTTTGAGCTCCTTTTGCACTGTAATCCCTGCGTTTAGTACGTTCCCTGAAAATAAATTTTAACAAACTTTGCGAATTTTTCGAAAAAAGGCCTATTCTTCCCCATTTTCCTCGTTTTTTCGCTTAACTGCGAACTGAATTAATAGAACCCAATAAGAAAATTTAACAATTTTTCGTTAGAAATTAATGTTTTTCATGTTGAAAATTCTTTTATCATATTTTTCGATGTGCTTGAAGTTCTGAACGTTCAAATGAACGAAATTTTTACTGATGGCTTTGTAAACTAGAAACAGCGCTGAAATATTGATTCAATTTATGTTGCAAATAACAGATTACAACATAAACTTCGAATGCATTATTCTAATTGTAGTTGGGACAATATTTGTTGATAAAATAAAACTGGGAAACATTTTTCGTTCATTTGAACGTTCTGAACTTCAGGTACATTATTTTTGGTTCGCAATTTATCTCGTTTGTTTAAAAATTCTACTATTTGGCTGACAATTTAAGTATTTTGTTTAAAATTCAACTTTTTTTGTTAAAAACTCATCTTTTTTTGGTAAAAAATTCCACTGCTTGACGGAAAGTTAAATTACCGTCAAACGGGGTAATTTCCGACATATGGGGTAAATTCGGACATTCCTGAATTGATAGTTTAAATTAGTGAAGGTGGGTGGTTTTAAACAGAATTTATAAACAGTTAGGGCTTGAACTGATTCCAGATTCTTGGAACAGTTTTGAGTAATGTACCATATTAATTTAGGGAATTTAGGGGTGTCCAAATTTACCCCACATGTCCGAAATCACCCCGTTTGACAGTATTTTGTTGAAAATCATTTCTCTTTGTTGAAGATTCATAATTTTAGTTGAAAATTTATCATTTTTGTGGAAAATTCATAATTTTAGTTGAAAATTCATAATTTTAGTTGAAGATTCAACTAGTTTGTTGTAAATTCACTTTTTTGTTTAAAAAATTCATATTTTCGGGTTGAATATTCAACTGATTTGTAGAAAATTTGTCTTTTTGACTTGAAACTTCAACAGTTTGGTAGAAAATTAAACTATATATTTGGATTTAAATTCTTTTTTTTTTCATTCATAATTGATCAATTTCATTTTTAGTTGAAAAATTAGCTTTCTTAGTTAAAAATTCAACTATTTGGTTGAAAGTTAATTTTTCTTGATTGAAAATTAACTTTTTTGGTAGGAAATTAATCTTTTGGCTTAAAAAATAATTTTTTTTGGTAGAAAATCCAACTATTGGGTTGAACTATTTTGTTTATAATTGATTTTTGTTGTTGAAAAATTGATCATTTTAGTTGAAAATTCATCTCTCAGGTTGAAAATTGAATTATTTTGTTAAAAATTTTTTTTTTTTTGTCTTATGAGAATAAATTCATTCAACTGAAAATGTAACTATTACATTTTCGGTTGGAATATGATCTTTTCTAGTTAATAATTCAACTAGTCTGCTAAAAATTCAACTTGAATTCAATTGTTTTCAATTTAAAATTAAAACCTTTTTTGTTTGAAATATCAAAGTAGAAAAACTTGAAAAAATGCCTTCTTTTGTTGTTTAAGATTGAAAGTTTTAGTTAAAAATTCAACTATTATGTTCTAAATTGATTATGTTGCTGCAAAATTCATATTTTCGGGTTCAAAATTAAACTCTTTCATAAAAAATTCGTCTTTTTGGCTTGAAAATTCACCAATTTCTAAGAAAGTTCAACCATTTGGTTGAAAATTAATATTTTTGGTTAAAAATTAAACTATTTTCGTAGAAAACGCAAGTATTTGGCAGAAAATTAACTTTTTTGTTGAAAAATAATGTTTTTGGGTTAAACGTTCCACCTATTTGTAGATAATTTGTCTTCTTGCTTTTAAAATTCCACAATTTGGTTGAAACTTCACGTATTTTTTTGAAAATCATTTTTTTTTAGTAAAAATTAATTTTTGTATCTGAAATTTTAGTTATTTCATTTTTTGTTGAAAAATTATTCAGTTATAAGTTGAAAATTCAAATATTTGGTACAAAATTAATGTATTAATTCTTTTTTGGGTAAAAAATTTATCCTGTTTGTTGAAAATTCCTCTTTTTAGTTGAGGATTAAAAATTATTTTGTTAAAAAATTCGTCTTTTTTGGCTGAATTCAACTGGTTAGAAACATAAAAAAAAATTTTTTTTTCGAAAATTATCTTTTTTAACTGAAAATTTTACAATATTATGTTTGGTATCATTTTTATTTGAGAATACAACTATTTGACGAATATTCCAGTACATATGGTTCAATTATAATATGTTTTGTTTGAAAATTTGACCATTTGATGGAAATTACATCTCGTGGGTTGAAAATTAAACTATTTTGTTAAAGCCATATTTTTTGGTCGAAAAATCAACTGTTTTCCAAAAAGTTCGTATTTTTTTATTGAAAATGTAAATATTTGGTTAAAAATTCGTGTCTTTTGTTTGAAAGTTCAACTATTTGATTGCTAACGCAACTGTGCGGTTAACAATTAATTATGTTTTTGTGAAAAGCCGAATTCATTTCCAATCGGGCAGGCTGTGCGAGCTCAAGTTACAGAATCATTTTAACAGGAAATATGTTGTTTTTCAAAGGATTTTAGACAACACGTACTTCACCGATTGGATGAACAATTTTTTTTGACAAAGTTATGAGTATTTGATATTAAAAAATTGAAAACGTGGATTACCAAAAAATGGTCAACATTTTCGTTAAAAGTGTGATGTTTTTTTATCTCTCATAGGTATTAATTTTTTTCTTTCTGATTCTGAAAATATGTTTCGTCCTCTTTTGAAATCCGTTGGAAAAATTTGAAAACGTTCAAAATCGACAAAATGGCAATCAAAGTCATTCCTTTAAGAAAGTTCTACGAAAAAGTCCTCTGGCACTTTTTTCTGTCTTGCGTTATTATTGAACTATTCGCTAAAAAGTGAATAATAAAAATTTTCCGCTGTCATAAATAATCAAATTGGATGTAAATCGACAGGAAGAATTTTTCAAATTCAAAAAATTGATATCGATTCTTGAATAGAGGTCTTGTCAGAAATGATGCGTGTGATGACATTGATAAAATAATTTTAAAAAATGTAACAGTCAAGTATTGAATATTATTTTAGAATATTTAGACTTTTAGGAATAAATTGTGTAGAAAAATTTGTTCTTCCTGTCGATTTATATCCAATTTGATTATTTATGACAGCGGAAAATTGTTATTATTCATATTTTAGCGAATAGTTCAATAATAATGCAAGACAGACAAAAGTGCCAGAGGACTTTTTTGTAGAACTTTTTTTAAGGAATAGCTTTGATTGTTCAACTTTTTTCATATCTCGTCTTCTTTTTGCAAAAATCGTGAATTTTCATTTTTCAGAAGAAAAAAAATTGTTTCTCCTCTCTAAGACGCGGGCACAAGATAAACTCTACTGAAATATATTCATCATATTAGTACCACTTAAAAAAAAAGAGAAAAAAACGCTGGCTTTTTTGAGAAAATTAGGTTTGAAATTTTTAAGAAAAACCGCCGCCAGTTTGTCAATTTTGAACTTTTTCAAATTTTTCCAACGGATTTCAAAAGAGTACGAAAAACATTTTCAGAATCAGAAAGAAAAAAATTAATTCCTGATAGCTAAAAAACATCACACTTGTAACGAAAATGTTGACAATTTTTGGTAATCCACGTTTTAAATTTTTCAAATTCAAATACTCATAACTTTGCCAACACATTTTTTTCATCTAATCGGTGAAATACGTGTCGCCGAAAATCCTTTGAAAACCAACATATTTCGTGTTGAAATGATTCTGTGACTTGAGCTCACACAGCCTGCCCGATTGGAAATGAATTCGGCCAGGTACATAAAATTATAAAGTGTTCAGTTTTGAATGTTTGGATTAAAAAATGTTTATTGAATTTTTTTCTGAATCTTAAGTGGTCATCTGCAACTTGCTTACTAACTATAATACCTATATAATATTGTTATATGTCTGTTATATAATGATCAAATAACTGCAGCATATCTACAATATAACTATAAATCTGTAACACGAAACTTTTATGCAAGAACGTGCATATAAGTGTTGTATAAGTCATATTATTCTATAGTATATAACCGATATAAAATAGTTATGTAACAGTAATGTAACATATCCATAACTTTTATAATTCTATCTATATTTGCATTATAATTTGAAATTATTGCATCAGGTTCCACAAGACACAGTCCAGTACAGAAGGCAGAGTGGAAAAAGTACAAACAGTATACCAACGCTGATCTACAACAAGCCCTAAAAGCGATGGAAATGGGAGTCTCTCCGGTAGCAGCATCAAAGGAATTCAAGGTTCCATCGCGGACACTTTATGACAAAGCGAAAAAACTTGGTATAAATATGAAAAAAATAAAAAGAAACATCAACAACAGCAATAATAACAGCAGCAGCGCTGCATTTCCATATGGAATGGGTGGAAATGCTAATGGTCGCATCTATAGGAATTTATCAGAAAGTGATTATGATGAACCAAGCGGAACTTTTACTCAACATTCCTCATCTTCTCAAAATTATGCGACAGATCAGCCATATGAGAGTATAACAATCGATGTAAGTGGATCGAGTCGAAGTCCTGAAACTCGATCTGCGACACGCGATGTCGCGACTGAAGATGCCGTGCAAGATCTTTCGCTTAAGGGTAAATGTGATAGTGGGGGAGTTATAATATCACCACCTAAGCGTGAGTTAAAATAACAATACTGTTGGGTTTCGTCTATAAATTAGGTGACGCACCGGGAAGGGAGGGTGGGGGGGGTCAAAGATAGCGCAACCTAATTTATCAACGAAACCTTGGGAGAAAATAGTAGCTGAAGCTGATAATAAGAATTTATAAAATACAGGTTTTTATAATTTTGGGATATACATAATAATTTAGTTATGATCATTTTAATCGATGAAGAACAATGTTATGTTACAGATACATGACTTACATAAAATTTACATAACTGTTTACGCAAGTGCTATATAAGAATTATGAACATCTTTTATTTCCTATCATCAAGCTTCTGGGCTATTTTCTCAGTGTAAAGCCGTACTTTCAATTTTATCAATGGAACATGACGCATGGGACTTCAATCTCGAGCCTTTATAAAAATGAATACTAAAATGCATCCCATAAACACAGGAAAAAAGAGTGATATAACAGCTATATAAAAAAATTATATTTGTGTAAATATGTTATATAACCGTAACATTGAATATGTTATGTAACCTCAATGTAACAACTTATATTATCTATCTTAAAGATAGTAAAGTTGTAATTCATGAATTTTATCTGATAAAATACAGCTATTGGATTGAAAAGTTGAAAAGTATTGTGTACCTGGAAGATAAACAGTATGGAAATTATCTGAATATTTTCTTCTGTTTTATGTAAGTGTTACATGTTAGATACACAAAACGTTAAAAACATGTTGGTTGTATGTCAGTTATATGACTGCTTTATAACTGTGAAAATGGGGAGGTTGCATTAAAATTTTTATTTAAAAAACTCGAACAAGACTGAGAGTGCGTCTGCCTTTTAGAGACTGGTATATAGTTATTTTACGTCCATCTCGAGTACATTAATTTTTATTTGCAATTATTTTTATTGCTGAGAAACGGTGATGGGACTTCAGATTTATACCAGGCGAAATATTGTTTTTGAACATGTTTCTACACAGCATTTAATGCTCTTGATAGGACGATTATTATTATAGAGAAATATATATTGTCTTGAAAATTGGCGTTGCGACGACTGAGATATCGCTGTTTTGATTTTTTATCCCCCTGATGAGATAACATCAGTTTCAGAGAAAATCGTAACATTTATGCAAATATCAGGTGACGTTTATATAACACATGTAACTGTTATATAACTGTTATGTAACGGTTATATAATCGTTAGCTAACAGGTTTGTTACGATGTTTTACTAAATTGAGTGCTGAAAAGTCTCACAGGGGAATCATGAGGTTACATATCGTTACCGAATTTCTCTCCGGGATGCAGCTGCAATAATGCTCAACGACATATCTAGAAATAGTTTCTCGCACAAATAACCACCTCCATTAAAGTACAATGAACGATCCTGGTCGTAATCTTGAAGACTGATAGAAACTGAATTCACAAATAGAGATCACTATTTTGCTAAGGGAATCGTCGTAGGCTAACGAGAAATCGAAAATGCAAAGTACAAAATAACCGAAGATTCCCTTGGTACCATATTTAGTAATATAATATCACGTTCATCGCGTATATTTATACATATATGCTTACACTGATGAATATAAAGATATATTACATTATAAGAGACCGAATTAATACATTATGAATCGGTATCGATATATATTAAGTTTAAGAAATATGCAGTAAACACTGTTACCTCTCTGTTACATAACAGTTCCAAAATGTGTTTACTAAGTAGTCATTCTACTTTGTACTGTTGCCTTATCGATGCCGTCTAACGGTTATGTATTTTATAAATTTTCAGAACATTTTTTACTCTGGGATATTCATAATAATTAGGTTATGATCATTTTAATCGTCGAAAAAAATGTTCTTCGTAAAGCGTTGCAGGTTTTAGTAAATGTTCTAATAGAACCCGAAATGTTATATATCTGTTACGTAATTGTAATAAAACAGAAGCTCTACATTGTTGTAACAGTAATAAAATGGAAAAGCACTCTTAGTAGGGTGTTACTTTTCTGTTACCAAGAATTTGCTACCACATATACAAGTTACATAATATTTATATAACGTTTTACAAGGGACTTTAAATTGCACAATCTGTATAGTCGATTCTGTGTATGTAATTGCGCACGTGTGATTTGATTACAAATCGATTTTTCTTCAATCATTTTCGTACAAATCACAATTTATTAAAGCTCTGTTTATTGTGCTTTTTATATTGTTAGATTAAGTATAGCTATAGGTTAAGGATACAATTAAATATGTGAAAGCATGATTGATGCCTTTTTATCCATAATTATTAAAAAAAATTATTTTATGTCGCAGAGACAATTGTAACCAATAGTTGATTATATTAGCTAATGAGAGATAAAAGGTTAAAGTGTTAAGTTGCTGTTATGTAACCATAAAACTTTATTTTAACTAGTGACCTGGACAAATTTTACGCCATTTTTGGAAAATTAACAAATATAGCGAATCTTTGAAAGCTATGAACTTTAACGCAATAGTTGCATAGCAGTTACATCAACACTTTTAATGAATCTGGACGTATCTCAGTGATTAAGTTACCTTCAATAATGCCTTAGCAACTCAAGTATATTGTTTGTACTATTAAGACTGATTTTTTCATTTTTTAGGTTTATCACAGTTTTCCTTGTAGTTACAGGTATATTGTTTAAAAAGTATATCTACGTACCTAATGTCTATGCATAATAAATGTTTCTGTTGCAAAGCGACTAAGGGTACCTTTTCACGGAGCAACATTTTCGAGCTCGAAAATTGATTTCTAAACATTATCAATACGCGAGTGTACTATTTGAAAAGAATTTTGTAGCATTCTTAAGTTTTCAGTTGTGTGATACCAATTCTATTGTGCAAGTCTGTTATCAAATAAAAAATTATGAACGTAGTTAATGGGTTTTATTGTTTATTTTTCATCAATAGAATATTAATAGTGCAGCAGGACATTTAAATTTGAACGCCTATTCCAATTTTTGTTTAGGCTCCATACTTCCGAGGTTTCATTAAGACAATTATTGTAACATTAAGAAATAATGATGCAGATTCTAAGTTCAGAAAGTTCAAAATTCCAAGATGCTAAAATGTCTAAGTTCAAACTTTTTAAAATCAAATTATTCTAAATTAAAAATATTTCTAATACCGAATATATATATATTTATTATTCGTAAATTTATACTACAAAATAAAAAAAATAGCAATACCATTATTTTATGCCATAATAAATAACCATATTATATTATTATAATATATGATATATTTATATTTTATAATATATATAATAATATAATACATAATATATTAGGGCGGGCCAAAAATGCGATTTTCGGTGATTGATCCCCCAACCTCAGTTACTGTCGACCATCCGCCCAAACCAGAAGAGGTCGATGCATTTTGGAGAGAAGTCTACGAAGTTCTGCATTCACTGAAAGAAGACTCAGAGATCATAAATAGCTTTAAGGAGCTGTGCAGTGCCCTCATAACACCTGAGGAGGAATTTCCACCTATCACTACCTAGGAGGTATCCCGTAACTGTTCCTGTGCGTGTTCCTTTGCGAGAACTATAACCAGATCTCGTACAAGAAACTTTACAGGTTCGGCATAAGAAATTGAAACATGAACCTGTAAAGGAAAATGCAGGGAACAATTGAACTCTTACGGGAATGTATATACGTTCATGTACAGGATTCGATACGAAATCCTCTACAGAATCCTATACAGGAACTCTAGTGGAACTAATCCGCCAAGGTGCTCTAGGGCTTAGCTCTCTCGCTAGTGAGTTTGATCTTCAAGGTTAGAAAAAAAGGCAAGGTATTACAGATAATTATCCATGTTCCTTCACATCGTCAAATTAATGACAATAATATTTTGACGATACGGAGGAAACCGCGCTAGATTCTTTACAGGACCCCCTATATGCTCATTCGTGGCCACTTAGGACGTGCACACGTTCCCGTAAGGCTTCCCTCGTCCCCTTCTTTACGAAATTATATGACAGGACAAAAATAACAGGCCTGTCATTTTTTTCGTCATTCTTCCCCTGTAGTTTTTTCGCGACCACAGGAAAACGACAGCCGAAAATGACGGACCCTAATTGGCCATAATTTATAATATCGTCTAAACATTATAAAGTATCGACGACTTGCAGATTTATTAGTGAACTATTTGAACTTTCCTGTAAAGCTTAAAAAATCATTTTTTTCCACTCAAATTCGGAAATCGAAAGAAGGATAATCCTACTTCGCCGGAAAGACTCTTGAAAACTACCACGACGTAATTTGGCGGCATTTTCAATTAAAAATTCCTTTCTCAACAAATCGAAAAGTCTTACAACTTATTAGTCGCCGGAAATGGAGGTTATAACCTCAGTTACGGCACATTATGATCTTTCGTGATGAATTTCCAAAACGCACATTTTCTAAATTGGCAACAATAATTAAAGCAATGGCTTTTCTGTCCGAAAAGCAAAGCTATATCACGACTTTTCATTTACTTCCGTCTAAAAAATAATCATTTTTGTCAAACTACTATCTAAACAATGCTTCGCACTCCACCAAGTGGTAAGGCCTTATAGATTTTGACGTTACCGACTGAGAGTGACGTAATCTTAGAATACTCTATAGACCTTTTCATTTAAGAGCGGAAGCTTAGGTGCCGCCATGATACTGAGCGGGCATTTAAAGGTTTCGAACATATTTTCGATAAAATGTACACTGTGATACCAAAGTTTAATGTAAAATTGAATGAAAAAGATGTGGAAAGTGCTAAATTACAGCATAAAAACGTGGAAAAAAACACTATTTGATAGTTGAAAATAATATGGTTGAAGTGAAGTAAAAAAGATACCAAAGGGAAAAGGCAAGGACTTGTTGACCGGTATGTAGAATGCAGGTTATGTTTACATCTTGTATAGTCATGTACTTAGAATAGTAGAAAAAATAGTGTTTTACATAAAAGTGAAATTATCTGTAATGAAAAAATATATATAAAAAAAGGTTGATGAAGCATTTTCAAAGAAATGCAGTTGAAAATGTAATAGCTGTCATTATAAGTGGATTGTCAGTTTTGAAATTCGCATGTAGCATAATTAATGTTTTATTTTTACCTTAAAACTTTCTTGCTGGCTCTTACTTTTAATGGAGTTGGGAAGCTTTTCAAATGGACCACTTTCTCCCACGAAATGCAATCAGCAAATATAAGTGTCTTTGTTTACTTTCTTCATGCTGTAAAAATACTTGTCGACAAGTATTTTTCCTGCATAACGAATGTAAACAAAGACACTTCTCTGCGCGCACGTAACCTCACCCACATATTACTTTTACTGCATTCCGCGAAATTTTGAATATGCATTTTAAGTACATCATCGGGAAATATTTTTCGAAATATTAAACAGGGTTTTGTAAATGAAATAAAATAATAGTTATATTCTAAGTACGACTTGCGCCGCGACTGTCACTTTTGAAATTTCCAAAACAGTTCTTCTTGGTCGCACCAGCCTTTTTTCTTTTTAATGGATTTTATCCTGGTAAATCAGACATTTTTTTGTGAGAAGTGTTTCAACTTTTATTGCTCGAAATATTTTGTTTAATTAATATTTACTATTGTCACATACGTTACAGGCAAAAATTTTTTCTTAAGTTTCTTAAGAATATTTACAATCATTTTTTTTATACTCAATTTGAAGAGAATATTTAAAAAGATTTCAAGATAATACATTTTCTTAAGATTCCTGGGAAATTAAAAATATTTTTTTTTTTTTGAAAAATTAATGGTAAACGAATATTTAAAAACTGTTAACAAATTGTCAAAAAAGATTCTGAAAGATTTTAATTCAATTTTTTAAATTTTGCACAATTAAAAAAAAATGAGGAAAAACTCGATTGCATTTAAAACATAGTTTGGAAACTTTAAAAAATAATTTTAATATTGAGAAGATTTAAAAAAAATAAAAGGAGATGTACATTTTTGTAGATTATGAAATAAAATTTTGGATTCTTTTTAAGAATTTTGAAAGGTTCAAGAAAATAAAAATTTTTCTCAAGATTCCGGTGAAAGTTTTTAATGTTTTTTTCTTTTGAAAAAGTGATTTTTAACGATAATTGAAAAATATTTTGAACATTTTTAAAGATTTCAATAAATTATACAACTGAAGAATCCCGAAAAAGAATCTTATAAATTATTTTAGTAAATCACGGTGAAAAATTATAGAAAACTTAAAATCTTCATAGAAAGTTAGTTATTTTTTTTTGTTGTTCAAAATTTAACCTATTTTTCTAAATTGCTATTTCTGGTAGAAAGTAGATCTTCTTGTTTGAAAGTTCATAGTTGATTCTGAACCAATCTATTTAGATTATTACGTTTTCCAAATAGGAATAGAAACAATCCACAAATTTTAATGTGTTTCTAACATTGCTAATATTTAATGCATTCTTCTTTCAAAAAGTTTAGACAAAAAGATTTCTTTCAAGAAATTGAGGTGAAGTTATTTGAACTCAATTAAAAGAAAACTGAAAATATTCATAAACAAACCCCTATCATGAGTTTAGTGTCTCTGTTTAAAAAAATGTTTAACTTAAGATCAATAAGAAATCTGTTTTTATCATGAATAGTTTAATGCAAAATGAGCATGAAAAAGATTCACAATTAAAAAACAGAATTCCAAACTACCTTACTTTACGGCTCATTTGAGACAAAAATTGAAAAAAGAGGGAAAAAAAGATCGAAAATTGAATTACTTGGTTACAAATTTATTTTGTTGATTGCAAAATTTAACTATATTTTTTCAAATTCGTTGTTTTTTGGCAGAAAATAATTATCTTCTAAATTGAAATTTTATATTTTTGATTGAAAATTCAATTATTTTTTGAAAAACTCGTTGTTTCTTGGTTGAAAAATTAACTATTCTTACAATTTATTCCGCAATTTTTCTCGGAATTTATAGAGAACTGTTGAAATGTTTTTAAATCTTTTTAAATTTTCTTCAAAAATTAATGTTTAAAAACGGAAAATCCTTTCGACCGATTCCATTTCAAATCAGGCAGGTTCTGCATTTGCAGTCGCAAAATCTTTCAGAGACAAAATATATTTCTTTTTATACGAAATTAGGCGATACGTATCATTGCGATTTGTGAAACCAATTTTTTTACGAAGTTATGCGTATTTAAATGTTTTGCTTTACTTACAAAAAACCGCAATTTTTTCTTTAATCATTTAGAAAATGTTCAAAATTAACAAAATGGTGGCGATTTTTCTTAAAATATTAAAAGTCGATTTTGTCAAAAAACCCATACTTATATTTTTGCCAATTTTCTGTTGAATTTGTACTATTATAAGAAAGAAACCTTGTGAGTTTTATATGGCTAAATAACTTTTGTGGCCAGGAGAATTTTTTTTCGTAAAATTTAATTTTCGCGTTTTTGTTGCAAACAACAACAAATACGAAAAAATGATATGAAAATAGTTTGCACCGTTAAAGAAGTTCTGCATAAAGTTCCTTTACTCATTTATGATACCTTGTCCCATTTCCGAGATTCCCCCTACTATTTTTTAATCTCATTCAGTGTTTTTTGACAACTTGATTTTTCGATTTTACCAGGTAAAAGTTGAATATTAGATAAGATATGAGATTATGATCTTAGATTGATGATATTAGATAAGATATATTAGATAAGGTATGATGTAAGTAAACTTGGGATAGTTTTTTCTTCTTAAAAAATCGTATCGTTTATATCTGTCCATGATTAAAAAAGGTGAAAATTCGCAATTTCCAAATGAGGAATTTTAATTCTAAAAGTTTATTTCTAAAAGAGAAACTTAAAACTATAAAGTGTAAATGTTTCTGTAGCCGGAAGGTGGGGAAAAGAAGTCTGTAAACGGAGGGTTAGAAGGTAATTTTTTACTATTTTTTAAATCATTTTTTCGTATCTGTTGTAGTTTGCAACAAAAATGCGAAAATTCGATTTTATGAAAAAAAATCTTCTGGCCACGAAAGTTATTTAGCTCTCATAAAACAAACAAGGTATTTTCTTCATGATAGTACAAATTAAAAAAAAAAATTGGAAAAAAATATAAAAGGGGATTTTTTGAGAAAATTCTGTAAAATTACAAAAATTGCCGTTGAATCTTCCAAATTCTTTGTTGATAATTTTCGAAATCTTTCGCAATGTTTCGAATTTTTTTACAAATATTCTCTGAAAATAAATTTTGTAAAATAAAAAACCATTACAAATTTTCCGAGAAATCATAAGATAATTTTTTTATTTTAAAATAATTAAAAAAAAATAATTTAATTTTCCTTCATCCTTTTTCAATTTTAAAACATTTATTTAAAACCTTAAGCACAGAATATTGTTGCCTTATTCATTATTACAGAATCATTCACAGTTTCAAGTTTCTCTTTTAGAAATAAACTATTAGAATTAAAATTCTTCATTTGGAAATTGCGATTTTTCACCTTCTTTAATCATCGACAGATATAAACAATACGATTTTTTAAGAAGAAAAAACTATCCTAAGTTTATATAAATCATAACTTATCTAATATACCTTATCTAATATCATCAATCTAATAATATAATCTCATAACTTATCTAATATCCAATTTTTACCTCGTAAAATCGAAAAATCAAGTTTAAAAAAAATACTGAATGAGATTAAAAAGTAGTAGTAGGAAATTCGGAAATGGGACAAGAAATCATAAATGAGTAAAGGAACTTTTTTTAGAGCTTTTTTAAAGATGCAAACTATTTTATTATCATTTTTTCGTATCTGTTGTTGTTTGAAACAAAAAGGCGAAAATTCGATTTTATGAAAAAAAATCTCCTGGCCACAAAAGTTATTCAGCCCGCATAAAAAAAAAGGTATTTTCCTTATGATAGTTCAAATTTAACAAAAATTGGTTTTTTTAAACAAAGCCAAAAATTCAGGTAAGCATAACTTCGTAAAAATATTTGTTTGAAAAATTGCAAAACTACGTATCGCCTAATTTCGTCAAAAACCAAACTTATTTTGTCTTCTACATTTTGTTATAAGTTTTCTGAAATATTTTCAAGTTTGAAATTACATATTTTTGAATCTTTTGAACAATTTTAGTATTAAAATCTTTTAAACTTTGAAATATACGTAAATCTTTTTAAAGTTTATTTTAAATATAATTTATCAATTAAAAATTGTATTTGAAAGTTTCCCGGAAATCGTAAAATCTTGAGAAAATTTCATCATTTTGCTCGAAAAAACTTTTGTTGGAATTGGCCAAATTTATTGAAACAGATTTTGGTCGAAAGGCTAATTGTAACAGAGTATGTTATTTATTTTTTGTTTGGTAAAATACCGGGAAGATCTGGAAAAGTCATGAAATTTTGAAAAAAGTTCTGGAAGAACGGAAAAATCATCGAATTTTGATAAAAATGACCGGATTTTTTTTATTCAAAGATTAATTTCAAAGACTATTAATCTATTTCTTAATTATTATTGTAGTACATGGCGGTAGTACTGTTGTATCGAAAATTCAACTACTATTTGGTAAAAAATTTATTCTAGTGGTTGAAAATTTACCTATATTTTTTCAAATTCATTTTTTCATGAGAAAATTAATCTCATAGGTTAAAAATTCATCTTTTTTATTGAAAATTTATGTATTGTTTGAAAATTCATTGCCTTCTAATTGAAAATTTAACTAATTTATTTTTGCTTCAAAATAATTGGTCTTTTTAAGTTTGTTACTATTTGTTTGATAAAAAACATGAAGGGCCTGAAAGTCATGGAATTTTAAAACAAGTTCCAAAAAAACTGGAAAAATCCTGGAATTTCGAAAAAAAGTACTGAATTTATTTTTATTCAGAAGTTAACTTTAAAGACTGTTAATCAAAGTCCTGATAATTATTTTAATACATCACGGCGAAAAATGGTGGCAAATTAAAAATTTGTATTGAAAATTAGTTTAACTATATATATTTTTATTTCGTTGTTTTTTGGTAGACAATAAAGGTTCTTATTTGAAAATTCATCAATTCGGTTAAAAATTCATTTTTCTGGTTGAAAATTTAACTATATGTTTTTTCAAATTTGTTGTTTTTTGGTAGATAATTAATTTTCAAGGTTAAAAATGCATTTTTTTTATTGAAAATTTAACTATTTTTTTAACATACGTTGTTTTTTGTTGAAAATATAACTATTCTATTTACTTTTTTATTGGTTAAGAAATTATCTTCTCAGCTGAAAATTTATTTTTTTAATTCAAATTCTAACTATTTCTTCAAAGTTCGTTCTTTTTAAAAAATATTTTATAAATATTTACAAACCCTTTCAAGTTTCAAAATATTTTTATTCACTTCAACACTTCAAAAATTTCTAAATATCATTTAAACGGACCGAATTTTTCTTAAAATTTTGAAAAATGTTTAAAAATGTTTAAAATTTTCTCAAGATATTATGGAGTTCTCCTCAGAATTTTTAGAAATGTTTTCCAATTTTCATATGAAACTTGAAAATATTCTTTCATTCTCTTGAAACCTTTCAAAATTCTTAAAAAGTTGATAAATTTGTTGTTCGAAATCATTAAAAATCTACATTTTGTTTTGATTTTTTGGAAATCTTTTACTTTATATACTTTAAAACCAGAAACAAGATATCCTTTTTCTTAAAAGTTGTATCGCAAGATTTCGCATACATTGCTGTCGAAACCCTGACTTCGCATTCTGTTAAATATGACTTTTAGTGGATGTTTGCAGTTTGTTATTTGCTGAGATTTTAAAAAATTTGAAATATAATTGAGATTTTTCAAGATTTTGAAAAAGGAAAGCTTTTTAAGAATTTTAACAGAAGAGGATAAAAATTTTTTCTTAAGTTTCCTAAGAAAATGTACAATGACTTTTTCATTTCTTTAAATTACTTTGAAGAGCATATTTAAAAAGATTTGGAAAGATTTTAAGATAATACAAATATTACAAGACATTTCCAAAACTTTAAAAAAATTGTCAACAAAAATGTGGAAGATTTTAAGGCAATTTTTATAAATTTGCACAATTTAAAAAAAAATCAGCAAAAATTTTAATTCATTTGAAACATAGTTTTGAATATATAAGTAATAATAAATAAGTTTTTTTTTCTCTTAATATTACTTAACAACATTGGAAGACGAAGTGTGTATTTGTTTTTAAAGCGCACGAAGAATCTTCAAGACTTGTCACGCTTGTCACCTCTACTACCCAGAACCGACGGAGAGTTTCTGAGAAATGTAATTCCTAAAACAAATGGAATAAAAATAGAACAGCAACTCTTTAAAAAAGGCTTTCTTGAAAGCTTATAATTTTTTCCCAATTGGAATAATTTCAATACAAAATAAAAAAGTACATTTAAAAAAGTATTTTTCGAGATTTGATAACAAAGAATCACGTTTTATCAGTTTCTTTTTAAAGTTATATAAATATATTTTTCCTAAGATTTTGAAGAAAATACAAAAAGATTTTTGAAGACTTCACATACGTCGAAAAAAAATCTGGAAAATTTTGAAGTATTTTTTTTTATTTTACAGGATTTACAAAATATTAGGAAAAATTAGAGTCAGTTTAAAATATATTTAAGACTTTAAGAAGTTTTTCAGAAATTTAAAAATATTTCATAAATTTTCGGAAAACTATTTAAGTTTGAAAATATTAAATTAAAAAAATGCCTTAAAACGTTCAAGATTTTTTTGGAAATTTTTAGAAATTTCGAGAGAAATCTTATGAAGATTGTCGTTTTCTTTCAAAATTCTTGAGAAGATTCTAAATTTTTTGTCAAAATATTAAAAAATATAGTTTAGTTTAAAACTGTTTGAAATTTCTCAAATTTTAAATTATTTTAACATCTTTTTGAAACTTGAAAACCTTTGAAATATATTTTGAAATAATTCAGTTTTCCTACAAAATATTTTGATTGTCTTCAAATCATCTAAATTCTGTTTTAAATAAATAATTCTGAAATCTACATCATTTGAAAATTTCCTAAAAATCTTATTATCAGTACCGGTAACTATTTATTACGGGTAACGACAGTTTACAAATTTCGTAAATTAGGATATTGTAAATTTTTGTCAATTATTTCATTTTCTTATCTCTTTAAGAGTGTGAAAAAGTTTACAAATTGTATACTGCGACAACAAAATGTTAATAACAGCATTATTTCCTAATATTAAATTATAAAATAAAGATAATATTGAGAAATCATATGAAAATAAAATATTCTCTTTTATCATTTAATAAATCACTTATTTAGAAACTTTGATTTGCACAACTGATGGTGCCGTAAATTCGTAATATTTATAAATAGACTTAATTAACAGCCAGTTATAACGCAAATAGGCTTTTTTTAAATAATTGACACAATTCTTAGAAACTAAAAACAAATTTTTTTGCATGAATAAAAACCGAACACATTTGGACAATCACAAAAATAGGATTCATTTCGGAAAGAAAGCCCACTTTAAAAATGCAGGCTTTAAAAAGTCAAGAAATAAAAATTAATTGTTCTTTGTTGGGAGATATTCAAACATGTCCTCTTCTTCTTTTCATATCTTGCTTTGTTAATGAAATCATTAATATCTGTATAATTTTGAACAAATTAAAAAAATATAAATTCAAAATGAACTATTTTTCTTTTCTCTGATTATTAATTAAATTAGTTGAGAAAAATAATTTTTTTTTTTTATTGTTTAATTATTGACTCAGTTTTCGGTTATATTTATAAACAATTTATTACGTCTACTTGCTGGGTATGTAACTTTTTTTATTTTCAAAAATCGTCTATCATTATAATAATATTTTGCTCTTAATTCTGCACTTGTAATAAGAGAAAATAGTAATATAATAATTAAAAATAATGGACTCTGGTGGTAAATAATCGTGCACTTTTCAGTTAGTGCTAATGGTAACTCCTCAAGCAGAAAGTTCAAAGGTAAATCATTTCAGAAATTGCTAACTTTCATCATTTACCGACGCGCAACGTGCACCTTCAAAGTAACTCTTCGGTGCATCCGCCAAGAGGGCGCAGTTATCAGCGCATGTTTCTCACATTTTCTGATATTCTCTTATTCCATTAGATCGGCAATCTCCCACCTCATCTCTGGCATGTAGGATACCTCTGTGACTTTGACAACAGCGCCATCTGACACGCGAACTATTGGGTATCTCGAAGTTATTGGGGCAACGTTTATGAAAAAAAGCAATGAATGTCAATTCATTTTAATCAAGAATGTTAAACTTCGGTTTAAAATTAATTGTTGACTATAAGATTTTTCGTTAATATTTAATTCAAATTCAAATTTCTTCGCAATAGTTCCCAATTGGTGGCGCTGTTGTAGCTACCCAACAGTCGTATTGTAAAATCTAGGCATTATTTTGCGTTTACATATAAATAAGTATGTATGCAATATTATAGGGTTTCACCAACAATATTTATTACTATTACTTTCAAAAGTCTGCTATGAATAAGGGAGACATTTAATGTGATAAAATGTGATCTCATATTATATATAAACGGTGGAAAGGCAACATGGAGTAACTCATAAAATAGAAATTGTGCAGAAGAGCGAAAAAAACATTGTGTTAAATTTAAATTGCAAAGAAGATTCCAGTTGTGAGAAAATATTGCCAGAAGGTAATCATATTGGGTTGACACTATTTTTACCCTGTCTGACTATGCTTGAGACAGTGATAAGAAATTAAAAACTCAATTAAAAAATAAACGTATGATCCATCCCAAAGAGGTAGATTTACTGAATACAGAGGGAAAAATATTTATAAAATTATCATTCAGTTTGGAGAAAACTGAGTATTGCTTTTCAGGCTAGAATTTTTTGTTTGTCAAAAACTGTCTTAAAATCGTGACAAAAATTGTAATTTTCATTTCGTTTTTTAAGTGGTTAGACGTCCCCGAGATTTTCACTTGTAGTGATAAATAATAAAATTAATATTTTCTGCTGTCGAAATATGAAGATATTGAAATACATGCCTTTTGTGAATATCATAAAAAATAGCTTGATCACGAAAGTCTTTATTTTTAATGGATATGGAAATCAAACTTTAAGGTATTCCTACCATGAAAAGTACGATTTCGAACAAATACTTTTAACTCGATTTGTATTTCAATTTCCGAGAATTTACTAACAATAAACCCCATTTTCAAAAAATTGTCAGTTGCCACCTTCTGCCTTTTCACCCTTCATATATTATATATATTACGAACGTTGATCAATTTTGTAAGAAAGAACCCAGTGGACATCAAATTTGACGACGTCTTTACGACATCGTTACGACATCTTTACGACAACTTTACGACACCCTATGTCAATCTCGTTAAGGTGTCTTTACGATATCGTTAAGACATCGTCAGATCGTACGACGTCTTCACGATATAGTAAAGACATCTTAACGACATGGACATAGAACGTCGTAAAGTTGTCGTAAAGATTTCTTAACGATGCCGTAAAGACGTCGCCAAATTTTGTGCCCACTGGGAAGAGTGAACAAGAGAATCGATAATTATAAATAAATATGAAATATCTTGCAATCAAATTTTCCATCAAAATTAAGGAAAAAATATTTTTATTGTTATTTGATATGCAAGTTGCGGACTTGCGCACGTCATGAGTAGTGAAAATAGATTTTCCCGGCGGCGGAAAATTCTCTGAATGGCAGTAATTTGAATGATCGATTTTTTTAAAATAGAAAGTTTAATGTTTTTTAAATTATAGGCAAGTTTATTAGGCTAAAAATAATTATGGAAGAATAAAGACGATAAATTAAATAAATTTGTCAATGCTTTGATGAAAAGAAACGAGCACATGCCAAATCATCTGATTTCTCTCAAAGTTATATATGCATGAGTTTCGGGTTTCCTGTTTTGTCTCGCTTCTCACAAAAACTTATATTTTCGTGCACACGAGGTAAGTTTTTTTGACAGTTGTTGAAATAATAAATGATCATGAACAAGCATGTCGATTATCATTGTTCAGAAGCAACTATTGAAGTTATGTTTGGGGTTATGCCGGCTACGCTGTCGTGAACCCAGTGGGCACCAAATTTAACGACATCTTAACGACATGGACATAGGATGTCGTAAAGTTGTCGTAACGATGTCGCAAAGGCGTTCACCAATTTTGTGCCCACTGGGAAGACGTGCCGTAAGACTTATACTGGCTGCTGTTTGCAAAAGCATAATATTTTCATGTTAACAAATATCAAAAACACTTACCTCCTGTGCCCAAAAAAATTATTATTTTCTTGAAAGAGCGATACAAATCAGGAAACATCCGAAACTTATGCACACAGAACTTTGAGAGAAATCATATGGTTTGGCATGGGCTTGTTTCTTTTCATCAGAACATTGAAAAATGTATTTAATTCGTCGCCGTTATTCCTCCATAACTATTTTTAGCTCAATCCACTTGCCTATAATTTGAAAGACATTATATTTTCTATTTAAAAAAATCAAGTATTCAACCCTATTAACACCGAATGTTGCCTCAATATTGCATCGATATTTCGTGCAACATCGAAACGTTGCACGAAACATCGATGCAACATTGATGCAAGAAATCGATGGCCACTTTTTGAAAAATTCGGCCGATAGATTTGAAACGTTTAGTACGCAAAGTGGTCGATAGGTGTCGCTGCTCGAAAAGGTTTAATAGAGTGGTGCGATGGAAATCTGCATTACCGACTACTTTACAGGCGATCCGCCGTGTGCTTTCTTACCCAGTGAGTAGAGTGCAGGGAGCGTTGGGTGCTTGTTATCGTAAGTAAAGCAGTTCTCCGGAAATCAATAGATGGCGCTAGCCACCATCTTTTGCGAATCACACCCCTATGCATCGCCCCCATCGACATATTATAGAAATGGACCGATAAGACATTGGGGGGCAGGGAAATAGGCTTGAAAGAGAGAGAGAGAGAGTGAGTGGGAACACATTTGAGAGGTAGTGGTTTCTCTGTCGAGACAAAGCTGATTGGTCGAGAGTATTTTCGATGGGTGGAGCTGGATCCTGGAATAGAAACAGGCAGATCTACCTATAAAATGTTCTCTCTCTCTCTCTCTAGCTTATTTCCGTTCTCCACAGAGCGTTATCGATCCATTTCTAGATATGTCGATAATCGCACCCAATGTTATGATTTTCTTAGCGTTCGGCCGGTGAACTTATCTAAAGGATTGCGCTGCTGAATTATATTTTTTATTTTGCCATTTTTATTAAATAATGTTAACCATTTTACAGTTTTGTAATTATTGTACATTATATACCTTGTTATTGTTGTATAATTTTCATCCAAATTATGCATAAATAATAGTTAATTTTTCAATAATCCTATGACATTGTTCAAACCAAACTTCCTTAAATATAAGAATTTGTATGTACTTTTTGTATTTTTGTGATTTCTATAGTAATTTTCTTAAAATTATATTCCTATAATTTCCGTGCGTTTATAGGAAATTTATTATAGGCCTATGATTATTTTCCCACAATCTTTCTTCCTTTTGGGAAGCTTCTTCAGAATACTTGCTTCATCGCATGAATATGTCATTAGAAAACATCGACAATTGCGACTCTCGCCTCGAAATGGTCGCCGTGTGCGAGTACTCAGTCGAGTATATTGTGCAATATTTTGGAAACGGTTCAGGCGAGTGTATATCCGGCTTATTACGCAGTTGAAAAAGTCGGGGTTTGTTGGTCTGCATGCAAGCATCAGTGCTTTTCAAGTGTTTTTGTTGGCGTACAACAATTTGCGAACTAAAAATCAATATTATAGAATCAAAAAACGATGCAAATATTTTGCCGAATAGTGAGTTTTGTGCCATGACGTCGATAGGTGAAAATGTCAACCGCCAGGAGGATTGGTACATGGTACAGCAACTGCATACAACTTTTTGGAGAAAATCTCCTAAATGTATAGGTAAGTTATAAAGGTCTGATTAGTGATATTTCTCAAGTGTAAAGTCTATTTTCTCAGTCATGTCCCATTCTTTTGTCGATTGGCGGTTTTCAGTGTCACAAAATATAATCAATTTTCCGAAGTTTGTCGTTAGTGGAACTCTAACCTCAAATTTTGGAAAGTTGTTCGTATTTCGTGACACTGAAAGGTGAATCGACAAAAGAATGGAATACGTCTGAGGAAATCCATTCTATTTATGAGAAATATTACTATTTGTACATTTATGACTTTTTCGTTCAGAATATTTTCTCGAAAAAGTTGTCTGCATTCCCATGACGGCATGTCAAAATACTCAATTCAAGACTTCCCTCTCTTCGGGCCTCTTTTTTTTTAATTGGTCACCCACTGATGCGTGCGTGGCCCTACAGCCCGTACAGGGATCGTGGTGGGAGATTACGAAAAATAAGCGAAAGTAGGGATCTGTGTGAGATAAGAAAAATGCCTTGCTGAATATTCTAGATAACTGATAAAAATTCTCCCAAAAAAATTATTATGTTTGTTAGTAAGTTTCACGAATGAGCATTATAATTAATTATATAGTTCAAGGTTTATTGATTTGCTTTCGTTTTAAGTACGGTTTATCTTCTTTGGGGTAATGTTTACCATCAACCTTTAATTTTAGTTTTTGTTTTTATTTATTAGAATAACAATTAGTTTTAAAATTTAACTGTAACCTATTTGTATGAATCAGATGATTCTCAAACAAATAAAGCACGACTACTACTATTAAAGATAGAAGGTTCTTTTTTTCTTAACTTTTTAAAAATTTTGTCCAGTTCAATTTTGCTGCTGGATATTTTTCTCTAAAATGAAATCGGACGGATCAGGCTACGCAAAATTTTTTGGAATTTTATTCAAAAATATTTCCGGGACGCGTCCTAGTCATTTCTGATCAATTTTGAATTTTCATCAGGACTCCTCGATAAACCGTTTGAGCAAAAAAACGCGGTTTACATACTTAATACGGTTAAAAAGTACCAGATGCCGGACTGTAAGACTAGACCAAGAATAAGCTCCAGTGGTACATAGCGTCGCTAGCTATACATTTTTTAATCGAGAGATTGCATTACGTTAAAAGTAGAGTAAGTAACTTTCAAAATCTGAAAAAAAAACAATACGAAAATATTATAGCTTATAGATTCTTTTTTTAATTATTATTTTCAAGACACATATTGAGAGTGAAACTAACCTTGAGAAATGTTTCAATACCTAGAGTAACAAATGACGCAGCGCATAACTGAATTGGCTTCTCGGCGCGCATAGACATTACAATCAAATATTTTTTAGAAACATGAGTTAAGCTAGTCCAATCGGCTTGAAATGTGGCGTCACCAATAGCTAAACTCTATAAAAAGAAGACATATGTTTATATAGGGGGGGGGAGTCCAAATGTTACTTGGCTGTCATAGACTGTCTAGCGAAATTTTGTTTTTAAATTCTCGGCAAATTCCGGATTAGAATTACCGTTTTCCCAGTTTTCTCTTATAGTATATGCGTCTCAATTTCGCACGTCATTACACAGAAAAAAAAGAAGGCGAAAAGCGTTTCAGGTAAAAATGCTGCGCCTAATCTCGCCATACCAAAAATGAAGATCAGTACAAATATATTAAAACTGAGTGATGTTTTTTTATCAAAATTGATTTTCTCTTATAAGGATCCGTATGATTTTACCAAGAGGTCCAGTTTAGGATAAGTTTGACAGGAAACTTCTTAAAATGAAAAGTTAAAATATCATTTTTTCAGAAAAATGAGACATTTATTACTCCAAAATAGGGACCTCTCTTGCTGAAAGGGAATCCAAAATGATAAATTGTTTTTAAAGGAATCCACAGTATGAGCTCAAATAGTTCTAATTGAGATCGTTTTGTGAAGAACTGATTTTCTACCTCGATTCACTTCGAAGATTAATTGATGATGCACATTTTATTTTTTAATACGGATAAAATAATATTGCCCTCGTAAAAATTTAATGAAGAAAGTAAAATTAATAAGATTAGTCATTCTTGAAAGGAAGATAATGCAAATGAAATCTGACCGTTTTTAACGTTATGTTGAAAATTTTACGTTTCCTCTGCGCATATACCGAAATGCGTGTGACTAATCAAAATTACATAATATACACTTGCAATATGACGTTAATATTACATTTTTTGAAAAGAAGTTACGTATTTCTATCATTCAATTTAATTTGATTTGCAAAAGCATACACAAATTTGTTCTAGGGAGAGTTGAGACACCTGGGAATCGTTTCTGACACGTTAGGGCCAACCGGAATACGGAAGTCCACTTTAGCGCGCGATTTTCAAATAGCAACCAATAGCAATGTCGGAAATATAAATGGAGGTTAGGTTGTTTTTATAACTTTGGCTTTGGCTAAGCGCATGCGTTGACAAACATATGTTCAAATTTCCTGACGACTTCCATATTGCCGTTGGCCCTGCTCGAGTTGTGGGGCAGGGATGTGCAGTTACACGTAGCTGGAGGTTTTTGACGTAAAATACCTAAGTAAAGTATTGTACGTAGAAAACAGGTAAAATACCTAGTAAATTACGTGACAATATGGCAGACCTGCAGAAATGTGCATAACCTCACTCTTCTGAAATTCTGGTCTCGGCATTCGTAAGAGTATTTTTTTCAATGCCTATATTGTTAAATAAAAATTAATGATGTCAACTAAAGCGAAACAACAGCAAAAAATACTCCGGGCTTCCATACATTCCATCAGGGATGTGCAGTTACGTAAAATACCTCGAATATGGAAAATACATGTAGAAACCCTCTGACTGGCTGTCTGACTCAAGTTTTAAATTTCCCGTCTCAGAGGTGGTGCCCTCATATATAGAATAAGATGTAATTTACATCATGTAAAAAACTGTGACGTAAAATACCAGGTAAACTACCGTAGAAAACCAAGTAAATTACCACAAGTATTTTACTTTCTCATCCCTGTTGTGGGGGTTCACGTTTCTGATGGTGGGAGTTTATGTCTCCCAATACTCCCTAGAGAATCTCTAATCTATTGGATACCAAATGAACTAAAAAGGAACCCTCAAAATGAGTTCCATTGGAGTCTAAGTTCTAAGGGCTCTTTCACACGATTGCAGACCCGCAACTTGTGGACTTAATCTGTAAGTCATGAGTTGTGAAAATAGGTATTTTTCCTTCAGCAGAGTAATCTCCGAATGGCGGTAATTTGAATACTCGATTTTTTTTAAAATAGAAAATTAAATGTGTTTCAAATGTTAGGCAAATGTATTGAGTTAAAGATAATTATGGAAGAATAACGGCGTTGGATTAAATAGATATTTCAATGTTTTGATGAAAAGAAACAGGCACATGCAAATCATCTGATTTCTCTCCAAGTTCTGTGTGAATGAGTTTCGGGTTTGTCGGGATCCTATCTCCGGCGTTCACTGTATTATTATGTAAATAAATGTGAAGAACACTTAACCCCAGTGCACAAAAATATTATTTTGTTGAAAAAGCCATACAAAATACGACAAATCCGAAATGCATGCACACAGAAATTGGAGAGGAATATTCTTCCACAATTATATTAAGCTCAATACATTTGCCTATCATTTGAAACACATTAAATTTTCTATTTAAAAAAAATCGAGCATTGAAATACCGCTATTTGGAGATTTTTCCGCTGACGGAAAAATCACTATTTTTATAATGTGACTTGCGCAAGTCCGCAAGTTGCAGATCTGCAGTCGTGTGAAAGAGCCCTAAAGGATCCCAACTTTGACTTGAGCCGCAACCAGGCGCAGCATTACCGAACCCCATTTTTTTGTGCACAAAGTAATAAGCACCTTGTCTGTAACTTCTTGCCCGTACCAACAAAGAAGAAATATTTCAAATAAAAAGCTGTTGGAACCTGATAATGCAATCCAAAAGCTTACATTATCAATGCCTGTTATCGACAACTGATAGACAATTGTACATAGAGCTGAGATGGTTACGAAAAATTGCAGAAAAGCTGTTGCACTAAGCATATTATTTAATCTTTGTCCAGCTCTGAAAATAAAAATTTATTTTATGCTTGAGACGTATTTAGGAATAATTGTGAAAATACTATTCAGCTTACAAGTAGAGATGTGAATGATACTCTATGCAGTTTTTAATTTTGAATTCAGACTGAAAGACATCAGCTATTTCATCACTTCCTGTGTTCAAGTCAGTGATAAGGCATATGCGATGATAAAGAATTTCTAATTGAGCACAAATTTGTTGCATCAGGCCTGCAATACAACAGTCCAATGCGACTAATAAAATAATTACTGTGAACGTGATAACCATTTGTAATAGGTATGTAAACCAAAATATTAATTTTGAATCTGTATTGTAGGGTATCCACATTTTCGCAGGTAAAGCATCGGTTGACCCGCCTGAACTTATCATCACAGCGGTGGCAAAGCTTACTATTAGGAAGAGTTTCGTATTCCACCTGAAATTAAAATAATAAAAACGTTTTTAAAGTTTCCTTGCGCTCCGATATTAACGCGTTCGAAGCAATTTTAGACAACACTTACAAGGGGAACCTACACCCTTTGGAATTGAAATTTTCTTTGAATTTATACTCCACCCGCAGTAATAGGCCATTTGACTATGCTAAAGTAACAAGATGCGCTTTTCAGCCATTCTCAAGGAAAATTACTTTAAGAAAATCTACGCACGATACATGGACCGCGATACAACAGTATTTCAACTCCCGGTTAGAGCAGGCGGTAGCGCTCCGAGTTTTTTGTAACCGGAATGTCCGGGCTTGAATAATTTTAACTATTTTTATCATATCAAAAATTGTGTTTTTTTTGTAACCTTTACAACTTTTACTCTAAGAAAAGTTTTTTTATAGATAACGCTCATTTTTCTTCATTTAATTGAACATTTATAGTTTGGTTATTGCACTCAACTCCTGATATAAGAACGGTTTCGGGCATGACTTGCAATGGCTTTCAGCATAAATCAGGGGAATCTAAACATAAACAGGCAGGGCCACATAAACCATTTCGGTTGGATTCGGACGCTCGCTAACAGCTGACGCAACTGATGCGCTAAGAGTACTGCCCTCATGCTGTTTGTCACGCTTGACTGAGCACCGCCTCACTCTCGATCACGCGGTCCCCGCTTCACCAAAATGCCAATGACTTATTCTAGGAATATCGCAAGCTGAGGGTGCTTATATCTGTAGTTGAGTGTATTATTTTTATATGCCATACAAATAAAATTATATACGAATAAAATATAAATAAAAAGAATTTTCTATTATTATATTAATCATATTTAAAAATTAGAGCACTGAGTGATGTTTTATAACAAAACATTGTATAAGGAATTCGAATTTTTCAAGGATGTAGCAGCACTGACTTAACCTCGAAAAATTTGCTTCAGAAGTAAAAAGTTGGAAAACCCAATGTTTTCATATGAAGAAAGTTGTTAAAAATAAATTCAAACAAAAATTCGAAGGGTGTAATACATACAAAATAGTTGAATTTTCTACGAAATTATTGAATTTTCTAGACAAAAAGACAATTTTTATATACAAAATAGTTGAATTTTTAATCAAATAATTACATTTTTAACCGAGAAGATAAATTTTCAACCAAAAAAATTGATTTTCTACTAAAAAAAGATGAATTTTCAACAAAATACATAAATTTTTAACCAAATATTTGAATTTCTCAACAAATTTAATTTTTTTTGTATGCTATTATTTACAATTGAAACAGAAACTACGCGTCCTATCAAAAAAATTATTAATGAAAAAAACTGAATTAGAAGACAATAATAAAATCCAACTATTTGTTATTAAACTTCAATTATTTCTGGTTTAAATGTCTACCAGTTTATTTGTATCATAGTTTGATTGTATAATAAATTTTATGAAAAAAATCAGAAAGTTTTTTCATCATCGATTTTTAAACTATTTTAAAAATTATTCTAATTTTTTCTAAAGTCTTTTTCATTTTTCTCTTAAAATTCATTTTTCAAAACATAAAATCAATTTTGATTTTCTTTGGAATCGTCAGAAAATTGTATTATTTCTTGAAAAATTTCATAATTCTTCAAAAGCTTCTTCTTTTGCAAATATTAAAAAATTTATATTTTGTTTTGAAGCTTCAAAAATCTTTTCAAAATTAAAATTATTTTTAAATCTATATAAAAACTTCTGAAGCTTCCAAATATATTTTTACATAATTAGGTTTTTGTTTAATATGATGATAATATTTTTGATACAAGATTTTTCAAATAATACGTATGTTCGTTTTCAACAAAATTATTAAACTTTCAACCAATTAGTCGACATGTTAACTAACTAAAATATATTACTGCGATTGAGAATTTATCAGAAAAATGCATAGAAATCCCACTAACTGCCGAAACCATTAAGAAAATAGTTCTGTACGCATATATTCTAAAAATTGCAAAGTTTTATTGTATACGAAATTTTATCGCAAAAATGACGTTTTTTCAAAATTAAAATTCATACTTTTTTTAAAACTTTAAATCTTTGTATATAGAAAAAAAAATGAATGTGACTTTTGAATAACCCCAGAAAAGATCAAAAAATTTTTTCTAGTAAGTGAATATGTTTTGAAGCTACATATATAGTTTGATTGTTCAATACATTTGATCGAAAATTGCATATTTTCGAAGCCCCATGTACTCAAAAACACAAATATAAAAAAAATGTTACCAAATCTTTTTAATAAGTCTTTAAGAGATTAGGAAACATTCATTGTATGCATACACTTTTTAGATGTATATGGTTGAATTGTCTACTAAATTTTTTCGGAAGAATGCATAGAAATCAGAAGCACAAATATTCAAAATTATAGAACTCAAGGCTTTAGTAGAGATTAAAAATATATGAAAACCAAGTTCATAATTTTTTATATAACTCAGTTCGTATGTATTCAAGAACATGAAAATAAAAATATTTTTTTCAATACTGCTAAAAGAGAATAAAAAACGTTTTCCAAATGCATACATTCTTCAGACTTATATACTTTAATCGTTCATTATAATTAAACGTAAGAATGCATAGAACTCCGGAACGGCAACTTTGAATATTATAGAAATCACAAATTAAAATTTTTTGAAAAACAGGTTTATAACTTTATCATATTTTTGAAGAATCTTATATTTAAAACCCGAAAAACAATGCAAATATAACGGAATCTTTTTAATTACTCTTGGAGAGATTAGAAAACATTTATTGCATAAATATATGTTTCAGATGTATATAGTTTAAAAGTTTTCTAAATCTCATCAGAAGAATGCATAGAAATCAGAATCAGACATATTTAAAATGATAGAAATCACGACTTCGGTGGAGATTATAATTATTTGAAAAAACATGATCATAATTTTTTATATATCTTAGTTCGTATGTATTGGAAAACATAAAAATATTTATTTTTTTCAATAATGCTAAAAGAGATTAGGAAACACTTTCAAAATGCATAAATTCTTCAGAATTATATAGTTTCATTGTCTACTATATTTTAACGGAAGAATGCATAGAACTGCCGGACAGAAATTTTCAAAATGATTGTATTTTTATCCATGAAAGATTAAATATTTTCCAAAAAAGACGAATTTTCTACGATATAGTCTATTTTTTAACTCTCTATTATAAATTTTTTAACAAAAATTAAAATTTAACTAAGTACATGAATTTTCTACCAAATAGTTGAATTTTCAACTAACAAAAAAATACATGATTTTTGCACAAAATTATTAAATTTTGAAGCCAAACAGGCGAATTATCTACAAAAGAGTTGAATTTTTACCGAGAAAATATAATTTTTTAACAAGAAAATTAATTTTGTACCAAATAGTTACATTCTCAAATCAATAATTTAATTTTCAAATAAATAGTTTAATTTTTCAACTAGAAAATATGAATTTTTCAAGTAAAGAAGTTAATTTGCAACCAAGTATATTGCATACATTTTCTATCAAGAAGATTAATTTTTTACCAAAAAAGACGAATTTTCAACGGAAAATTTAATATTGATATTTAAATCCTGAAAGATTTTAATTTTGTAATCAAAAACAGTTGAATTCACATAAAAAACGAAAAAATAAGTTGAATTCTCAATAAAAAAAATAAATTTTTAACCAAGATGATTAAATTTCTGCCCAAAAAAATTAAAACTAACAAATATTCTTATTTTACATAATAAAAAGAGTTGAATTAATCCGAAAAGACAATTAATCAACAAAATAAAGTTATTTCTATTTGAACTTATTAACACATTTCAATTGTCGAAAAAAATCTAGAATATTTGAAGCCACTTTTTTTATTTTAAAAGATTTTTTCCAAATCTTACAAAAAATTCGAATAATTTTAAAAGATATTTACAAGTTTTGAAAAATTTTAATTTTAATTTTTAAATTACATTTTGAAAATATTCCAAAAATTTCAAACAAAATGTAGATTTTTGAAGGTAAAAAAAAATTGTTGAAGCTTTTTAAGAATTTTGAGATATCTCAAGAAAATGAAAAACTTTTCTTAAGTTTCCTCTTTGGTTAAAAATTTATCTATTTTGGCTTACGACTCAATTTTTGTATTGAAAATCCGTATTTTTGTATGAATGTTACTCTTTTTTGTTTTAGAGTAAATTTTTTTTCAATTCAAATAATAATAATAATATAATAATAATTCTAGCGGAGCAAAAAAAATTATTTTTTAATCTTTAAGATTCTTTTTTGGACATTTTTAGAATTTCATGAAATTTTGAAATATGAGTTTGAATATTCTCTTAGAATTAATTTTTCAAAATAAAAAATCATCACAAATTTTCTCAGGAATCTTAATAAATTTTGTTTTATGATCTTGATATTCACGCTCAGTGATCTCTAAACCAACACCCAGATAAAATGTTTACATTTAAGAAATTGTTTCCTTAACCTCGTTTTTTTGAACAAATAAAAATATCTTTTCGAAAACATGTTTTTATGTACATAATTGTGGAAAACACGAAGACGAGAAGTTTTAAATTTGATTTTTTACTTATTCAGTTTTTTAATTACGGAATTTTGTTATTATTTATTTAATTTCTGCGAATACGAAAACCGGGAGTTTTTTTAAAAGACCTTGCACCAAATTTACAGAAATTAGCTTTTTTTTTACATTTCTAATTGTCATTTTTTTCGTAATTACGAAAGAGTAGATCAATCATTCTAAAGAAACATGAAAAAAAACAAATTTTAATAAGGTCCAGATTCGAAAAAAAGTGAAATTAATTTGTAGAAGAAGATTTTTTAATAAAATTTAAATATTTTATGGGCGAAGGAATAAATTTTTAACTAAAGAGATGAAGAGAAGATTGTGTTTTTGCCAAAAAAGACAAATTAAAAAAAAACATGAATTTTCAAGCAAATAGTTGTATTTTTAACTAAAAAAGATCAGTTTTCAACCAAAAATGAAACAGATACATTTTTAGTTGAAAATACTACATTTTAACGAAAAAAAACGATTTTCTGGAAAATCGGTAAATTTTACACCGAAGAAAGGGATTTTCAATTAAAATTTTAACAAAATATTGAGAATAGAAAAATTTGCAACTAAGGAAAGGAATTGTCAACTAAAATGATGAATCTTTAACAAACAAAAAATGAGTTTTCAACAAAATACAGGAATTTTCGAAAAATTAGTTGATTTTTTTTCAAAAATACGCATTTTTGTAATTTTCAACCCCCAAAAAAAAGTTCTAGAAAGTAATTGAATTTTTAACTGAAACAAAAGAATTTTAATTAGAAACGATGAATCTTCAATACAAAAAAATGAAGTTTTCACTAAAAAATAAAATTTTATAACAAAAAAGGGGAAATTTGGAAAAAGATATTAAGATTTTCATAAGAGCCTTCAATTTTCATCGATGAAGAATAATTATCTGCCAAAAAATTAGAAAAATTTTTTCCAGGAAAATATTAAAATTTTAAACTAAAGAAATAAATGTTTAACTGAAATGATGATGATTAATTTTCTACCAAAAAAGTCAAATTTTCAACAAAATACGACCAAAAACTTTTTTCAGCGAAGAAAAAACAAATTTTTACCAAATTGTTCAATTTTCAAGCCAAAGAAAAATTAATTTAGCACAAAAAAATTAAATTTTCAACAACAACGTTCATTCTCAACCCAATAGTTGAATTTTTTACAAAGAAGTTGAATTTACCAAAAAAAATGAAATATTAATAGAGTAGTTGAATTTTGAATCAAACACGATTTTTCAGTTAAAAAAGAAAAAAAAATAACCAAATTGTTAGATTTTTAAGTAAAAAATACGAATTTTCTGCAAAAAAGTTGAATATTTGCAACACCCCAAATTATGAATGATAACAAAACAATTAATTTTCAAATCAAATGATGAATTTTTAGCAATAAAAGATAAATTCTAAACAAAAAATGTAGCAGTTAAATGTTAATTCTGACAACACTTGAAAAATACGAATTTTTGATCAAAGAGTTGATTTTTCAATTAAAAAATCTTCTTTTAATGCATATGAAAAATTATAATTACTTCAAAATTTTTGTTCAAAATTCGTCTTTTTAGGTTCAAAGTAAAATTTTTAAACTGAAAATTTAGCTAAACCATTTTTGGTTGAAAATTGAAATGTATAATTGAAAACCGAACTTTGTTAGTTGATAATTTTTAATATTTTGTTAAAAATGAACCTGCTTTAGTTAAAAATTCAATTAATGAACTGAAAATTCTAGTTTTTTTCTAAAAATTAATTTTTTTAACTGAAAAATTAACTGTATTAGTTTTTATTGAAAATCGTTATCCCTAATTGGAAATTGATCTTTTTTAGTGAACAAATTTTTATTGGTAAGAATTTAATGTTCATAAAAAAAAATTCCTCGTTTTGGTTGAAAATTCGTCTTTTTTGTAGAAAATTATTCTTTTTCTTTAAAAATTCATCTTTTTAGTTGAAAATTCAACTATTTGGTTCAAAATGAACCAGATTTGTTTAGAAATATCATGATTTTAATAAAAATTTATTTTTTCTAGCTGAAAATTAATTTCTTTAACTGAAATATTAACTGTACCATTTTTTTTTTAAATCGTTATCTTAAATTGAAAATTGTTCTTTTTCATTGAAAGAATCTTCTTTTTTGGTAACAATATAATCTTCATAACTGAAAATTCCTCTTTCTGGTTGAAAATTCATCCTTTTATTAAACAATTATACTAATTTGGTGAAAATTCAAATATTTCGTAAAAAATGTACTTTTTTGTAGAAAAAAAAACCTTTTTTGTTGACAAGCAATGTTTTTGGTTGAAAATTCAACTGCTAGGTTGAAAGTTAGTGTAGTTTTTTAATAATTAACTTTTTCTCAATTTCCTCGTTGGTTAAATATTCAACTTTCGCATTGAAAATTTGTGTTTTTTTTCATGTAAACTTGTATCTGAAAATTCAACTGTTTTATTTTGTGTTAGAAATGTGGCTTTTTGAGATAAATAATCAACTATTTGGTAGAAAATTAATGTATTTCGTTTTGAATTTGTCTTTTTGATTAAAAAATTAATCTTTTTTGTTAGTAATTTATCGTTTTGGTTGAGAATTCAAGTATTTTGTTTGAAAAATGTTTTTTTGTTTTGTTTAAAATGAATTTCTTTAACTGAAAACTTAACTGTACCTTTTTTGATCAAAAATTAACACCTTAAATTGAAAATATATCTTCAGAGGGAAATTCGTCTTTTTAGGGCAACATTTAATCTAAATGTTTAAAAATTCATCTTTTTGGTTCAAAATTGGACTGAAAATTGAACTATAGCATTTCTTGTTAAAATGATATTTTTTTAGTTGAAAATTGATGATTTGAAATTAATCTTTTTGGTTGAAAATTTTCATTTTGGGTTGAATATTGAATTATTTGGTTAAAAATTTACCTGTTTCAGTGGAGAATTGAATAATTTGGATGAAAATTTCTTTTTTTGTTTTAAAATTATTTGTTTTGAAAGAAAATTCAGCTAACAATTAATTTTCTTGGTTAAAAAATCATCTTTTTAGTTGAAAAGTCACGATTTGGTTAAAATCTCATCTGTTTTGCTTGAAAACACATGTTTTTGATTCTACAATAATTTTTGTTCTAAATGTCAACCATTACATGTTAAACAAAAATTCTCAATCTCTACCGTAGACTGAAAATTAAACCATACCATTCTTTGTTGAAAATTTCTATTTTTTTTTTTTTGTTGGTTGAGGAGTCAACTAGATACTTGCTGAAAATTTTAATTTTTTAATTAAATTTAACTGTTTTTAATTCTATATTGAAATTTCTTTTGGTTAAAAGTGCTACTTGTTTAAAAGTTGAATTTCTTTGTTTGAAATTAATTTTTTTGGATGAAACTTCAAATTTTTGGATGAATGTTATTTTCTTTTATTGAAAATTTGTTTTTACAAAAAAATTCGTAGAACAACAATTTTAAATTCGTTCCGCATGAGTTTTTGCGAAATTTAATCGACTCTAATTTTAAAGGAAGAAGGTTTACGTGTGATAAAAATTGTGACCTGTAGACTGATTTCTCTAAAAAAAATCCAGTTTTGTCTTATTATCTCTCGGTTCATTTGATCAAGTTCCTTCACTGCTACAGCCTTCTTGCCTAGCGAGGAGAAATTCCCGACCGAAGCAAATTTTGCACCTCCACTTTTGTTTTTTCCAAGAAGCTCAAATAACGATAAAGTCTCGTGAAGAGCCGCTTAGTCGTGTGAGGAGTCGCGTGAGTCCTGTGAGAAGTCGCGCGGGTCACTTGAGAAGTCGCGCGGGTTACTTGAGAAGTCGCGTGGGTCCTGTGAGAAGCCGCGTGAGTCCTGTGAGAAGTCGCGCGGGTCACTTGAGAAGTCGCGTGGGTCCTGTGACAAGTCGCGTAAGTCCTGTGTGGAGGGAAGCAGGTTGTTTAAGCGCCCCGGTTCAGGCGTGACTGTCACTAGAACGAGAGAAACCCGCACGACTTGGCTACTACGAAAGTAGTGGTGAAGTCGCGTGGGTTACTTGAGAAGTCGCGTGGGTCCTGTGAGAAGTCGTATGGGTCATGTGAGAAGTTGCGTGAGACCTATGTAGAGGGAAGCAGGTTGTTTAAGCGCCCCCGTCCAAGCGCGGCTGTCAATAAAACGAGAGGAAACCACACGACTTGGCCACTACGAAAGTAGTGGAGAAGTCGCGTGGGTGACTTGAGAAGTCGCTTGGGTTGCGTGAGAAGTCGCGCGGGTCCCGTGAGAAGTCGCGTGGGTTACGTGAGAAGTCGCGCGGGTCCTGTGAGAAGTCGCATGGGACGCTGTTTCAAAATTGCAGCAATAAAGAAACTTGAGGCTTTCTTAGCCTTTGAACCTTTTTAAAAAATTATTATTATTCAGCGAAAAAAAATCTATTGTTATTGATGAAATATTTTGATTGAGTTATGAATTGGTATGAAAAACTAGTGTTATTGAAAGAGAAAAAAATTTTATGTAAATTTTATGATTCAGAATTGATAATAGTGTAAAAAAACAGTTTACAGTTTATTAATGTAGAATTCTTCATTGAATTACATAAAATTGAAATAGAATTTTCAAGCTTTAGTTTTTTATTTAAAAGTGTTTTCAAACTTTAAAATTATATTTTAATTGATGTAATTCAATGAAATATTTTATCAATAACGATAGATTTTTCAATGCGACGCGCAGCTTTTTTGGTATTTTAAATGAAGTATTAAAAATTGAATTAAAAAAGTAACGTTAATTTAAATAAAAATGTAAAAAATAAAACTGTGTAATATTGCACAAAATAAATTAATTAACTTTCAAACTAAAATATGTTTTTTTAAACTATTTCTTTAACAAGGATTTATAACAATCTTCAAATCAGTTTTTTCCTAGTGAAAAAGATTTTTGAGAAAAATAAACAAGATTTTTGAAAATTTTAGATACGTCAAATGAAGACGAATTTTTTTACGAAATAGTTTCTACCAAGAAGATTTAGGGTGGAAAATAATTTGCAGTACAAAATGAAAATTTCGAAAAGTATTCATTTGTTAAAAGTTTTCGAACCCTCAAATTCGAGCACAAATTATATCTTGCGATCTGAGAAAAACAAAGTATTATTTGTTTGTTTTCAGGTTATACAAATATATAATTTTCCTAAAACTATTGAGAAGAATCAAAAAGATTTTTAAAGATTTCAAATGTGTCGAGAAGAAATTTAGAAAATTTTAAATAAAATTTTTTCATCCAACAGGATTTTAGAAAACAATAGGAAAAATTTGAGTCAGTTTAAAAGATATTGAGGTCTTTTATAAAATTGGAAGAAATTAAAAAATATTCTATACATTTTCGGAATTTTTTTTAATTTAAAAAATATTTTTATTCTCTTTAAAACTTTTTAGATTGCTAAACGAATTTTAAATTTATAAATAGATAAATTGAAATTTTTTCTAACGAAATGTAGATCATGGCAGATTTTGAACAAAAATTTAGAAGCCTTTTAAGAATTTTGCAATGTATTTAGATTCTTCTTTGAAAGATTAATTTCAAGTTTTGAAGATTTAAAAACATGACGAGAAGGAATCTGGAAGATTTTTTCAATTTTGTAGGATTTTAAAAATTTATAGAAACTGAGATGTTTCAAAGGATATCGAGAAGTTTTGAAAAGCTTGAAATATAATTGACATCTTGAGAAGATTTAGGAAAATTTGAAACAAAATGTAGATTTTTGATGATTTAGAAAGAAAATTATGAAGCTTTTTAGGAATTTTGAAAGATATAAAGAGAGTTATAACATTTTCTTAATTTTCATACAAAAATTTCAAATAATTTTGTATTTTAAGAAATAAATTATAAGAGAAAATTGAAAAGATTTTCCTTGAATTTCGAAGAAGAATGATGAAGATTTCAGAGAATAATTTTGCGCTTCCGCAAGATAAAAAATTTTCAGAAAACATTCTATTAAGTATAAGGGATATTTGAATATTTTAAAGCGATTAGAGGATAATTTGAGACACTTAAATATTTCGAAATTTGTTTAAAAAATGTATATTGTTTAGGATTCCGACTAAAAGAAACTTTTCGTTTACTTTTCTCCAGATGCATGGCAAAACTTAAGACTATTTTTTATTTTGAAAGATTAATTTAGTAGTTTTTAGTTTCTTCACAATTATATGCATAATAAAATATTAAAAAAATGTCTTCTAAATAAAAACTGCAACAAAATTCGTGATAAAAAAACTGAATAAGTTAAAAAAAAATGGTAAGAATGCCCGATCTTTGCATTTTTCAAAATGATACGAATAAAAATATATTTTGAAACAGTTCTAAGGTAAAGTCGCATGGGTTACGTGGGAAGTCGCGCGGGCCACGTGAAAAGTCGCGCGGGTTACGTGAGAAGTCGCGTGGGTCAGTTTAAAAGATATTGAAGTCTTTTAGAAGTTTCGAAGAAATTTAAAAATATTATATACATTCTATACATTTTGCAGAGAAAAATCGAACTTCCTTTTTAAATTTAAGGCTGAAAGGAATTTCATTTGTCTGAAAAAGAATCTTTTTGCAGGAAACATTATTATTTTTCGAGAAACTTCACCTGATATTGCGAAAACAAGATAAATCAATTGGGATTGTGTTTGTTCCGTTAACAAGAAATATAGCTTTTTTTCTTTCATTTGAAACAGAAAAAAATTTTTATTTTGTAAAATTTGTAATTGCAAAAAAAACAAAAAAATGTTCAAATTTAAACAAATTCTGACGTTGAACAGAGATATTCTTTGAATTACCTTCATCTAAATCAGAATTAAAATTGTTCTCTAAAAGACGATACCATGTGAAGCTATTAACATTAAACTAACATTAAACGTTATTGCGTTCAGTTTTATCGCATTTCCTGTTTATGAAAAGAATTATTTTTATGGCAAATAAAGTATGTGAAAATGGATGAATTGTAAAAAATTTTCTAATCATTCCTCTTGCGAGCAATGACAATATTTTTTACTCGTTTCAATAACAATCTTTATCTGAATCTTTGAATAAACGAAATTGTTTTTTTCATGACTTTACAAACTAGAAAAAGTGCTAACTAATTTAGAACGCCAGATAAGATGCGACTGGTATATATAGACCTACAATTTTTATAAAAATTAATTAGTTACACCCATCTTGGCGATTTTGCCTGAATCTATTTGTAAGTATAATAATATATCCATAATATAAGACGCATTTTTAATTACAATATATTTATTTTCTATTTAAAGTAATTCAAATTGAGACAACACTTTATCTCCTAAATTCCCAATCTCTACCGTAATTATGAAATTGATAGTTTTTCGAATTTCTGCTTTTCCGAAAGAAATAAGTATACAATAAGACTTGAGAAATGTAGGGAAATTTATTTTTTAATTGAAACATTATTTCCTCAGCATATTTGTACATTCATAGTGAAAGTATATCATTCAACAAATTTATTTTTATGTATATAATTGTGAAGAACACGAAGAGCAGGATTTTTTTTTAATATTTCGAAAAAAAAATGTCAGATTTTTGAAAATAATTTAAATCTAGAGATCTGCATATTGTTTAAATTTTGTTGATATTTTCTCAAAAATCAAATTGTTTTGAGTCTTTTCAAAACTTCTAAAGGTTCTAAATATCTTTTAAAATGACTTGAAGTTTTCCCAAATATTTTTTAAATCCTGCGGAATTAAGAAAAGAGAAAAAAATAGATTAGTGAAAAAGAATGAAAATATTCCAAACTAAAATTTTTAATTATTTATATTTTATTTAAAAATAATAAATTTGAGTTCTTAAAGTATCAAATGATATGGAAAAAGACACTATGGTAGGTTCCGGGATCATGAAAAAAGTAACAAATTCCCAATCTCTACCAAAGTCGTAAAATAAATCATTTTTGGAATTTTTTCATTTTTCAGGTAAAATTTATTATGCAATTACACTTTTTCAAATTTTTCTGATTTTTGCTCTTTTGAGCAATGATTTATAAACTATTTACAATGGTTTACAAACTATGAAATTCTTGCTCGAATGATGGTATATTTAATTAAAAATTAAAAATGGAAAAAAAGTTCAATAATTAAACCAGGTGGTTCAAAGTCGCCTTAATAAAAATTTATTTATTTGGTTGAAGATTCAAAATCTTAGATAAAAATTCATCTGTTTTTGTTTTGTTTTGTTTATTAATTAATTTATTCAATTGAAAATTCATGTATTATGTTGAAAATGCGTCCTCTTGGTACAAAATTAATCTTTTGGGTTGAAGAATCGAATACAAAAAAAGTTGAAAAAAATATGAAAATTCCTTTTTTTTTTTGAAGATTCAAAATCTTAAATGAAAACTTGTCTCTTTTTTAAGTTATTTTTTTTGTCGCGAATTATTTTTTTAACTAAAAATTCAACAATATAATTTTCAGCTGAAAATTGAAAAATAAAAAAATTAATGAAAATTCAACTACGTGGTTGCAAATTAAATCTCCTGGTTAAAAATTCCTTTTTTTTTGGTTGAAGAATCAAAATCTTAGGAGAAAATTCATCTCTTTTCTTTAATTCCTTTTTTTGTTAAATACATAATTAATTTGACTGAAAATTTAACTTTACAATTTTGAATTAAAAATTGAAAAAAATATGAAATATCAACTACGTGGTTAAAATTTAAATTGTCTTACTAAAAATTAATTTATTTGACTGAAGATTCAAAATCTTACATGAAAATTAATCTCTTTTGCTAATTTTCTTTTGTATTGTTTCATAATAAATCAATTGAAATGAGAATTCAACTTCATAATTTTCAGTTGAAAATTTATATTTTGCATCAAAAATAGAAGTAAATGTTGAAAATTTAACTACGTGGTTGAAAATTAAATTACCATGTTAAAAATTTATCTATTTTGGTTGATGACTCGACTATTGTATTGAACATTGCTTTTTTCGGTTGAGAAATAATTTTATTAACTTTGTATTTAACCATCATATTTTTGGTTGAAAATTTATATTCTTTTAATTTGATATTGATCTTTGTTTGTAAATTCATGTATTATGTTACAAAAACCAGCACGCAAATATTTAAAAAATTCCCAATCTCTATTAGATGCTATTTTTTACAATTGGTGTCAAAATTTGTGCGTTTTCAGATGTATTACTTAAAAAGTTTTTCAATCTTTTTTGTAAATTTTTTAGTTATTCTTTACATGATTTTTTTCAATTTGAAGACTTTTTAAAATATTTTTTTATACAAGCGTGAAGAACACGCAGACGGGGAGTTTTTTAGAATTTTCAAATTTTTTTCAATATATTTCCAATATTTTCCCCTCGTTGTTTCAATAAAGTTGAACATGTTCCCCAATCTTTCGCCTCAATTTCTGAATCTCTAAATAAACTTTATCTCCTAAATTCAATTCCTAATCTCTACCGTAGTCATGAAATTGATCATTTTTAAAATCGCTGCGTTTTTCTCGAAAAAATTAATTATATAATAAAACTTGAATATTTTAAAATGTATTTAAGAGCTTTAGAAGCTTCGAAAAGGTTTGAAAATAATTTAAATCTAGAGAAGATTTCAAAAAATTTTAAATAAAATGTAAATTTTCCCAAATTTTTAAGAAAAGAAGCTTTTAAAGAATTCTGAAAGGTTTCGAAAGAATACAAAATTTTCTCAAAATTGCTGGGAAAATTTCAAATGATTTTTTTGATGGAAAATTAGTTCTAAATATGTTGAAAAAATATCTGGAAATTTTCAAGGCAATTTTTGTATTTTGAAAAGATTCTTCCAAAGTTTTTAACTAAATTCAAATCATTTTGAAAGATATTTGGATATTTGAGAAAAAATTTAAATAATTCAAAATTTGAAAAGATTTTGAAAAATTTAAAACAAAATGTTAAAAATTCAACTTTTTGATTAAAAGTTAAACTACTACGTTGAAAAATTACTTTCATGGTCGAAGATTCATTATTTCAATTAGAAATTCGTCTTTCTGGTTGAAAATTCAACTACTCGATTCTTAGTTTTTCTTTTATTTAGGGACAAAAACAATTTTTAATACTTGCAAAATTCTTGAGAAAATTCAAAAGGGTTTTTGAAAATTTAATATATATCAATTCAAAATAGTAAAAAAATTTCATTTTTAGCAAAATAGTTGAATTTTTTATGAAAAATGTAATGCATAATTGCTATTTTGATGAAAAAAGATCTGAAACATTTTCAACGAGCTGTAATTTTAATCAAATGGGATGAATTGCTGACCAAAATGGATTTTTTAAACCCGAAAATATGAATTTTCAACAAAAAATTTAATTTCAAATCAAATAGTTAAATTTTCAACCAAATAGATGAATTTTCAACCAAGAATATTAATTTTTTATTAGAAAGATTTATTCCTTATGAAAAATGTAAGATTTGATATTTAACTAAAAATATTTCAATCTTAATTAAATCATTAACCAGGCATTTTTTGACATAGAAAATCATTTAAAATTTTTACAGGAATCTTAAGAGAAGCTCTTTATTTTCTTTTTCGAAAATCTACCCTCTGTTGAAATTTAAAGAAGAAAAATTTAACTTCCAAACATTCTGAATATTAGAAAAAATGATTCTAATTTTTTCTCAAATTATTTTAAAATTCTGCAAAATAATATTTTTTTTAAAGCTGTAAGATTCATCTTCAGAAATCTTGTGGAATATTTTTAGAATGCTTAAGAATGTTTTCAAATACTCTCTGAAAATTAATTTAGAAAAATAAAAAATGAATTGAAATTGTCCCAGGAATCTTCATCTCTTCAGCGGTTGCATCTGTGGTTAGATAAAAGGTTTCAAAATGTTATTTCGAAATCTTCAAAAATCTACATTTTGTTGTATATTTTTAGAAATCTTTTCAAAATTCAAATTATTCTTAGAATTTTTTCAAGACTTCTCAATATCTATAAAAATAATTCGAATTTTGTATAAAATATGAAAAAATGTTTCAAAATTAAAAAAAAACTAAAATGTTCTAGCTAGGACCTTTTTTCTCTAAATTTTAAGATATATGCATCTTGTTTAAAATTTTTGTAAATCTTCTCAAGATTCATATTATTTTATAATCTATTCAAAACTTCTAAGACTTATAAATATCTCTGAAAAACTCAAAGTTTTCCTTTTTATTATGTTTAAGTTATTCAATATGCAAAGCAGGTTTCCAAAAAATAAAAAACTAATCCACTTGTTTTTCAAAAATTCCCAATCTCTAATGTAATTGTGGGATTGATAATTTTGCCAATTGCTGCTTTTTCTGCTAAAATTTAGCATACAATAAAGCTCTACATACTTCTTGAAGAAACAAATAAAAAATAAAAAGTATTTCTGAATCTCTTTTAGTTATATCAAACTGATAGATATAGGAGGCTTACAAAATAAAAAAAAGTGATGAACCTATTTTTTTCAAAATTCCATATTTTTCTAGAATTCGTAAGTTTGATATTTTGTTTAATTGGTGCGTCGAAGTCCTGTCCATCTTTCTGTTAAAATTTAGTATACATTTAGAAGCATTTCCTAATCTCTCCGAGCGTTATTGGAAATTTTCAGAAATCTTGTTTTGTTGTTTTCAAGAAATTACTAATCGCGAACATAGTCGTGAGTTTGATAATAATTTTCGAACTGCTGCTTCGGAATTCTTTGCATATTTGTGATAAAATTTATTATATACTAAAAAAATGTACCTTCTAACGAAATACTGTAGAAAAACAATGTTTTTAAATTAGCACTTAATAAATATTTGAATAATTTTAAAGATTTTTGCAATTGTTATCATTGTATCTATTACTTAAAATGATAACAAATAAAATAAAAGACAATATAATTTATGCTACAATTAAACTACTGATTTTTTACTCATTCCTTTAATAAGAGCATATAATCATTCTTGAAATCTGTTGTACGTTCGTGTGCATTTTTCTTTTTTTTTGTTGAAAAAGGTCATCTTTTGAAAATGAAAATACCAATGTATTGCACAAAAATTAATAAATATAACACTTGTATAAGAAAACATTAATTTTATCTAACTAGAGAGAAAATAAGCTCATGTGCAAAAAATTCCCAATCTCTAGTGTAGGCCTGAATCAGATACTAATTTTTATAATTGGTATTATAGTTTTTTATTAATTTTAAATTTTTAATTATTTTTAATTTATTTGATTTAATTTTTTTAAATTATAGTTGGCATTATAGTATATTATACTATAGAAATTTTCAAGAGAATTGTTGAAATCTAAAGCCAAGAAGCCATGTACCTAACAAAAATGTATGCAAACTCATGGATGTTTCTTAATCTCTTCCAGCGCTATTAAAAAGTTTCGACGTACGAGGTTTTAAAAAAATGCAAAACTTATGATAATATTATTACAAATTCCTAATCTCTACCGAAGGCGTGAGTTTGATAATAATCATTAATTCATATGACTATCGTCGCAATTTTTTGAACCTAGACATTAAAAATACTCACGACTGCGGATGAGATAGGGAATTTCGTAAAAATAAGTAGATAATGTTTTTATATTTTTAAAACCTGGCATGTCGAAACTTTTTAATAGTGCTGAAAGAGATTAGGAAATATTTTTCACTACACATACATTTTTTGAACGTGCATATATTTATTGCGCACTAAATTTTATTCGCAAGATACTTAATAATCCCATGCAGTAATCTCTGCATATAATCAAACTATTCAATGCCGCAACGTGACTTCCGTCACGATTTTTCTAAGGTAAATAATAAAAGTGTTTATTCAAACCATTGTTCTTTTCTGGTGCTTACATTTAGGTGTATACAATTTTATCATATAATAAATTTTATCAGAAGATGCACACAACTACCAGGCAGCAGATTTGAAAATTATTATCAAACTCACGACTGCCGTAGAGATTAGGAATTTTTTTCAATAAATAGATAAAGTTTTTATATTTTTAATACCTCATGTGTCGAAAAATTATAGTAGTGCTGAAAAAGATTGGGTAACAATTTAAAAAAGTATCATACTCACGACATTAGTAGAGATTCAAACTTAAAAAAAAACAAATTCATAATTTTTTTACTTTCCAAAGCTCGTTTATCAAATAATGTGAAACCAATAAAAAAGATAAATTAAACATTTTAATAATTGCTACGAAGATTTACAGGTGCATAGTTTTATTGTAAACAAAATTTAATTGGAAAGATGCATAGAAAAAAACGCAAATTTTACTCAACTACAAACTAACCACGTGAATGTTAAAAAAATTCCCAATCTCTACCAGAAGTTCTGAATCATGGAACAAAATACATAACTTTATTTAAAAATTTTCAAATTTTCAACTTTAAAGGATATATTTCAAACCATAAGAAAATAGTTCAATTTTCAGATAAAAAAAATTGTTGACCCAAAAAAAAAACGAATTGCCAACAAACTGGTTTTATTTTTAATTAAATAGTTTTTTTTTCTACCAAAGTGATTTTAGATTTTCGAATCTATGATTTTTTTAAGTTAAAAAATACAGGTTTTTAAAGTATTTAAATACTGAAAATAAAATGTATCTTTGGGAAAATAATAAATTTCAGATATTGTCTTACAACACGAACCTCTGCTTCTTTTCTTAACGAATTTCTCGGATTTTGTCGCTGCAATAAATTAGGGTAACATTATTGAAACATAAAACCGCCTAGGATTCTCGATCCTAAATCCACGAAAAACCTGAAATCGGTGTCCTGCGGTAATTTTTTGTCCGCTTCTAGACAAACTGTCTATCTCAGCAGGTGGTAAAAGTCATTCTCGACGATTTATCTTTTTTCTTTGCGCATTTCTTACGCAAGTAGGTTACCTCTTTAATATGTTGGACCTGAAAAATTCAAAATTTTGTATGTGATTCTGAAACCAATCCATCCGGATGATTAAATTTTCCAAATGGGAAAAGAAAAAAATCCAAAATATTTAAATGCATTTCTAAATAAATTGCTAAGATTCAAAACATTCCTTTTGCAAAAATTTACATAAAAAGAAGACTTCTTACAAGAAAATTGAGTGAAAATGTGTAAACTTTAATATAATAAAAATAGTATTATAATCTGCTCTGTCTACTTTGTTTTGAGAATCGTTTTTGTTTTTGATGTTATTTATTCTGTTATGCGCATGTTTTTCAATCAACTCAAAAGGGTAATGGTTTAGAAAAAGAATTTGTTTACAAATTTCAATCAGTGATAATATGCCTTTTATCGGTTTTAATTAAAGTCATGTCGAGAAAATTTAATCTTCCTTCAGTTTCAATTTCAACAGTAAATTTTTATCTTGGGTGTATGCTATTAAAAGCATTGGGAAGAGTGTCAAAATTATTTTTTTGTACGCTAAGTACTGAATCATCTACATATCTTGCATAAAAATCAATATTAAAATCAATTTTATGGAAAACATTCTCTAAAGCTTCCATAACAATCTCAGCTCAAATGGGAGACAACACTGATCCTATGGGAGTTCCAAACTTTTGATTATAAAAATTATTATTAAATTTGAAGTGTAAAGAATGAAAAACATATTTTATAGCATGAAGAAATTGTTTTTTCGGAATTTTGGTATTAATTTCAATCAAATTTCAACGTTTTTGTATGGCATTTTCAACTCTTTCATAAGGGATGTTTGGAAACATAGCTATTACATGAAAAGAGACAATTTTGTGATCCAAAGTATTACATTGTCAGTTAGTTTTGAGAAAGCATGACAAAAATTGAAAATCGGTTGAGAATTGTAGGCTGTAGGTGATTTTGAATAGTAAATTCCCGATCCAGCCCACTGTGCACCGGCCTGCGTAATTTGAAATGGATTCGGTCAAGATTTTTCTTAAATTGAGTTTATTATTATTTTTTTTTAGCCAGTACTACACATACGTAACTGATCCTGCGTGTCACCGAGTTGGAACCCAATGCTGGGTGTATGGCGCAATCATGGTTACAGAAGCTCTGCTCTGTATACGACATGGTGCAGCACTTTTTGAACGCACTCAAGCTTTAAATATCCTCCTCTGGCTTCTATGCCAATCTCTAGTCTCCGTACTCTGTGTATATGGCTGTGTTCTCTGGCATAAATATGTCGAGGTGAGTTTTCCAACAGGTCCTGGCTTGTGACTAATTTTATTCTAATGTATTATGTGAGTTTAAAAGAGAAATGTCTGACGTTTATCGTTCCAGACGGATAAACTAAGTACTCCTGATCAGGACAAGAACCTCGCAGAAGCTAATCTCTGTTGTGGTATGTCCAATTAATCAAATAATTAACTCATGTTTGCATGTTGTGTTTAGATTCCACTGATCTATTAAATTAATTAAATATAGTTGTTAATACCAAGCTATTTTACGCAATTATGAAGATTTCAGGCTTCACTTCTCCAAAGACTCTTAAATCAGGGGAAATAGGGTAATTTTTCACGTAAATAGGGGAATAAGTTCTCTTAAATAAAACTATTGTAAGCGCGATATTGAATTTAATATGAAACAAATTTTCAACAAATTAGTTAATTTTTCAAGCAAAAAGAAGAATTTCCAACGGAAATTATGAATCTTCAACCAAAAAAATCCATTTCTAGTCAATAAGATTAATTTTCTACTAAAAAAGAACAATTTTCAACCAAAAGTAGAATAGTTGAATTTTCAGTTAAAAATATTAATTTTGAAACAAAATAAAGAAACGAGTTTTCAACAAAATAGTTATTTTTTCAATCAAAGAGATAAATTTTCAACTCAAATGATGAATAAAGTAGTTCAACTTTCAACCAAGTATAGTTGAATTTTCACCAAAAAGATGAATTTTCAACTAAGAAGAATAATTTTCTACCAAAAATACGACTTTCCAACAAAATACATGAATTTTCAACCAAATAGTTGAATTTTCAACTAAAAGAGATCCATGTTTAACCAAAAATTATGAATTTTCAACCAAATAGTTATTGTTTCAACCAAAGAGATGAATTTTGAATTTAAATGATGAATCTTCAATAAAAAAAATGCATTTTTAATAAAGTAGTTCAACTTCCCACCAAGTATAATTGAATTCTCAACAAAAAAAGAAGAATTTTTTATCAAAAAGTTCAACTTTCAATCAAGTGTAATCGAATTTTGAATAAAAAAGATGAATTTCTAACCAAGAAGAATCATTTTCTACCAAAAAGATGGCTTTTTAACAAAATACATGAATTTTCAACAAAATACTTGAATTTTCAACTAAAAAAGATCAATTTTTTACCATGAATGGAATAGTTAAATTTTCAGTTAAAAAGCTCATTTAAAAAAAATACGAGTTTCCAATAAAATGGTTATTTTTTCAACCAAAGAGATGAATTTTCAATTTGAGTGATGAATCTTTAATAAAAAAATGAATTTTTAATAAAGTAGTTCAACTTTCCATCAAGTATAATTGAATTCTCAACCAAAAAAATGAATTTTTAATTAAAAATTTCAACTTTTAACCAAGTATAGTTAAATTTTCACCAAAAAGATAAATTTTTAACGAAGAAGGATCATTTTCTACCAAAAAAAGATGACTTTTCAACAAAATACATGAATTTTCAACCAAATACTTGAATTTTAAACTAAAAAAGATCAGTTTTATACCAAGAATGGAATTGTTAAATTTTCAGTTAAAAAGCTCAATTTTTATTAAAAAATACGAGTTTTCAATGAAATATTTATTTTTTGAACCAAAGAGATGAATTTTCAATTTAAGTGAGGAATCTTTAATAAAAAAAAAATGCATTTTTAATAAAGTAGTTCAACTTTCCATCAAGTATAATTGAATTCTCAACCAAAAAAATGAATTTTTAATCAAAAAAGTTAAACTTTCAACCAAGTGTAGTCGAATTTTGAATCAAAAAGATGCATTTTTAAACAATAAAATTAAGTTTTTATCAAAAAAGGTGACCTTTCAACAAAATACATGAATTTTCAACCAATTACTTGAATCTTCAACTAAAAAGGATCAATTTTTTACCAAGAATTGAATGGTTAAATTTTCAGTTAAAAAGCTCAATTTTTATTAAAAAAGACTAGTTTTCAATAAAATAGTTATTTTTTCAACCAAAGAGATGAATTTTCCATTTAAGTGATGAATCTTTAATAAAAAAATGCATTTTTAATAAAGTAGTTCAACTTTCCACCAAGTATAATTGAATTTTCAACAACAAAAAAAGAATTTTCAAACAAAAATATTAATTTTCATTAAAAAATACGACTTTTCAGCAAATTAAATGAATTTTTAACCAAATAGTTGAATTTTCGACTAAAAAATATAAATTTTCTAACAAAAATGGAAGTTAAATTTCAGTTAAAAAGCTTAATTTTTAATTAGAAAAGACGAATTTTCAATAAAGTAGTTATTTTTACAACCAGAGAGGAATTTTCAACTTAAATGATCAATTTTCCTACCAATAAAGGATTAGTTACATTTTCAGTTAAAAAGCTCAAATTTTATTAAAAAAGACGAGTTTTCAATAAAATAGTTATTTTTTCAAACAGAGGAATTTTCAACTTAAATGATGAATCTTTATAAAAAAAATGCATTTTTAATAAAGTAGTTCAACTTTCAACGAAGTATAATTGAATTTTCAACGAAGTATAATTGAATTTTCAACAAAAAAAAAGAATTTTTAAACATAAATATTAATTTTGATTAAAAAATACGACTTTTTAGCAAATTAAATGAATTTTCAACCAAATATTTGAATTTTTAACTAAAAAATATCCATTTTCTACCAAAAGTGGCATAGTTAAAAAGCTTAATTTTTAATTAGAAAAGACGAATTTTCAACTTAAATGATCAATTTTCTACCAGTAAAGGATTAGTTACATTTTTACTTAAAAAGCTCAATTTTTAACTGAAAAAGCCAAATTATCAATGAAGTCCGTATTTTTCCAATTAGAGATGAATTATCAACAAATTTGTTTTTAACAAAGTAGTTCAACTTTCAACAAAGTATAGTTAAATTTTCAAGCAAAAAGATAAATTTCTAACCAAGAAGATTAATTTTCTATTAAAAAAGACTAATTTTCAACAAAATACGTGAATTTTCAGAGAAATACTTAAATTTTCAACTAAAAAAAAAAAAAAAAAATTAGCCGAAAATGGAATATAGTTCCATTTTCAATAAAATAGTTATTTTTCAATTAGAAATGAATTTTCAACTTAAATGATAAATCTCGAACCAAAAACATGCATTTTTAATAAAGTAACTCAACTATCAACCAAGACTTTTTAACAAAATAGTTGAATTTTCATCAAAACAACTAAATTTTCAATTAAATAGTCGAATTTTTAACGAAAATAGATCAATTCTGAACCGAAAGTATAGTAGTAGACATTTCAGTCAAAAATAGTTGAATATTCCTATAGGGTTCTACTAATTCAAATCGTATTTAAGCGAAAAAACGAGAAAAAGGGGAAGTTTCATGAAAAACAGGAGAATAGGGGAAAGAGTGTGAAGCCTGAAATGTTCATAAATTATATTCTGACAATTTGTTTAAAATGAAATGTATTTCAGGAGACATGGCAGGTGGTGATAAATCCGTGGGGTTCGTGGAGAAAAAAGAGAATTGAAGACTACCACCAATAGGAATTTATATCCAGGAAAAAGCACTAAACCACCAAGCTTTCTAGTCGTTCGACAGCTTACGAATGTAAGTTCGTATGTTGATTTCAACCTAAAAGAAATCCTGACTTCGCACGATGGCTTTGCGTTTTCCGATAATCCTATATTTAGTAATAAAAAGAGGATTCGGAAAAAAATATCGAGGAAAACGCAAGCTGGAATGCAAGATTTGAAACAAAATGTAGCGAAAGTAGTCAATGCTAGGTAAAGTGATAGAGTACCTGAGCACACGCGAACCTTAGTGAAAAAATGCAAAACTTGGATTAAAAAACGAAATTTCAGTTCTTCAAGACTGCACATTTTGAAGGAATTAGTTTTTAAATTTGTGAGCAGCTTTTTGGTGAATTTTTTCACCACGTAAATTAGCTCGATGGAGCACAGATCCCTTTTGGAAAATTCGTTTCTCGTTAGGAGATCGCAGTTGTGCCAATGTAAAATAATATATAAGCTATAAACATAAACGCGTAGTTTTCGAATAATCGTTCGAAGTCAGCGAGATCTGAATTTCGCGAAAACATTCCTTATATCGGGGAATTCTCGCGCGGACGAATTAAACAAGAATGTCTGCGTTACTTTATAAGAGACAATCTGCCCTCAATGATAAACATGTTTCTAGCCTCCTGATAAAGCACAATGCTTTAGAAAATTGTAATCGTAACATTATCGGAAAATATTATTAATGACGTACTCATTTAGTGATGAGAAATCGGAATCTGTAGTGTGATTTTTGTAATGTATCTGAAGAAAAGACATTTTTCTTTATCGTTTATTCTGATGACCGTAAACGAGTAGGGGAACCCTCCCTACAGTGGATAATGCAACCTACAGTAGATAATCATTGATTAAGAGCACAAATAAAAGAAAAGTAATTAATTTTAATTTATTAACACGTAGTGTCTTAACTATTAATTATATTAAATTAATTATTGTATATATATTAGTATTTTTAATTGATGATTATCTACTGTAGGAAGGTTTCCCTTAGTTTTGTTACTGTTTACGTAAGATTCAGTTTTATACTTTTGCTGGTCGTGTGTTGTACTAGTTAGTTTGTGGCGAAAAGTATGGCTGTACAATTAGTTAATTTTGAATAGATGTGTGGTGCTGTGAGTTGCCATTGTCGACAAATTTAAATGCTTTCAAAAAGAACATTTAAATTTAATGTCATAGGGTTTAAAAGTTGACGATTGCGAGGATGAATTGAGAACTCTTGGAATTGTATCCTATAAAAAGCTATGTCTTCTTGATAATAGATTGAATTTTCACTGTTGAATTTTTTTTTTTTTTTATTATAAAAAGTATTTGACGCTTACTGCTCGTTCTCGTTGACGTTCATTTTAAGTGTTAATTTTACATCGTTCCTTCGACTACGTTTAAGCGTAAAGATTCAATAATCTTTAGGCAAACTTCCACTTCGAAATGTGTTTCTAGATCTGCAAAACTCGAAAATGGTTAATGTCATTTTTTGCACTAGTCTGTGTTTTTGACAAACGAACTCAGGTGTATTTTTACGGTTACTTGTAATTTAACTTTGGTTTATTCAAGAATGAAGTTTACTAATTGAAAATTCAATTCTTTAAACAACATGCACCTTATTAGGATATTTTACAATCACTGCTTTCTGTTCTCTGAAAGAAGCAGTGACTGTGAAATACCTGATTTTTTTTGTTAAAAGAAATGCCATCGAATATATTTTGAAATGGTCCATTTACAACTGATTTAAGAATATTCCTTGGAATTATTGTGTCAATTTAAGATAAAAAGTCATTGTTGAACATAAGCATAGCTTTACGTTAGGAACAAATAGTCGTAAGTTTTGTGCAATACATAAAAAAGTGCTAAGTGATTTGCATAGAGCTTGAGCTTGAAATTCTAGGAAAACTTTTTATTTCTTGACGAAATGTCAACGTATAGAAATATAATACCCGAGCGAAAACTGAAGAATAGATTTAAATATTTATTGAATTTTAGAAAATACACTTAGCTTCAATGCTGCACCGATAAGAATTTAAGGAGAAGCAACTAAGTTTGATAAAAATACATCAAGATGTCAAATAAAGCTAGAAAATTAAAAATATCTTGTTATATTTTAATTAACCTGGTCCAATTCACAGGGCTCGGATCGTGCGACTTTTTCGACTTTTCGTCTTTCTCAGAAGTTCGCTGTACTTTGTTTCAATTTTAATCACAATGAAACTTTTAAGATTGATTTTCAAAACTAGAAAAGATTGTACCATTTTAGTTTAGAACATTAAGAATAATTTATCATTAAAGCTGCATACTTAGAAAAATTGTAATAATTGTATTCAAAGTTTTCATTTTTTTTTCAAATTACAAGCCTTAACATTTGGACATTTTAAAGTGAAAAACGTTTAAAATGTAAAAATTCCAAATACAATTATAATTCACACTCTTCCCCCTATTTCCCTTTTTAAAAGATTTTCCCTTTTTTCCCCTGTTTTTTTTCATTATTATTTTGTTGAAAATTTAACTATATTGTTAAAAAGTCATTTTTTTTGTCGAAAATGTAACTATTTGGTTGAATATATAACTCTTGTGTTGAACATTTGCCTTTTTCGATAGAAAATTCATCCTTTTGGATTGAAAAGTTATTGTTTATGGTAGAAAAGTTCAAATTAATTGTCTTCTAAAAAATTAATCTTGGTTAAAAATTCATCTACTTCGTTGAAAATGCAACAAATTTTTGGTTGCGGTTTAATCTGTTTTATTTGTAAATTCGACCATTTGATTAATAATTAAATTATTTTGTTGATAAGGCATATTTTTTGGTAAAAATTTCAACTGCTTTGTTTTGGATAGAAAATTCGTCCTTATGGATTGGAAATTTATCTTTTATGATAGAAAAGTAATTTTTTTGGTTAAAAATTCAACTTTTTTATTGAAAATTCAATCTTTTGGTTAAAAATTCCACTATTTTGTTGAAAGTTCGTCTCTTTTGATTGAAATTCCAACTATATGGTTGTAAAGTTGTAAACGTTTGGTTAGAAATGATTTTTTTTTAATTCGGCTATTTGTTAAAAAATTGATCTTTCTTTGATGGAAACGATCTATTTGTTGAAAATTCAACTGTCTTCTAAAAAATTCATAAAATTTCATCGTTTTCGCTTAAAAATTCAACTTTTTGGTTGAGGTTTGGGTCTCTTTTATTTGTAAATTCGACCATTTGATTGAAATTTAATTATTTTGTTCAAAAGTAATTTTGTGCTAAAAAATTTAACTGTTTTGTTGAAAATTTACCTTTGTTGGATAGAAAATTCATCCTTTTAGATTGAAAATTCCTCTTTTACGGTAGGAAAGTAATCTTTTTATGCTAAATTCATCTTTCTTGGTTGAAAAGTGACCTTTACATTCAAAATTTGACTGTCTTCTAAAAAATTGGTCTTTTTGGTTAAAAATTAAGCTATTTTGTTGAAATTCGACCATTTGACTAATAACTAAATTATTCTATTGAAAAGTCATATTTTTTGTTAACAAATTCAATTGTATTGTTTTGGATAGAAAATTTGTCTTTTAGGGATTAAAAATTTATCTTTTATAGTGGAAAAATCATGTTTTTTTATTGAAAATTCAACTTTCTTGATTGAAAATTCAATTATTTGTTTAAAAATTCAACTATTTTGTTAAAAATTCGTCTTTTGGTTGAAATATACAATTGACTTGAAATCTTAAAAACTTAAAGGGATCTATATTGAACTGAACATTGTATCCATATTAATTTTATTCAAAATAATTTGGTCCCCTATTTTTACCCTATTTTCGTGAAGAATCGCCTTATTCCCCCTGTTCGGAGAGCATTTTGGACTGTGAAGTGTGAATTATTAAAAAATCAATAATTCCATATTAAACATAAACTTTTTTTTCATTATCTTTAAACATGAAACCAAACATGTTAATTTTCATCTCAAAAGATCAATTTTACACCAAAAAACGAATACATTTTCAGTTAAAAAGCTTATTTTTTAAACAAAAAAGGGCGAATTTTCAATAAAATAGTTAATTTTTCAACCGAGACGAGATTTCAACCAAAAAATAAATTTTTAATAAAAAATTGTTTTAACTTTAAAGTTTATTTTGATTGTGCAAAAAATATTTCTAAACAAATTTTTAAACAAGAAAGTATCTGCTACTGATTTTTTTTTAATTATCCTTAAAAATTGTTGCAACTTCTTGTAGACTTCTTTCTACCAAAAAGACGACTTTTCAACAAAATTAAATGAATTTTAAACCAAATAGTTGAAGTTTTATCTAAAAAATATCAATTTTCCACCAAAAAAAGGAACAGTTAAATTTTCAGTTGAAAAGCTCAATTTTTAACCAAAAAGATGAATTTTCAACAACAACAAAACCGAATTTTCAATTCAATATATATTTTTTCAACCAGAAAGGAACTACCAACCAAAAAAATAAATTGTTAATAAAGTAATTCAACTTTTAACCACGTTTAGTTAAATTTTAAACCAAAAAGATCAATTTCTAACCAAGCAGATTAATTTTCTATTAAAAAAGACGAATTTTCATCTTAAATGATGAATTTTCGATCAAAAAGATAAATTTTGAACCAAGAAGATTACTTTTCTGCTAAAAATACTTCAACAAAATACATTAATTTTAAATTAAATAGTTGAATTTTCCACTAAAAAAGATACATTTTCTACAAAAAATGGAATAGTTCAATTTTCATAGCTCAATTTTTACCAAAAAAGCCGAAGTTTCAAAAAAATATTTATTTTTCAACCTGAGATGAATTTTCAACAAAACTTTTTAATTAATAATTGTTTTAACTGAGTTTGTTTTGATCGTGAAAAAAATATTTGGAAATAAATGAGAATTATGTACTCTATATTTCTGAACAAATAATGTTATTTCAGTCATTCAGTGCCTGATATATTGTTTTTTTTCATTATCTTTCAAAATTTGATGCGACTTTTTTCAGACTTTTTCTATTAAAACAGACGACTTTTTAACAAATTACATGAATTTTAAACCAAATAGTTGAATTTTCATCTGAAAAGATCAATTTTCTACCAAAAAGGAAGAGAAAAATTTTTCAGTTAAAAAGCTCAAGTTTTAACTAAAAAAGACGAATTTTCAATAAAATAGTATAATTGAATTTTCAGCCAAAAAGATCAATTTCTAACCAAGAAAATTAATTTTTTATTAAAAAAGACGCATTTTCAAATTAAGTGACGAATCTTCAATCAAAATTACATCAATTTTCAACCAAATAGTGGAATTTTCAAAAAAAAAAAAAATCTAATAAAAATGGAACAGTTAAATCTTCAGTTAAAAAGCTCAAATTTCAACAAAAATTGTGCGAATTTTCAATAAAATAGTAGTTTGTTTTTGAACCAGAGATGAATTTTTAACAAAAATAAATCAATTTTAAACAAAAAGTTGTTTTAACTTTAAAGTTTATTTTGATTATGGAAAAATATTTGAAAATCAATGACAATTATATACACTATATTCCTAAATAAATCAAGTTATTTCAGTCATTGAGTGTCTGATACTGCTTTTTTCCATTACACTAAAAAATTGTATGCGACTTTTTGTTGACTTTTTTCTGCCAAAAAATATGAATTTTCAATAAAATAGTTATTTTTCTGACCAGAGATGAATTATCATCAATAACATTTAATAAAGTAGTTCAACTTTACACAAAGTATAGTTGAATTTTCAACCAAAGAAATCAATTTCTAATGTAGAAGATTAATTTTCTATTAAAAAAGACAAATTTTCAACCAGAAAATAAAATTTGTGATAAAAAATCGTTTTAACTCTAAAGTTTGTTTAGATTGTGTAAAAAATATTTCTAAACAAATAAAGTTATTTCTGTCATTGAGTGTCTGATACTGTTTTTTTTTTTGCATTATCTTACAAAACTTGATGCGACTTTTTGTAGACTTTTCTCGAAGATCGATGCGATTTTCTTTGTAATTTTATTTGACTAATGCGACTTTTTAAAAGCCTTTTAATCGATCCGAGTCCTGAAATCACTACAGGTAATACAATTTCCAGTAAAAGACCTAAAATAAGTATAAGTTACTTATATTGATAGCATTTATAATACAGTTATCACAGATATGTAAACTACAAAATATCGTACGCTATTACAAAATGCATTTTGCACTTAAAATTAGCGAATGATCCCATTGCACGAGCTATGACAACTTATCTGAATTCTAGTCTACACGTTAATTAAGATTAAAAAATATACTTAAGACGAGAAGCTCTCTTTTCTCTCCATTTCTAACTTCGAGCTCTCAAACTCGTCTTTTACTTCCATCGCATCGGAAGCCATAGGTTCTACATTTAAATCATCCTCTGATAATAATTCCATTTTTTCCTCGAAAGAATTGCAGGACGAATCATTTACTAATTCACCAATTTCTTCGCCTACATTATCCGAATAATGCACTACTTTTTGATCATCACTCTCTACGGGTTTCTCCACTTTTTGCTTCCTATTTCCCTTCGAACGACCTCGTTTTGAATTATTTTTCCTCTTCGCGGCAACTTTTCGTGATTTGGAATTCTTAGCGCCCACCTTGAGATTCTGTACTTTAGGACTATCTTCGATTATCGCTTCGCAAGTATGATTCAAGATCTGTTCAGAACTTCTGCATTCCTGTAAAGGATGATAAAAATCAGTATTTAGTAAGGTTTGAAATTAAAAATAAAACACGACATTCATATTTTTTCAACTTACGAGTAAACACACTTCACACTTTAAACAGTGCTTGTTTATCTCGTGATGCCTGTGAGCCTGGGACCGATGGAAGTTTTTGTTACAGAGATTACATCTGAAGCGTTTAATATGACTGTGCGTAAGAAGGTGACGTTTCAATTTGTCCGGACGGGAGAATTCTCTCATGCATCCCACATAATTCCGGTAAGGGCACTTTAGTCTTTTTGTCAAGTCATGGATCAGCATATGGCGACGGAGACGATCTTTTCTTTTGAATTTTGCCAGACAAAACTGAAAAATTTAATCGTATTTCGATAAGTCCCAGTTTCTTTGTGAGGGACTTTATTTTCTATGCTTTAAAATGCATAATCGATTGCAATTCAACAATACCAAATTGAAAGGATTCAAAGGAAAACCCAGGGTAGCTAGGAATTTTTTAGACCGGAAAAAAACCGGGAAATGACCATAAATTGATTTCTTAACCATGAATGAAAAAAAAATGTATCCAATCACATGATATAATGCAATTTAAAATAAGTTTGATTTCGACTTTTTGCAATTACGAAATTTTTAAATCTCATAAATTGCCTACTGAGAATCTATCGGATGACTTAATTTTTCCAAAATTTAATGGGCCAATTGTGAAATTATTTATATATAACATTTTTAACACTTATTTTCACAAAACTCGTTTTTCTTCTTGAATTTTGAATTGTTGAAAAATTAAAAATTGTACTGAATTTTTAAACTTGAAATTCCGATTTTCAATTTCCTTCAATTTTCAACGGTTGAAAACATAATTTTCAATTTTCTTCCATTTTTAACTGTTTAAAATTCAAGAAAAAATCTAATTTTGAGTTAAAAACAAGCGTAAACTATCTTATATTTACATAATTTTACATGAGAATTCAATAAACATTGCAATCCATAAAAAAATTTGGCAAAGGTTCAATTGACTCTCAGATGAGGAATTTATGAGATTGAAAAAATCCCAACTCTGATCATCTCTTTCTTGAACAATTAAACAATTAAAACTTTTCAAATTGAAAATTTGTGATAAAAAACTTTTTAAGTTAATCAATTGTAAATATAAATTAATTAATGATTTTTTATTCTGAATTGTAGTTTGAGTATTAAAAATTGTACAATAATTTATTTTACCAGACAATTCTGAATTTTTTCTAAATTAATAATGTCCGATTGAAACTTTGTGAACTATTTTTAATTTAAAAATAACTTCAAATTAATAGATTCCTAATTAACGCATTTATTCAATTTTAAATCCTATTCAATTTTTAAAGATCATTGGGTTAAACTAAGAAATTTAAAAAGATTCCAAGGGATTTCCAAGATTTCTAAATATCTTAAAGGATTTTTAAGGTGGATTTCATAAGGTCTCTCAAGGAACTTTTCAAAATTCGCTATAATTTTTGAATATTTGAAAGATTTGCAACTGTTTTTGCAAATGTGAATCTGATTTTCGTGATTCTGAATCATAATCATTATAATTTATAATAAATTATAATTAATATATATATATATATTTATTCAATTAATATTTTTCTACTAGATGACACAACATTGTATACGATTTAACTATTGAAAATTCAAGAAAAAAGCGAATTTTGTGGAAAAAAGTGTAAAAAATTTATATTTACGTAATTTTACATGAGAATTTAATAAATATTACAATCCACCCAAAAAAAAAAATTGGAAAAAGTCGATTTTTTTGTAGACGGGCTGCCATTGGCAAATAATGTTTTGGCAAATTAATAGTCATTTAATTAACTCGCAGACGGGGAATTTATGAGATTTAAACAATCCCAACTCTGAGGATCTCCTTGTCAAACAATTAAAAACTAAACGCGTTTGAAATTGCAAATTTTGGATGAAAACGTTTTAAGTTGATCAATTGTAAACATTTTTTTTTTAATTGAACAATAATTTATTTCACCAAACAATTCTAAAGTTGTTAAAAATTAAACAATTTACAGACTTTAACGTTCAAAATTGAACTGTTTTAATTCGAAAGCCTTAGTAGTAACCAAAAAGTAAACGTCCGATAGAAGTTTTTGTACGTTTTAACTGTTGATAATTCAAGAAAAAAGAGATTTTTGTGTTAAAAATGTACTTTCATAATTGGACATGAGAATTTAATAAACATTTCAATCTATAAAAATATTTCTGAAGTGAATAGCCCCTCGGATATTAAATGAGTTTTTCAGGATCAAAGGATTTCATAAAAATCCAAACATTTGAAGAGATTTCAAGGAATATCATCAGATTTTATGTAATTTAACGGGATTTCAATGTATTTTATAATATTTTAAAAAAATTCCAAAGAATTTATTCACAAGAAAGAAGGGATTTCAAAGGATTTCGCAGATTCGAAGATTTTTCAATATTCAAGCTATTTCCAAATATTAAAAAAAAAATGAAAGATTTTAGGATATATTAAAATATTCCAAGGGATTTTAACGGATTTTATCAGATTTTCGAGTATTTCAGTAATTTTAAGGGATTTTGCAGGTTTTTAATACCGTATTTTAATGAATTTCCCAGGATCTCAAAGGATTTCATAGGAATTAAAATATTTCAAAAGATTTCAAGAAATATCATCAGATTTCATGTAACTTCACGGGATCTCAAGGAATTTTATAATATTTTTAAGAATTTTCAAGAGCTTTAAAAAATTTTAAGGAATTTCAAATGATTTCAAAGTATTGGATATACTTCAGGGTATCTTAAAAGATTTCGAAAAGTTTCGAGAAATTTAACAAATGTCGAGGAATTTCAAGGAATATCATCAGACTCCATGCAACTTCACCGGATTTTAAGAGATTTCATAATAATTTTATGAAATTTAAAATAATTTCTTCACAAGAATTAAGGGATTTCAAACATTTAAAGAGGTTTTCCATATTTTAAGGTATAGGTATTCAACGATTTTAATCAATTTTGAAGATTATAGGATGTTTTAAAAGATTCCAAGGCATTTTATCGGATTTCATCATATTCATAATATTTTCATGAAATTTCAAATAACTTTTTCAGAAGAATTGGGGGATTTCAAAGATTTCAAGTGATTTTCGATATTTCAACGTATTTCCAAAGATTTAAAAATTTTTAGGATATTTTAAAAGATTCCTAAGGAATTTTAATAGTTTTCCGAAGCAGTTTCAAGAGATTAGACAAATTTCAAGGACTTTTAAGGAATAACATCCGATTTCATGTAACTTTACGAGATCTCAAGGGATTTCATAATATTTCAATGAAATTTCAAAGAATTTATTCACACAAATTGAGTGATTTTAAAGGATTTCAAATATTTGCAGAGATTTTCAATTATTTCTATACCAAAATAGTCGAATTTTTAACAAAATAAATGAATTTTCAACCAAAATTGATGCAATCTCAATGAAAAATATAATAGTTGATATTATTTCAACCATAAAAGATTTTAATTAGAAATCGAACACAGTTGAATTCGACTGAAAAGACGAATTTTCAACAAAATAGCAGAATCCTCAACAAAATCAGATTAATTTTCTACCAAAATATTTTAATGTTCAACAATAAAGTGAGACTTCTTTACCAAAAGAGATAAATTTTGAAACAATAAAACCAAATTTTGAACCAAGAAAGAAGAAAAATGTCCACTAAATTGTTGAATTTTCAAGCCAGAAAGACAAATTTTCTACAAAACAGTTGCATTTTCGAACCAAAAATAGGAATTTTCAACAAAAAATTTACTTTCCAACCAAATAGTTGAGCTTTCTACCAAAATAGTTGAATTTTTAACAATACCAAAACAGGTGACTTCTCAACGAAAAATGTAATAGTTAATATTATTTCAACCAAAAAAGATTTTAATTTGAAATCAATCACAGTTGAATTCAACCAAAAAAGACGAATTTTCCAAAATATATATCTGAATGCTCAAACAAAAGAGATTAATTTTCTACCCATAACTGACCCAGAAACCTCTTTTAATAGAAGATATACAAAAAAAAACACAAAGTAACTAAAATTAAAGTTCCACGCTACTGTCAAAATCGTAACTAATTTACGATACAAGTTAATTTTGAAACTATTAACGAAGTCACCTCAAAAGTTATGAATAACGTAACTTTTCAGTAACTTAGTTACTTGTAACAAGTTTCTACCTAACTCTATGGGCTGCAAATAGGGTACCATAGGGAACAAATCCTGTAAATAAAGTACTTTAGGGACCTCAACTGAATATAGGGTACATCAGGGGATACAGGGATCGGCCTGTTAGGCCTGCTTACACTTACCGTACATTTGTAGGGTGTTAAGTCGCTATGAATGACTTTATGATTAGTAAGATACTGCTCGGTCTTGAAGGCCTTCCCACAATCTTCGCAAGCGAATCGAGCCGCCGATGCATGTGTTTTCAAGTGGCGTCGTAAGAATCTCTCAACATAGAAGCTCTTTCCACAATGCTGGCAAGGGTAATCATGTGTCGTTGTATCCATATGATGATTCAATGATTCCAAATTGGAAAAGGAAGATTTACAAATAGTACAGCAGTAGTACTTCTCTGTTGTTTTCTGCTTTTTAATGGAATGAGCGTATTGATGCAGTCCTAATTCGGAGAGGGTACTAAAAACTTGTCCACAAACATGACATCGATATTCCGATCTCTTATGACCGCGAGTGTGTTCTAAAAAATCATCCAATTCTTGAAACATCATACTGCATCCAAACTGCACACATTTGTACACTTTCAGTTTCAGGTGGGATAAGATCAGGTGTGCCTTTAACGCTTTGTACGAATCGAATATCTCTTTGCAAAATTGACAGTGGTACGTTTTATCGATGTTTCCGTCCGTTGGAACCTAAAACATAATTAAGGTTTATTCAATGAATAAGCAGGGATTTTATTTTTTTAAACTATACATCAGGGAACGTCCATTAATTACGTATGGATGATTTTTGCCATTTTTGACCCCCCCCCCCCATATTGTATGGATTCGTAAGATTTTCATGACCCACCCCCTTCTAACATAATATTTTATATATTCTACTCAATTTGTAAAAAAATAATTATTATTTTCACCGTAAACGATATATTTCAAGGTGTATGAAAAGACTTGAAAGATTTCAAGTGATATGAAAGTATTTCCACAGATTTCAAAGAATATTCAGAGATTTCAAAAGATTTAACGGAATTTCAAAGGGTTTCTGAAATATTTCACTGAATTTCAAGTATTTTAACTGAATCATAAGGATTATTTATGGGATTTTGAAGATTTCAAGCGATTTTCAATTTTTAGAAAAGGTTTAAGGGAATTTAAGGGATTTAAAGAGATTTCAAAGGATTCCATGTGATACTGAAGTATTGTCATGAATTTTGAAGCATTTCAAAAGATTTTAATGAGATTTCGAAAATTTGAAAAAATTTAAAAAGATTTCAAGGGATTTCCGAATAACATAAAGGATTTTAAGGGATTTCGAGGAATTTTAATGGCTTTCCAAACATTTTAATGGATTTTAACATATTGTGAGGGATTTCAAGAGATTCAGAAAGATCCCCACGGAATTTAAAGATTTTAATGAATTTTGAAGGCATTTAAAATATTTCAAGGGATCTTGTAAGATTTTGAAATATGTCAAGGAATTTGAAGGACTTTAAGGGATTGTCACGGATTTTTATGGGATTTTAGAACTTTCAAGAATGTTTAATTTTCAAAAGGTTTTAAGAAAATTTAAAGAAATTTGGTAGAAAGTCACGGGATTTCAAGACATTCCATGCGGTACCGAAGTATTTCAACGGATTTTAAAGGATCTTACGGGATTTTGAAGATTTCAAGCGATTTCAAAGATTTTTACAGTTTTTAAATGATTTTAAGGGAATTTAAGCGATTTTAACCCTTGTTGGCACAGGGGGTCGTATACGACCCCAGACGTTTAAAATTACAAAATTAAAGTATCTAAACATAAGGGCAGCGGATTTATAGTAACATATATCGATAATTTGGATGTTAAACTAACTTCCAGGGAATAGAGCGTAAGACTTGGTCGGTTCATCACTATACAGCAGTCGTTCAAAGTCGCCTGGGGTCGTTCACGACCCCGGTGTGCCAAATACGTTTGAAAATCAGAATTTGGAGTGAATTTTTTTTGCATATATTTTGACTAACTACCATTTTTTAACTTGTATTCAAGTCTCATACTTATGACTGAAAAAGAGAAATTTCCAAACGAAAACCATGTTCTCTTATAGTTTTATGTATGCTCTTCAAGAATCTCTAGTCAGAATGCAGTTTTTTCTAGTGAAAAATCCAATATGGCGCCAAGTTTGGAGAAAAGTACAAAAAAATCGAGAATTTTTGTTTTTCATCTTTTTTTTCGAGCCAAAAGAGTATTGGGACTCGATCCTAACTATGATCAACGGTGATCGGAGTAGTTGAACTGCAAGATAAAACTTGTCTCACCGATCTCAAATGGCCATACTCTTCGCAAAATGGCGGATCCATATCCTTCGTACAGAGTTGTGCGAAAATCGTACAGGTTCCAAAATTTCATGTGCGCCATATTGGGTCCGCCATTTTGAATTTCAAAAATTCGATGTCAAATTCATAATCAGCGATCCCAAAAACCCCCGAGTACAGAGTTGTGCGAAAATCGTAGAGTTTCCAAAATTCTATGTCCGCTATATTGGTTCCGCCATTTTGCGAAGGGTATGGATCCGCCATTTTCGAAGAGTATGGCTGTTCGAGATCAGTGAGACAATGTTTTTTTTGCAGTTCAGCTATTCCAATCACCGTGGATCATAGCTAGGGTCGAGCCCCAATACTCTTTTGGTTCAAAAAAAAAAATTATGAAAAAAATATCCCGATTTTTTTGTACTTTTCTTCAAATTTGGCGCTATATTGGATTTCCTACTGAACCAAACTCCAGTCTGACCACGGATTCTTGAAGAGCATATCCAAAACTACGAGGAAACATAGTTTTCGTTTCGAAATTTATCTTTTTCAGTCATGAGAATGAGGCTTGAACGTAAGTTCAAAAATTGTAGTTCTTGGTCGTCAATGTGTTAATATATGTACCATATCTACCTCATATCTACATATCTACCTCTCTATCTCTCTTTCTCTCCCCCCTATTTTCTCTTCTCTCGGGGCAGCTGCAGCTGCTACCCTTCCGGCTTTTAATGTTTTTCACCTTTTTTCTAATAAATTTATGTTATTTTTGCAAAAACACGTAGTTCAATTTTTCGCGAAATTTCCACTTTCATATCCCGGAATATTACCTTTTTTAAAGAACTTTTTTCATACTAATTTTTTTATTGTAACAATACATTAGGAGAAGCCTCAATTAAATTTTTAGCTAATTCTATCAAGGAAACCAAAAGTTATGAATTTTTCTATGAAAATTGGCATTTTTAAACTTTATGCAATTTCAACCTTTTTTTTGTTTATTTAAATTTAATATTCAGCTATATAACCGATATGATATTTTGAAATAAGTATTCAAATAGATACAAGAAAATGTTCAAGTGAAAATATTTATTACTTTATTATTTATAACAATTTTTTCACGCTGGGGTCGTCGACGACCCCATGTGCCAAGTACGTTACTCCAGGGAGACAGACAGACAGACGGACAGACAGACAGACACCTTCGTAAAAACCATTTTTTCTGACTCAGGGGGCCTCAAAACGTCAACATTTGATTGAATTCGCGAAAGTCATTTTTCACATAAAACCAATACCTTCTCATTGAGATGAGAATGTAAAAAGTATATTTGATACAAAAAATGGAATAGTTAAATTATATAATAAAAAAATTAATTCTCAGCAAAGAAACGAATATTTAACAAAATAGTTAAATGTTCAAACGAAGACATGAATTTTCAACTAAAAAGATGAACCTTCATCTAACAGGAATTTTTAACAAAGCAGAACAACTGTCAACCAAATAGATAAATTTTTCACCAAATATTTCAACTATTGTTTTTTAGCAATTCGCAGATATGAAAATATCTCAGGAATTGAATAATAATTAAGGAATTTAAGCAATTCCAAAATAGCAAATTACTTTTGAAAGTATTGTTAGATGAAATCGTGAATAATTAAAATACCGGTGGCATGAAAGAGGATGAAGTATATAAGGGGAGGAATTATGAATTTTGAATATTGTTCGTGTAATATAATTTTCACAGGGAGTCGCTGCTTTTGATGCTGGAACTTCCTTTGACCCCGGTAATATGATTCAAAACGACATTGCATGGGAAGCTGTTGAAACAGATTGGATTCTGAGGGTAAATTGATGAGTAATATATCATTTGTGGTCTGTGGACACTCAGAAATCTCTCGAAATTGCAGTAATTTTTTCTTACCTAAAATTTTGTTGTAACTATAAATTTATAATTTTATTTAACAATAAACTCTAATTGAAAAGCTTTATGTTTATTTATATATCACAAAAATTTTACTGCTAGTGAGGAAACATTTATATTCAAGTAGGCTCTACAATATATTAGAAACAGTCATGCAGATCCACACAAATTCTACTCATCCAAGTGTCAGGAAGAACTGCCGCTTCCCACGAGGAATGGTGGAAATGGATAAATGTAATTCCCACAAAATAGACCTGCCTTCCCTGAGGTTTACATGTAAATCGTTTTATAATTTTGTTTCATGAACGTGACGAGTTTTCTAAGTTATATCATTCCTTTCTTTTGATGATTAAAAAGAACTTTAACACTTAATTCACCAAAAAAGGATTTGCGGTAGTGAATCTTCGCCAAGGGGCCTTTCATATATTGCGGAAAGTTTTTTTTTCTGAAATTTTGAGCGACAGAGCCCCCTTTGTTAGGGTCCGTAAGTTTTTACCTACCTGCTCCCCCTATCTTACGAAATTTTTGCCTATTTTTTTTTCGTGAATTTATTTAGGGGTCATCCAAAACTATCGTGAAACTAATTGGGGGGGGGGGGTACACCTCACTGATTCTTATGATTTAACAAAGTAGTTCAACTTCAACCAAGCATTTAAATTTTCAATCAAAAAATATAATTTTCAATCAAAAATATCAATTCTCAACAAAATACATGCATTTTTAACCAAATATTTGAATTTTCAACTAGAAAAATTAATTTTCAATTCAAAAGCATAAAAGCGACATTTTATGTTAGGAAAATTAGTTCCTAATCAGAAAAAAACGAATTAGCAACAAAATATTTCAATTTTTAACCAAAGAGATAAATTTTTAACTGAAATTATGATAATTAAAACAAAAATTTCAACAAGAGTTCAATATTCAACCAAATAGTCCAATTTTCAACCAAAGATATGAATTTTCACCTAAGATTATGTATCTTCAAAAAAAAAAAAATAATTTTAATAAAAGTCGTTAAACTTTCAACCGAAGAGTTTGATTTTAAACCGAAAAAGATCAATTTTTAACAAACCCGGGCGGAAATATTATATATTATTCATATAGAGTGTGAAGTATTATATATAATATTCACTTGTTTCATAAATTTTTTATATAAAACAAATGAATATTATATATAATACTTCACACTATATATAAACTATATATAATATTTCCGCCTGGGAAAGAGTTGCATTTTTAACTACCCATGCGGAAAAATTATGTATAGTTTATACATAGTGTGAATTATTATATATAATATTCATTTGTTTTTAAAATTTTCTGCTTAAAACAAATACATATTTCTTATAATGCTTCACACTATATATAGAATATATCTAATTTTTCCGCCTGGGCAAGCAAATGAAATTTCTACCAAAAGAGATGAACTTTCAAATTGAAAACATGTGTTTTCAAAAAAAGTTTAATTTTTAACAAATAAAGATTTTTCAATCAATAAATAAAAACAAATGATTGGATTGCTAACTAAAGAGATTTTATAATAAAAAAGATGAATTTTCAATCACATTCGTACATTTTTAATCGAATAGTTGAATTTTGAACGAAAAAGATTAATTTTTTACCAACAAAGACGAATTTTCAACAAAAAACATACATATTTAAGAAAATAGTTAAATTTTCATACCATAAGAATAATTTCATACAACAAAATGAATTATCAACAAAATAGTTGAATTTCCAAAAAAAAGATGCATTTTTAACAAAAATAATGTAACTTGGAAAAAAAAAATTTCAACAAAAGAGCTTAATATTCAACTAAATACAGTGAAACCTGGATTTAGTGATCGAATGAATAGACAAAAGTTGTTTACCCAAAAGACATCTATAAATTTGTTATGAATAATTTTTTGGTAGGACGCATTGTGTTTGTTTTAATCGTGAAAAATAACGTAAAAAAAATTAAAACTTTTGGAAAAAAGGCGCAAGGTACAATAAAATGTTTGATAACAAATTTCTTTGTCTGAATTTTAAAAGTCCTATGCGAAAGGTGGGGGAAGTACAATGACCGAGCTCGAACCCCAAGGTCGAATAGGCGCTCGTCTTAGGCGCGCTCAAACTTGCGAGCCACGTACGCAGCATCGCAGCGCGCGATGAGAATGTGCCCGCGCTGAGGGCAGATTTTTCTTTTAATTTAATATAGAAAAATTGAGATATCTTTTACAATTACTTTTCAAACTTTGATTTCACAAGATTTTAATCATAAATTTTTACCAAATGTGGAAGCAAATGTGGATTGGGACTCTAAAAGTGGATCAGTGAATTTTCTTGTTGAAAATTATAAATTATTTATTATATAGTTCATGCAGATAGTTTATTAAATATTACACTTTACATTTGCCATACAAGATAAATATATAAATTAACGGCGTAGAGAAACACTGATCGACATTTGGATCCCCGATCCACATTTGGTTAGTCTGTCTTACATTTAACATTATCCAAGGATGAAATTGTAAACATTATTTACAATCTTAACTTTAAGACTGAGAAGATTTCTCTGAAGATTCTTAAGAAAATGTCTGATTTAAAAATTCTCGTACCTTGAGTTGAAAATGCAAATACAATGCACATAAAATTCTTTGCGTGATCAAGAACTGAAGGTGACATCTCTGAATGCCTTTTTCAACGATTCTCTTGTCTGCGTTTGTCGTTTTCAATCAGTTGGAAAAGAGAATAACTTATTCTATGAAAATAGTGGAGAAAGGTCGCGAAAATAGTATTGGAAACTAGAAAAATATAATAAATAGCAAGTGGACTACAATTTTCATTGATAATGTAATATTTTATTATGATCAAAAATAAGTAAAAGCTGTTTTAAAATAGAGTTACATTTGTCTAAATAAGCTGTTCAAGTGAAGTAAAAAAATGTGGTATTCTGCAATATATTTTTATCTTTTAAATGATACTTGGACTTATCGTTTAGAATTTTCTAGAGCAGACGAGAAAATCTCGTATTTCAATTTTTAAAATTTTCGTTGAATCATTTTATTATAGGATCTTTCAGAATATACACATATTGCAACATTTAGGATTGATTCAGAATGTTCTAAGGGGCCGTTCAAAAACTACGCCATCAATGTAAACACCAATTTTTTTAAATGCCTGGAGAACTGAAAATTATTGATAAAGCACCTAAATATAGACTTTACACTCTTTCCCCTATATCCCTCTTTCCCTTTTTTAAAGAATTCCTCTTCTTGCCCTTGCTTTCAAGAGACTTTCCCTTTTTTTCGCTTAAATGTGAATTGAATTAATTTATAATTAGATAGTCTCCATAAAAAATTGAACTATTTTTTGGTGAAAGTTAATTATTTTCAATTGAAAAGACTACTGTCATATTTTTGGTTGAGTATTCATCTCTTTTGTTGAAAAATTCTACCATTTAGTGGAAGATTGAGCTATTTTGATAACAAAATTGTTGCTTTTAGTTGAGATTTTTTTTCTGACTGAAAACTTAACTAATACATTTTTTTGGTAAAAAATTAATCGTTTTTAGTTGAAGATAAATTTAGTTGAAGGTATTAAATTTTTCATTGAAAATTCATCTATTTGCTCTGCAAATTCAACTGCTTTGTTCAAAGTTAAACTACTTTATTTAAAACTCATCTTATAGGTTTATCATGGAACTATTTTGTTAAAAATTTTATTCACATTCTCATCAGAGAAGGTATTAGATTTGTGTAAAATCCCCCCCCCCCTCCCGGTTTTGTCAAATGTCTACGTTTTGAGACCTTGTGAACCCAAAAAATAGGTTTTCGCAACCGAGTCTGTCTCTGTGTGTGTGTTTGTATGTGGGTAGATTTTTAGTGTCCTAAACTGAAGGTCAAGTTCGTTAGCCAGCCATTTTAGATAAAAATTCAATAACCTAAAGCATTTCTAAAATTTTTGAGACCACTTTTTCCAAAATTTAAAATTCTCTGTACTGCTGTTCCTGGTACTCAAAAGGACGAACAATTTATCCTCATGACATTCTTCGATAAAAAAAATTACCAGGGTTATAGCATTTACAAAATTTAAAAAAACTGACGAAAATGAAAATTTTGAGCCCAACAACGTGCGATGTGAAAAAAAGTAAAGAGAAGAAAGACGGTGCTTTTTAAACATCCTAAGAGATGGTCATAACAACTTTTTAAATTTTGTTGAACAATCGAAGATTCAAAATTTAACTCAAATAATGCGAGATACGGAGAAATGTTAATGAACAGAATTATTGTTCTCGAAAAGTCCTACCAATTTTTCATTGACCATTTTTTGATTGTATACACAATTTCCGTTTTAATTTTGAAAAATACGGTTGAAAATGAAATCTTTTAAAATTAGATCTCAAAATTGGATCGTAACTATTTTTTTTTCGCACGAGACACGTGATGAGAATATGTTCGTTAAGACCAAAGAAGCTTTAACAAGAGAATTCACAATCACTGAATTTCAGTTGTCGATGGTGTAAACTTTAATTTTAAAAGTCCTATGCAAAAATGTGTGGGAAGTACAGTGACCGAGCACGTAGCGCGAGGTAAATACTAATCAAACGCGAAGCGCGAGATAAATATATTATCTAGCGCGAAGTGCGAGATTCAACAGGTGTATGCCCCAGACGCGCTCAAACTTGCGAGCCGTGCCTCAGAAACTAAGAATTTAATTATTCCGTTTTTAGTTGAATGTCGACCGTTTCAGTTGAAAATTCAACTAATAAATTTTGCTTTGAGGATTAATTTTTATTGGCTGAATATTCAACTCCTTGGTTCAAAGTTGAACTACTTTTTTTAACATTTATTTTATTGGTTGAAGATTGAAATATTTGGTTGAAAATTCGTTTTGCATTTCGATTGAAAATTAATTTTCTAACTAAAACTGTAACTATTTCATTTTTGGTTGAAAAGTGATTGATTTTAGTTGAAGGTTCAACTATTTGGTTGAAAGCTTATATGGTTGTCGATTTTAAATTTGTCATTTTGGGTAGAAAATTAATCGTCTTAATTAAAAATGCAAATACTTGGTTGAAAATAGAACTCCTTTTTTTGAAATCCTCTTTATCAGTTAAGGATCAATCTGTTTGGTTGGAAATTAACCTGTTTTGTAAAAAGTTATTTTTTTTTTGCATAAAATTTCTATTGTTTTGTTTAAAAAATCATATTTTTGGGGTGTGAATTGTATTATTCATGTAAAAATTTTCAATATTTCATTGAATATTAATTTTTTGGTTGAAAATTCATATTTTCGTGTAGAAAATTACCTGTTTTCTCAGAGATTTATCCTTCTTTGATTAGAAAATTCAACAATTTGTTTGACATGCTTTTCGTTCTTGATTGAAAATTTAACTTTCTTCGTAGAAATTTGATCATTTTTGGTTAAAACTGCTACTGTTTGGTTAAAAATTAATCTGCTTTGGTTGTGGGTTGAACTATTTTGTTGAAAATTCATCTCTTTTGGTTGAATTAAACTGATTTTAATTTTAAATTAAAATCTTGTTTTGGTTGAAATACTCGTATCAACTATTATATTTCACGTTAAAAATTAATCTTTTTTTGATTTTAAATTTAACTACTGGTTAAAAGTCGAACTTCTTTGCTAAAAATTCAGTTGTTTATTGAAGAGACATCATTTTAGTTGAAGGTTTAAGTATTTTGTGGTGAACTTAATTTTTTGTCGAAAATGTAACTAGTTTAGTAAAAAGTTTTTTTTTTTTTTTTTTTGTGGAAAATTAAACCGTTTTTATGGGCACTCGTCTCTTTGGATAGAAAATTTAACTATTTTGTTAAAAATTCGTACCTTTCGCTTGAGAGTCCAATTTTTCAGTTGAAAATTCATCTTTTTAGGCTACAAAGTTCAACAAGTTTGTGAAAAATTAATCTTTTTTCGAAAATTTAATTGTTTTTTGACACTTTGTGTTTTTGGATAGAAAATTGGTCCCTCTGGATTAAAAATTTATCTTTTTTGGTAAAAAATTCATGTTTCACGGTTGAAAGTTCAACTGTCCTTTAAAAAATTCATCTTTTTGGATTAAAGCCTTAACAATTTATTCAAAAATGCAAATTTTTATGGTTGAAGTTCAATCTTTCTTGTTTAAAATTTCGATCACTTGGATAAAATTTCATTTTTCTAGGATGAAAATTCAACTACACGGGAAAAAATATAAGCTGTCTATCGATACCAGCATATAATCACTCATTGACAAACAATAACTCAAATAAAGAATTGTATTTTTAAAGAGAAAACAGCAATGAAACATTTTGATAAGACATCAATTTCGCGCATCTTCAGAATGTAAATTTTCTAAATTTGTTGCCAAGGAGACTTTTTGTTTCCATGAAGCTCTCACATCGAATCAATGTTTATAATTCAAACAAAAAATTCTGTGAGACAGTCAAATTTTTTTCCGTATATTTTGTAGAAAATTTGATTCTTTTGCTTGAAAGTTCAACTATTTTCTTGTAAATGCAACTATTTGGTCCAAAATTAATTTATTTGCTTGAAGAAAATTCAACAGTTTGGTTAAAAATCATCTTTTTCGGTTACAAGTTTATATTTCCGGATTTAAAGTCAACAGTTTTCTTAAAAATGTGATTGAAATTCGTAATTGTGATTTAGTTATGTAACGGCCACTAAGCCATTTTTACCATCAGCATATATTTCGTAAGATTCGTATTTTTTGAACCAACGAATACAAGGAAAGTGCATTTCGAACTCAACTACGCTAGGTATCATTCGATAAACATTTATCACCTCGTATTTATGGATAACGTTTTTATTCAAAGTGTAGAAAGACAAAGAACGAAAACAAATGCACCAACTTCTAACGAGAATGTCGGTTCCTGAAGTGATTGATTTCTTCCTGGAACGTCCCAAGACATCTGAATTTATTTTTCCAATGACAAAGACAAAAGAGCATTGAATCTATTGGAAAAGATTCTGCATTCGATTGCAAGAAAATGTAGTCATACACTCGTTTTCTTAGTTTCTAAATAAACAAAATTCATGAAACATGATAGAAAAATAAATAGTGAAAAACCATTAACAAAAGCTTTTGCGCTTGTTTTAGCTGTATAAATGGACCCCATGTATCTATATTGAATTTCTGCTTTTCGAATTACTTAGCTTTCCTGTTTGAAAAGGGAAAGCAATAAATCAATCACTCCTGAGCATTAATCTCTCCTCTCTGAAAGGCGAAAAAAACTTATTTTGATCCAGAGATTTTAAACTTTTCTTTTGAAAAACAGTTCTCAATTTTATAAGTTTTGATTTTTGGAACACTTTAGAGCTGAAAAATGTGTTTTGAAATTTGTTAGTTAATGAATTTACATGGAAGTAATTCTCCTACCTTAAAAAAATAGGTGAAACGAAATTATCGAAAATGTCACACTTATTGTTGTTGAATATCTGACTGGTTGCGTACTGTGTGAATATGACTTTAACTGTCTGTTTTCGGTTTATTCTTTCAAATTTTAGGGAATTTTGTAAATCACAATTTACAAATGAGGAATTCAAATTCTAAAAATTTATTTCTCAATGAGAATATTTAAACTGCAAATGATTCTTTAATAATGAAGGCAGCAAATCTGTTACTAACTTTTTTACCAAATCTTTTACAATCAAGAAAAAGAATTTTATTCACAACTCCTTCCCCTTATATATTGAATGAAATTATATGTATATTATCTACATATTAATAAAAAATAAGATTTTTCTGCACCATCAATTTAGTGAATCGGAAATTCCAAATAAGTAATTGTATTTGAGAATAAAATTTATTTTTGAATGTTTCTAATTATTATTGATAAAAGAGAAAATTTTTATTGTTTTTTATTATTGGAAAATAGTTCCATTTTCAACATTTTTGTACCAGACTATAATTTATAAACTTTTTCACACATTCGAAAAAATGAGAAAAATTAAATTATGGACGAAAACTTAAAATATCTTAATTTACAAAATGGAGAGTGTCGGTAATCATATAAATACTGTCGATAACATTTTGAATTTTTTCAAGGATTTCAAAGATTTTAAGATATTGAAAATGTTTTCTTAAAATTTAACGGGAAAATTAAATACCTTTTTTGAATTTAATTTTAAGTAAATATTTTAAAAAATTTAAAAACATTTCAAATGTTTTCCTAATACTTCGAAAAATAATGTAGCAGATTAAAAAAAAATGTCGCAATTTTACAAGATTACCAAATTTTAGGAAAAATTTGAATAAGTTTAAGTTTGAAAGGTTTTTTGAGAGGTGTTAAGAAAATAAAATAATGTTCTCAATATTTCTAGAAAAAATTTTAATAATTTTTTATTTAATAGAATTTTTAAAAATGTGAATATCCTGAAAAATTTCCAGAATTAGCAAAAAAGAAATGGGGATGGTTAGAGGGCAATTTTTTGTATTTTGCAGATTTTTTTTTTATTTTAGGAAATATTTTAATAATTTTAAAAGATATTTCAAAATTTTTTTCTAAATTTCAAAAATAATAACCAATTGTTTTTTAAAATTAAAACAAAATGTAGATTTTCAAGATTTGGGAATAAAACGTTGGAGATTTTATAGATTTGGAAAGATTTAAATATAATTAAAAAAGTTTCTAAAGATTCATGGGAATATATAAAGTGATACTTTACTTTTTAAATTAACGTAAGGGGAATATTTCAAAAAATTTTAAATATTACAAAAGATTGCCAAAATTGTCAAGACTGAATCCGGAATATTGTTAACAAATTTAGGATAAATTTTAAAGAGAATAAAGAAATTTTTTAAATTTTGAACGACTTCCGAATTTGTATGAAATGTTCTCAAATTGTTTCCTATAGTTATTCGAAATTTTCATTTTGTATTGAAAATTATTTTCCCCTTCAAACTACAATCTATCTAAAATTTTTAATAATTCTGGAATGTTGTGAATTTTTGTGAAAGTTACAAATTTTTGGTTTAAAATTTAATACTTTTTGGCTGAAGATTCAACTATTTTGTTGAAAATTCATCTCTTTGGATGAATTCAACTCTTTTTTATCTAAAATTAAAAGTATTTTTTAGTTTAATAATTAAATAGAACATTTTTTGTTAAAAATTAATCTTTTCTTCAACTTCTTGGTTAAAAGTTACACTACTTTGTTAAGATTCACTTTTTTGAATGAAAATTCATTATTTTAGTTTGAAATTCATTTCTTTGGTTGAAAATGTCACGATTTTGTCTATAATTTTTTCGTTTTCGAAAAAAATTAACCTTCTTGGTTGGAAATTCGTCATTTTGGTTGAGGGTTCACCTATTTTGTTGAATTTACTTCTTTGTTAATAAGTTCAACTGTTTTTGATTTAAAATGAAAATCGTTTTTTTTATTGATGTATCAACTCTCACAGTTTTTGTTGAAAATCTCATTATTTGTTTGAAAATGCCACTACTTGATTAAAAATCGAATTATTTCGTTCAACAGTAATTTTTTTGGTTGTAGATTCATTATTTTAGATGGAAATTGATCTCTTTTGGTAGAAAATTGATCTTTTTGATAGAAAATTCATGCATTTGGTTAAAAATTCAACTATTCGGTTAAAAAGTAACTTTTTTGGTGAATATTCAATATTTTTTCATATAGAAATATAATTGGTTAAAAATTGACCTTTTTTTGTTCAGAATTTAACCATTTTATTGAAGTTTTGATTTGACATACAGACATATCTGAAGTTTTCCAAAATCTTATTTAATTTATTCACGAATCTTAGGAAAAACTTATTTGTATAACTTCGAAAACAAATAAACGAATAAACATAAAAAATAAATGATCATTCGAAGTTTTTTATTTTTCATTAAAAAATATCTTGGCCCTCAAGTGGAGAAACTATAAGCGCGCGATTGAGGATGCTAGTAGAGGAAAAATTTCCTCTTGTATTGAAATTAGTTTAACTTTAGCCAACGTAAAATTGGTAGGACTTTTCCTGTCTGCATGAACTTCCAAAAAAGAAAAATCTCATAAGGATATATAAGTAAAAGTCAATAAATCATTAAAAGACCCCTGATAACAATTAAGTTTTATATTAGAAATGATTTTCCAAATAAAATTGATTATTTACACATATCAAAAAATCGTAGACCATTTTTTCACCAAAGAAATTACTTTGTAAAAAACTTTATCCGAAATAACGGCATTAGTTGCGCGGTGAATTTCGACTCGGGAAGAGTCCAGATGTCAAGCCATTTCGAGCGCGGACAGCACTCGGATGGGTAACCATGTACGACATACGACCAGGTTGTGTATTCGATACGTTTTAATTAAAGTCAAATGGGAGGTTTGACGCAGAGGATGAATGTGTGCATTTGATGGGTAGGTTCAAATTACTGCCTTCAAAATCGACTCTCGAAAAGACGGCTGAACTTTTGGAAGGTGGTTTTCTGCAGTTTTCCACTTCCATAGCCAAACGTCCAGGCAAATTCGAGTAATTATAATCAAGTCGGATGCACCGGCGGGTTATCACTGGTTGTGATGAAATTCATACAGGGATTCTAAGCCCACCTTAGTCAGAGAAAACTTTTCACAGGCTCAGTGAAGTAGAGTCGTCTGACGGTATATGAACTATATATAGGACTCAAATGATACTTTAGCAGCTAAAGTAACCCGTGTATAGATCTCTGTTTCACCCGGGTTTTAAAATAAAAGTCAGGGTACAATAGATTTTAACCGCAGTGCTATGGGACTTAAATTGATCAGCCTAACAAAACAATAAACAATAAGCTACATACTGAAAGTTATTAAACAAATTATAATAATTTCTTAAATTAATGATCAAATTTACCGTTCTTGAAAAGAATAATAATTTATCAGAACTCAAAATCACAGTTGTCTTAAATATTGCATGCTACATGAATTCTTAAACGAGAAATTCTGGATTTGACTGACTGTTGAAATAATTATAGATGAAATTTTATTTTGAGTATAGGGATCATTCCAATGAGAAACGTAATTAATGAAATAATCGGCTCACTTGGTGGCGTTATATGGCTTTAATGGACCAATGAATGCGTCGCGCATGCTATGCATAGTGTTTAAACTACCGCAGGGTATACATAACGTAACGTCGTTTCAACTCAAACCATCGTAAAACCATTACTCGATTCGCCCTATAACCAAGCTTTGAAAACTAAATTAATTAGTTTTCATACATCAGTTTCAAAAACCATACTTTAAATTTCAGTGTAGTTCTTCTTCAAATCTGAATTAGTGAAAATGTCACTTAGGGGACGTGCATAAATTACGTAAAGTTTTTTCCTGAAATTTTGAACCACGTACCACCCTTTGTTAGGGTATGCAAGCTTTGTATCCCCCGCCTCCATCTTGTGTAAGTTTTCTGGACTCAACTTGTAATAGTTGTATTTTAAGAACAAAAAAATTTCGTAATGCAAAAACAGTTGAATTGAATTTAAAAACCACGAATTTCCCACAAGTAGTTATATCCTCGACCAAACCAGATTCATTTTCAAGCAAACACCAAAAGACCAAACAAGATTAATTATCAAATAAAAAAGTCAATTTTTCAACAAGTATTTAATTTGGAATCAAAAACGATTTTTCAGTCAATAAAGACGATATTTTTATAAAAAGGTAGATTTTCAACCAAATAGTTGCATTTTATACAAAAAAATACAAATTCTCCATAAAATACATCAATCTTTAACCAATTAGTTGAACTTAAAAAAAAAATTTCTACAAAAAAATACAAATTGTCGGCAAAATTTATACAATCTTAACCAAATAGGTGAAATTTCTACCAAATTGTTGAATTTATGAGCCAAAAATTCGAATTTTCTATTAAACAGCTGAAACTTTCACCCGAAAATATGAATTTTTAACAAAAAGTCCATTCCAACCATACAGAATCTTCAAACAAAAAAGTGATTAAAAAAATTTGATTAATTTAGAACGAAGGAGATGAATGTCCAACGCAAGAAAATGAAATTTCAACGAAAAATGTAATATTTCAGTCAAAGAGATTTAAATTTTAAATAAAAAACAGTTGCATTTAAACAAAAAAGACAAATTCTTAACAAAATACACTGATTTTCAATTGAATAGTTAATTTTAACTAAGAGCATTAATTTTTTCCAGAAAAGAGCATAATATTTAAAAAATGTATGAATTTTAAACTGAAAACGATCAATTTTCAATCATAAATGTAATAGGTAAATTTTCAACCAAATAAATTACATTCTAACTGAAATTCTGAATATTTAACTAACAAAGCGGATTTTTGAACAATGAAGTTCAACTTTCGACAAAGTATTTGAATTTTTTACTAATTTGTTGAATTTTTGAGCCGAAAATAAGAATTTTTTGCAAAACAGGTGAATTTTGAAACTGAAAATGTAAAAATTTAATTTTCAACCAAAGCTAATTTCATTAAGGTTCCTCGTTTATTTAATAACCAGAATTGATATTTTTTATGTATATTGGTCCTCTAAGTTTATAAAATTTTAGTAAGTCTGGAGGTTGGGTAGGGGGCAGTGAAAATATCACAGTATCAATGTGGATGAGAGGGGTGGAAATTTCACAAAAAAAGGCTCACTCTATCCCGCGTGGAAAAATGTCCTGGTAATCAGGTTACAGATATGGTCCAGGCCTGGATTTATCAAGACTGTCTAGTCTGGAAGATCTGATCTGGCCCAGGTCTGACCTTATCTAGACCATTTAGTTTAGATAGTCTGGTCTGTCCCAGGACTGGCGCTGATCAGCGAGCCAAAAACAAAAAAAATCTCAAGTTCGAACAGCAAATTTTTGTTGTTGACATATTTCGAAAATGTTACAAGGTGTCTGAAATTATAGAAAATAATAAATTCACACTATCAAAACAAGAATTTTTTTTCTTATCTGCTTGACAGTCTGGTCAGGGGCTAGCCAGAAAAGCGTTACCCTTTTGGTCAGGCCCAGGCCAGACCGTCTGCCCAGCGTCAAGACCGGGAACCAGACGGTCTGGTCTGGGCCAGGCCAGCGCCAGAAAATGTTTACACACAGGGTACTATTAATATTATTACTATACGGTGAATTACATGTAAGACTGTTACAATCATTAATAAAGTAACATAAAATTGATTTTACCGTTCACTCAATGTACGTAATTTACGCATGGCCCCTTACTAAATTAGTAATTTAATGCTTGACTAATAAAATGGTCATTTAGTTGACTAAAGTCGATCAGTAAATATTATAAATTGAATATTCAGATTGGCGGCAGCAAACGAGCTTGAATAATTGAGTACTTATTATTAACTTTCTTATTTTTCAAATTTACAAGCTTTCATAATCTATTTCAATTAATATCCAAATCTTTAATAAACTCGAATTTTTATTACAAAAAGAGTAATATACACTTCTCGAATTACCAGTAAATTTATATACAGTGCTAAATACCTATAATCATAATCTTAGATGTCTCACTAATGATGTCGTTACCCTATATGAAAATCATTCTCAAATCTTTATGAATATTCATGAAGTTTAATAAAACTGCGAGGTGATTATGTAATTTCAATTTAATTTCATTTCCCTTTACATGAATTTGAAATTCACCGCACTTCAGTTCTGTATAAAAAAAAAGAATTGACACCCGCTGTAAATTTAAAAAAAAGCTGCAGTAACGTGAATTTCAAATTCACATCACTTTAGGTTTTTGTCAAAAAAATTGATATCCACTGTGCATTTTGACAAAAAACTATAGTGAGATAAATTTGAAATTCACGTAAAAGGAAAATAAATGTGAAATGAAAGTACATAATCTCCTCCCTGACTTTTTTTTTTGTTCTACATGAAATATAATGAATTATGATTAAAATTATTATTTTTCAAGTTTACAATATTCCTTTATATGTTTTAATTAATATCTAAATGATGAATGAACTCCAATTTTTATTAAGAAATGAGCAATATACACTTTACGACTCAACAGTCACTTTATATTCAACACTAAATATAATCCTAATTTTGGGTGTCTCACTATTGATGCCGTTACCCTATATGAAAATCTTTCTCAAATCTTTATTAATATTCATGAACTACCGTCAAACGTGGTAATTTTGGACATGTGGGGTAAATTCGGACATTCCTAAATTGATAGCTCAAATTACTTAATTTGGGCGGTTTTAACCAGAATCTAAAGCCAGTTAATTTAGGGAATTTAGGGGTGCATGAATTTACTCCACATGTCCGATATCACCCCGTTTGGTGGTATAATAAAACTGACCCTTTTTTTTGCCACATAAAAGCACGTATACGTATTATAAAATAAATATGTGATGAAGATTGAATAGGCCGAACGAAATTCCTCTGAGAGATAATTAGAGCAAGCAATCTCTATAATAGGAAGAATTATATATTGAAGATTCCTGTCAGTGATGAGCGCAATAGAGAAAGATGAATTTGCTCAGTCAGGTAGAACCTACAAGAGACAAATTTGAAATTGAATAATTGAATAAGACAAGAGGAAAATTGGCTGAATGAAATTGGTCTGTTGCAGTAAACTTTTTCAATATTAAACGAAGTGATAGGAAGCTTGACTGATAAAGTGACTCGGGAGACGAATCGATGGCGTGAGAAGAGCTGAAGTGATAAGGTTTTCATTGCCTTCCTGTAGGGCTTTCTAGATAAGAGTTTGCTCTTCTTTTCTGTGAAACTCTGCAGACAACATGAGAAGATCGAAGATTGAATTTCAAGCGGGAAATTCAACTTGGTTTGCGTTTTATCACCTATAGAATTACGGAACTTCCGCTTCTGAGTTCTGATGGGAACAGCGAAATTGATTAAAGTCCTGTGTTAGCTTACAATTTAAAAAAAAAACGTTTTTTTAATACAAGAAATTAAAAAATGCTTCAAAAAAGATGATTTGTACCATTCAAAATGAAGTATTCAAAATTGAACACCTTGACATTTTAAATATGTAAAATTAAATATTTCAAATTGAATGAAAAACTATAAAAGATTTCCAACTCTAATACGAATTAGAAATATTGCACGAATAAATTTAGAGATTGTTACACAAAATAGCATACAGCAATAAAAAAATTTTCATTTGCAGTTGGTTTTAATTATTTAGACAGAAACGAGATTCATGCCTAAATCTATCATAATGGATAATAATCATTCAATATTGATAGACTAATGCTGATGCAGGGACTTAATAAAGTTCATATATCAGAGTGGCGAAGTAATTGATCAATCCATTGACATTTCTCTCATTATCTGGACTGAGCTTGAAACGCTTGATTAATTATAGTCTATGCGCTGTTGAGCAAATCAAACAATGTGATGAATTGCCCCCACACATTATTAAGAGAATAAACTTCCGAAAAGCACAAACCTTCGATTAATTTGAAACTCCGTATATCTATGTATTTTGACGCGCTGATCACTAAAATGATAGCGAAAATACCCGCCGTTCTGATCTTCATGGTGAAAACCGTGTAAGAACCATGAAAGTCACGGTTTTCTGAATTTATCCCGGTGAATACAAAAAATTTCAAAAAATGTTTTAGACAGAAGTTGTAGATCCAATAAAAATATAGATTTTGATTACTGCACAATTTTCCTATTAGATTCACAGTTCCTAAGAAAATCGCTATTGAAATTTAATAAGTTTAACTGGCTTGAGTCGCTGGAAAGGGGTACGGGTTTGAACAACATTATTTCTGTGACCAGTCACAGGGGTGCCTTCCTGTCCCCACGATCTACAACTTTTGTCTCGAAACTTTTCCGAAATTTTTTTGTATTCATCGAGATAAATTCGAAAACCCATGACTTTTATGGGTTTTTCATGGTTTTCACCATGGAACTCAAATTTGCGGGTAATTTTGCTATCATATTCGTAATGAGCGCGTTAAAATACATAGGTATACAGAGTTTCAAATTAATCGGAGGTACGCGCTTTTCGGAAACGCACCCGAAAAAGACTCAAGCCTGTTCTCACTAGATTCCAATATCAATCGTCCCAGAAATCATCAAATTAGAAGAAACATTGTATGAAAAAAATAATATTGTTTTTGAATCTACATCCTTTGTCTGAAAACTTTTCCGAAATTTTTGGTATTTACCGAAATATACATGAAAAACCATGACTTTTGTGGGTTTTCCATCATTTTCACCATGAAAATCAAATTTTCAAGTATTTTCACTATCATACTTGCAATCAGCGCGCCAAAATACATTGGCATCCAGAGTTTCAAATCAATCGGAGGCCGGGATATACGTTTTCGATAATTCTGAAGAATACCGTCAACTGAAATGAAAATAATTTTTATTTTCAATTACTATCGTAATTTAATTAATATTAAGTTATTCACTAATAATATAATTTACTATCATATAACATACTGTTTAATAATTATTATTGATTAATTTCAAATTATTTTGAAATAATATTTATAATTAAATATTGGCACTGACTAGTATTATGGAATTTTCTGTAAAACTAACCGGTCCAGTATATCAATATAATTTACATTATTAATACAAATTGTTTTTATTATCTCGTTAACCATTATTATTAATTATAAATATTTATTTTACAGTTATTTACTAATCGCTTAAATATTAGAGAACGACTAATAATATTAGTAATATTTGAAGATTTGTAATTTTTAAAATTTTTCTGTTATGATATGTTAATGTTTTGCGTCAGGAGTTATAGATATATTTGATAAAAAATTATTTTATTTCAAAGAGTATTTACAATTCTTGAATACCTTCAGGTTACATTGTTGTGATTCAAATGAAAATGGTATTTCAGAACAAAAATGATTCGATTTAGGTCCAATAATTTTTGTTCACTAGCCTGAACAATTTTCGATTTTTTTAGTGTTTTTTATTGGAAATAGACATTTTTATTCAAAAATAATTACATTTCAAACAAGATTTACACTTTTTAAACAATTTAAGGTTATGTTAACATTCTCTACCCAAAATTGGTTATTTTAATAAAAAAAAATTAGATTAAAGAGAAAATTTACAATAATAAACAATTCGTTGTTCTCAGCCCCGTGGCACTCTGAAATGAAAGTGACGGAAATGTTGAGTACGGCCGAGAGTGGCGCTGGCTGTACTTTTAGGCCAAAAATTATTCAAATGCATGGGAAAAGAGTCAAAAATGTGAAATTTTGTGCTTTTTACATGATAAAAATGGACTTTTTGAATTTTTTCTTGCTTTAGAATTAAGTTTTAAAGTTTTCAGACTGAAAATTTATCAAGTTTTTTTTTGTGATGAACGAGAATAATGGGGAGAATTTTGCCAATCATTTTGCCTTGAGAATTTTGAAGATTTCAAGAGAATAAAAAAGTTTTCTTAAAATTCTTGGTAAAATTTAAATAATGTTTTATTTGTTAAATTAATTTTAAGAGAATATTAAAAAATGATGCTCTAAAATTTCGAAAAATAATGTAGAAAATTTTAAAGCAAAATTTTTCAATTCTATGGCGGCAAGTTTGTATCTCACCTGTGCACTTATGAAATAAACTGCTGATTGGACTATTTAAAACCTGGTGTGTTTACTGTTAATTGTGAAGTTCAATTAACAAGTATGGCAATGGGAACGTACATATTTTATTCATCATACGGTTTCCCATAATACGATCACGGTGGCGCCAGTTGTCACTGCAGGTCTTATGAGTTTGATGCTTTTTGGGCATAACCTCTAACTAAACTGTAAAATGCTTTAAAAGTACAAGTTCAAATTTTCGCTCAGTGAGCATTATTCACAACGCTTACAACTAACAATCTAATTAGTAAAACATCAAATTCTTAAATACTCCCCGGCAAAGAGTTCAGCAACTTTGCGATATCCAAAAAAAAATAGTGCCGAGCCTGGTTATTTTGCACGATCTGAATTCTGGCAATCAGCTTTTAGAACGCCTAGGCACATTTCTCTCTTCGCGTGAATGACTGGACAGTTGGCCAATTTACAAAACGGCCGCGTTTTACGATATCAGAGTCTCCATGCAGAAACCCCTTGTGGACTTTCCGATAATCACAAAATTAGTGTCAGTGGGATCATTTTTGTTGCAGCTCATTTGTTATGTACTCGAAATGATATTTTGTTCTCAAAATAACAATATTTCAAGTGTGAAACTATTACATGAACATAGCTGCATTATCATTCTCTTCTGTCCCATTTTTGTTGCAACTCAAAACAACACCAAATCATCGTACTTTTGAGGATCAGCGTTTTTCTGTGTAAGCGCCAAGTCCGGCTTCTCCGCTCTGCAGTGGCAAGTCTCGGAAACTAAGGCTCATTAGATCAAAAGAAAAAACACGTCCCTAATGGATTTTGATATAATTTCATCCTGCAAAGTCCCAGTCGAATCGGCGATGTCCATCTCGCGTCCTCTCCTTGCAAGTCGATTTTTTCCCACGTACAATACCCTATATGTCCCAGTTATTTTTAGTTTATTCGTCCCTTGGGAACGTTCCAGGAACGTCCCGCTGGGACCTGAAGGGGCATTATCGTTATTTTTAACAACAAATATCTCGTAAACCGTAAAAGACTGAATCAGGTTTCTTGTACAAGTGGGATCCCTTTTTCAAAAACACGTTTGAAATGGGTGAAGAGTATCGTCAACTGGAAGAAAGAGGTACAAGAGGAATAAATTAGATTTTTAGAAACCATGCTTCCTTCTTCTAGCTTTATTCTTTGGATTTATAAAATTAATATTACATTTAACTAGTCTGTATTTATGATTACTGAACTGTTGTTACCGGGTCGGAGACTTTTACTTCTGAACTGGATTTTATAACTGTGGGATCTGCGAGACATCGAAGTTGAAGTTTCATTGAGTTTGCGACTTTAAATAACAACGACTTGATTCGTAACGAATCCTCTCTATCTGCAGGTTGCGGGATTGCGTCTAGTGCTTCTTCTAAGAAGACCCTGTTCAAAAATGCACTATTATTATTTTGCTTTAGCATGAATTTTTTACTCTCGCAAATTATTTATTCAAAAGTTCAATTTATAATAATGATTCTTACTTTGCTCGTGGCGTTATGTAGGGTTCAAGTGCTTTCGTTAGCATGCAAATATCCGTACGGGCTTGGATAATACCCGAGGGACTAAAACGGGTCACACAAGACATCAGTCGATTCAATTCTTCAGCAATCGTTTCCACTATGTGAGATAATACCCTTTTTAATAATCCTGGAGAGACTCGACGAACCTAATTAAATAATCCTGATTAATAAAAATATAAAAAATTTAGATTAAATTTTTTAAGTGATGAGCTCAAGCTACGAAATTAATATCATAGATCTGCAATAGTGCATGTTCTACCTCTGCATGGACTGCAATTAAATTGGCAAGCGCTTCCTGTGCGTAAGGTCGAACATGTGTTGGTTCCAAATCAGAGTCCCATTCCAAATTCCCTAAATACATGCTTGGCTCTATTGTGCCAACAAGAGGATCACAACGACGTTCTAAATACGCTTCTAGAACTGCAGAATCCAAAGTGTCCAGTTGAGTCCAATCTGAATTCCAGCCTGAAGCTGTTGACAAATCTGGATATCCTTGAGCTTTCAACATTTCCTCGACTCGAGGCAGCAACGTATTCAGCGTGTAACGAATATTACTGAGCGAAATAAGAAGGCATTGCTCCCAGGTCTGAAATCAGATTTATTATTGCTATTTTTAATTCCAGGTCATATAATATTTTCTCTATTTCCCCGGTTTACAAATATTTTTCTCCCGTCATTCTTATCGAACTTTGAAGTTAAAAAATTATCAGCATTACATTTCTGAGAAAATTATCAGAACTTATTTTTGAATTTATTTTCGTTTATATTCTTAAAGATTAAACATTTCAAACGCTTTTTATCAGTAAAATTACTCAGCTTAACAAAATTAATTCTGGAATTTTTTTAATTTTATACTTTACTGAATATTGCTTTAATAAATAATATAATAATAAATATTGTTTAATTCAAACCGGTTATGATAATAAATCGTTTAATTGATCAGGCTTTTATTTGAATTTTTAACACATCGAATATGGAAATGTATACAACCTGGAATGTATCAATATTAATGTTGAACTCGAAATTGTTCCATGCTAATCATTGCACTGTACAAATTTGGAAATTTGATTGTAATTTGTTTAATTCTAAATGATTAAAATTTCACATGTGTCAATAAATTTTTTATTTTCAGTCTAACAATTGGCATTAAATATTTCATTTTAGTGTCAACTTTGTATTTAAAATTGAATTGCCCGAAATTTCGAAAGCATAATACACAGTTTTTAATTAAGTAATATAAAAATGATCAATTTTAATAACTGATTCCAAATAAAAGATTATTCGATTTTAACACATGAATTTTGAAATCGTTCAATTTTTGAATACGGTATTTACACGCATATAAGCCGTACTTTTTTTTGTGCTTTTTGGAGCTTGAAAATCGGGGTGCGGCTTATAATCGTGCAACTTATAAACGTTTCTTCACTTCACCCTCTAAATCTGAATCAGCGAGAAGTATAGCGGAAAAGTGCCCACAGTTATTCGGTGTGCACAGAGACAAAAGAAATATCCACAAAGGTATTACATAAAATGCGTTGTAATTACTGAATATCTATGAATATTGTATTAACGTGTTTTAAAAGTTATATCTGTATGCTTCTCGCATTACATTTTTTTTAACAAAACAATTTTTTGAAAGATCGCAATGACAGGTTATTTGACTTCTATACTTTCACCTAATACTTCAAGAAACAAAAAGCAAGTCAGTTAAACAACTTTTCGCTTATGTATGTACAATCTGACATCATTCGATTTATTCAATTTGCGGCAAAAAGAGTTTTTACTCCTCAATTGTGAATGATATGCAAGAAATTATTACTGGTCTACCTTGCAGGTACACGTGTAATAACACATGTACACATGGACTGCTTAATCAAAAACATGACAGAGTTCACTGTAATTATTACAAATTGTCCAAGAATGCGCGCCAAATGCAATCAAAGAGCCCGCTGCCCCGATGCAAGCGCATGGGACGAAACTTTATTTTGATATCCAGACGATTTATTACTGTGTTTATAATAATAACATGACTGAACAATTGAATAAACTGGAACTTGGAATTACGCACGGTTTCGGGCACTGCTTGCAGTGGCCTTTACCGTAGTTGACGCAATCTGATGCAACTAACACGCTGAAAGCGTTAGTTGTATCTGAGTTTTATTTAAATATGGGAGAAGGCTTAATCGTCCTCCTCTCAATGACATGATTGGTCTTTGGAACCACACTCATTAAAATAAGATTGCAAAGTTTTGTAATGTCTTAGAATGTTGTTATCTGTTTAAATAAAACTCATATTTTCATTATTTGCTGAAAATACAAGCCAGTACTCACTAAAAAAACTTGCCGCGTACTGTCACGTCAAAAACATCACCTTAAAAAAAATTATCAAAAAATTCAAACCTTTTTTATCTCTTATTTTGGTCATAAAATTATCTTGGATTTTTTGGTCAATTGTCTTATCGGTCTACATAACATAGATTTTGTTCATAAAAATCTGTCTTGCGGTTTTCAAGAAAAAACACTTTTTTTATTTTTCTTTCCCCCTCCGTAACTTAAAAAAAATGCAATTTGAAGGTTAACATTCTTTGTGGTTTTTTGCTACCTTAAGGCCATGTGACGAGTGGGTCACGTGACCGGCTTCCTACCTTACCAACACTTTTTTTACTTGTGAACTTATTTTCACACGAATAGCCACATCAGGTTGAAAACTTGGGATAATAAATAAGAAGCACTAAGAAACGAGGCCCTGGTCCTAAATTTTTATAATTATGAACAACGTTTTTTTTGCAAATAATTTTTTTTTTGCTTTTTTCATAATTATAAAAATTTAGGACCAGAGCCGCGTTTCTTAGCGCTTCTTATTTATTATCCCAACTTTGCAACTCAATGTGGCTATTCGTGTGAAAATAAGTTTACAAATAAAAAAAGTTTAGGTAAGGTAGGAAGCCGGTCACGTGACCCACTCGTCACATGGCCTTAAAGTGAACTTAAAAGTTAGTACACCTCTTATCTGAAATCCTCTAACGTTGCCAAATTTATTCCTTTATTACGAAGCAAAAACTGAATTCAGGGTGAACCGTTTTTGTAAATTCGCTTTTTATAAATCAAAATCATAATTATGTTATAAAATTTCCCGTTCCATGTAAAAAATTACCTGTTCCAAGACAAAATTATAATTCTTTACGAAATCCCATGTTCCAAACTCAAAACTATAAATTCTTAACGATAATTTTTTATATTTCATTTATTTATTCCCCGTCCAAACAGAATTATAATTATTTCTTAAAATGCCCAATACCAAGTGACGATGAAATTAATTTCAGAAATCCCTTGTTCCAAGACAGAATTATATGTATTTACACAGTTTTGTATTATAATTCAGAAACATAGTACCTTTTTCAAAAATTTGGTACAGGGATTCTTTAGGGAAATTCTCTCTCCTAACTGTCAAAATTATATTTCCACTTTTAATTTGCATTTTAGTGCATGCGAGAGAAAAATCCTGGTCACTAAATCAAATTTCCCGTCATTTGAATTTTAATACCCCGTAAAAGTTGCCCACCCTTAACAACTTTTCATCTGCAAAACCTTTTTTCGATGGAACAATATCTTCTGTTTGTTCTTTGGATTTGAAAATCCAAAATGTTAAAAACCAAAAAAAAAAATGTTGCCTGACAATCACATAGAAATATAATTCTGACAAATTTGTTTTATGTACACTGCTAAAAATGTTTGGAATTCTCTAACAGTTCTACAATACAAGCGTAAGGTAAAATGGCAAACACGGTATTGGAATGACGAAATTGCAATACATGTATTGTAAGTGTTGTAAAGTGTGAAATCACCGTCGAGCATTCCAATATATGTATTATAACGCTTATGAGTCAAGAAATTTATGGAATTCACGGAATTCACGGAATTAATGGACTTCAAGGAATTCACGGAATTTATGGAATTTACGGAATTCACGGAATTTATGGAATTTACGGAATTCACGGAGTTTATGGAATTCAAAGAATTTCACGGAATTTGTGGAATTCGCGAAATTCAATTAACTCACAAAATTCGAGGAATTAATGGAATACAAGAAATTCATGAAATTCACGAAATTCACAGAATTCGCGGAATTAATTAAATTGAAGGAATTCACGATATTGATAGAATTCATGGAATTGATGGAATTCACGGAATTCAGGGAATTCATAGAATTCACGGAATTCACTAAATTTATAGAATTCACTGAATTCATGGCTTTCATGAAATTTAATGAATTCTCGAAATTCACTGTATTCACGAAATTCGCGGAATTTACGCAATTGACGAAATTGTTGGAATTCATGAAATTCATGGAATTCATGATATTCATGGAATTCAAGGAATTGAAGGAATTCAAGAAATTCAAGCAATTCGAGGAATTCATGAAGTTCACGAAATTCATGGAATTCACTTAATTCAAGGAATTCGCTAAATTTGCAGAATTCATGGAATTTAAAGAATTCACGAAATTTATGGAATTCACGGAATTCATAGGACTCAAAGAATTCACTGAATTCATGGGATTCACGGAATTCACTGAATTTATGAAATTCACTGATGAATTCAATGAATTTCGAGAATTCCATGAATTTCGTGAATTCTATTAATCACGTGAATTCCGTGCATTCCTTAAATTCCAAGAATTCCTTTAATTCTATCAATTCCTTTAATTCCATGAATTCCTTGAATTTAATTAATTCCGTGCATTCCATGATTTCCTTGAATTGCATGAATATTCGCGCTACATACTATAACTATATATTAGCAAAAGTTTTGACTCCATTGGAAACTTACTTTTTTTACGTGGAACAAGTGTCCTGAGAAATGACTTACATTTTTTTATAATTTTTTGGTTCAACAGGTGTATCCAACTACAAATATAATACATAAGTGTTACTGGCTACTGGACTTCTATCGTAAAATTCCAATGCATGTGAGGTACCATGCCGATACCAGCATTCGGAAACTACAACATTATGTATTGTAGCGTTACCTTACGTTTCGGAAATAAACTTCCAGTACATTTATTGGAAGTTTCGAACAGGAATTTTCAACAGTGTAGGTATTATTTTATTTTTTCTGATACATAGAGAATTGTTTAAATTGCATTGAAATCGCTGCTTATTTAGAGACTGCCTTTCCTAAATTTTGTCAGAAACGAAAACTACATAAAGCTTTAGTCATATGTTTCAGAAAATTCTGTTACAATTTATGAATTTTTAGATACAGTAACTTGAAAGTGCAAGAAATTTAAAAAAAATCCATGCATTAATTTTAAAATAAAATATGTAGTCTTTATTTGTTTAGAGTCGAGACAATATAAATAATAGTGAAACAATATGAGTGAAGTAAATATAAATGAATTTGTATGTATCCATGTTACAATAAGTCTTAGCAGAAAAACCTATAGTAAGCGTTCGAAAATGAATGTATCTCGCACTACGCGCTCGGTCTTTGTGCTTCTCCCACATTTAGGCACAGATCATTTACAATCAAAGGTCAAACCATTAGCAGCTGTAATTTGTTGACTGTGAATTCTCTTTTGTTAAAGCTCCTTCGGCTTCAACAAAAACATTCTCATCACATATGTCGTGCACATAAACACATGAATTGTATTTTTCATGATAACTTTAATATTTGTCCCTTATTCGCCATTAATCTTTATTCGTAACTATACTCTGAACAATGTATGTATATTATCATAATTCATGATATGTACTCATATCTCGACTGATATTGAAACATATATATTTTCAGTGTCTTGTTCTTATTTTAAAAAAAAGTACGCATCATATCAAAAAAATGTCCGAAGCAAATTTTTCGATCTAATCTAGGCTAACAATTTTGTTATTAAACATTCCATTGCAGCTTGTGAAGTTTTTTCATGAATTTATTTTGTTTGCTTTCAAGGATATTTTTTACGATTCAAACAAAAAAATACGCATTCTAGCGTAAAGTGGTTCTATGTGTAGGTATAATTTAGGCGAAAATTTTGTTCATTAAAATTTTATCGTATCTTGTGTTGTTTTTCAAAAATTTAATTTTTTATTTTTAGTGTATTTTTAGTTTAAAAAATTCATAAGAAACTTTTAGATTTTTTTTGGTTGAAAATCTTTTTCTATTGATCTTTTCAGATACCTTGTGTCCTTATTCTAAACTTTTAATTTTATTATTTTTAATGTCATTTTTTACGATCAAAATAAAAACTGCGCAATTGATCCAAAAAATAATTCCTAACAAAATTGTAGATCGTTTTTGGATGAATAAATTTTGTCTATAAATTTTTTTCTTATCTTGTATCATTTTTTAAAACATTTAATTTTTTACATTCTCATAATTCATGGTTGAGAAAGTATCAGAATTGTCCGAAATTTTACGCCACAGTTTTTCAACGGATCTCCACGTTTTGAGACCACCTGAAGCCGCGAATCAAGTGTTGGCCATGGCTTCTGTCTGACTGTATGTCTGCCCGTTTGTCCTTCCGCCCGTTCGTCCGTGAACACAATAACTCTCGAAAAAATTAACTGATCCAATCGAGCTTTGGCACACTTTTTTCTGGTCCTCAAGGAAATAACTATTTCGTTAACCAGCATTGCTTGACCAACGCTTATGGTTTTATCCATCGAAAATGCTATCTGAAAATTAAATATTCGATTTTTACGCCAAACAACAACAGATACATAAAAAAGGTTATGTAGCGAACTCTCAATCAATTTGTTAAGTAAATTGAATAGTGGTTTTGAGAAGTACAATTTTGGAAGGTTCGTTAGGATGTATTGGAAGACAAGGCAATCAATAGAGGTCCAGGTGGTTTTCTGAAGGCAGAACTATTCCTGACTAAATGAATTGGTGGTCCTGAGGAGGACCGATTTGGTTAAGTGTTTGTTATTTTGCCCTGGCAAGGGCCCTTGCGGTCTGAGGTTTGTGCCTGCGTAGCGCCTCGTGAATGTGAAATGCCTGCTACTGTGGGTCTCACTTCCTTGTCTTCTTCTTCGACTTCTTCTTCTTAGGCACGCTAATATGGGGTGGCCGTGGCAGAGGGGGGGGGGGGCAGCCACTCTTGTTGCTGGGAGTAGTTGCAGCTCGCTGCTACATAACGCGGCCACGCGCGATTATTGAGGTTAAATCCGGCGACGTTGACACTTCCTGACATTTAATTCACTTAACGGATATCGACAGGGGGCAATTAATGAGCAAATACTGGGCCGTGCACGCACGAGAGGGGGAAAAGCTCTAGACAGCTTGTCACTATTTTTCACTTCACTATGCTCGTCGAACACATTATCCTGTGGGGCACTGTACTCCTTCGTGGGTTCTTCCGTTAACGTTAGGTCCACGTTCTTCACAGGCGAGGATACTTCCAGTTCCTTTGCGTTTCTGCGTTTAATCGCCAGACGCTTGCATGGATTAGAACGGCACTTCTTTGGTTTTGCGTGTGGTCCACGATGAGCACTTTTTATGGTGCACGCTGAGGACTCAATATGCGCGTTACCGTTCAGGTAACCGCGCCTAATAATATAATATGTTTGATGATTGAACTTGTTCTTCGTTGAGCAAAGTTCATGTTCGTTTCATCGTCAAAAAGCAGAAGTTAATTATTCGGGAGAATATTCTTGAAGAGGTTTAAATCTTATGGAATTATTCCAATAAAGGGTTCTCAAAATAAAAAGATTTCAGATTATTGTAGGTTGGGTTGGTGCTGGATAACGCTAAGGCGAGGCAGGGATGAGGTCCGACGACGCAAACGAAATTCAAAAACTCAAGCAGCGACGAAACGATCTTTTTGGTATTCGGCGAAAAAATATCTTGCGTCACGAAAAACGATCCACATTTATACAAAAGACAGCGACACGCACGCCGTGGAGTGTGATATTCGCGGCTGATTGGTTGTACAACGCGAAGAAGGGAGCGCAAGATTTCAATTGGCTATTCAGAGTGTGGAGGGAATTGAGAATTTCTAAGAGCTGAAAAATGCAAAAAAGATGGTTTAAAGAAACTGATTGGTTCTTCCACTGGTTTGAGCGAACCAATCGGTATAACGTGAAAACTTCGTTGTATGCGAATCGATGATTGGCGATTTATCTGAGGAGACACGCAATAATTAAATCTGCCTCACCTCGCCGTAATCTCTGCCGACCTATTTATTATCATCCCATTAAACAATTGTACAGTAATCATTATACTGTTCATCTATAACAGCCTGAGTAAGACATCTAAAATTATTTGAAACTTCGTGAGAAAAAAAAATTTTTATTAATTAAAATTGCCAGCACGCTGGCGAGCGACAATTTTCCATCGGGTCTTCTACGGGACGTTCTGTGTAATTTAGTATTGAGCAAGACATTAAACAAAAACAAAACATAAAATTACTCACTAACTTAAAACAAAGTACTCATTGCCACAAGACATTAGGAAATTAATTGCAACTTTAGGTATATTTTAACGTATCCGTCAAATAATAAATTTTAGTGAAGAAGACTAAATTTATTTTTCACGATCATTTTTTATGGACATTATAGTTTTTAAGTTCACATGAAAACTACATAACAAAAAAAACTTGAAACCCGTTACTTACTACGGGGTGGAAATTATAACGAGTTGGAATATCCTCACCTGGTGGCGGTCTCTTCATACTTCCACGCGGTCATCTGGGCTTCCTTCCCGTCGTGGCGTTTATTCCTTGAACACCAAGTAGTTCCTCATCTGAGGGACTCACCCGCCCTTGAGCCATACTTGGCTTGGTATTCTCTCCCTCGAGAGAGTTCGTGTTTCTTGGTTCGCGCTCGTTGTCCAACGCCGCATGAGAAAGCGTGTTAGCGTTAGAATCGTCGATCTCGTGAACAACGTCGTTACGGTCACGTCCGACCCAAAGGAGGGAAATTGACGTATTTCACGCTGGTAAAACGAAAGCATCTGCGTTCCGTTGATTTTTGCAGAGGGATTTTCCATCTGCACCAGATAGACTTCACCACCGAGTTGTTGTAGGACACGACAGGGTCCGTACCACTTCCCAGCAAAGGCGGAGTTGAAACCACGCTCCTTGTCGGGCAACAAATGTGTTCTAACGCGTAACATTTCACCTACTTGGTAATGTGGAGGTTTTTAGGCTGAGAATGATACTTTATTTTTATGTAGCGGGCCTGATGGCTCCATACTTCTTCCACAATTTCCCCAGGTTCAAGCTGAGTCACGATGGTCGGGGGCGCTGGAAATGCTCATTCTCCGGGTCTTTTTGGTGATAAACCGATAAGCACTTTGCTCGGAGTTTTTCCTGTGGCGGAATTTCTACGCTTCCGTAAATTAGAAAGAATCTCAGAAATGTTTTTGTCCCAGTTCCGATGAGCCTGAACGTGTAAATGCGACCGCATACCCCTTTTGAGCTTTTGCTTTCTTAGTTCTGTTGGGTTGGCCTGCGGATGGTAGGTCGGTGTTGTCCATCGATCGGCACACCACCGGTCGCATGCGCTCTCCCAGACCTTTTCCTTAAATTGGCATTCCCGAGTGGAAAAGCTTCTACATATTTGGAAAACAAGTCAGTAATGACTAGTAGAAACCTCTTCCCACGTGGTGACTTTGGGCCCATCAGGTCTAATGCGACAGTTTCCCACTTATTTTTTGGCTCTCTAGGTCTCTGCTGCTTCGTTCTAGTAGTTTTCAAGGATTTAGAGCTTGAGCATAGAATACATGTACACACATGTCCGCGTACGTCTTTCCGCATTCCCTTCCACGTGAAGCGTTCCAGGATGGAACGTAGAATTTCATCTCCTCCCTGGTGACCCGAGAGTCCAGCGTCATGATACTCGTAGAGAACTCTCTCCCGATAGTTATCCGGGTCTCATCACCGGGTCTCGCGCAACTTCCAGAGACCGGAAGTGTCCACTTTATATTGCTGGAAGAAGCTTTCTTCCTGCTGGGAGCAGTTCACTTTTTCGGAGATGGCTTGCCACTCAGGCGCTAATTGGTGCACATTCTTGTCATCCTGCTGGAAACGTAGAATTTATACGTAGAAATTCGGTACCGTGATTGTGGCAATGTAGGCACGGGAAGCACTGGGTACCAGTTCGAACCGCGATAGAGGTGAATGCTCATCGTCGTCGAGCACATCCAAAAGGACAGCATCTCCGGTCGTAATGACAGTGCATTGGGCAGATCTGATTGTGAATGAGGATAATATTTATGACGAAAACTGACTTCGCCCAGCAAACAAGCCAATTTGTTCAATTTAGTGTTGGTACCCTTATATCGATCCAACTAGTCGAGAGATCGATGGTCCGTAAGTAACGTAAACTCACGATTAGTTAGAAATGGTTTATATTTTTTTTATACCCCAGCTGATGCCGAGAGAATTTTTCTCAGATTTTTCATAGCGAGTCGCCGTTGGTGAAAACTTGGCGCTTTGGTAACTGAGGATGGATTTTGATTCATCAGAACGAACTTGAAATAGAAAGGCACTCATTCCGATCTCACTGGTGTGAATTTGAAGACTGCGTGGAAGGCCAGGGACTGGCCTGCCTAGCTGCAAAGGGTGGCTGAATGCCTCTTCCAAATTGTGAAGAGCCTCTTTCAAATTGTGGAAAGCCTCTTCAGTCTATGGTGTCCAAGTCCAACGACCAGAATTTTTGCAAAGAAAATCCGTAAGGGGTTCGGTGATATCGGAATAGTGTGGTACATATTCGCGTATCCAGCCACATATGCCGAGAAATTTTCGGAGAGCCTTCTTACTCGTTGGGACTTCCGCTTGAAGTACTGCTTGTATGTGCGTATCTTGAGCGCGGTTACTTTCTCGTGTAATTACATGACCGAAATACTGCACTTGCGTTCTCTCGAAGAAACATTTTTCTAGAGCACGTGTTAAGCCATGAATTTCAAGTCTCTCCAGTACAAGACTAATCCGCAAAAGGTGATCTGTCCAGTTTTGCGAATAGATAATTATATCATGGAGACATACAATACAAAATTGGTTTATATAGCCTTGAAGTACTATTTGAGACATAAGTGTCTGGAATGTACTGGGTGTGTCATATAGACCGAATAGCATGGTTAAAAAACGATACATCCCACCTTTATGCGTGGCAAAAGCAGTGTACTTTCGAGATTCAAGGTCCATTGGTATCTGCCAGTACCCACTTCTAGGATCCAAGGTTGTGAATACTTTGGCATTTCCAAGTTCCTTCAAAGAACCTTTCAAGCATTTCCTGAAGTTGCTCTACGATGATCCTCTTTTTCTCTTGTGAGTATGGATAAGGACGTTGCCTGATCGGTCTATTAGTTGTGAAAATAATTTTATGACTGATAGAACGCATCTTATTTATGTGTCCTACCTTGTGAAATTTCAAATAACTTCGATGCAAATTGACTGAAATTTATCGACAAATACTGTTGGTAGATCTATCTGTATTTTCCTAAAATCGATTCGACTCGACACGCCAATAGGCGGTCCATTTATCAATTGGATAGTGATACGCTGGTTGTTTCCAGCGTACAGAAATCTCTGGGGCTTATTATAAATAACTTCCTGTTCTGAAATCCAGAGATCTCCTAAAATCATAGGGTCTCTCATCTCGTAGCTAACCAGAAAGGTAGTTTTCATGATGCAGCCTTCAACAGAGAATTCAGCGAACAACTCGCCTGTCAAGTGAATCAATACGCCATAAATGACTACATCGGTATCCTCTAAACTTGGTTTTAAATTCCGAATTTGCTCTTCTGATAAATAACGCGGACGTAGGAAATTATTAGTTGATGCACAATTGAAAAGAGCTAGAATGTCGTGATCATTGAACTGTACGAAGACTTGAGGTAATTTTGTCCTGGTCCTCGCAGCTGTTCTCACGCTTACTGTTGATTGTTTCCGGCGGGCAGCTTGGCCGGCCGCCTTCAGTTTTCCAAAGTCGGTTTTTTTTTTTTTTTCTTTTAGCCATATTTTCCTTTAATACAGAGCAATCCTGGTTGAGATAGCATTCGGGGCAATGTCAGCATCTAGGTAAGTTGCTGGAGCCCTCTTCCGCTTCCCGGGGCAAATTTTTTGTTTCAGGTTTACGGGAATATGACTTAGTGAGATCTGTTTCGTCGCCTTCGGAGTTGATTGCCAGTGCAAGAAGATCGGCAAATGTTCTTGGCGATGCAGCTCGGATCCCTTGTCGCAGAGTGGGCTGCAGAAGTTTCAGGAAAGGTGAGACCATCGCCTCGTCAGGTTCGTTACGTCGAAGTGGCTGGTGCAATTGTATTTTTTTTTGCAAGAAAACATTAGCCGGTTTCTTATCTCCTTGTTTTTGCAAGTAGAGAAGGGTGAGTAAGCGTCCGAGCATACTAGGACTATTAAAACGCTGTAAAAGTAGTTTTTGGAAGCGGTCCCAGGTAACAGCTACATTTTTGTAGATTTTCCACCAGCGTGAAGCTTCTCCCTCAAGAGATCGACCAGCAAGGAAAGTTTGAATATAACCAGGGGCCCGAATAGGAGCAAAATATTCTTCCAGCTCTTCCAGGAACCGTACAGGATTTTCAAAATCCGTTCCATGGAACTTTGGAGGTGTAGAACCAGCAACCTGAGCCAATCCCTGCAGAAGACCCATTACATTTGCGAATGGATTTTATTGATAAAAATTGGGGTCAAGTTGATTATTCCCTGGAAACGGAAACCCATTTTATGGCAAGTGCTGTTATGGTTGAAGATTTCCAAAAACAGGAACCTGGCCATATTGATATGGATTTGCAACTTGAGGATTTGAAATACCTGGATTTGCAATTTGAGGATTCGGAAATTGGGGATTTGCAATTTGAGGATTTGCAATACCGAGATTTGCCATTTGAGCATTTGCGATTTGTGGATTTGCAACTTGAGGATTTGCAACTTGAGGATTTGCAATTGGAGGATTTGCAATTTGAGGATTTGTAATTTGGGGATTCTGTTCATTAGGGAGTAAATCCCTAACTTGCTGATCGTTATTTTTCATGTTGAAAAACTGTAGAACCCCAAGATTGTCAATGGGGTTGTTTTCGATCAAATTCTGATGCGGAATTGGATGTTGTTGGTTCAAAATCGGGAACCCGATTTTCGGCTATTATGTAGGATCCTCGATTGAGGATACCAATCTACTGGTTGTCTAACGGTCTCTAATTAGGGACCCGATTTCCTTGATTTTCTATCGGTCCCTCACTAGGGACCATATTTTCTTGAATATTATGGGACGGAGTCCTACCGACGAGGAGGTCGGAAGTACATCTACGCCGGGGGGTGCAATCGTCAGGTGCCACCGGGTGTTGATTTCCACTCCCGGAAGAGAATGGACTTGGAATGATTCTATTTTTCAGCGTCCGAGAATGTACAGGAGTCCAAGAGGTCATTCCTGAAATCAAGCACAGACAATGGTCGTTGAGGTTAGTGCCACTATCTAGTATCAACCGTCTTTAAAAGAGGCTGCCCCACGTTGGGCGCCACAAAATTGTAGCGACCTCTCAATTAATTTGCTTGGTAAATTAAATAGTGGTTTTGGGAAGTACAATTTTGGAAGATTCGTCAGGATGTATTGAAAGACAAGGTAATCAAGATATGTCCAGGTAGTTTGCTGAACTCAGAAATATTCCTCCTTAAATGATTTGGTGGTCCTGAGAAGGACCGATTTGATTAAATGTTTGTTATTTTGCTCTGGCATGGGTCGCTGCGGTCTGAGTGTTGTGCCTACGTGGTGCCTGGTGAATGTGAAACGCCTGCTACTGCGGGTCTCACTTCCTCGTCGTCTTCTTCTTCTTCTTAGACTTCATGTGAGTGGTAGCGCTGTCCTTCTCTTCGGGCCGCACGAACACAGACCGAAATAAAGGTTCCGGGTGTGGAGGGCTCGCCGAATTCACGTGCAGTCGCCATTGAAATTTTGCCTCTGGGTCTTGAGTCTCGTCCCATGGCGTAGTAACACGAAATAGAACATGCGAGGCTGCTGCTCGTTGATCGAAATTTCGTTCGATGCGAAGAGGTGCCGACAACGGCATAGGCTCGCCAGGAGAGCGATCGATAACTTCGCGTGGAACAGACCGAGATTCTTGGTTGTGGGATCCCTTCCCCACTACACTTGAGTTCTAAGTGTCCTCGTGAAAAGCGTTCACCCGCGGGGAATACCGGATATCATTTATTATACGCGATATATTTTTTAGGTGTCACTTTGAGGGGCGAGGCATGAAAGTCTAAAATGTCTTCGAAACCTGAAATATTCAGGGTTTCTACCGAGTAAGTTGTCTGTAACGGGGAGCGATTGAAGCCGGGAAATTCATGATCATGAGCCTCCACTGCTGAGGTCTCAGGCGTGGCCTGAGTCCTCAAGCTCGATGTGCAACTCGAACTTTGGATTACGACAGTGCGGTGTAGGTATAGGTATTTGAACCTCTGGGGAGCTATCGCTTAAGCAGCTAAGACATATTTGCGTTTTATGGCAAAATGCTTACGCGGATTCGGCCGATTTTTCTACTTTTCTATTTGCTGCGGAAAATACACTAAGACACCGCGTTACATGGCGGGCACTCGCAGGCGTATAGCACGCGAATATGGGGTTGCTCTGGAGGGGAGGGGCAGCACTGTGGTTGCGTAGAGTAGCTGCAGCTCGCTGCTACGTCACACGGCCACGTGCGATTATTGAGGTTAAGTCCGGCGACGTTGTCACTTCCTGACATGTCATTCACTTGACGGATACCCACAGGAGGATAATTAAGAGAGAAAATACTGGGTCGTGCACTCACGAGAGGGGGGAGGGCTCTAGACACCTTGTCACTATTGTTCACTTCACTATGATCGTCAAACACATTATCCTGTGGGGCTCTGTACTCCTTGGTGGGTTATTCCGTTAACGTCAGGTCGACGTTCTTCACAGGCGAGGTTACTTCTAGTTGCTTTGCGTTTCTGCGTTTAATCGCCAGACGCTTGCGTGGATTAGGACGCAACTTCCTTGGTTTCTCCGAACTGTGGGCTTCCATGGTGCCATCGAGCTGCTGGTTTTCACTGTGGACAAGAAAGAGCACTCAACAAAAGAAAGTATAATATATAATTATATATATATATATATATATATATATAATTTAAATTTGGCGCTTGAGATTGTCGAGCATTGGGTGGGGTAACTAACGAGAGCAAGGAATCAACGTGCGAACAATCAGACGATTAAGTGATCTGATTACACGGAGAAAAAGGGATGTTTACCCTTAACGTTTAGATGTTTCAGGTTGACATATTAAATGCTTAACTATATAGGACAGCCATATATATGTTAAATATTCGTTTCTTGAGATATTAAAGATATACAATGCAGGGCGTTCTTACCTGGAAAAATTTTTTGAAGAAGAAACAGCACTTACAGCATTATTATTCATATTTTGTAAGAAAATATTAGCAATGATAATTTTTCCACAAGTTCACATACCATACAAAATGACTTCGGACAGCTACTATTGAACATCTATTTTTCTACGCGTATGTAAAGTTGAATTGTGTTTCACTCATATGAGCACTTTTTTATCACGCCGCCGCCGTGTTTAACATACTCGATGTGATTGGTGAAGATATGTTTAGTAAAAAATTGTTAATGTCTAGTATGTGTGGTTTAGTATTTTACTATGAATGTGTAAATCAAAAACCGCGTTGTTTAAGTGTGTTTACAATGCGGTGATATTTTCAAATATTGGTCATCTTACATCACGTTGATGGGAATTCTCAACCAATTTTATGAGGTCCCATGGAATTTGTTCAAAGCAATAGTTACTCATTCGACATCGGAAGATAATGAGACCATATAGTGGCTTATTCATATTTGAGAAAATAGCTGCTTCTCCGGATGGCCAAATTGATATCCACATCTTCTCCGTTGATGCTATTCACTTGATTTGTTCGAAAATCGATTCTCTTTTATTTTACAATAACTTTTATTGTCGCATATTATCTTGTCATTTTATTTAATATATCGCATAATATATCAGAATGCAAGCGGTAGTGTTTATTTACGTTAGATCACTAATCTATAATTATTTGAATGCAAATTTAATATTTTCAACTGACAAATCTATTTTCATCTTGAATATCTGGTTTATTTATATCTTATAGTTTTTATTGCAAAATGAATTGTGTTTCCAAAATCAGTCAATGGACCTTCCTCTACAGTCATAAAACCATTGTCAATTAGAATATCATACAAATTAGAAGAATCAATATATAACACTATATAGTATTTATTTTCTGAACTAGAATTTTCATAAACTGCAGTTCAATTACACTTTAATGTAAATAACAAACAATTTTTATTTTACAAAATAGCTGGTTACAAGGTCCATGTTAATTTTATTGCATTACAATAGGTGCACGGTGGTCCTGAAGAAGGAAAAGGTTTGACTAAAATGAATCCAAAATCGGGTTTCACAGAAAGTTTCATACATAAGAATGTTTTTTTTTTTATTAAACCCTGCTGAAAATTACCTTATAATGTTACGTACACTGTGAAAAATGTTTGGAATTCTCCAACAGTTCTGCAGTAAAATTGCAAACACGGTCTTGGAATGACGAAATTGCAATACATGTATTGTAAGTGTTGTAAAGTGTGAAATCACCGTCGAGCATTCCAATACATGTATTGTAGCGTTTTATTCAAAAATGGTGTAGCGATGGTAATTTCCAAAAGCTTTGAACTAAATCGTGAAATGTTTAAACTAAAAATGTTCAATTTTAAATCAAAAATGGTCTAGTTAAATTTTCAATCAAGAGAATTAATTTTCAATAAAAAAAATTATCATGCAACAGTTTAATTTTGTACTAAATAGTTGAATTTTCTACCAAACTGTTGAATTTTTAAGCAGAAAATACCATTTTCCTCGAAGCAGTTGGATTTTCAACAAAAAAGTTCATTTTTAACCAATCAGTTGAATATTCAACAAAACAGTTGAATTTTCAGTTTACAAATTTTATTTTATTAAAAATAAAACGAATCTTCAACACAGAAGATTACTTTTCTACCAAAAAAACGATTGAAAAAAAACATAAATTTTCAACTAAATAGTTCGAACAATAGATGTGATGCTTATTTCTCGAAATTTTTAACTAAATAGTGAAATATTTAAACTGAAAGATTTTAATTTTTATTCAAAAATGGTGTAGTTAAATGTTTATTCAAGAAAATTAATTTTCAATAAATAAACGAATTTTCTACGAAACATTTTAATTTTGTACCAAATACATGAATTTTCTACCAAAATTTTGAATTTTTAAGCGGAAAAGACCATTTTTCTATAAACCGGTTGAATTTTCAAATCCAGAGTATGAATTTTCAGCAAGAAAGTTAATTTTCATCCAGACAATTGAATTTTCAACAAAATAGTTAAATTTTCAGTTAAAAAAAATTTCTTTTTATTAAAAATAAATCGAATCTTCAACACAGAAGATTACCTTTCTACCAAAAAAAAGATTTTTAAAAGAAAATAACATAAATTTTTAACTTAATAGTTTAAACAAAAGATGCGATGCTAGTTTCTAAAAGCTTTGAACTAAATAGTGGAATGTTTAAACTAAAAAAGTTGATTTTTTTTTATTCAAGAGAATTAATTTTCAATAAGAAAAAAATTTATCATGAAACAGTTGAATTTTGTACTAAATATTTGAATTTTCTACCAAACTGTTGAATTTTCAAGCGAAAAGGGCAATTTTTCTACAAACCAGTTGAATTTTCAAGCCCAGAATATGAATTTTCAAAAAAAAATTTAATTTTCAACCAATCAGTTAAATTTTTAACAACATAGTTGAATTTTCAGTTTAAAAAATTGACTTTTATCAAGAAGAAAACGAATTTTTAATTCAAAAGATTACTTTCATACAAAAAAATACTAGTTTTCAACAAAATACATAAATTTTGAACCAAACAGCTGAATTTTCAACCAACAAGATTACTTTTTTACGAAAAACACAATTTTCTAACAAATAACATAAAATTTCAACTAAATAGTTTGAACAATAGATGTAATTATAGTTTCTCAAAATTTTCAACTAAATAGTGAAATGTTCAAACTAAAAAAGTTCAATTTTTAATCAAAAATGAAGTAGTTCCATTTTTATCCAAGAGAATAAATTTTCAATAAGAAAAGGAATTTTCCACGAAACAGTTTAATTTTGTACCAAATAGTTGAATTTTCCACCAAAATGTTAAATTTTTGAGCCAAAAATACCATTTTCCTCAAACCAGTTGAATTTTCAACAAAAAAGTTAATTTTTAACCAATGAGTTAAATATTCAACAAAATAGCTTAATTTTTAACCAATAAGATTACTTTTTTACCGAAAAGACGATTTTTCAAAAAACAACATAAATTTTCAACTAAATAGTTTGAACAATTGATGTGATGCTTGTTTCTCAAAATTTGTAACTAAATAGTGTAATATTTAAACTAAAAAAGTTCAATTTTTATTCAAAAATGGCGGAGTCAATGTTTATTTAAGAAAATTAATTTTCAATAAAGAAAATTTATCATGAAAGAGTTTAATTTTGTACTAAATAGTTCAATTTTTTACTAAAATTTTGAATTTGTCTACAAACCAATTCAATTTTCAAACCCAGAATATGAATTTTCAGCAAAAAATTCATTTTTAACCAAACAAATAAACATTCAACAAAATAGTTGAATTTTCAGTTTAAAAACTGATCTTTTATTGAAAATAAAACGAATCTTCAACACAGATTACTTTTCTACCAAAAAGACGATTTTTTTAAAAATAACATAAATTTTCAACTAAATAGTTTAAAAAATAGATGCGATGCTAATTTCTAAAAGCTTTGAACTAAATAGTGGAATGTTTAAACTAAAAAGTTCAATTTGTATTCAAAAATTGTGTAGTTAAATTAATAATAATAATAAAATGAAAAAATAAACAAATAAAAAAAAAATAATAATAATAAAAAATTGTATCCCAGAAAATCAATTTTCAATAAATAAACGAATTTTCTATGAAACAGTTTAATTTTGACCAAAGAGTTGAATTTTCTACCAAAATTTTAAATTTTTAAGCGAAGAAGACAATTTTTATAAAACCATTTGAATTTTCAAGCTCAGAATATGAATTTTCAACAAAAAAGTTAATTTTCAACCAATCAGATAAACATTCAACAAAATAGTTGAATTTTCAGTTTAAAAAATTTTCTTTTAATAAAAATATAACGAATCTTCAACACAGAAGATTACTTTTCTACCAAAAAGACGATTTGTTAAGAAATAACAAATTTTTAACTGAATAGTTTAAACAATAGATGCGATGCTAGCTTCTAAGAGCTTTGAACTGAATAGTGGAATGTTTAGACTAAAAATGTTCAATTTTTAAGCAAAAATGGTGTGGTTGAATTTTCAAGCCCAGAATATAAATTTTCAACAAAAAAGTTAATTTTTAAACAATCACTTGAATATTTAACAAAAGAGTTGAATTTTCAGTTAAAAAAATTTTCTTCTATCAAAAACAAAACGAATTTTTAACACAGAAGATTAATTTTATACCAAAAAATACTAGTTTTCAACAAAATACATAAAGTTTGAACTAAATAGTTTAAACAATAGATGTGATGCTAGTTTCTCAAAATTTTCAACTAAATATTGGAATGTTTAATCTAAAAATATCAATTTTTAACCAAAAATGTTGTGGTTAAATTTTTATCTAAGACAATTAATTTTCAATGAAAAAACGTATTTTCCACAAAACAGTTCAATTTTGTACCAGATAGCTGAATTTTCTACCAAAATGTAGAATTTTCATGCGAAAAACAAGAATTTTCTAAAAACCATTTAAATTCTTAACCCGAAAATATGAATCTTTTAACAAAAAAGTTAATTTTCAACCAATCAGTTAAATATTCAACAAAATAGTTAAATTTTCAGTTAAAAAAATTATCTTTGATCAAAAAGACAACGAATTTTAAACACAGAAGATTAATTTTATACCAAAAAATACTAGTTTTCAACAAAATACATAAATTTTTTACCAAACAGCTGAATTTTCAACCCAGAAGATTAATTTTCTACCAAAAATACGATTTTTCAATAAACTACATAAATTTTCAACTAAATAGTTTAAACAATAGATGTGATGCAAGTTTCTCAAAATTTTTGACCAAATAGTGGAATGTTTAAACTAAGAAAGATCATTTTTTAACCAAAAAAGGTGCAGTGAAATTTTTATCCAAGTGAAATAATTTTCAATAAAAAAAAAAAATTCCACAAAACAGTTTAATTTGTACCAAATAGTTGAATTTTCTACCAAAATCTTAAATTTTCAAGCGAAAAAGATGTTTCTTCTACAAACCAGTTGAATTTTCAACCCCAGAATATGAATTTTCAACAAAAAAGTTCATTTTCAACCAATCAGTTGAATGTTCAACGAAATAGTTTAATTTTTATCTTAAAAAATTGATTTTTAACCAAAATTATGATTCTTCAACCAAAAAAATTAAATTTTAAGAACGTAGTTCAACTTTTAATCAATAATTAGAAATTTTAACCTAAGAAAGAAATTTTTAACGCAAAAGGTAATTGTTGATAGCTTGACAAACAAATTTTAACTTGAATTTAAAAAATTTGAATTTAACCGCTAAAATAAACTTTCAACAAAATATTTGGATCATCAACTTAAAAAGATTAATTTTGAACCCAACATTTGAATTTTTATTAAAAAAAAAAATTATTTTCTACCAAATTTTTGAATTTTTATTCAGACAGATGCCAAAAAGGAAATAGCTGCATTTTTAGATAAAAAAATTATTTAAAAAAAAAACGAATTTCCAACAAAACACTTCAATTTTGAAATAAATAGTTTTATTTTTAACTAAATAGTTTAATTTTCTGTAAATTAGTGCGATTTTCCACGAAAAGTATGAATTTAAATAAAAAAAGGTCATTTTTAACCAAATAGTTTAATTTTCTACCAAACTGTTGAATTTTCAACTAAAATGGTCAATCTAAAAAAAAAATTCATGAAAAGAGTTCAACATCCAACGAAATACATGAAGTACATTCCAAGTAGTTAAATTTTCAACTTATGAAGAAAAAATTTTTATCCAAAAATGAAATAGCTGCATTTTTAGTGAAAAAAACTTAATCACAAAAATATATATCTCCAACAAAATAGTTAGATTTTCAAATAACTAGTTTAATTTTCTAAAAACTAGTGAAATTTTGAACTAAAAATATGAATTAAAAAAAAAAAGATTATTTTCAACCAGGCTTAAATTTTCTACCATATTGACTAAAAAGAGAAAGTTTTTTAAAAACAGTTGAATTTTGAACCCGAAAATATGAAAATTTTAATAAAAAAGTTAATTTAGACCAAATAGTTGAATTTGCAACTGAAATTATTATGAATCTTCAACCAAAAACAAATAAATTTTTCACAAAGTAGTTCAATATTAAATCAACTAGTTGCATTTTTAACAAAAATCGATGAATTTTCAACAAAAAAGATTAATTTTCTACCAAAAACGACGAATTTGCAACAAAATAAATGAATTCTCAACAAACGAAAGAAACAAATTTTTAGTAAAATAGGGAAATTTACAAGCAAGGAGATGAATTTTCAACTCAAATGGTCAATCTTCAGAAAAAATATAATGAATTTTTAAAGAAATTTCAATATTCAACCAAAAAGTTGAATTTTCAACCAACAAGTTGATTTTTTAAAGAAGCTTAATTTTTTACAAAATAAGATGAAGTATCAAAAAAATACACGAATTTTCAACCAAGTATGTACCCACATTTTCAAATAAAAGAGATGAATTTTCAACCAAAAATTAAATAGTTACATTTTTGTTTAAAAAATTAATTTTTAGCAATACAGTTAAATTTTTTATCAAATAGGATTTTTAACCAGACGAAATAAATTCCGAAACAAAAATATAATTTGTAGATTTGTTAACCAAAAAAAAATTAACTTTCAACCAATAATAGTCGGATTTTCTTATTGGGTGCTATTAATTCTGTTCAAATTTAAGCAAAAAACGAGAAATTTCTGTAATGTTTGTAATTTTGTATTGAATTGACCAATTACATTTCAAATTGGGCAGAAAAGTCCAACTTAGGGGGTTCAAAGTTTAAAAAAAAACCGCAACCCTCTAGCATTATTCAGAAAAAATATTTTGAAAAATGATAATTAATTATTTAAAATATTATTTATGTTAACTCAAATTATATATTACCTCACTATAATTGAAAAGTGTACAAAAAGTGAAAACTTCCAGAAAAAAACACAAATTTTTAGCTTTACTATAGAAAAAGATAGTTTATAAACAATCACAATTTGTTAAAACAATTATCTTTGTCAAATTCAATTAATTATTACCATACTTTAAGTAAAAAGTGGAGAAAAAGTTGAACATTTCAGAAAAAAGCGCAACTTTCTAGCAATATTGCAAGATAATATTGTTATAAATAATACATTGTTTACACCATTTTTTTAAAACAATTTATCATTGCCTCGCTCTAACTGAAGAGTTGAAATCAAGTTGAAAAATTCAGAAAAAACCGCCTCTTTCTAACTCGATTGAGAAAATTGCTATAAATAATAATAAATTGTTTAAACAATTATTGCTGTCATTTTGAATTAATTATTACCTCTATTTAATTGAAAAATAGACAAAAAGTGTAAAATTTCAGAAAAACCCGCAACTTTCTAGCATTATTCCAAGATAATATTGTTATAAATAATACATTGTTTGAACCATTTTTTTTCAAACAATTGATCATTGCCTCGCTCTAACTGAATAGTTGAAAAATTCAGAAAAAAATGCTACTTTCCATCTCTATTCGAAGAGAAATTTGATATTAATAGTAATAAATTGTTGAAACAATTTTTTTTGTCACCTTGAATTAATTATTACCTCACTGTAGTTGAAAAATAGACAAAAAGTGGAAAATTTCAGAAAAAACCGCAACTTTCTAGCATTATTCTAAGATTTAATTGTTATAAATAATACATTGTTCAAACCGTTTAAAAAAAAATTTTAATTGATCATTGCCTCGTTCTAAATGAAGAGTTGAAAGCAAGTTGAAAATTTCAGAAAAAACCGCCTCTTTCTAACTCTATTGAGAAAATTTCTATAAATAATAATTAATTGTTTAAACAATTATTGCTGTCATTTTGAATTAATTATTACCTTACTGCAATGGAAAAATAGACAAAAAGTGGAAAATTTCAGAAAAAAACGCAACTTTCTAGCATTATTCGAAGATAATATTGTTATAAATAATACATTGTTTAAACCATTTTTAAAAATTTTTTATTGATCATTGCCTCGCTCTGACTGAAGAGTTGAAAGCAAGTTGAAAAAATCAGAAAAAACTGCCTCTTTCTAACTCTATTGAGAAAATTTCTATAAATAATAATGAATTGTTTAAACAATTATTGCTGTCATTTTGAATGATTTTATTACCTCTCTGTAATTGAAAAGTAGACAAAAAGTGGAAAATTTTAGAAGAAACCGCAACTTTCTAGCATTATTCTAAGATTTAATTGTTATAAATAATACATTGTTTCAACCATTTCTAAAAATTTTTAATTGATCATTGCCTCGCTCTAACTGAAGAGTTGAAATCAAGTTGAAAAAATCAGAAAAAACCGACTCTTTCTAACTCTTGTGAGAAAATTGCTATGAATAATAATAAATTGTTTAAACAATTATTGCTGACTCCTTTAATCAATCTTTACCTCACTGTAAGTTAAAAACAGACAAACAGTGAAAAATTTCAGAAAAAACCGCAACTTTCTAGCATTATTCTAAGATAATATTGTTATAAATAATGCATTGTTTAAACCACTTTTTTAGCAATTGATCATTGCTTAGCTCTAACTGAAAAGTTGAAAAATTCAGAAAAAACCGCCTCTTTCTAACTCTATTGAGAAAATTGCTATAAATAATAATAAATTGTTCAAACAATTTATTTAAACATCTGATTATCAGTAGAAAATAATATTTTATCTATAAGAAACAATTTTCATTTTTTTCCTCCATAAAACAGACTTGTGGGGGTGAAATTCAAAAAATAAATTTTGGATTAAAAAAAAAACGCATTTTTTTGTAGATTCGAACAAATTTAAGGGGGGTGGGGGGTATGCATTAAAATTTGACAGACAAAATTTTGACCACCCTACTCGATACCCATATAATTCATTAAAAAAGTAATGATGAGACTAAATTTAAATTGGAAATAGAAATTTGAAATTTGATAAAAGATTAAAATAAAATGTGACCCCGCCTTTTGTGGGCAAGTTTGGATACAGTATCAAAAGAAATAAAATTCATTTGGTAATCACTAATGGGTCTCGAAATTTGACACCGAACCCGATCGCTATATGCAAATCGGATCGGACACGGTTTTAAAAATTCGCCCCGGCCCTTCTCGTATCTCAACAATGCGTGACTCTGACAACAATGGGTAATAATAAACCGTGATAAATATACAAGCAAATACACGACAAACGAAAGAACTCCGACGCGATATTTCCAGGTGCACGATTTGGATTCTCAAACAAATATGATAGGCAAATAGAGAAAATTTCAATGGGGTAATGTCGGGCCACTGTACTAACTTTAGAGTTTGAATATTTGCATGCTCTTAATTTGTCAGGGAGATGAGTTATTGACTCTCCTCTTCTGCAAACAAATCCAAAAATATGTCCAAACATTCAAAGTGCATTTAACTCTCAAAAAATAAAGAGCGATCAAACTTGACAGGATCAGTCTTATTGTATTTTTTTTATTTGATTTCACCTTCAAGACTATGATATATAGTTCACTTTTTAACGATTTTTGGAAATTTTAATTTTTCATTCATAATCCTCAAATTCATCCTTCCCTAGAATCTTTACCACATTCTCTTGCCAGCTTCCTTTATCTTGCAATCCTCTCCTACATCCTCCCTATACATCCCATGTGTCCTCTTCCCATTTACAGAATCCGCACTTTCCCTTCTCTTTATTTCTCAAATCTTTCTTTCTCCAATACATCCCTTCCTTTACCTCCTTTCGCAATCTAAATCTTGCTTTTCTGCTTCATTTTCTCTCTCTCTCTCTCTCTCTCTCTCTATCCCTTCTCTAAATTCTTCATACACTCAAGTCCCTTCCCGTATATCTCTAGCACTGAAGAACTCGCTCCTTTCTTCTTCACATCTCGTTAATTCTATCCCTCCTTTTCCTTTCTTCTACCTCCTTCAAACACTTTTTTACTAAATCCCGTCCCTTCCCGTCCTTTATTCTGAAACTTCTTGCCCTCTTTTCCACTCAGTTCTAGTACTTAATTCATTCATTGGCACCTCTGTATCTCTCCTCCATAGCCTAACACCAGTCATATAACACTCTCCTTCTCCAATCTTTTTTTAACCTTCTTTTTTCTATTCCTCATCTCTGTTTCATTACCTCTGCCGTTCTTCATCTTTTTTCTTATATGAGCTCTATGATCTCCATTTGCTTGCAAGGTATATCCCAAATATTTCTACTCCTTTACTTCTTCTAACTTTACTCCGTTCCATATCCCAATCCATTCTTTCTTTCTTCTGCCACCTTTCCTAAACCTTATTATCTTTGTCTTTTCTACATTTCAATTTAACTTTTTCCTATCTTAGTATTTCTGTAATCAAGCCTGCCATCCCTTCTTTATCCTCTGCCACCATCACTATATCGTCCGCGTATGCCAGTGTAAGCAAAATTCCCAGGAAACAAACAAAGAAGGAAGTTAGAAAGGAATGAAGAAAATGAATAAAAATGAAAAGTAGTAAAGAATAATATAGGAGACCAAGGAATGTACTGAGTTGTGTAATAAAAAAAATAAAAATAAAATAAGAGGTTAAAGAAGAGGCTTTTCTTTTCCGTCCTAACTCTTCCCCATCATTTCCTCTTCATTTCTTCTTCTAAATCCGCTGCTCTCTTTATTAAACCCTTTCTTATCTCCTTTATCACCATAACATTTTCTCTCTTGACTTGGTCCAATGAATCAAACGCCGCCTTTGAATTCACAAACATTGCTATCATTACCCCTTTTTATCTTTTGACTCTTTTATTTACCTTCCCTAAAGCCTGTTTGATTCGGTGGCTATATCTTTCTTTCCTCGACTTCTTTCTTCAACATCTCCGATAAAACAATTAAATATATTCTATAGAATGTTTGACTTTAGCGTAATTTCCAATAATCTTTAACCTTCTCTCCTATCTCTTACTCAACTACGGGTACCACCACCCCCTCTTCCCTTAACTCTAGCAACCCTTTCCCTCGCCATACTGTAGTGCACTTTATCCATGTCCATTCCATTAGCTCTCCCCCCTCCCACACCTTCCTATATTTCCAGACTTCATTTGGAATGTTATCTACATCAGGGACCTTCCCATCTTTTATTATTCTTTACACCTTAACTATTTCTTTCCTTGTTATGTCCTCTTCTTCATATCTTTCCCTACCATATGTTCCTCTTTGCCTAACTTTCCTCTGTACCCCTCCTAGCAAATCCATCAAATCTTTCATTCTACCATCTTAATAACCTGGTTTAACCCCCCCTCTCCCCTCTCTCTCTCTTTCCCCTCTCCACCTCTCTTTCTCCATTTACTACCTTCCATACCTCTTCTTCCTTCCTATCTTCCTCCGCCTCTTCATCAAACTTCTTATCTTCCACCTCTCTTTTTTTCATTATACGACTCAATATACTCCTTCACTTCTCTACTATATTCTTCCCCGCTACTTTTCCCTTTTCTCACTTCCTTCTTCTTCTCTTTACTAGAAAGTTTACTTCATGTTAATCTAATTTTTTTTCAAATATACAGGAACGTTGAAGAATGTTCCAGAATGATAATCGACGAAATCTGGAAATTTCTGCATTCTTCTATTTCCAAACAATCCTCTAGAACATCTAGGATGTTCTAGAATGTGTCAGAATTATAATCGATGCATTCTGGAAATTAATGCATCCTTCTATTCCCAAAAAATCCTCTGGAACATCTGAAATGTTCTGGAATGTTCCAGAATTATATTCGATGAATTCTGAAAATTTTTGCATTCTTCTATTTCCAAACCATCCTCTAGAACATCTAGAATGTTCTAGAATAATCCAAAATTATAATCGGTGCATTCTGGAAATTTTTGCATCCTTCTATTCCCAAACAATCCTCTAGAACCTCCGGAACGTTCTAGAATGTTCCAGAATTATAATCGATGAATTCTGGAATTGTTTCCATCCTTCTCTTTCCAAACAATCCTCTGGAACATCTGAAATGTTCTGGAATGTTCCAGAATTATGACCGATGTATTCTGGAAATTTTTGCATCCTTCTATTCCTAAACAATCCTCTAGAACATCTAGAATGTTCTAGAATAATCTAAAATTATATACGATGCATTCTGGAAATTTTTGCATCCTACTATTCCCAAACAATCCTCTTGAAAATCTTGAATGTTCTGGAATGTTCCAGAATTATAATCGATGCATTCTGGAGATTTTCGCATCCTTCTATTTCCAAACAATCCTCTAGAACATCTGAAATGTTCTGGAATGTTCCAGAATTATGACCGGTGAATTCTGGAAATTTTTGAATTCTTCTATTTCCTAACAATCCTCTAGAACATCTGGAATGTTCTAGAATGTTCCAGAATTATGATCGATGAATTCTGGAAATTTTTGCAACTTTTCTATTCCCAAACAATAATCTGGAACATCTTGAATGTTCTGGAATGTTCCAGAATTATAATCGATGAATTCTGGTGATTTTTGCATCCTCCTATTCCCAAACAATCCTCTGGAAGATCTTGAATGTTCTGGACTGTTTCAGAATTATAACCGATGATTTCTGGAAATTTTTGCATTCTTCTATTTCCAAACATTCCTCTAGAACCTCTAGAATGTTATAGAATAATCTAAAATTATAATCGATGCATTCTGAAAATGTTAGCATCCTTCTATTCCCAAACAATCCTCTGGAACATCTTGAATGTTCTGGAATGTTCCAGAATTATAATCAATAAATTCCGGAAATTTTTTCATTCTTCTATTTCCAAACAATCCTCTAGAACCTATGGAATGTTCTAGAATGTTCCAGAATTATAATCGATGAATTCTGGAAATTTTTGCATTCTTCTATTCCCAAACAATCCTCTGGAACATCTGGAATGTTCTAGAATGTTCGAGAATCATAATCGATGAATTCTGGAAATTTTTGCATCCTTCTATTTCCAAACAAACCTCTAAAACATCTGGAATGTTCCAGAATCTTCTAATATTATACGACTTTCTTAGGTTATATTAGCGTTTTACACTGGAAATGGGTATTTTTAATTAAAATCATTAGATTGCAAAGATACAAAATTTTTCAACAATTTAAATTTTTCATTTTGTTCGTGTTTTTTCCCGGAAGTTGACATTTTTAAACAAAAATGGTTAGATTTGATAGGTTTATAATTTTTGAAGAATGCTAGGTTACGTTAGCGTTTTACACCAAAAATTGGTATTTTAATACAAAAATCATTATAGTTCAGAAAATATTTTCATTTTTTTTAACAGTTTCGGGTTATTTTAACGTTTTTTACAGGAAATCGGTTATTTTGAAGAAAATAAAATTAGATTTTGAAGATAATTTCCAAATTAACCATTTTCTTCAATGTTAATTTTTTCGTCGAAAAAATAAATTCTTGTTCAAAAATCATCAGATTTCAAAGAAAATTCATAATTTTTAAACAATTTTTGGTTACGTTGGTGTTTTACATCGAAAATTAATATTTTCAAACAAAAATCATTATATTTCTAACAAGGGTTTCAATTGTTTTACAGTTTCAGGTTATATTCACGTTCTTCACGGAAAATCGGTTATTTTCAACAAAAAATATTTGAAGAAAAAAATATTTTTCCGGAGAAGATTCACGATTTGAAACAAGTTTTGGAAATATCTTGAATTTTCGAAAATATTTTGGAACGTTTTAGTATGTACTATTTTTAATGACTTGGAATGTTCTACAATTTGTCTACAAAATATGAAATTTAAATTTGAAAAAGTAATTAGTCATACTGCCTTTTAAGATCAGATTCCTGTTACCGATATTTACCGACATTCAAGTACTTTTGATGGTTTGTGTCCATGCTAAATTTAAAAGCTTCTAGTAATATTAAAATTTTTTACCGGAAGTATGAATTTTCATACCAAAAATAACACTTTTGAACAAAAAAGTTCAATTTTCAATGCAAAAGGATTGATTTTCAACAAAATAGTTCATTTTCTACCAAATAGTTGGACTTTCTACCAGAATAGTTAAATTTTAAACATAATACATGCATTTTCAACCAAATAGTTGAATTTTCATACCGAAAATATTAATTTTCAACCAAATAGTTGAAATTCCGATCATTTTCAAACCAAAAAGATAAACTTTCAGCCAAATAGTTAAATTTTCAAACAGAAAAGACAAATTTTTAACAAAATAGCTGAACCCTCTACAAAAATTTCTTTATGAAAAAAGATAAATTTTCAAATCCAAAAACAACACATTAAAAAAAATTGAATTAAAAAAAAGAAATTCGTTATTGTTCAACGAACTAGTTGAAATTTTTATCAAAGTAGTTTAATTTTTAACAAAATACATGAATTTTCCACCCAAATAGATGAATTCTTAACGAAAAATATAATATTTGACATTATTTCTAAAAAAAAAAGATTTTAATTTGAAATCAAACACAGTTGAATTCAATCAAAAAATCCTCAATCATAAAAATCAGATTAGTTTTCTACCAAAATATTTGAATTTTCAACAACAACAAAAAATTTTTTTTACCAAAGGAGATAAATTTTTAAACAAAAAAGCCGAATTTTGAACCAAGAAAGAAAGAAATTTCACTGAAATGTTCCATTTTCAAGCCAGAAGGATGAATTTTCTGCAAAACAGTTGCATTTTCAAACCAAAAATATGAATTTTCAACTAAAAAGTGACTTTTTAAGCAAATTGTTCAACTTTCTACTACAATAGTTTAATTTTTAACATAATACATACATTTTCAATCAAAATATATGAATTCTCAACGAATAATATAATAGTTGATATTATTTCAACCAAAAAATATTTTGATTCAAAATCAAACACAGTTGAATTCAATAAAAGAATCCTGAACCAAAAATAGATCAATTTTCGGACAAAATAGTTCAACTTACAGGAAAAAAAATTTTTTCTACCTCAACAGATAAATTTTTGTACGAAACAGTTGCATTTTCAAAACAAAAATATGAATTTTTAACAAAAAATTCACCTTTCAACCAAATAGTTGAACTTTCTACCAAAATAATGGAATTTTCAACAAAATATATAAATTTTCAACCAAATTGTTGAATTTTCTACCAAAATTTTTAAATTTTTAACAACAAAAATGGAATTTTTTACCAAAGCAGGTAAATTTTGAAACGAAAAATGCGAATTTTGAATGAAGAAAAAATTAAATTACACGGAAGTGTTCAATTTTCAAGCCAAAAAGACGAATTTTATAAAAAAAAGTTGCATTTTCAAACCGTAAATATGACTTCTCAACACAAAAATTTTCTTTTCAAGCAAATAGTGGAACTTTTTACCAAAATAGTGGAATTCTCAACTAAATATATGAATTTTCAATCAAATTTTTGAATTTTCAACCAAGAAGATTGATTTTTCACTAAAAACACGAATTTTTAACAAAATACATACATTTTTTACCAAATAGTTGAATTTTCAACCGAACACTTTAAATTTAAAACAAAAACAAAACAAAATTTATACCACAAGCGATGAATTTTTAACGAAAAAAATCAAATTTTCAACAAGACTTGAATTTTCAACCAAGAAATATTTTTCAGTCTATACAGGGAAAAAAACATCATCCAAAATATTTAATTTTCAAGCCAAAAATACGAACTTTCTAAAAAACAGATGTTTAACCAAATCGTTGAATTTTCCACCAAAAAAATTCATTTTCAACCAAATACATACATTTTTAACCAAATAGTTGAATTTTCTACCAACAAGATTATTTTTCTAACAAAAAGACGAATTTTCAATCAAATAGTTGACTTTTGGAACTAAAAAATATAAATTTTTAACCAAAAATGGAATAGTTCATTTTTCATGAGAAAATTAATTCCAACACGAAAAAAAAAGAATCGCAATTTTGAACTCGCAGGTTTGAGCACATTTGTGCACAGACCTTTCAAAATTGAATGTCAAAGCATCGACAACTGTCATTTGGTGATTGTGAATTCTCTTTTGTTAAAGCTCCTTCGGCTTTAACGCACACAATCACATCATGTATTTTATTTGCTCCTTATTTTGCAATACTTTTTATTCTCAGCTACCCTGAAAAATATAGGTATTATTTCAATCCTATAAAAAAAAAGAATTTTGTTCTTAAACATTTTATTGCAACTTGTGCCGTTTTTCCGTAAAGTGGTTTTAAGCAAATTTGTAGATATAATCTAGGCGAGAACTTCTGTTAAATAAAAGATTATTGTACCTTGTGTCGTTTTTCTAAAAAGTTTTTTTTTAATATAATTTTATAACAAAAGCTTGTAACAAATTTGTAAATCTTGTTTTGTCCTATGTAAAAATTATTCATAACAAATTTTTAGATCCTTTCTGGGTGAACATTTTTTGTCTATTAATTGTTTTTCATACCTTGTGTTGTTTTACACAAAATTTAATTTTTTTAGTTTTAATGTTATTTTTTACGATTCAAACAAAAACTACGCGTCCTGTCAAAAAATTATTCATGACAAGTTTGAACTCGCAGGTTTGAGCACATTTGTGCACAGACCTTTTAAAATTGAATGTCAAAGCATCGACAACTGTCATTTGGTAATTGTGAATTCTCTTTTGTTAAAGCTCCTTCGGCTTTAAAAAACACATTCTTATCACGTATCTCGTGCTTCGCACTCAATTTTTGTCCAAAATCTGAACTTTCCGACATTATGTTCAGCACTATTATGTAAAATGTATATTACATTTATTTCTGAAAAAAAGATTCAGAAAAAAATTAATTAAAATGATTTTCGATTCGTAACTCCATCTAGTCTAAAAAAGACGTTAAAAATGTTCTCTTATTCTCCAATGATAATACAGATTCCTTTAAAAATTTGATTTGTACCATCTAGCATAATAATGCGTATATTTTCTGGAATAAAGTTTCTTCTCTCGATCTCTCTAGTAGCTTAATGGGGAAAGCACCTGACCAGAAATGTTTTTTTGAGAAAAAAAATTAATTAAAAATTATTTTTAAATTTTCTGTTATTCTGTAATGATAATACAGATTCCTTAAAAAATTCAATTAGTACCATCTAGCATAATAATGCGTATATTTTCCGAAATAAATTTTCTTTTCTCGATCTCTCTAGTAGCTTAATAGGAAAAGCACCTGACCGGAAATCCGAAGTTATGTGGTTCGAATCCCAGCGGTGTGAAAGGAGAAGATATTTTTCATACAAAAATTAATTAAAAATGATTTTTAATTTTTTATTGCATCTAGTCTGAAAAAGACGTAAAAAATTGTCAGTAATTTTTTGTCAAATTTTGTACATTCTTTTACAAAAAAGTACATACTTCAACAAAAACTTACAGTTGTAGAAAAGTTGTACTTTCTTGCATAAATTTTGTCCACCAGGGAACGTTGCCGACTTCAGTTACATTGTATTCTTAGAAACGTGAATGCATAATATATTGATTTTCCAGGGAAGACCAAACCTCGGTCCGGTGAACTTTTTACCCCAAAATTATTACGGCAGACCCCAAGGCAATTTCCATGGTGATTACCAGAGTCATCTAGGCGGACATTATCGTCCAGATGATATTAATTATGGCCGACCATACGGTGAGCGACCATACGGCCACGACAGATACGAAAATCAACGACCTTTCAACCCTTATGATGAACCTGATTTTTATGCAAGGTCTGCAAATAAGAACCCAGCAAAAGATGACGTAAGCTCAACCAAAAAATCCAGCCAAGATAAATCTTAATTTCTTGATTTTCGCAGTTTGCTTTCCGTGGAAAAATTATATGTAGTTTATATATAGTGTGAAGTATTATATATAATATTCATTTGTTTTATACAACAAATGTATAAAATGAGTGAATATTATATATAACACTTCACACTATATATAAACTGTATATAATTTTTCCGCCTGGATCGTATGAACCAAAGAAAAATTGTATCTATGAATTCATTCTCGTGAAAGAAATTATGAGAAAATCAAATATTGTACCATCTTCACAACATTCAAAGAATTCTCATATAAATTCATTCCTAAGTTATTTCGTATTAAGTATATGTGTAGCTCCTTCGATTAAAATTGTATAGAAAAATGTACATGACAATCTGAATATAAAAATAATTCCAAAGAATAATGCTTATATATTTTATTTATTTTACAAAAGTTCCTAGGCGGACATATTATATATAGTTTATATATATATTGTGAAGTATTATATATAATATTCATTTGTTTTACACATTTTTTATATTTAACAAATGAATATTATATATAAAATTTCACACTATATATAAACTATATATAATATTTCCGCCTGGGTTTTTTCATTCCATTTTTATCTATCATCCCATTCTTACACAAATAGTACATGGAATATATTCTACACCAGTGTTGGGTAAGTTACTTTTTTGAATTACTAGTTACTATAACTAGTTACCCAGGCGGAAATATTATATATAGTTTATATATAGTGTGAAGTATTATATATACTATTCATTTGTTTCATACATTTATTATATAAAACAAATGAATATTGTATATAATACTTCACGCTATATATGAACTATATATCATTTTTCCGCCTGAGTACAGTTACTAGATGAAGTAATTTCAAGTTACCGAAGGGTTACCCAAGCGGAAATATTATATATAGTTTATATATAGTGTGAAGTATTATATATAATATTCATTTCTTTTATATCAAAAATGTGTAAAATAAATTAATATTATATATAATACTTCACACTATATATAAACTATATATAATATTTCCGCCTGGGTAGCCAGGTCGATTTTCCGTGCATACTAGGTTACAAGAGATTACATGGGATTACACAAGATTACATATGATTCTCTGAGATTACAGAAGATTACATAAGATTACATATAGGATTACATAATATTACATATAGGATTAGGCAAGATTATACAAGATTGCATAGGATCCCAGGAGAAAAATGATATATACAGTTTATACATAATGTGAAATATTATACATAATTTTCATTTGTTTTATATCAAAATTGTATAAAACAAATGAAAATTATATATAATACTTCACACTATATATAATTTTTCCACCTAGGATTACATGATATTACGCAATATTATAGGGATTACTCGGGATTATATGAAATTTCCAAAAATTACAAGAGATTATATCAGACCTAATGGGATTAAAAGTGAAAAACATAACTGAAAAAAGAGATATCAAAATCACTAATGATATAAGGGACTGTTTTGTTCACTCAGGGTGGCGATTCGGCGGACGATTTCAAATTCCCGGTCATTTCCCGGTTTTTCCCGGTCAAGTTTTTCAATTTTCCCGGTCAACTAAAAGTAACATATTCATATTTGCCGCTATATGAAAACATTTATTTTAATTTACGACGTTCATTCTAAACACCCTTTAACACAAAAAGCAAAAAATTGCATAATAAATTAATTTTGTAACAAATACCTAAATTTTCCACTAAAAAATGTATCAATTTCCAAGAGATTACATGGGATTACATAAGATTACATATGAATCCCTGAGATTACAGAAGATTACATAAGATTACATATAGGATTACATAATATTACATATAGGATTAGGCAAGATTATACACGAAGTCATTTAGACCTCCTCATCAGGGATTATTTATAGGGAATAACTAAAGGTATGAAAAAACAATTAAACCTGTGGAGAAAATATTTAAAATGTTAATACAATATTTGATTAAGTTTAATGTCATCAATTATATTGATTGAGAAATTGATTGCTTTATAAAGAAGAAATCATTCTGTTATCTAGTAAAAGAAAATTATTATAACCAGTTAATTACTCTATCCCATACTTTATTATATCTAATGATAATTAAATATTTGAATGAATAACTTACACATGTTGAATTTCAACTCAACTTAGCTAATATTGACGATTCTGAATAAAAATGACCAAAACGTTTTTTATGCTTATAAGAAATATCTGTTAAACTTCATGGGATTTTCGGGACCTCTAAATAGTATAAATATCTTATTTTTCGAAAGAAAAATGTGTATATTCATCGCGATAAGTTCTACAACGCACGAAAACCCACTCCAGTAGAAAAACTTACTGTGGTGCGTAAACTGTCGCAAAATATTCTGTGTACAAAATTCCTTGTGAGCATATTTCCTTCGTGAATTTGAAATTCACTTACTTCGCCATTTATTTAGGACATTTTTAAATCGGACCAGTAACTTCATGTTTTGTATAAAAAAATTGTGAATAAATAATCCTTAGATTTTTTGTTACAGAATCAAGTCCAATGTGGCTTTTTCGACGTAATGCAGCCGGTTTGACATCCGGCTCGACATTCGGTTATTTAAGAACATAATATACTATCTCAAACAAATATTATATAAAACAGTAAAATCCGGAATATCAAATCAATGCATATCATTCTCATTATCAACTATAGATCAAAATTATCCTTTTGCGCATTCCAAATAAATTTGTGCAGAACTTGATTTATATCTGTCAAGTGGAGTTGAATTTCAGAGTGAGAGAAAAATTCAAATTTTCATATATTGGGCTATAAATCTGCATAGCTTTTGAATTTATTTCTTTTACCTTAATAACATGTTTCTTTCTTCACCTTTAAAACTTAATAATACCAATAGAAAATGTTTTAGAAAACGTTGAACTTATAACAAAATACATGCATTTTTAAATAAAACCGATCAATTTGGAACCAAATAGTTCCATTTTTAACCAAACAAGATAAAGCTTCAATCCAAAGTGGAATAGTTACATTTTCAGCTAAGATATTAATCTGCAACTAAAAAAGCCGTTTTCAACAAAATAGTTAAATTTTCAACCAAAGGGATGAATTTTAAACTAAAATGATGAATATTATCTGTTATAGTTAAGTTTAGAGTTGAAAAAATTATTTTTTAACAAAACAGTTAAATTTTCTACAAAAAAGAAACATTTGTAACTAAAATATTGAATCATTAACAAAAATATGAATTTTGGACATTATAGTTCAACTAAACAGACCATTTTTTTACCAAAAAGAATCAATTTTAACCAAGATGATTAATTGTCTACCAAAAAAGAAAAATTTTTAATAAAATACACCAATTTCAACCAAAAAGATGAATTTTCCACCAAAACGTTAATTTGAAATCAAAGAGTTGAACTTTCTACTATAGTAGATAAATTTTCAACCCACAAGGACCAATTTTTAACAAAACAGTTGATTTCTCAACCAAAAAGGATAAGTTTCTAATAAAAGGACTCTATTTTCAACCAAATAATAAAATATTTAACGAAATACTAAAATTTTTAGCAAAAAAGATGAATTATCAATCGACAATATAACAATGGACTTTCCAAATAAAAAGAATTAACTTGCAACATAAAATAGTTTGATTTTCAACAAACAAGATGAATTTTCCCCTGAAATGATGAATCTTTAGCAAAAAAAAAAAATCATTTTCAACAAAAGATTTCAACTTTCAATCAATTAGTGGAATTTTTAATCAAACAGGTGAATTTTCAACCAAGAAGATTAATTTTCTACCAAAAAGATGAATTTTCATCAAAAAATATGAACACTCAACTAAAAAATGTAAATTTACATCCACATTGTTAAATTTTTAACTAAAAAAGATGAAATTACAAAAATAAATTATATAGTTAAATTTTCAGTTAAGAAAATTGATTTTTAACCAAAAAGCAAGAATTTTCAACAAAATGACTCATTTTTAACAGCAAAAAAACGCTTTTTTAACAAAGGAGTTAAACTTTGAAATCTCTGCTTTCAACCAAGTTGCTGAATTTTCAATCAAATAATTGCATTTCCAACTAAAATAATTAAATTTTCAACCGAAGAGATGAATTTTCAACTTAAGTGATGAATCTTCAAATAAAAACAAAATCATTTTTATCAAAGGAGTTCAATTATCAACGTACAGTCAAGTAGTTGAATTTTCAACAATAAAAGACGAATTTTCAACAAAACAGTTGACTTTTCAACCGAAAATAATTAACTTTATACCAAAAATACATATATTTTCAACCAGAGAGTAGAATTCTTAACTAAACTAAAAAGTGTTCAACCAGAATATTTCAATTTTCAGTTTAGAAAATTAATTTTCAACAAAAAAAAAAGAATATTTTTCTTTTGTCATCAATTTTTTTTATGTAGAAGTATTTTTTGAATTAAGCTAGTGCCTATTCCCACTTCTGGATGATTAACAACGTTTTAGAACCAACAAGGAATGTTTCGTCAAATTTTTTATTTCAGGGTAGGAGACAAATTCCAATTTTTGTATATTGTGCCAGAAATCTATAGCTCGGAACATTATTTTTTTACCTTTACAAAGTGTTTCTTTATATTTACATAGTTCAAGTATTCGTCGAAACTTAATGATTATTCGTTCAAAAATATGTATGAAATTTAATCGAAAACACAGTTTTTAAATTTTAATGTGCATGTAAACGGTCATGACTTAGTCATGACAGGCCATTTTTTTATCTTCAGAATCTGATTATTCCGATATGCAGTGTTGATCTGCAAATGATCTAATGTGTTATTCAAATTAGAAATCCAAAATCTGATGTATAATTCAAGTAATGATTATGAACTTCGCAAGAAGTGTATACCTTGGAACCCCGCCCCCAAATAATAATAAACCCTTCCCGGTATCCAACAATGGAGTGTTTCATAAAATAGATTTCACTCGAAGTGAAGTGTCTAGACGTACATGTTAATATTAACCGACCATGCTAAATTTCTTAGTACATGGGTAAAAATAAAAAAGTTGGAATTATTCAGTTTTGAATTGGATGGAAACAAATTATTTAAGATCAACATGAAAGACCTTTTTTCTATCAATATGTATTACAATAAATGTGAAAATAATTATTTGAGGTATTACCAAGTACGATCTTATTTTATGATTATTTTTTGTTGGACTTAATTACAATCTTTTAATATAAATCATGCACAGTATTTTGTTAGCCAAAAAAACAATTAGATCTGCTTCTCGAGGATTAAAATATTAAAATTTCAATATTGTTATTCTTTATAATACAATTAATTAAACAAATAATTACCAAAACAAAATCCTTATTTTATTGATTGTTTCGCGCCCTTAGTTTGCGTATAATATTTACAGAAACATACTGGGTTTCAATGTTACTTCAAATATATTTATTATATATTTATAATTTATATAATTTTATATAATATTTCAAGAGATTCTAAGCAATTCAAACAAAATTTAATAAAATTGAAAAGACTTTCCCAAATTTTATAAGGATCTTATAGGATTTAAAAGATTTTAGGTAACTTTGAATGATTCCAAGATGCTTCGAACAATGTCATGGGTTTTTTATGGGATTTTAATAAATATCGAAAATTTCTAAACATTTTATAATATTTCTATCAAACAATTTCACAAGAATTAAGTGTTGTCGTAAGATTTTGAAGACTTAAAGAGATTGTCAAATTTTCAGAAAATTTAAAATATATCTTGCGGTTTTACAGAATTTCCTTGAATTTTGGAAGATTTGCTATAGGATTTATAAGATTTTAGGATATTTAAAATGGTTCCAAGAAATTTCAGAAGATTACCAACTTTTTTAGATATTTCGAAGGATTTTAAAGTGATTTTGAATGCTCTCAATAAGGTATTCGAATGAACTTCCTAGAATCTCAAAGGATTTTAAGGAAGATCATCGGATTTCATCTAATTTTACGGGCTTTTATAAACCAATAAAAATGTTATCATATCCAAAAATATTTTCAGTTTGAATGAACCTATCAACTGAGTACTTTGTTTGTGAGAAGCAAATATTTTTGTTAATATTTACACACAGGACGCCACTATGCAGTATACGAGTGGGTGTGCGTTAACCAACTACTCCACCGAGGCAAAACCGAGGTATAATTTTTCATTTGTCCGAACGAATCTTAAACTTTCGAAATTTCTTATTAAAATTTTCAACTTTCGAACATATGGAAACAGGTTATACATATCCTGTAGGAATATGCGCTTATTCGTTCATCAGGTCATTTGAAAATTAAAATGCCATCTAAAACAAATATATTATTGAATTGTGCCTCAAGCGTCCAGTTTTATTGATTATGATGTGATATTTTTGGGCGGTATAATAGTATATTATGCAACTAGAGGGAGAAAAAGTGCCTCTCCCCCTTGGCGCATGCGATATTTTTTATAACAAATGGATGATTTCAGACATTTATCAAAATACAGTCATGATTTCAGTATATATTAGATTTGGAATAAAGAAGCATGAAAAGTATGTTAACTTATTCCAAATTATCAAAAATTCAATTAAAAAATTGCTGGATTTCTTTGGTAATTTGCGGTAATTTGAGAGGCGATTTATGGAAACTTATCATGAATTGCCCAAAATTCAATTTAAAAATGTCTATAAATTTGCGATAATTCATTAAAATTTTCGGTCATTCATGGTAATTTTACAGGTAGATATCGTAACTTACCATAAATTAACTAAAATTCATTTTAACAAATTTCCATGAATTTCTGGAAATTTATGAAAAATTTTGCTATTTGACGATAATTTTACCGGTAAATATGACAACTCACTATAAATTACACAAAATTTACTTTTTTAAATTTCCATAAAGTTCCGTAAATTTATGAAAATTTTCGGTCATTTATGTTAATTCTACTTGAGCCTCGCTTCATAGGCGTCCAAAAAGGGTGAAATCATGCATGTGTCATAAAAAATGGTTTATATCCCAGGTCAATTAAATATATAATTTTCCGTACTTAAAGCGATGCGTTAATATTGCCTTTTTTTAAATTACTAACATAATTTTTTGGATCAATATAACATTTTTGAGAAGCGGTGAAAAAAATCGGGATACATGTTTTGCACTACTCTTAAACACTCACCTACCCAGCAGTCTAAAATTATATACTTTTTATTGATTCAAATAACAAATTCTATCATTTTTCTTATAGAATCAAGCGAGAAAACTAAAGAATGCGGTCTTTTCCTCCCTCCTCATCGAAATAATGGAAATTCACCGCCCACGCCATAGACCGACGTAATGAGGATTATGTCGCATTCCAACATTGTCGGAAATTCAAAACGTGAAAAACAATGTCAAATTAATCTAATGAATAAAAAAATGTATCACGGAGATGAATTATTTTTTTATTATTACATTACGGAATGTCCAATAATTACATTAAACATAATTACATTGAACAGAATTACAACATTCTTACGGAAATTAAGGAAATTTCTAAAGCTTTTACTGATTTCATGAGTTTTCAAGGAATGTGAAAAGATTTGAAGGGTTTGAAAAAGCTTTAAGGAATTTCAAATAATATGAAAGGATTAAGAAAGGCTTTACAATTTTCAATTGATTTTTAAAGATTACAAGAGTTTGAAGAAATTACTTAGCACAATTTCAAAGACAATAAAAATGTACAAAAGGATTTCACGAGACTTCAAGAGACTTCAAGAATTTTGACGGATTTTAAGAAATTTAGAAAGATTCCCGCAAATTACAATGTATTTGAAGGGATTTCAAGGGATTTTAAGAGATTTCGAAATATTTCAAATGAATTTAGAGAATTTAAAAGGATTTCCAGGGGTATTGAAATATTTTCATGAATTTTGAAGGATCTCAGGGGATTTCAATGGGATTTCGAAAACTTGAACGGATTTGAAGGTACGCCAAAAGATTTCACGGGATTTTAGGGATTTTAAGGGATTCAAAAAGATTCAAAGATGTTTTGACAATTTCACGGGATTTCAAAGGATTTTAAGAGATTTTAAATAATTCCACACTCGGAAAAAAAGTTGACTGTCTTACAGAATTTTTTTCATTAATTATGAAAACTGATTCGATGCAAAGACATCAAGAAGCCAACAAAAACCTCGTTCACAACCAAAGTGGAAAATTGACTATTAAAATAGTTTAAAAATATTTATTTTCATGTATGTACGGGTTTTAGGGGATGTCGTAAGATTTCAAATGATTTAACCCTAATTAGTCACACGGGGTGACATTCAACCCAACAAATTCTTGAGCTCCTCGTAGAGGAGCTCGTTATCTTACCTTCGTCGATTTTTTTAAAAATATTTAAACAATTAATTTTGGTTACAAAAACTAAAAGATCGTCTTTGGCAATCTTCAAATAATACCTAGCAATTTTGTAGATTTTTAGGACCCAGTGTGACTATTATGCGATTCTACTGAAGTGTGACTAATTAGGGTTAATGATATTTGAAAGGATTTCTGAATATTGTAAAGGATTATAAGGGATTTCAAAGATTACAAGGGATCCTTATGATATTTTTAAATATTTTACGGTATTTCAAGAATTTTAGCCGATGTTTAGAGATTTTAAGGTATTTTGATGGATTCTAAAGGGTTATAAGGAACTTCAATGGGAGCTCAATCTTACTCTTAGTACACCACGAGGTCGGAGACTTTCCGGAAAGACCTCGTATTACTTGCAACTTAATATTAGTGAAGTATCTAGTAATATCAGTAATATTACTCAATATAATAATTATAAATTTACGTAATAATAATCAATAACAAATTAAGTAAGGGGTCATCCAAAAACTAGGCAAACTGTTTTCAAGGCAGCATTTCCAGTTTTTGAACCTAATATTTAAACGGCATTAAAAATGATCTTCAATGTTTATTTAAATTATTATTCTTCAGACCATAAATGATCAAAATTCCTATTTATTTATCGAAGCCTTCACAGTCTTTCCACTTTTTATTGTTATTCCGTTTAAATGCGAACCTAATTAATAAAACACAGTGAGAAAATCCACCTAATTTTCATTAAAAGTTCACTCTTATCGGCTTAAAAGTCTGCTATTGAATTCTTTGTTAAGAATCCATATTTTTGGGTTTAAAATTCAATTCTTTTTTTTTTAATTCTACAATTTTGTAAAAAAAGTCATCTTTTTTTTTGTCAAAATTCAACTGTTCTGTTGAAAATTCGTTTTTTTGGCTTGAAAATTCAACAATTTCATTGAATATTTTTCCTTTTTGGTTTTAAAAGTTATCTTTTTCTGTACAAAGTTTATCTTTTTTGGTCAAAAATTCAAGTGCCTGGTAGAAAATGAATCTGTATTCTGGAGAAAACTCATATATTTAGTTGAAAATAAAACAAATAATTGTGCGATTTAATGAATTGCAAATTGTTTATTCGACGTAGATTTCTTCCATTAAAGCAAATCAATATTTAATTTTCAAAATCATTTATAAATGTATATAATTATTTACTCGCAATAACTGTGTCAACTCTTAGCATCTGATAAATAATATCCTCTTTAATTCAATAAATAATAATTTATATTATATATTATGGATGAATTACTTAACTAAATACGTACTTATCACTTCAAAAAATTAACTTCATTAAAATTAGAAAATATTTCTCAGGGTGCGAGAAACAGATTCAAAGAAACTAGGTTCATAGTTTTCAAGAAATCATTTATTTGGTTTGATAATTTTCACATGTATATATAGAAAAGAACTATTTAGAAATATGACCAGAGAAATCTTTGAATCTATGCATGCCTTTTTTGCCACAAAATAATATGTACTCAACTAAAGTGAACAAATCCTTTGTACAAAGAAAAGAAACCAAAGAAATGTATTCCCTTTGATTTAGTGATTTTTTTCAAGTGTCACATCAACCACTGCCAGAGCCAGTCCGACTTAAGATGTAGTATATCAAGGTGGAAACCCTATTGGAAAAATACGAAAACAGGAGATTTATGTACTACATCAATCTGTTCCAGACGGTAATTTAAAAACTAGAACACAATTTAGTACAATTAAGTATGTTTATAAAGTTAATGATTTTTTTAAATCTTTAAGTTGATAAATGAATACATTTCTCTTATTGGGTCAGGTCAAAGAAGGAAAATGTAACCTGAAGATGGTGATTTAGTGATACACAATGGACTTGCTTTTGCAATACACTCAACTCTCGATATAAGAGCGATTTCGGGCATGACTCGCTGTGGCCTTGATCCTGAATCAGGGCAATCTAAACGTGAACAGGCAGGGCCGCAACGAACGCACTGAGAGTACTTGCCCTCATGCTGTTTGTCACGCTTGACTGAGCACCGCCTCTCTCTTTCTCTCTCTTGGTCCCGCGGAGACAAATGTAGTTCCTCGTCTTTCGGGTAATCTAAAAACTAAAATACAATGTAAAACAAATACATTATAGAATTGCACCTTATCATAAAGTTTTTTTTCTTATTTTGAGGTATTTTGGAGCTCTATACAATTTTGTTTATCCTAAGTTAATTAAATATATAATTTCCATGTGCTAATATCAATTTTTTATGTATAACGTTCCGCGAGACAAGGCCCCACTTTGTCGGTATGGAGCTACATATAGGGGCATATAGCCGGATAAATTACCATCATTTTAAGCCCGGAACCCTTCAGATTGAGAAACAAGCTTACTTGTTATTTGGGAACACTTTTTTGTGAACACTTTTTAAGTGTTGAATTTTGTGTTCCAACACAAAACTTCCTACTTCCAGTCACGTTCATATCAGTATAACGTAAACAGATAGAGCATACATTGAAGTATTATTTTCCATGGAAACCCCAAAATTGATCATTTGTCCGGCACTTTTCTTGCAGAACGTCACACATATTATTATTAGTAAACTAATATTATTCAGGTCTACAAAATTAGAATAAAATATATATATATATATTTTTTTTATATGGATACTAACGATTTTTTAGGGTTTTGTCAACGCTACGCCGGAAACCATTAAAACGTCAGTCAGATGTCCATCCATCCATCGGTCTATCCGTCCACCCGTCGCATACCACTTCTAGCTTCTACAATATTTCTGCTAGAATGTTAAAATTCGGTATCAACGTGAAGAAGCTGGATTAAATTCTAGAAAAAATATTTTCATTTGCTTATCATCTTTTTTAAACAGTGACTAAAAACTAAGAAAAACGAAGAAATGTTATAATTTGGCTCGTTAGGCCCCTAATCTAGAAGCTTATCTTTTAGTCCGATTTTCCTTGGGAATGACTCCAATTGAAGCTATTGAAATTTAGAATTTTGACAAAAAATGAAATTTTCTACGTTAAAAAAAATGAGGAAATTTAGTTTTTCCGAACCCTATTCTGGAATGTTTTCTTTGTATCCGATTTTCAGCGGGAACAGCTCAAATTAAAACTCTCCACACGTAGAATTGCGACAATGAATACAATTTGCTATGTTCTATTTTTTTTATATCAGTGGTTAAAAATGAGATAAATGAGGAAACGTGTTTTTTCAGACCGCTACGCAGAAAGCTTTTCTTTTTACCAATTTTCCTTCGGGACGTCTCAAACTGAAGCTATTAGCATGTAGAATTGCAATAAAGAATAAAATTTTCAGTCATTTTCTTACGTCGGTGGCTAAAAAATAGGAAAAATGAGAAAATTTGGTTTATCCGAATCCTATTCTGGAAGGTTTTCTTTTATTCCGGCATTCCACGGGAACAGCTCCAATTTAAGCTCTTTGCATGTATAATGGCAAAAAAGAATAATAAAATTTGCTGCGTTGTATTCTTTTTTATATCAGTGGTTAAAAATAAGAAAAATGGGGAAATTTAATTTTTCAAACCCCTATGCTGAAAGCTTTCCTTTTTACTGACTTTCCTTCAGGATGTCTCAACTTGAAGCACCTGACCTGTAGAATTCCGATAACGAATAGAATTTGATATGTTGTATTGTTGATTTCTTTATATTAGTCGTTAAAAAAATAAAATTGAGGAAATTTGGAATTTCATGGTTCGGAATGATTCACCAATCCTGTAGCCTACGAAACCCTTTATTAAGGGCGCTTGCCGAAATTTTCAGCTTGTTTTTTATCTTAGCCTTGAAATATTCGAAAGCCATCCCCAAAATAAAATTCCCAGTAAGTACTATCACAAGCAAGATCATGTTAGCAAACATTTATTTAAGCTAGGCGTGCTTAATTGCTTAAAAGTATGAAAAGAAAGTTTTTAAATAGTTAGAACTCGGTACGAATTAACTCATACGTCAAGAAAAGAAAAATATATAAGCAGAATATGCATAATTTAAACATAATTGTTTTTAATTAATTTTCCAGTTGATATGTTAAACTTTATGATAGATATTTTTTAAGCTTCACATTGTTCTAAACCGGGGAAAAGACAGATCCTATTTTTAAAAAAGTGGTGTAACGATATGTCTCGAAAATCTCTCAATAATTCTTGTTGAAAACTTGATATGCTTCACATTACTTGAAGTTGTTTTATATCTTAAACTTGAAATTTTGAAACTTTAATCTACAAAAAATGAGGTAAACGTCCCAGTAATCGTGAAGCCAATTTTCTTGCTTTTTATCTTATTTGATTTAATTTAAGTTCCTTTTAATACTATGAAATGCTTAAAATAAATAGATTAATTCACTAAATATAATTTTTTACATATTTTTGCACAATATATTCAAATCGTAACCAAGTTTCACGATAAGTAAGACCTTAATCCCTTTTAATGAGGAAAAATCATAGTCCAATCATAACTTTCATAATATCTAATAAATTTTGGGGAATAATATACATGTTTTATGTTAGTGCTTTGTGCTGCAAATTAGTACTTTGTTGAAAAAATTTCAAGATCAAATCATTAAGTTTCGAAATAATTACATTTTTTTTAATTAATTAAAATTTTTAAAAGTCTTAGGTTGCGTTATTTTTTCACATCAGAAATTAGCTTTTTTAAACTAAAATTATTATCAAGACCCCTAATTTGCAACAATTTTGTGGTATGCTAGCGCTTTACACCGGAAATAGGTATTTTTAATAAAAAATTATTAGATTCCAAAGATTAAATTTTTTCAACAATTTATGTTTTTGTTTTCATTTTTAGTTTTTACCTGAAATTGAAATTTTTCATAACAAATTATTATATTTTTCATGTTCATTTTTTATATATTTATATTTCGGTTGCGTTAGCATTTTCCACTAAAAAGTGGTATTTTAATAGAAAAATAATTATAATTTGAATAAGATATGAAATTTTTGAACAGTTTCGGATTTATTGAATTTTCAGTTGTGTGAGTGCTTTTTTGGAAATTATTGGTATTTTTAATAAAAAATTATTAGATTTCAAAGAATATTCACAATTTCCAACAACTTTAGGTTATTTTGGCGTGTTTCATGTAAAATTGGTATATTGCTCAAAAATATATATTTTTTAAACCATTAGATTCAAATTCAATGTTTTTTGCTTCAAATAAATGAATTTACATGCTCGAATATTCATTTTTTTAATAAATTTTTGATTACTTTGGCGATTTAAATATAAAATTGGTATTTTTGATACTATTGGTGAAAAATAATTTTTCAAAGAAAATAAATGTATAATTAAATAATTTTTTTCAAATAACTTAAGCTAGCTGTTTTCGCCAGAAATCGGTTATTTTAAACAAAAATGATAAAATTTTAGAGAATATTGACAGTTTGGAACAACTTTTTGTTATGTTAAGTTAGTGTTTTGCATTGAAAACTGGTATTATTCATTTAAAAAATCATAATATTTTTCAACTTATCGTTCTATCAATAAAATCACCATTTTTGGTATTGTTGGCGTTCTGTACTGTAAATCTGTACTTTTAATAAGAAATCATTGGGTTTCGAAGATGGTAGACATTTTTTATGATAATTTCAGGTTATGCTCCCGTTTTCCATGTGAAATCGGTATAGATTTCTATCAGGTTTACAATACTTGAACAATAATAGGACCTCATAGCGTTTTTCACCGAAAATCGGTTATTTTAAACAACAATCATTTTACATTAAATATTAAACTTGAAATTCTGAACAATTTTTGGCCATGTTAGCGTTTCTCGTAGGAAGTTGATATTTTCGAACCAAAATGCGGTTTGATTGTCTATAGAAGAATATTATGTAATAATTCTAAAGTTAGGATATCAACTTTCTTCAATTATCAAAAATATTTTTCTTGACTTCCTTTTCTATTATTTTAGATAATAAGATACCAAGAAATACAAAATTTTGTTCGATCAAACAAACGACAAATGCGATTCAGAAAAATAATTGTTAGATTGAATGACACAGGCAAATACATGAAAACGGCAGCAAATGCGACAAGTATATTTTTGAGCATATTCATATATCTCTAAAAATACCTTTAGGGTAAAGAAAAAATATATAAGAAGCTTTACAAAAGGCAAATGAAGCACTCGATTGAAATATAACTTCCAAGATATAAATGTTTATTCTGGAATATATAATACAAGCCTCTGTTTGGCATTCGGCTTTTAAAGCACTGCCTTATACATAACGCATTAAAAAAACAATCAGGATTCTGCACCATTTTTTTCTGAAGCTAAGACTAAGGCTTTCTGTACAAATGAAATGAAATTAGACAATTACAATGCTCAAAATATAATACATATCGTCAATATTATTGTAAAAGAAAATAAAGAGAAGATGTACATGTTGTTGGCAAAAATAGATGAGGGCATTCTAAGTAACTAATAATGTTGAAGATATTGGACTCTCATGACTTCCTATAGATCGAGTTTTAATAACTGAATTAAAATACCTTATTTAAATATAGTTTCGATTAAATAAGTTAATGCGTTTGATTACACACTACAATAAATTATATTTCCACTTAAACACTTATAAGGAATTCAACAATTTGCGATGAGGAGGGAATAACAAGCCTTTTAACAAGATATTTACTTGATATTTTATCAGGTTCTCGCACCTGAAATAATTTGCAAACACAGTTTCTACTGTTCTTTCAAAGAAAAACAAGATAAGCGGCTTGAGGCTACGGAATAAGAAACACTGGAGTAGCCACTAAGGACCAATTTATTATTTCTCGTTTGTAGCTGGCTCGATTCTTTGTTAATGAACCTCGCGAAGACTAATTGCGTGAAGATTTTGTTCTTCAAGAAATAAAATAGAATTTAAAAAATTACTTTCTTCATTATTTAACATACTACCTAAAGGAACTTTTCAAGTTCCAAGAGAATACATCGATATAATCACAATAGAGTATCATACTTATGCAAGTACATAATAACGCGTCATAAAATACCTTAACAAGTATTTTTTATAAAAAATACTTCAATCATTATCTAAGCAGGGTATACGTTAGGCACATAAAATACAAACTGGATTGACGACGTATTATTGATCTATTGATTTATGTTTTATGGATTGGTGTTTTTGTTAATGAATTGTGATATTTTGTTGATTTATTAATTTGTTGTGTTCCATAATCCACATTATAGTGTTTGTAAAAAGGTTTGAAAACACTTTTAAGAACAACATGAACAGGATTTGGAACACTGGGAGAAGTGGCTGATTAATTAGCTATTTAAAATTTTTAATTTGATTCCTATTGAGATCGTTCTTTCAACTAACTATCCCTAATGTTTAACGTTAACAAAGACTTCATAAAACTGAAATTTTTAGCTTCTTCATATTTATATAAAATTTAAAATCAATGAAGACCTTTGCTAAATTTTTGTTGATACAGTTTTCTGCTGTTAATTTCTCGCTGAGCGTTTCATATAAAACAGCAGGTATAGACACTTTTCACCATTTTTGTGTTCTGATCTATAAAATGTTCTCTCAGTTTTTCGTGAAGAAGTTCTTTTACTTTTTTCACAACTGTTATCTAGCTTTTTCTTGACATTTTATGGAATTTTATATTGGGTCAACTGATATAGAAAATTCAAAAATTTTCCCACGCAACGTTTATACAGAATATTGTCAAGTTATTTAAATAAAAAAATTGATCACTGAATTGATTTAAATTTGACTCACTAGGTTTCCATATTTTCGTACCTGGACAGGGTGGTCAAACAATTTTTTTGATTATATTTTGAAGTCTCATCTTCACATTTTGTGCCATTTGATGAGAAAAATTGTCCTAATTTGTTGAGATTTAGAAAATATACTTAGATGTAGAAAGCGTTAGAGATTCAATCAATAAACCCTTTAATTTTGAAAAGAATCGTGAAATCTCCACAGAGGTGATGTAAAACTATCGTGTGAACAGCACGAAGTCTAAAAATTTCATTTCATGAATAAATTGATCCTCCAATTCGCCAAAACTCACCCCTTAAGACACTTGTTTTATTTTTATCAAAAATAGTCTCTTATGGGTTGAATTTTGGCAAACTTGAAGTTGAAACCAAGACTAAGCATTTTATTTCATAAATTAATTCAACCTCAAATTCACCAAAAATCACGCCTTAAGACACTGTAATCTAATTTTTTAGTATCTCACAAAAAAACGCCGATCCTCAAAAGTACGCTGAGTTGGTGTTGTTTTGAGTTGCAACAAGAATGAGACAGCGGAGAATGAGAATGCAGCTGTGTTCATTTTATATTATCACACTTGAAGTATTCCCTAGTGATTTGTGGGTAATACCTTCATTACTGCAAAAATTATCAGCAAAAAGTTGTTCTCGCTCAAACTCTCTAGTTTCTCAAAGTCTTTATGTTCGGTGAACAGTGCGTTTCATGATGTAATCTTTTTGTGTGATGTGGATGAATCGGTACAATGTTTTTCAAAATCTCCGTGGATAAAAGTGAACTTGTAATGCAAAAAATGGGGAAATCGAAGTCCTCAATTTCAGCTCTTCACAATAAAGTTTACCTTCTCATCCTTGAAAATACAGTGTTCAAAGTCGACAAAGAAAAACTGAGGCTGGTTATTATGCAACAAGATCGGAGAAACAAGGCAATGGATAGAGCTTTAAGAAGCAACAACCTGATTATTTTCGGTGTTCTTGAGAAAGGCGACGACGATCTGGTGCAGTTAATATATTGTCTGCAAACAACATCTCAATATTGAAATACGCTCAGACCAGGTCCAACCGATTAAACGGATTGCTGGAAAAATTCGGGAAAAATCAGGATTTCTGAGGACTACGCAAAAAAAAGTCCAAACTGAAATAAAATCCCTGCTTCGTCTCTAGAAGAGGCTATAGAGTGCGACCTGAAAGCTTCCTCCAGCTACAATGTGATATACGTTGGAAATTGCATTCCAGGATGCCAAATTATCTAGGAATGGGGCTTAATCACGCGAAGAAAGAAAAACAGGTTATGCAAGCGTCACCTAAGGAAAGGCAAAGCGCAAGGCCTCGGAATCCCCACCAGTTATTATTAGAGAACAGGAGGGAAATTTTGCACAAGGAAATACTCAAAATCGGCTCTCATCAACCATGGGTACGAAATGAAAAAACATACGAATCATGACGAGTCAACAATACAATACTACAAACTTCTCCTTCTAGAACTGCCATGGTTATGTAAGATGTTTGAACCCTTGTAGAAATTATGATAATTTTGATATTATAGGGATTGCTGAAACTAGACTCAATCAAATTCCCAAAAACTTGTAAAATAAAAATAAAAAAGTAGAGCCAGTGTTGGCCTCGTTTTTTTTATGAACAAACTATGTTATAAAAGTGAGCTTATTGATAAAACAGAATATCATATCTTGGTTTGAATTGGTAACACAAATAAGAATAATTTTATTGTAGAAAGCTGCTATCTTAACCCGCAGATAAATACAACAACGTTCCTATCACTATATATGGCAATATGTTTTCGCACACAAACTTTTGTATATACTGGGAGGTTCACGACCTTACATACTGCTGCGATTGGTAGAACTGATAGAAGAAAATAAATCTCATCTTTTAAATGGTAGATCGCAGAGTGACAATCCAGCCAACTTTATATTTATTGATGCAGCGGGTAAAAGTATCAATGACTTGGTTCGGTGCAATGCAATTGGGTATCCAAGAAATCAGATACGTTTTTAGTGACAAAAAACGTTACTGGACAATTTAATCGTGACAAATCTTGGTTTGATTCTGACTGTCGCAAAATCGAATCTTATCTTTTTAGTGCGTTCAAAAAAGCAAGTATGGCCTCGGATGAGGCTAAGTTGGGTCACATCAAAGCTAAAAAATCGTATTAAGCACAGGAAGCTAATAAAAAAAGCGAGTTTCAAATCCAATATTCTTGCGGGCCTCGAGAGAGTCAACAATAGCAAAACATTTTAGGATACTATAAACAGAATCGGAGGTTTAGAAATAAAATCTACAATGCTCTCTACAAAAGTTTGAGAAAAACCTCAGACGTCTGTTACCGTCATTGTTCACAGATGTGCGAAATCCATTACTAGATAGCAGAATTATAGTCAACAAAATCGCCTTTTCAATTGAGAAAAGTAAATTAAATAAAGCTCCCGGGACGGGTCAAATCTCAAACAACTTTTAGAAAAACTTGCCGCCCAGTTGGCTTCTGCATCTCAAAACCTTTTTGATGAAATATACTTGAGAATAAATATATACCGCTGAGTGGGATGAGACATTAAAAAATCAAAAGAATAATATTGTTGAACCACCCTAACCTGGACGAACATAAAATTGACTTATATTGCGCATTTACTCACGAAGTGGCAAGATTAGGCATAATAAATTAAATTAGAGCAGTCAGCAATTGAGTTTCTTACATTGAACACCTATTTCAGTACACCTACACTCCAAACATGCTGTCGAAAGTTCAGTTATAATTCTTCCCACTCGGTACATTCTTCCATAAATATTGCATCCAGCTAATTTTAAAACATTCAAAATTGAAACCTCATTCTCAGAATTTTTCTTCACCTCAGGATTATATATTATTTCAGGAATTGTTGTTTCTTGACTACTAGTTTGGGTCGTCGAAGAAACTTTAATTGAATGGCTTACAATATTAGAAGTGAGAAACCCTGATAATTCATATTTCGTAGAATCTTTCTTAGTTTCTATCTCTTCTTTTTTTTCTACTTCTTTCTTAACTTCTGTTTCTTCTTTTCTATCCATTTCCTCCTTATATTCCGTTTCTTCCCAATTATCCATTTTTTCTTTAATCTCTGTCTCTTTCTGTTTTTGAGTCGTACTTTCTGAGAAGAACAAATCGAATACACTGTCCAGAGAAAATATAGACTCATCTTCTTCTGATTGAAAGAAATGTTCAGATTTGTTGGGTTTCAAATTATTTGAATACAAGGCATCATTTATATTTGTGGTGTTTAAATTCAATCTCTCTCCACTTTGATTGGAATTAATTGCAGAAATGTTTTTTGAGGAAGTTGAAATAGTGTTTTTTCTATCTATTTTCGTAGGAACTGTCTCGTTGTAGGTGTTACTAGAGTCAACAGCTTCTGAGAAAAACTTCTTCTTTGCTTCATCAAAAGATACATTATAATTATAAAAGTCAAACCCTACAAAATTTGGAGACCCTTGAGAAGATTCTTGGGAATTTTGATTCATCTCGTAAATGGAAGTATTCATCGGAGTAGTGGAACTTGGATTTGTAATTCCTTGGCCTGCTAAATAAGGAATCATATCCTCTATCAAAGAAGGCAAATCAGGTGCTGGTTCTGTTTTAATAACATCTCTGAATGGATCTGGTGAAACTGAAGGTTGTCTTTGAGACGGTGCAGTGGCATCAGCTCGATCCAAAACGACAGTTGGTGATTCGTCAGCATCAACTGGAAAAATAAATTTAAAATATTAATTTAGTTTTATAGGTTTGAATTTAACTCTAACTGTGAAATTAAAAAGTTCAATCTTTTCATGAATTTAACAATATTAAATAGATTCAAATTTATTCAGAAAAAATTTGAATTTAATAAATTTTAATTTATACCTCCATCTAGTCTGTATGCCGAAAATAATTTTTCTGTATTAGAGGATTTAACTTTGGTCGATAATGTAGATTTCCATTATTCACAGTATGTGTGATGCAAGTGCAATTTTTAAGATTAGCACCTGCTCCCGGCGAAATCCTGCGGTTGTCCTTATGACAAACTTTTAACTATAATACAACGTCACTTCCAAGGAGAAAGAAAAGGAGGAGAGGTATCAAGACTTTAAAAGGGAGTTGCAAAGACTGTACCCTAAATATTCGGTACAAGTAATTGTTTTTGTGATAGGTGCTCTTGGAGGTGCAAAACTATCACTGGTTCGTAACCTTAAAGCCATACCCGCGTACCAAAAATATGCCAGGGCACTCGCGAGATGGATTCAGAAAGATGTCATCCTTGGGTCGCTTTGTGTCTTCAAAACACACGAGGTTTTCGCTGGCCTGTCGTTGTGATTTCGTCGTGTCTTGTGACCACTCATCTCACGATTGTGAGACGTGGCCATGAGTGTGATTCACCACGGTCCTACTGGGAGCCGGTGTAATTTTTAGATTGCAGTTGCTCCCAGTGGGATTCTACGGTGGTTATTGGCCAATCACATCTTTTTTTATATACTCCTGGATCACTGAAAGGTGCTTTTTTGTCTTTAGGGTTATTTAGAAATTGTCCTACTTTAGTGGGTGGTTTAAATATGGTTTGGATGTTTTTTTTAGAATTCTTCCTATTTGTTCTGTAATACCATGGATGTAGGGTAGGATCGTGGTCGTTTTTTTCTCATTTTCTTTAATAGGTTGTGTTGAGTTGTTGTTTCGAGTGTATTTTCTTATTTCTTTGTTTGTCTGATCGTTCTGTATTAGGATTTTTTCAACGTTTTGTAATTCCTTTTGTAAGTTATCTTGATCTGTTATGGTGACAGCTCTGTATACAAGGGAGTTGATGACTGATTGCTTTTGAGATGGGTGGTGGTAGGGGGAGGCATGTAGGTATCTGTTTGTGTGGGTGGGTTTTCTGTAAACTTCGTGTCCTAATGTCTTATCAGATCTTTCTGAAACTAGTACGTCCAAGAAAGGCAATTTTCCGTTTTGTTCAATTTCCATGGTGAACCGGTTGTTAGGGTGTAATTGATTGATGAAATCACAAAACTTGTATAGTTCATCTAGCCCGTGTCTCCAGATGACACAATTATCGTCAACGTAACGGCACCAAAATTTCGGTTTAAGCTTGGCTTGGTTGAAGATTTTAGTTTCCAGATATTCCATAAAGATGTCCGATTGAAGATCCCATTGCTGCTCCTGAGGTTTGTACGCAGAATTGGTTATTGGAAGAGAAGTAAGTATTCTGAAAATAGTGTTCTATCAAAGGTATGATATCGGCGGGGAAGTTTGCAAAGGATTTAATAATATCGATTGTATTAGATATTGGTACTTTCGCAAAGAGAGATACTACGTCGAAACCCACTAGGATGTCTTGGGGTTGAATGTGGATCTATTGTATCTTTATGATAAAGTCAAAAGACTTATGGACGTGTGTGATAGAGTTTTCTGTGAAAGGATTCAGTTCTTTGGTGAAAAAGCATGCTATGTTGTAAATTGGTGTGTTTATTGCGCTGACGATCGGTCTGAGTGGAATGTTGTTTTTAAGTATTTTTGGGAGTCCGTAAAGTTTTGGAGAGATGGGATTAGTAGGTTATCCAACAACATCCAAAACATATTTAAACCACCTGAGAAAAGAGGACAACTTCTAAACAACCCTAAAGATAAAAAGGCACCTCTCAGTGATCCCAAAGTATATAAAATCCCTTGCTCTTGAGGCAGAATCTGTATTGGAGAAACCGGATAAGCGGTAAGCAAACGTGTAAAGGAACACGAGAGTAAAATCAGGCTGAAACATTTTACCAAGAAGGTACTTCGCTGTACTGCGTTCAAAATTTGGGTTCCAGAGACAAAGAGAGAGAGAGCAATAATAATCATCACTTAAATTCAGAACATACATACTTATCACATTACTAGAAATACATTTATAATCTTTAATCTCTTTTAAATATTTAGAAAATCTGCTTTTGAGGCAGTAGACTGTTTCTGCATCGACTATGTCCTTTGGTAAAGTGTTCCACAAAGTCGTCGCCGATACAATAAAAAACTACTGAAAAGTCTAAATAACTTCTGAGAAGTCTAACTTCCATGTTACACACAGTAACTCTTTCAATAAATTTATCATAAAGATATTCCGGACACTGTGTTTTTCATATCACATACATAACAGATCCTACACAAAGTTTTCTCTTATTTCCTACACTCATTCAGCGCAGCTGTTTTCGATACGGTGTAATATGTTCATCCCGTTTTATATTGAAGATGAATCTTATGCAAGAGTTCAATAGCTTCGTTAATTTATGATTCTGCTTAGCCGAAGTATCTGTGTATATTACACAACCATAGTCGCAGTAAGGCATTATGAGGAAGGAGACGAGCCTACTTCTTCATTCCGTGGGCAGAGAATTCTTATTAAACTGTAGTTGTTTAAGAGTAACAATAACCCTTCTGGGGATTCTTCCAACCTCGTTAGCCCAAGATAATGTAAAGGTTAAGATTATTCCCATATTACGAGCACTACTGACAAAAGGTACCACAATTCCATCTACTTGCTCCATCACAAATAGCTTTATCATCTTTATTGATTAGGTCCATAGTCTCACTAACATTATTCGGCTTACGTTGGATATAGATCATCCACATATAGCATGTGCATACAGAACTTTATCACCATACTCAAATCATTAGTGAATAAAATAAAAAGCAGAGGACCAAGCACTGACCCCTGCGGAACTCCTAGCTTTTTAGTTTAAACCAGAGAAGCATATGCGAAAAAATATCCAAAGCCTTGGTAAAATCAAATAGAACCCTAATTAACACCGATCTCTTATTTATATCCAAGTGAATGTAATCTATGACACTGGGCAATAATGTCTTCGTACTATATCCACTCATATAACCAGACTAACATGAATTTAGGATATTTTCTTTCTTCACATAGTCTATCATCTGAGTGTAGATAATTTTATCCAAAACTTTAGAGAAACAATAGAGTATGGCAAGAGGCCTATAATCATCAGCATTTTGAGGTGCCTTGACTTTATTCACAGTTCTTGTTAGTACCTTCTTTTCACTCTTCGGGAGAAACGGAAATTTGTAACAAGTCGTTAAAGAGATTAAGTAAGTGTGGAAAAATTATAGGCAAAGCTTTAATGACATCACCAATTGGTTGACCATCCTCCATTTACACCTTACTTTTAATACTATCTAGCATCTCAATCGGTGTGAGGGGATAAATGTCTTCGAAGTAGAAATGAGAATCGACAAAATCAAAGTTAAGACAAATAGATAACCAGTTTGTTCATATTCTATTATATGAAAAATTACCACAAACGGAAAAAAGTAAGTAAGTCTTTTCCAGATCAACTGAGAACATCTCACGACCAATGAAGAATTGAAAGATTGGCCATCTGTGAATAGTCATTTAACTATTAGACCAAGATCACTTTCATTTCTTATTTTGATTACTGGATCATTATCCTTGCGACAAACAAAAATAAGACTATTGACCTGACATACATGCTTTTGAAAGAATTTTTTGGCCTTCTTTCAAGCTAAACGAAGTAAGATGTAAACTGCAGTTGGAAGGTATTCATTATTATATAATCGGGTCATTCTAAAGTCTGACCGAACCTCACTTGCCGTCAGTGGCTTTTTGTCATTCTTCAAGCTAGCTATCATTTCAGTTCTTGTTCTAGTTTTTCAGAACCTTACTAGGATACAACGGGGTCTCTTTACAGGATGAAAAGTAGCCGATTCCGTCTAGGTCGATGTTGAAGCTGATACTCTATTTCTGGCTGATGCAGTTGTTGGAGAGTGCAGTTTATGTGCATTTTTAATTTCGTTTGCAGCTAGATTCACATTAGGAACTTTTGAAAATGTGCAGACTAGATTCAAAAGATCTTTACCCTCACTCTCAGACAGCCCAGAGGTCAAGGTGCCATCCTGATACTGTTCATTCTTTGTCCGCGACACTCTTATATGAAGCTTTCTTTGCCCATCTTGCATTTCCTCGATTTGTACCTTCAAAGATTCATTCCCTTTATCTAGAACAGAAATCTGAGAATTTAATTCTGCGTACTGATCGGAGATAACCTGAAGTTTAGTATTGTTATCTTTAAGTCTAAGCTATATTTCAAGAAGATAGTTGAGTTTTTTACAAATTTCATTGCTATCAGTACTTATTTCGTGATTATCTCTCTTGATTTACTGGCACTAGTAGTATCATGCTTGTTCATCTTGGATAAATTAGTTTTTACTTTAGTGTCCCGTGTAAATGCTCCGCTTAATTTTCTATGCTTCTTTGGATTGGACTGACCCTGACTGCCGAGATACAAATTTTGTAGATCCAATTTATCAAAGGGTCAATTAAATTTCACAAGTTCATTTTTCGAGTTATACACATTGTGATCACAGCACTTTGTATTTGGATAGAAGTACTTAATACATTTCTTGCAATACTATGCAGAAGTAATAATTGAGTTGTTAGAAGATTTACTGTTCGCAGGCATTTTAATTTACAAAAAAACAATGGAGTCTAAAATTACCAAAGTTTTATGTAACTAATCACAGCTACTAATTCCCTAATTTTTCGCAAAAATTAAAAATAGATCATTCTTATTATCTATTCTTGTAATTTTAAATTTCACGAATTTTTAATGTATTTGAAAAGGCCAAAAAAAACGTACATCTTGTAATTTATATTCACCTTCCAGACAAGCCGAAAAGCCACAGTTTTGTATTTACTTATTTCATTTGTTTAGGATTTTTATTTTGACAAATATAATTGAAACTATGTTCTTTTGAATGATATCTTTAGACATTCAAATGATAAAGGAAATTCCTTAATTGAAAAAGCGCCAATTCCACAATTTTCAGAAAAAATTGCGTATAATGTTTTATACAAATTATTACTGACAATGACTCTCACGATAATTAAAACTATTTCCAGAGAAGAAAAAAGTTTTTTCAATGAAAATTACAATATCGTTGAAGACCTACGAATCGCAATATTTTAAATTAAATAATAACAACTGCAAATCTCTCACAAACATTCGAAGCAGTTTCAGTGCAAAAAAAAATGATTTTACAGAACAAACTCTTTTATTTACTTCTTTAATTTGGTTACAAAATCAATAAATGTTGTATTTGAACACACATGATCAAACATATATCACTTTTCCGAACATCTACATAATTACGCTATGTGGCAGTTTGTTAATGTCATTTGTTGATAACAATTAAAACAGACTCTTCAATTTAAAAAAAAATTGCAGATTGGGGCAGAATTGCAGGCTGTAGACCTTTTGAACAAAAAAAAGCGTTTCCTCCCATAGCGCTGTGCATCTTGGCATACTATCGTGTGCACTCAAACATTTCTATTATAACTGAAAATAATTTGCATTATTTTCATGATTTTTTTTCACGATTTTCATGAATCTTTTTTTCATTTTCTTGAAATTATATGAATAATTTATTTCTGCTAATTAAAATTGAATCACGTGATGCTTTCATAATTTCAGTTTTTTAAACTGGCCTGCATCTCATAACAATGAAAGGGTGATTCGTTTCAGGTAATTCGACGCGCTCACGAGTCTCCGCTCGCGTTTCGGGGAGTCTGCCTCGTGAATTTGACGGGGGTCGTTTGGCTAGGCCTCGAAAATGCACACTCAGCTACTACTGAGCATCACTGCATTTTTTTTCTATTGCTCTCTTCTTTTTGTTTATAACGTCAAATATAAACATTTTTTCAAAAAACCGAGACTTCACAACAAAAGAGACCAAGATTTACATGAGGTACGCAAAATATCAGACACAAATATTCAACCGTGCGGCCATGAACTCAATTCAGTTTTATAACGCTGATAAATCCCCTTAATCCTATAGTTATAATGAGAAAGGCTAATCTTAAATATAGATTTTGCTCAGATTTAGGAAAAGTAAATAAAATCACAAAAGAAGGATTTATACTCAATTCCTATGATGTCAGAAATATTAGACGCATTAATGACGGCAAAATTAGATACCGTAAACGAAGGATCTCAGCCGATAACAGCATTTATAGTCCTGGGCAAAGGAATGTATCAGTAAAACAGGATGCCACTAGGTTCCACAGATGCTTCTGCTACATTCGAGTTCCTGATAAACAACATTATAACACCAGATTTGAAACCTAATATATTTTGCTATCTGGATGATACAATTATAGTGTCAAAAATTTTTGAGGAACATCTTACATATTTAGTAATCATTTAAGTTAAAATCAAAGATGTAAATCTAACAATAGGTTTAGACAAATCTGAATTTGGTTGTTTGAAAATAAAATACTTAGGATTCAAAGTGAACGAAATAGGATTACAGATAGACGAAGATAAAATTAAACCTATGTTATATTTTCCAACATCATAAACAGTCAAGCAAATACAAAGATTAATAGGAACGGCATTGTGCTATAGGAAGTTCATTTCAGAATTTGCATAGATTATGGAACCTCTGCAAAAATTTTCAATCCGAACCATGGATAGATTGCGTACATTCCTGATCGAGTCTCTGCGTAATACACCTGTCCATTAACAGGTTCTCCCTGCAACCTGCCAGCCCTCTCTTGCATCCATGTTGTTCAACTCTTGCACTCCATATCGGCACGATAGATGTTAACATCCTTTCTTTGAGGATGCCAGTGAATAGCTTGTAGCTGGTGTCTGAACAAGCTATGGGCCTGTAGTACTGTGGACTTAACAAATCTCCGGTCTTAGGGATCAATACCGTGCGTCCTTCCACTATCCACTGCGGAATGGGTTGTTCTCCGTTTAAGAAAGTAGTAAATACGCGAGCTAGCTGTTGGTGCGCAGAAGTGAACTTCTGCCACTAAAAGTTGTTGATTTAATCTGACCCTGGCGCTGAAAAGTTCTCAATAACTTTCTTCACTTCTTCGGCAGTAATCAGTGGACAACTCTTCCTCTGGAGCCGGCAACCTTTGCCTTTGGCAAAAGTTACGAAAGAGTGATATATCTGAAGCGTCTTCATTTAGCTGATAAGTATTTTCATATAATTTCTCCCAGAATACGTAAATCTCTTCTCGACTAGGCGGTTTTTCAACGGTACGTGACGTTTTATTGAACAGACGGGAAGGATGAGTAGAAAAGGTGGAATTTTCCTGAATCCGTTTCACTCGCCCTTGAAGGCGCTGTTTCGCTGTTGCAAAAGAGATCTCATTTTTTGCGTCCAGTGCTGCTTCATGATCAACAGTTTACACTTGTTCAGCGTGTGATTTACTTTCCTTAAGTTTCGAGCAAGTGCTCTAAATTTTTGAGTGAATGTTGTATTTGATGTTATGTAGCTAATCACGCACTGAATATTTGATGCCTGCGGTCTCGCCGTTTCAATTTTAAATTGAAGCTGTGCAATACATTCGTGAGTCTTACTCAGGCGTACTGTAGTATCGTTACTTCTATTGTCGCTAAGCACGGATACCACCTTCTTGTAAACTACACAGTTCAGATTCCAGAGATTAACATCTTCAGGGAGAAAATCGGGAAAGCATTATTAGCTTCAGATAATTTTTCCATCATGAAAAAGACTTTTTGGTGGATAGATCTCCTACTTCTCATGTTAGAATTATCGGCTATCTGCAAATTTTATCTTGCTGGAACGGGTGGTATGTTCGCTGGAGGATGTTGCTCTTCTTCTGGCCGATAAAGAGCTCCATATCCGATTTGCGCAAAAAGGATACCTGACTTCTAAAATACTGAGGCGTTTCATGAGCATATTCCGGGTGCATATCGACTCAACGTTCATATAACCTCTGCATGAATCATCTTCGTGCCGGTGAGCTTCTTTGCCAACAGGTAAGGATGTCCCTCTTAAATAAGTCCGACCGCTTGAATCGATATTCTCGCGCTTGTCTAGGGCCATTACCTGATCGTCACCTCGGTTTGCTCCTATTGGCACTCCCAACTGAATCATGGCCTCCATCGGAGAGAGGCCTATTGTGGGTGGCACTGCGCGTTACTGGTGACGTAACCACATAATTCGTTGAGTTGGGGAGTCAGCCCAATGCAACGTGGCTGACTGTAAGACCCGAAGATCTCGGGCGATGGGGTCGCCACCCTACTATTTTCTTCCGAACTTGATCTCGGGTTAATGAGAACCTGGTTTTCCATCAAAGCCACGGACTGAGTCAAGTGACTAAAGAGATGAGGATGTAATTAGTGAATTTAATATTATGTATCAAATCATTTGCGGTAGTGTTGTAGGTACAAAATTAGGATCATGGTGTAGTTTGCAGTTCTTCTTTTGTCGCTGTTATGCTTACACAGCGGCTGCGAGTGCTGCAGGAGACAACAGTCGCCTCTGGATGGTTTCTTAGAGCTACCATGTATCACTTTATAGATTTTAAGTCGCTTACTTCCTGATCGTCCAGGGAGTTTCTTACAATGCGACAGGTGTTTAATAAAACTGCCTTCTGAGTTGCTTCCTGCACACTACTGACTCCTAAACGTTCAAGATGTTCAGTGCGTCTTGCGTGCACATTGCATGTAGCCGAAATCATAATACGATGAATAGCTACATGTTTCACATTCCTCCAAATTATCTTTACTTCATGCCTTAACTCGCTATACTTGTGAATCTTGGTTATATAGGTTACCTGCAAATTTCGGTTAAGTGGACAAGCAATGTCGATTATGCAAACTCTTCCACCTTTTTCTTCCCGCATTATGATGTCCGGTTGATTGGCTCGTATGTAATGATCCGTCTGGATAATAACCTCCCAATATAAGATGTAATCTTCGTTTTCCAACGCAGGCATTGGAATGTATCTATAGAAGGGATACATTCTGTTAAGAGTCCTAGGTTGAGGGCAAGTTGTTGATGTATAATGCCCGCCACATCATCATGGATTTGCGTATATTCTCTTTAAGCCATTACGCGACAACTATCAATAATGAGCTCGATGGATTCGATGGTATCTCCACATGATCGGCAGCGGTCAACCAAGTCTTGATATAGCACGTGTTTGCGATAATTTTTAGTGCAGAAAACCCTGCGCACTATCGCAATAACGAATCCTTCCGTTTCTGGATACAGGAGGCCCTTTCTCAGCAAAATATTGGACACCTCACTTTCCACTTCATGTTGATCTCACGTTTTGGGGTGCTCGTGGTGTATGGCTTTCTGTCTCCTTTGCGTTTCTAATTCCTCTATGGTTTCTGCCCTGATTTTCAAGGCCTCCGTTGAGGACAAATTCAAGGGCGTGTAGGCAAGATCCGCTTTACAGATGGTGTTGTAAAGTGCAATAACTCGCTTGCTGGTAAAATAGTCTCGCAACTGTATAGCTTGTGACCCACACCGTTTCCTGCCATCTGCAATTCCCCTACCCCCTCTATGTCGTAGTAGAACTACCCTTTCAATCGCCGAATTACCATTTGATGAGCCCAAACGAATACGTGAGGACAGGGATGGCATAGGTGTTGATTGCCCTGATCTTGTTTGCTGAGTTAAGAGAACTCTTCAGAACCAATCTGAGTCTTACAGTGAAGGCAGTCATTAAGCTTTTCTCAACTATCGTATGCTGAATACCCTTAGATTGGAGACTACCCAGGTATTTATATGACTACCCCTCAGCCATTGCATCGATGTCATTCTCGAAATCGTTCTCTAGATCTGCGGTCCCTTATTCTCCTCTGGTTAAATGCACTGCTCGGCATTTATTCAGTTCGAACTCCATGAAGGCATCATTGGAAAACTGCGTTGTGACATTGAGCACTTGTTGCAGTTTCTGGTTTGAACTAGCGTATAGCTTCAGGTCGTCCATGTATAGAAGATAGGTCACTTGATGACCATCCTCGTTATCATGTATTTTGCCATTTTACTTTCGCGGTAGGCGTGACTCGCACGGTTGGAAAATAGTGATGTGGGGAACGAGTTAAAGATTTTTTTTTCTTTTTTTTCATATTGATGTAGAATTTTTGTGTTATTCATTTAAATAACACGTTTGTTTCGCAACACTGTTCCGACCCAGGTTGCTGTTCAATCTCTCTAGCGATCACCCGAAATGACGAGCCTCACAAGGCTGTTGTGTGAGGTTCCCCACTCGGGCCCATTCGTATCCAAGGTCTTTGTTTTAGGCGTCATTCACGCTACTCACATTTTTTCTATAAACTTTTTGTCGCCACACTTTTCTCTCCTGGCATAATTCTCTAGCTTCCTTCACGTCCATGCATTTTTTCATCCAAGCTCTCCTGTTTCTATGGGTTCGTATGTCTTTTCGGATTAAGGTCTCATTCACACATTCTAACCCTCCTTTCCGCAGTCTGCCTCTGGGCATACTGCTATTTACTTTACCTTTATACTCTTGTTTTGTAAGTCGTTAATCTTTCATTCTTTTAAGATGTCCGAACCACCTTAACTGATTTATTTTCCATGTGTCAACTATTGTACCTTTGGCACCACATTCTTTGACGATTATTTCGTTTCTCACTTTGTCCATTAGTGTTTTCCCGCATATTGTGCGCAGAGGTTTCATGCCAATCTCGTCAATTTTACTCTTGTCCTTTTCTTGACAAGTCCGTGTCTCGCTACCGTATAGCACGGTCGGTATATATGTAGAATTATGTATTGCCATTTCAGCTTTTTTTTATATATTTTAACTTCTGAGAATGGACCCCGCTCTAACGATAATCTTCTTACCCTCGTTTATGCGCCTATCTAACTCCCCATCTATCTTCCCGTCACTAGTGAATAGACTACCTAGATATATGTACTTATCCACTTGTTCTAATCTCTCATCATTTAGGACAATGTTGCACATTGTTTTCTCGCCTTTTCCTTCAAACACTATGATTTTGGTTTTATTTACGATAATTTTGATGCCCATGTTCTTCATGCTTGTATTTAGTTTACTTCGGATTCTTTGCAAGTCTTCGATTGATTCTGCTATAACAACCTTGTCGTCTTCGAAAACTAACCCACGTACCCTCACTGCCTCGAGATCTCCACCGTCTTCGTCGAAGAGGACCATTCTTAGACACTTGTCCATAAATATGATAAATAGCTATGAGGACATAACGCATCCTTTTTAACGCCTAGTATAATATACATTTTTGAAAACACATTACAGCCCATGGCATCATGTAAACGGTTGTAAAAGAGTAAGAATATAATTCTGGCCATTCAAAGAAGTAATAAATGAAAGGTCATTTGTGTGGCTATTTACTTGACAACATTTATTTTACGAAAATCTGAAGGTTCTGGAGAATTGCCTATATATTAAAATTTAGAAATTGAGAGAACATGTTTTTAATTCAAATATTGTAGGTGCATTACGAATACTATTCGGCGGTTTATTCCAAAGTCGAGTTTCTTTAATTACAAAAGGTTTGTGCATTAAACATGTTCTATGAATAAGTAATTTTAGGATATGACTATCGCGCAGTCCAGACTGACCTGGAAGGTTCATATCATCGCGTGAGAACGCGCGTGTGTGTGTGTGTTTTCATGTTTAAAGATCAGGTACAGCAAATTACCCATAAAATATTGTCTTCTCTTGCCAACTGTCATAAATTAAGGTCATCAGAGGCCCCATCATATATTACAAGGTAGATTTGCGTAGCTATAGACAAAGAGTCCCCCCTCCGACTAAACTGGTGTAAGGATCTAAAGGTTTTACGTGATATTAGTTTAACGTGCCCTTTCTAAGAAATAATCCTGTTGAGTAACAAGCAAGATCATTGACAGAATCGGATAAGTTAATAGCAAAACTGTTCAAGTACAAGGGTGGGAGGGAGTCTAAGACTTCAGAGGGATTATAAGTGGATGATCCAACTGGCATAGCATATATGTTTCCTGTGGATTGAGTTTCAGTCCATTAGATACTAACCAGTTGTAGACGTTATTTATATCTTCCTGGACCATTTGAAGTAGGTTTCTAAGGCTTCCGAGTTGCCCTGAAAGAAAGATTTCACTATCATCAACATAAAAGTGGTATTTACAATAGCGTAGAACAGCGGAAAAGTCGCATTTGAACATGTTTCATTATGGGACAGGCATTTAAGAGGCTTCAAGAAAATTGTCAGTTTCTTTTGTGAGAGATTACAGCTACACGAATGAATTTTTTTACGTCATTTGTTTATCACATCCAAAGACAATTACATAGGTTTGTACAAATTGATTTTTCCGGAAAACTTTTTTTTTTAATTAAAAATGTGTGTTCGCCAGGGGAGGCAGTAAACCCAGACGTGCAAACTGTAGCCCTTCTCTCACTAGCGCCCGGAAAAAAAATCTTTACAAACCTAGATAATTTTTATCTATGTTCAGTGATTTGAATATTATCCACACTGTGAAATTTTCTTCGACCGTTGTTATCAATAAAGAAGTCAATTCATATATGAATGTGTTATTTTGGTCATACGGTCCATTAAAATTAATAGTGGATTCAGTTGTCAAGAATCATGCTTTATTCGTCAATTTCAAAACGAAAAAACATCTCAATTTTGTTCACTCCAAAAAAAGATGAGTTTTTTCTATTGGAAAAAAAAAACAAAAATTGAAATGTTTTGGATGATTTAATTAATATCGATATAGGTAAATTCTGAAAAAAAAATTTCTTTACAATTTTTGTTCATTATAAATGTATTACATCTATGTAAATTATGTTAACTTATAGGTTATAGATTACCTTGAAGAAGGCATGCAACAAGGTCGAAACGTACGTTGGTTTTTAATAAAATTTACGAATAAAGCATGATTCCTGACAACTGAATCCTCTATTAATTTTAATGGACCGTATGACCAAAATATCATATTCATATATGAATTGACTTCTTTAGACTTAGGTTTTCTGACAAATAAATAGGCTGAATGATAAGGACCCAATGAGAATCGCTTTATATCCAATTTCATAGGACCCGATAAGGATCATTTAAACACTTTCCGATATTTATCGAGTCGATGAGATAATCGTACTTTCTGCATTTAAATCGATAAAGAATATATTTCTGAGTAATATAACAAAATATTTGACCAAAATATGTAAAACACTGTGCGTGGGCGAAAAGTGGATAAAGTGATGTTTATTGGGTCGCCTGATATAACTTTAACAAATGATATGAAACACTTACTTCAAAACTCTGAAACTTTGTGACTAAAAAGAACTAAAGCTCGCGGATCATTTCGTCATCTTAACTAATCAGACAATTAATAGTATGAGGATCTGGATAACTTTAAAGTTTTGAGCAATGAAACGACGTTTATTGGGTAGCGAAAAAAATATGTCTAGTGTAGTTTATTGGGTCTTCATAATTTAAACTTCATTTAGTGCGTTAAACAATAACCATTCACAGTATAGTGAATAATATATAGTTTACTTTCATTCTTTTGAATCATTTAAAAGCATTTCCTAAGTAGACTTAGGTTTTCTGACAAATAAATAGACCCAATATTAACGACCTTATAAAAATCTCTTTGTATCTCATTTCATCGAACACGATAAAGATAATTTTATTACTTTCCTATATTTATCGGATACGTGAAATAATCGTACTTTCTGCATCTAAATCGATACAAACCATCTTTCTCATAATATGACAAAATATTTCACCATAATATGCAATATTCTGTGGGAAGGAGGAAAAATGGATAAAGTGATGTTTATTGGGTCGAATTCTTTAACTTTGAAAAATTATATCAAAAACATAATGCAGAACTCTGAAACTTTCTAACTAAAAAGAACTAGAGCTCACGGACCTTTTTTTGTCTTAAATAATCGCATAATTAATAATATGAGAATGTGGATAACTAAAGTTTTGAGCAATGAAACGATGTTTACTGGGTACAGACAAAAATATGTTTAGTGTAGTTAATTGGGTCCTCATAATTTAAACCTCATTTAGTGCAACAAACAATAACCATTCAGAGCATAGAGAATACGATATAGTATAGTTTCAATCTTTTAAATCATTTAAAAGCATTTCTTAACCAGACTTAGTGCTTCTGACAAATAAATAGACCGAATATTAAGGACCCAATAACAATCGCTTTACATCTAATTTCACCGGAGCAAGTAAAGATTACTTGAACACTTTCTTATACTTATCGGGTCCACGAGATAATCGTACTTTCTGGATTTAAATCGATAAAGGATATGTTTCTGAGTAATATGACAAAATATTTCACTGAAATATGCAATATACTTTGCGTGAGAGGAAAAATGGATGAAGTGAGGTTTATTGGGTCGACTCATTTAACTTTAACAAATGATATCAAAAACATAATGCAGAACTCTTGAACATTTTTACTAAAACAAAATAAAGTTCGCGTATCTTATCGACGTCTTAACTAATCACATAATTAATAATATGATGATCTGGATAATTTGAAAGTTTTGAGCAATGGAACAATATTCATTGGGTACAGAAAAAAATATGTCTAGCGTAATTTATTGGGTCCTCATAATTTAAACCTCATTTAGTGCGTCAAACAGTAACCATTCACAGCATAGTGAATACGATATAGTATAATTTCATTCTTTTGAATCATTTAAAAGCATTTCTTAACCAGACTTAGTGCTTCTGGCAAATAAATACACCTAATATTAAGGACCCAATAAGAATCTCTGTATATCTCATTTCATCGGTCCCGATAAAGATAATTTGAATAGTTTTCGATATTTATCGGACACGTAAAATAATCGTACACGCGAAAAAGGAAATGTTATATTTACTTATCAAGAAATGTGAAGTGTTTACTGTCACCGTAGCAGTAAAAACTGCTGTTAATGAGGGTGTGAAAATGTCAAAATCACTTAGCATTTCGTAAATGTCACAGTGAAGTTAAGGTGAATTTAACGGTAATCCTTTAGTAAATCAAACCTCTATTCCCTAGTATTAAATACTGTAAGATACGTAAAATTCACTGAACCGAGATTACAATAGTGGTGCAGTGAACATTACAGAAGGATCGGTACATGCTACCGATTCGATCCGCGCGGACGACCGGATGAATTCATTACGTCATCAGCAATGGGTGGATTGCATTACCTCATGGCATCACCTAAAAGACATTTATTTTTGACATTTCTGTGACAGTCGTCATATTACTCCATATTCCCTCTTAGCAATGAAGGGGCTTTATAATATATAACACCATTTTGGAAGGCACATCTTATTCGCAGATCGCGTACAGCTGAGAATTTATTGGAGCAAGACGTGTTTTGTGTTCCGCGCCTGTCACAGCTGACTTGTACGGATATGGATATGAGGTAAATGCGAGAGCTTTTTTCTTGTGCGCGCGATGTCATGGACGCGTATTCGAAAGTCGTTACCAAGGTCACCACCTCAGTCAAAAAGTCATTTCGAGATTATTTTACAGATCGCAACTCGTATAATAGTGTAGTGGTTAAGATAGTCGACTTGCGTGCTTAAGTTTATGCGTTCGAACCTCCCCATTGCGTACGAAATTTTAATTGTATTATAAGCGTTGTGACGTACAAATTCCGATTAATTATAAGTATATCCAAATATATATCTATGAATTAACCGTGTATGGATTTGTTAAATATTTTTAGCAGTATTTTCTTACAATACATAGTGCCGTCTCTACCGTTAACATAAGTTAGCTCTGTAGTGGGACTCCAATACCGCTTCGAAAGTCGAACGGACCTCTTCTTTTAACGTGTGGAGATAGAAAGAGAGGTTCGTTCGACTTTCGACTTCAATACAGCATGGGAGTCCCACTGCTGTTTATATTATCCGTCAAAGTGACATGATAATTCGTAATTGCAGCAACGAGGAGCAGTGCAGAATAGCGACTGGATGGGTAAAATCTACTGAACCGCAGGTCAGCACGACTTTAGAATTGGCACTAGTAACCAGAAATGATAGTCATATTCAGTTGCTATAATTGTAACATTTACTGAACTGCCGTATTGTCCATATACGTACTTGGAAGATCAGTAGATTTAACTTGGTTTTCAGTAAAAAATAAGGTTCTTTTTTCTGCGTGTACTTTCTGCACTTAAATCGATAAAGAATATCTTTCTGAGTAATATGAAATAATAATTGACCAAAATATGTAATACACTGTGTGTGGGAGGAAAAATGGATAAAGTGATGTTTATTGGGTCGACTCATTTAACTTCGACAAATGATATCGAAAAAATAATGTGGAACTCTGAAACTTTCTGACTAAAAAAACTAAAGCTCACGGATCTTTTTGTCGTCTGACGAATCGCATAATTAATAATATGAGGATGTGAATAACTTTAAAGTTTTGAGCAATGAAATGATGCTTATTGGGTACAGACAAAAATATGTTTTTGTGTAGTTTATTGGGTCCTCATAATTTAAATCTCATTTAGTGCGTCAAACAATAACCATTCACAGTACAGTGAATTCGTTATAGTATACTTTCATTCTTTTGAATAATTTAAAAGCATTTCTTAACCAGACTTAGTGTTTCCGGCAAATAAATAGACCGGATATTAAGGACCCAATCAGAATGTCTTTGTATCTCATTTCATGGAACCCGACAAAGATAATTTGAATACTTTCTGATATTTATCGGATACGTAATATAATCGTACTTTCTGCATTTAAATCGATAGCAGCCATTTTTCTCTGAAATATGACAAAATATTTCACCATAATATGCAATATTCTGTGCGAGAGAGGAAAAATGGAGAAAGTAATGTTTATTGGGTCGACTCATTTAACTTCAACAAGTGATATCAAAAACATAATGCAGAACTCGGAAACTTTTTGACTTGAAAGAACTAAAGCTCGCGGATCTTATCGACTTCTTAACTAATACCATAACTAATAATATGAGGATCTAGATAACTTCAAAGTTTTGAGCTATGAAACGATATTTATTGGATACAGAAAAAAATATGTCTAGCGTAATTTATTGGGTCCTCATAATTTAAACCTCATTTATTGCGTGCAACAATAACCATTCACAGCATAGTGGATACGATATAGTGTAATTTTATTCTTTTGAAACATATAAAATCATTTCCTAACTAGACTTAGGTTTCTGAGAAACAAATAGGCCGAATATTAAGGACCCAATAAGAATCGCTCTATATCTAATTTTATCGGACCCGATACAGTACATTTGAACACTTTCCTATATATATTTGGTTCGTAAAATAATAGTGCTTTCTGCATTTAAATTGATAGAGGACATATTTCTGAGCGATATGACAAAATATTTAACCATAATATGCAATATTCCGTGCGTCGGAGGGAAAATAGTAATACGAAAAGCGTATGGAAGATTTATTATAAAAATAACATTTCTTATATATATATATGATTACAAAAATAAAATTTATCTCTCCGTCTGTTTCGTATTGTTTAAATTGTCGAAAAGAAACAGCAGTTGATGAAAATACTTCTATACTTAAATTCAATAGTAATTTTTTTTACAAACATAAGAGGCAAAATCCAAAATGTTTTATAAGTAAACAATTTGTCATGCTTCCGGAGTTACGAGATGAGCACGAAATTGAATCCTGTTAGAAAATGTTGCACTTGTCTCAATATAGGGTAATATGGGGTCCAACTTCGAGAAAAAAGGGCTATGTCTCTTACTATGTCTCACTAGCTGTAAATAGTTTTTTAAATGTCACCAGGAGTATACGTAAGTCCACAATATGAAGAAAGAAGCTGGATAATAGCACAAACTTCCTATTTTCTTGACACGTCTGAGTCAATGAGTTTATTGAAGTATGTATAGATTTATAACGCGTACAATATAAACATATAAAGGCATATATGGGGTATCTCAACTAAATCGCCATTATTAAATAATAATATGTAAACAAGATCGGTTCGAAAGCCTAATATTTTTTAAATCAACCAGGCTGGAGCCGAAGTCTGCTCTTTGGCATGCTAAATCGAAAAAATTTGGCATTCACCTGGAAGTATTTACATCGACTAAGACAAGGTACCCTATAGAATCCTCTACGTAAACGAATTGAACCATTTTCTTTCTAATTGTAATCATGGAAGTAAGTTATCACTTGGTGATCCCACCAGTAAATCAAAAAGCTCGCAACATTACAGTAATGATGCTGCCATATTGCGTGTTGTAGGGAAACCACTGACTGAGAGTAATTCAAAGCTTCCGATATAGAACTTTGTATGTATAATTTGGACCCGATAGTAACCTATATATTATTATTATTATTATTATTATTATATCATTAAGCCGTTTCCCTTTCGGGGTAGGCGTGAATTGCTCGGTTGGTTAGTATACATATAACTTCATAAAAGAAATTTAGTATACGTAAGTATACTAAAATTACAAAGTGTAATGCATTTAGTGAACATATAGGAAATTTAATATGCCCATGTATACCAAACTTGCAAACATTTCTAACAGTGTACGATTTCTCAAAAACATACCTATTTTCTATAGTTTTGTTTAATTCAACATTTAAATTGCGAATATCTCAAAACATACCTATATACCCATCCACATATCACTACTTTCCAACCGAGCGATTCACGCCTACCCCGAAAGGGAAACGGCTTAATGATATAATAATAATAACATATCCTCAGAGTTTGGTAAAATCGATATTAAAAGAAAGCTTATTGAAAGGACATATATTTTTGGGAGATGGTTACCACCGTCCCTCACCTTTTCAAATTTCATTTTTAATCAATTTGTTTGAAAAACCCATATCTTCGTAACCATGTAATATGGTAACCCTATAGTACTACAATTTACAATTTGAAGAAAATCCAAAAAAATTTGTTCTGGTTCGTTCACCCATATGAAATGGAATGCTTGTGTAAAAAAGATGTTCACATGGTTCAGAACAAAACAGGCAAAAAGACAACGAATTTTTTCAAGACAACTTTTTCTCTAAATGAATAGTAAACAATCTGGTACTGATAAAGAAAAATTACATGACTGGAGAACAAACGTTGAACTTTTGAGATAGTGTTCCCTAGGTAGGTCCGAAAATGCATTGGATTTCTTTTTTTTTTTTAATTTTTATTAAGAACGCACGGAAATTTGTTCGAATGCACACAAAAATAATTCCATTTAAAAAAATGATATTCAGAGGTGGAGCAAGCCCCATGAAGTTTAATACCTATTTCTCATAAGAAGAAAACACGTTTTTGTAAATTTTATTCAGAATCCTCAATATTAGCTGAATCAAGTTGAAACTCAATATTTCATTTCACAATCAGCCATATAATACAAATGAAATATTATTTGTCAAATATCGCCCCCATAAGTCTGTTTTATGGGGTCCCGAAAACCCCCAAAAGTGGAAAAATGTGTTTTGCGAGTTTTTGGCGCTAATTATGATTTTTTGCGGTTTTTTAATGCAAACTGTTTCTGATACATAAAACACTACTTTATGCTAATAATTAGATGTTGACATGAATTTTTTTAACACTTTATTATTGTTTTTAGCAAATTAAATCTTAGAATGAAGATAGAAAGTCACGGTTTTTTCACAAATTTTCCACTTTTTGTCAAATATTCAATTAGAGAGAAGTTAATGTTAATGGTTATGTTATTTTTCTCGTTAATAATACAATCTTTGAATGATGCTAGCAATTACGGCTTTTTCTAACATTTTTAACTTTTTGTTCAAACAACTATATTTGTTAACTTGCATTATTTATTACTCTACTAAGTAAAAAGAGGGTAAAAATTAAACATTTCAGAAGAAACCGCAACAACATTGCATTGATAAAGAAGAAGATAGTTGTGAACAATAATTTGTTTAAATAATTCTTTTTGCTAACTTGAATTAATTATAAACTCATCCTATGTGAAAAGTAGACAAATAGTTGTAAATTGCAGAAAATTTCGCAACTTTCTAGCATTATTCAAATAGAATATTAATAATAATAATAAATTATTGAAACAAACAATTTTGTTAACATTGATTAATTATTTAACTCGCTCCAAATGAAAAGTGAACAAAAATTAAAAATTAAAAAAAAAACTGTAATTTTTCTGGCATTATTCTAAGAGAATATTATTGTTAATAATAATGAATTATTTGAAAAATTATGTTTTTAAACATTAGTTATAACATTATAACATTAATTACCTGTCTATAATTGAAAATCGGGCAAACGGTGGACATTTTTTTCAAAAACCGCGACTTTCTATCTTTACTCTAAGAGATAATTGCTAAAAACAATAATAAATTTTTTAAACAATTCCAGTCATTACAGCGCAGAAGGCGCTCAAGAAAGCGGAAATCAGATGATTTTCTCACGAAAAAGGGGAAAATAGGGGAAAGATTAAACATTTATTTTTATATGTCGAAAACAACCATCTTTTTTATAAAAAAGACTGAAGAAAAAATAAAATTAGTTAAATACAACATTTCTATATGTTAATATCTTCGGTTCTCATTTTTAAATTTACAATATTTGAAATTTTTAAAATTAAATAAAATTTGCCTTGTTTAAAATTTCTTGAAAATGTACAAAAACATGTTTTTTGGATTGATTTGAACCTGCAATTTCTTCAGCTTGAACCAAAAAAACATGTTATTATTTTTTTATTTATGGGAAAGTTTTTTTTCGTGATGTATATAAACGTGCCAAACTCGAAAAAAAAATGAAATCCCAAAAATCCTAAATCGCGAACAAAGTTTTTTTTCCGAAAAGGCAAACTGATGAAATTTTTCTCTTGTTCAAGCTGAATAAATTTCAGGGGCAAAATATTCAACTATTTTTAAAATATGAGCATATGACTCAATCCAAGAAAACATGTTTTTGCACATTTTCAAAAAAATTGTTACTGTACACCAAATTTATTTTTAGATTTCGTAATTTTTTATTATTGTTCACTAGTAAAAGCTGTAAATATAACAAATTTGTTATAATTTTTGAACCAATAGGAAATATTTTGAATTTGAAATCGTTAAATTTTACTGATTTATATTTTTTTTTCACTTTTCACGAATGCCAACCCACAAGTTTTGTTTTTCCTCAGTCCTACTCTTCAGTGCTCTTAAACTCAAATTAAAAATTGCTCAAGCTAGAACATTTAACATTGCGGTTGATGAATTTGAAATATTACATTTTTTAATTAGGTAGGTATATAAAGTGTTCAACTTCTAATGCTTACTTTAAAAGTACTACATATTTTGTAGTGTTATTGGTACCTTATTTATTCATAAATAAGTCACTCAAATATTGTATTTTCAAATATCGTATATTTAAGGAGAAAAGGGGAAGTTTTTTTAGAATAGGGGAAAAGGCTGATTTCAAGAAAAAAAAGGAGTAACTAAGAAAAAAAGGGGAAGACTGTGCACCCTGCAATTCATGTAAGGATCTATTCTATGGCTAATTGTGAAGAGAGATGTTGAGTTTCAACTTGATTCAGTTAATATTGAGGATTCTGAATAACATTTACAAAGAATCCTTTTTTTCTTATTTATTCATTTATTTTTGAGTGGATCCGAAGAAATTTCCGGGCGTTTTTAATTAAAACTCGAAAAAAGGTTTTTGGACCACCTTAGTGTCCCCACAAGAAAATTGATACTGATTTGATAAAAAAATATGAATTCTATCAGGAGATATGTTGTACGAAATGTCTTAGGTTCACTTGCAGCGTGATTTTCAGTCGCAAAAAAAGAAGGTGACAGCGGAAAAAAAAACTGTAAAATGTATCAAATTGCGTAAATATTATGCAACCTTGGTCCCTAACCAGTTGATTTGCATTTTCAAAATCAGTGTATGAACAAGTCTGACTAGCACTTGCACGAAGAAATTCTTAGAGTAGTTGAAAGGTGGGTGCGGTGCTTGATCCGCTACACACAGCTGCCAAGTCACAGAACTTTGCTGATACCAATCATATTATCAAACATTGCATACTCTATCTCTAACAAGAAATTCAACGGTGATTCGGGCACGTTTAACTCGCGAATTAATAATGTGCAATTACGTTGTTAATGCCTGTTGCATATGGATGATCGATAATAGAACACTGACAGAAATAGATTGCATTATAACAGATAAGAAATTATGCTAAGCCACAGTAAATGTCACTTGATAAATTTGATGCCGAAATTGGAACAGAATGATATGCAACGCTTTTATCGATGATGATCAAAAATTTGATCATTTTAATTCCAACACATTTTCCACTTTTCTTTTGAATTATCACTTTTTTTTTAAATTAGCAGAAATAGAAAGCATACTAGCAAATAAGAAGTTATCCTAAGCCACAGTAAATGCGAGTTGATAAATTTGATGCCGAAATTGGAACATAATGATATGCAACGCTTATATCGATGATGATCAAGAATTTGATCATTTTAAGTCCAAGACATTTTCCACTTTTCTTTTGGATGATATCTATTTTATAAAATTATCAAAAATAGATTACATCATGGCAGATAAGAAATTATGCTAAACCACAGTAAATGCCACTCGAACAATTTGATGCTTAAATTGGAACAGAATGATATGCAACGCTTACATCGATGATGATCAAGAATTTGATCATTTTAAGTCCAAGACATTTTCCACTTTTCTTTTGAATGCTAATTTTTTTTATAAAATTATCAGAAATAGATTGCATTATGGCAGATAAGAAATTATGCTAAAAGCCACAGTATATGCCAGTTGATAAATTTGATGCCGAAATTGGAACAGAATGATATGCAACGCTTTTATGGATGATGATAACAAATTTGATCATTTTAAGTCCAAGACATTTTCCACTTTTCTTTCGAATGATAACTTTTTTATAAAATTATTTCAGTTAAACCTATTTGATACTGATATGAGAATACTTTTACTTAAATCTTTTTAACATTTTTTTTTCCATTTGAGAACATTGAAATTTGAACAATAACTTAGACATGAGATTAACTTCACAGATTAGGGACATAAAATATTTTACCCTTTCTTAAAAAATTCTTATTTTCCCCGTTTCTTTTTTTCGTTTCTTCATTTAAATTCAAACTGGATTAATAGAACCCAATGACAAAATCCAAATATTCTTATTCAAAAGTTTTTTTTGTTTGTTAAGAAGTCTACCATTATATTTCTGGTTCGGAATTTATCTCGTTTTGGTAAAAATTTTACTATTTCTTTAAAGATTTGAATATTTTGTTGAAAATTTGTTCCACTTTTGATAAAAAATTAATTTCTTTTTAACTGAAGATTGAACTATTTCATTCTTGGTTGAAAATTTATATTTTTAAGTTGAAAATTCATCTTTTTGAAATAAAAATTCATGTGTTTTGTTGACATTCATCTTTATTGTAGAAAATTAATCACATTGGTTAAAAAATCAACTTTTTGGTTGCAAATTCAACTCTTTGGTTGAATGTTAAACTTTTTTTTTGAAAATTCATTTTTCCTTTCAAGATTCATCACTTTAGTTGAAAATTCATCTCTTTGGTTGCAAAACTATTTTGTTAACATTTGTTTCTTTTTTGGGTGCGAATTAATTTTCTTCACTGAAAATGTAACTATTCCATTTTTGGTTGAAAAATGATGTTAAAAATTGAAAATTGCTCTTTTCTGGTTAAGAGTTCAAGTACTTTGTTGAAAATTCGTCTTTTTTGTAGACAATTAACCGTTTTGTTTGAAAAATCATCCTTCTTGGTTAAAAATTAATCTGTTTTGGTTGAGCATTTAACTATTTTGTTATTTTTTATTTAAAATAAAATCTTTTTTCTAATATAAACTATTAGATCTTTCGTTGACGATTCATTTTTTTTTGTAAAATCAACTAATTGGCTGAAGGTTGAACTATTTCGTAAAAAATTAATTTTTGTTGTTGTTGAAGGTTCATAATTTCAGTTGAAAATTTAACTATTTGGTCGTAAATTTATTTTCTTGCCGGAAATCCATATTTTCAGTCTCAAAATTCACCTGTTTTGTAGAAAATGCGTCATTCTGGTTTGAAAATTTAACAATTTCGTAGAAAATTAAGCCATGAGGTTGAAAGTTAACTTTTTTTTCAATTTATATTTTAGGGTAAAAATTTAACTACTTTTTGAAAAACTATATTATTAAGCTAAGAATTAATTTATTTGAAAATTCAACTATTTTCTTTAAAATTTGTTTTTTAGGTAAAGAATTGAACTCTTTTATCTTAAAATGTAACTATTCCATTTCGGGTTACCAATTTTTTCTTTATAAGTGGAAAAATCAACTATTTGGGAGAAAATTGATGTATTCTATTAAAAATGTATCTATTTGTGTAGAAAGTTATTCTTGTTTGTTGAAAAATCATCACTTTAGTTAAGAATTCAAATATTTCATAACCATTTTTTATTTAGTTGAGTTCAACTACTTGGTTGGAAATTTTTTTTTTTATTTGAAAATTTATGCATTTTGTTAATAATTAATTTTTTGTGAAAAATTTATCTTCTTAGTTAATAAATTAACTTGCTGGTTTGAAAATTCATCTCTTAAGTTGAATAGTGAACTCTTTTGTTGAAGAATTTTTTTTTTCAAGATTTGTAATTTTATTTGAAAATTCATATCTTTGGTTATAAATTTAAATATTTCGTAAAAAATTCGTTTTTTTGTTTTGTTAAGAATTAATTCTCTTGGCTGAAAATATGAATATTCTGTTTTTGGTTAAGAATGTATATGATAAATAGAAAATTGATCTTTTCTGGTTAAAATTTGTTTATTGTCTTTCCTTGGTAGAAAATGAATCTTTATGGTTGAAAATTCATCTTTTTTGGTTAAAATACAAATGCTTGGTTGAGAATTATTCTCTTTTGATGGAAGATTCAACTATTTTGTTCTTTTTAATTAAAAATTAAAAAGAAATTTTGTTGAAATATTAACTATTAAATGTTTCGTTGACAATCCAGTTTTATTTATTTATTTATTTATTTTTAATCAACTCTTGGTTTAAGGCTGGACTAGTTTGTAAAAAATTAATTTTTCTTGGGTGGAAGATTTATAATTTCAGTTCGAAATTCAACTATTTGGTCGTGAATTTCCTTCTTTGTCCAAACAATTCATATTTTCGGGTTCAAAGTTCGACTGTTTTGTGGAAAATTCGTCTTTTTGGTTTGACAATCAACAATTCGGTAAACAAATAAATTATCTGGTTAAAAATGAACTTTGTCTCTTTAATTCATATCTTCGGTCAAAAATTCAATTACTTTTTAGAAAACTGAACTATTTACTTAAAAATTAAACTATTTATGTAAAAATTGAACTATTTATTTAAGAATTTACCTATGTATTTTGTTGAAAATTCGCTTTTTTGTCAGAAAATTAATTTTCTGGGCTGAAAATTTAACTATTCCAGTTGAAGATTCCTAATTTTAGTTTGAAATTAATCTGTTTTGTTAGAAATTTCAGCTCTTTGGTCAAAATCAAACCATTTTTGGTTAAAAATTAATTCCTTTTGATTGAAAAGTTGATGATTATGTTTTATGTTGAGAGTTTATCTTTTTTATTCAAAAATTTTATTATTTGGTTGAAAATGTAATTATTTTTGTTGAAAATTAACTTTCTATTTCTAATTTATATTTTTGGTTGAAAATTCAACTACTTGTAAGCAAACTGAACAATTTGGTTAAACATTACATTTTTTATGTAAACATTCAACTATTTTGTTCGAAATTCGTTTTTTCTTTATTAGAAATAAATTATTGTTTCTCAAAATGTTGCTATTCCATTTCTGGTAGAAAATTTTTTCTACAAAAGTTGAAAATTCATGTATTTGATTGAAAATTTAACTGTTTTGTTGAAAGTTCACTTTTTGGGTTGAGAATTAATTTTCTAGACTGAAAATTCAACTATTCCAGTTGATAATTCATAACTTTAGTTAAAAATTGTCTTTTTGGTGAAAAATTATTTTTCTAGTCTGAACTATTCCATTTGATGATTTATCATTTTATTTGAAAATTCATCTCTTTTAGTATAAATTTCATCTCTATTGTAAAAATGCAACTATTTTGGGTTGAAAATTAATTTTTTTGGTTGAAAAGTCTACTATTATATTTTTCGCTGGAACTCATCTTTTTTGTTAAAAAGTTTTTATTATTGGAAAAGAAAATTCACATTTTCGAGTTGAAAATTCAATTGTTTTATAGAAAATTCGTCTTTTTGGTTTGAAAACTCAGCAATTTGGTTTAAATTTTTTTTCTCTTGACTGAAGAATCTTTCCTGTTGAAAAATTAAAATCTTTTCATGAAAATTTCTATTTTTTGGTTGAATTAAACTATTTTTTTTGTCAAAATCACAATATATTGTTGTTGCAATATCAACTATCCCATTTTTGGTGAAATATTCACCTTTTTTAGTTGAAAATTCAACTATGTGGTTGAAAATTCACTTCTTTTATGTGAAAATTTCACTACTTGGTTGAAAGTTAAAGTCCTTTACTAAAAATAAATTTTTGTATTAATGATTCATCATTTCAGTTGAAAATTCATCTCTTTGGATGAAAATATAACCATTTTATTAAAAAATCGTCTTTTTTTTGTTTGTTAAAAATTGAATTATTTGATCGGAATTTGAACTTTTTTAGTTTAGACCTCCACTATTTGTTGAAAATTAATATATTTTGTAGAAATTTTAATATTTTCTAAGAAACTACTTGTTTTATTTATTTTTGATGTTAAGGGTTTTGACTAGGTAAAAGTCTTAAATAATTTTCTATGTTAATAGATTTTTGTCTACTGGTCTAGAATCAACATTTTTTTAATATTAATTTTTTGTAAGATCTGGGTTCAGATCCCAGCATATATAGAGAGAATTTTGTTCACAACTTAAAAAAAATAAATAAAAAAATAAATTATATATATTATATATATATTCATATATATTATAAATGTGTATATTATAATTAATTTTAAAAAAATATTGATTCTAGACCAGTAGACAAAAATGAATTAGGATAAAAAATTATTCCTAGTTTTATAATTATTATTTTGGTCATGACTAATACACGACTTTCAATGAAAAGTATAACAACTGCCAATCGACAGATATGCATGACGACCGAATGAGATGGAAGCCTCGTATTTTGGCGGAGTGCATCATTTGCATAATCTGATAAAATGATAATTAGAGTAGCCTGAAAAAATAAAATATCAGTACGGCAATATATTCTTCAAATAAATCGAGATTTGAGTCTACTTGATATGAGAAAAATAATAAAAAAAATTCATCGAGCCGACTTGAAAGGTTGAGAATATAAAAATCTTGATTATGAATTTAAAATTTGCAGGGAAAGTTTGTAATTAAATTACTTAGGGGCCTACTAATTTATTACGCAATACACTTTTGCCAATATTTTATCCTTTCCCTCCAACCTGATAATAAGTCGTAACAAAATTATTTAGACCCCTCCCTACCCGCCGGCGGAAATATTATATATAGTTTATATATAGTGTGAAGTATTATATATAATATGCATTTGTTTTATACATTTTGGATGAATATTATATATAACAAATAAATATTATATATAATACTTTACACTATATATAAGCTATATATAATATTTCCGCCTGGGCCACTGTCTATGTTACGTAATTTTTTCAAAAATTTGCTTTAAAAAGCGTTCAAAATTGCATCGTTTTCTATTATACACGTTAAATGTTGAAGATTATTTAATTGCAAATATTTGAAATTGGAGACTTTAAGATTATACATTTTAAAACTTTAACTACATATTTTTTTACACTTTCAAAATTACATCATTTTAAACCATAAACATTCCAAATTAATGTATCTTCAATCGTAAATCTTAAATTTGAAGAATTTAAAATTGCAAATCGTTACAATTGTAGAATTTTCAATTATAACTCTTTAAAATTCAACTTTTCGAAAAAAAAATGCGAGCAAAATTACGTAACTTCAAAATATGATTTTCAAATTTATGTTTTCAAAGTTCAAGAATTGTCAAATTTAAAATTGTAGAAACTTGAATTGTAAATCGTTTGAATTAAAGAGATTTTAATTTTGAAAATACACAATTGGAAGTTATGCAAGTTTTAAGTTTCACAATTGAAAATGTTGCAATTTTTATAATTTACGTTTGAGATTTCTTCTATTTGGAAAATATAGAATTGAAAACTTTTGACTTTTGATCTTCAAAATCATCCAAATTAGAGAATTTTGATTTATAGATTTTTTAACTTTAGAATTTTCAATTTTAAATCTTCAAAATTGAATTTAAAAAATCATTAAATCATTCTGAATCATACACATTAAATAATCTGTAATTTTGATTATTCAAATTTGAAATTTTTTTAATTCGGAATATTATAATTGAAAAATTTTGACTTCCGATCTTTAAAATCACAAAAATTTCAAAATTATGATGTATACATTTTTCAAATTCAAATCTTTTTAATTATAATTCTTCAAAATTGAATTATTAAGAAGAACATTTAAAAATAAATAATTCGAGATTAGAGATGTTAAAAATTCTGTAAATTTGAAGATTTACATTGGAAATTTTGAAAATTGGGAAGATTTATAATTGAAAGCTCTTGACCTTTAATAGTGAAAATCACCAAAAGTTAAGAATTTTTATTCATACATTTTTTATATTTGAGAGTTTTTAATTGTGAATCTTTATAATTGAATCTTGAAAATCAGGACGACTAAAAAATTCCAAAAAATAAAATTCCCGAGGCTGTGAAATTCCGGAATTGGAAAATTCACGCAAAATAAAATTCCCGGATAATAAAATTCCCTAATAATAAAATGCCCAAAAGTTTATAATATTTCCGAATAATAAAATTACCGAAAGAAAATTGTCGAATTATAAAATATCCGAACTAGCAAATTCCCAAATTATAAAATTCTTGAATTTTAATAATTGAAAATTTTCTTATAAATATTATTCATTTATTAAAAATACAATAATCAAATCTTTTCATAACGAAAATTATTTTCGATGTTTAAAGTTTCTAAAATTATTGTTTGAATTGAAAATAACAATAATTGAAAAATAATTAATCCACAAATATTTTTTAAAAATTGTTATTATGTATTTTAAATTTAAGCAATGATATTAGGAACTTCAAACATTCAAATTGATTTTTTGTTGATAAACATATTTGATTATTGTGTTTCTAATGAATGAATAATATTTATAAAAAATTTAATTCTTTGAATTCAGGAATTTTCTAGTTCGGATATTTTATAATTCGGCAATTTTTTGTCGGGAGTTTCATCATTCGGAAATTTTACAATTCGGTAATATTATAAACTGTCGGGAATTTTATAATTCAGGAATTTCATTATTCGGGAATTTTATTATTCTAGAATTTTCCAATTCGGTAATATTATAAACTGTTCGAGAATTTTATTATTAGAGAATTTTCCAATTCGAGAATTTCATTATTCTTGACTGGAAAATACCGAAAAATAAAATTTCCGACACTAAAATTCTTGAATAATTAGATTCCCGTAAAATTAAATTCCCGGATAATAAAATTTCCAAATAATAAAATTCCCGAATAATAAAATTTCCGAATAATGAAATTCCCGAGTAATAATATTTCCGAATAATGAAATTCCCGAATTGGAAAATTCCTGACTAATAAAATTCCAGAATAATAAAATATCCTAATAATGTAACTCCTGAATTGGAAAATTCCCAAGAAATAAAATTTTCGAATAATGAAATTCCCGAATTAAAAAATTCCCGAATGACAAAATTTTCGAATAGTAAAATCCCGAAAAATAAAATTTCTGAAAAATGAAATTCCCGAATTGGGAAATTCCCAAATAATAAAATTCTCGAAAAACAAAATTTTCGAATAGTAAAATCCCGAAAAATAAAATTTCTGAATGATGAAATCCCCTAAATGGAAAATTCCCGAATAACAAGAATCTAGAATAATAAAATGTCCAAATAATGTAAATCCTGGATTGGAAAATTCCCGAGCAATAAAATTTTCCAATAATGAAATTTTCGAAAAATGAAATTCCCGAATTAAAATTTTCCCGAATGACAAAATTTTCGATTAGTAAAATCCCGAAAAATAAAATTTCTGAATGATGAAATTCCCAAATTGGAAAATTCCCGAGTAATCAAATTTCCGAACAATGAAATTCCCGAATTGGAAAATTCCCAAATAATAAAATTCCCGAATAATAAAATTTCCGAATAATGAAATTCCCGAATTGGAAAATTCCTAACTAATAAAATTCCAGAATGATAAAATTTCCAAATAATTTAACTCCTGAATTGGAAAATTCTCGAGCAATAAAATTTTCGAATAATGAAATTTTCGAATGAAATTCCCGAATTGAAAAATTCCCGAATAACAAAATTTTCGAATAGTAAAATCCCGAAAAATAAAATTTTTGAATGATGAAATGCCCGAATTGGAAAATTCCCGAATAATAAAATTTCCGAATAATGAAATTCCCGAATTCGGAAATTCCCGAAAAACAAAATTTTTGAATAGCGAAATTCCCAAATAGTGAAAGTCTCGAAATTGAAAATTCCCGAGTAATAAAATTTCTGAACAATGAAATTCCCGAATTGGAAAATTTCCGAATAATAACATTTCCAAATAATGAAATTCCCGGCTAATGAAATTCCCGAGTAATACTATTCACGCGAAATGAAATTCCCGAATTTAGGAATTCCCCAGCAATAAAATTCCCAAATAATAAAATTCGCGAGTAATAAAGTTTCCAAATAATGATGTTCCTGAGTTGTAAAATTCCCTGATAATAAAATTCCGGCATTGGAAAATTCACAAATAATAAAATTCCCGATAGTTTATAATATTACCGAATTTCCAAATTCACGAATTTAAACAATTACATTTTTTTAAATATTATTCATTCATTACAAATACAATAATCAAATATTTTCATAAAAAAAAATTATTTTTAATGTTTAAAGTTTCACAAAGTATTGTTTGAATTTGAAATAACAATAATTGAAGAAAATTTGCATCCATAAGTATATTCTTTTTAATTATTATTATTTTCAATGCAAACCATTATTTCAGAAACTTTAAACATTAAAAATAATTTCGTTTCATAAAAATATTTAATTATTGTTTTTTCTAATAAATAAATAATATTAAAAAAAATTAATTGTTTAAATTTGGGAATTTTTAATTTTGGTAATAATATAAACGGTCGGGAATTTTATTATTCAGGAATTTTCCAATTCCGTAATATTGTAAACTGTTTGGTAATTTTATTTTTCGGGATTTTCCAATTCGGGAATTTTACAATATTGGGATTTTTTTTTGTTGCGTTTTGAGTTCTGAGTCGTCCCATCAAATTAATTGGAATGGCTGAAAAATCTTAAAAAATAAAATTCTCGAAACCGTAAAATCTCCGAATTGAAAAATTCTCGAATAATAACATTTCTGAATAATAAAATTCTCCAATTGGAAAATTCCCGACTGAAGAAATTCCCGAATTATAAAATTTCCGTATTGATAAAATTACATTTTTTTATAAATATTATTAATTTATTAAAAATACAAGAAACAAATATTTATGAAAAAATGATTTTTAATGCTGAAAGTTTCTAAAATTATTGTTTCACTTTGAAAAAACAATAATTTTAAAAATTTTCTCTCCTGAAACATATTTTTTATAATTATTGTAATTTTAAATTCAAACCATATTTTCTGAAACTTTAAACATGAAAAAAAAAATTTCTTTCATAAAAATATTTGATTACTGTATCTTTAATGAATGAATAATATTTTCCAAAAATTTCAATTGTTTATATTCGAAAATTTTATGAGTTTGCTAGTTTGGATATTTTATAATTCAACAATTTTAATTATTTTAATTTTAGTTGCTCGGGAATTTTTCAATTCGAGAATCTTATTATTCGGAAATTTTATTTTTCGGGATTTTTCAGTCCTCCCAAATAAAATAGAAAAATTCGCACCAAAATATAAAGAATAAAAAATAAATTAAATTGTATTTATTATTTTTTTAAATAAATATTTAAAATAATTTCTTACTTCCAGTCGTTTTGCCTACGATTGCAAAAAGGTTAGGTCCGACTTTATTTCTTCCACCTTTTTCAACAGTATGACAAGTCGTACATACTTTTGCAAATATTTTTCTTCCATTTTCAGCATCTCCCATTATTTCAATTAAATATAATTTTCCAACTAGAGAAGGCTTTTTCAATTTGACAAATTATTTCTTTTTTCGACAAGAAATTTATCCCAGCTTAAAATTTCGAGATTTTTTTGTTTCATGTTCTTTTATTTTCAATAATTTAAATTTTTTTTATCTTTGATTTTTTAATTTCATTAATTAATTATAATTATAATTATAAACAACTGTAAATGAACGCCCGAGAAGTGCGTGAATTTTTCAAATTTTCATAACAATAATTGTTAGTTAATTTTCAATTTAAAAAAAAATAATTGAATTTGAATCTCTGAAAAAATGTTTGAAATGAAAAAAAAAACGATTTTGAATTTAAAACGTGAAACTATGAAGAAAATTGAAGAAATGAAGAAAAAATTTCTTTGGAGAAAAAAGCTATGCAAAAATAGATCCATTCATGGTTAGTGGCGTTCCGGGTTCAAATCCGGACTAAGGCAGATTTTTTTCTTTTTCTTAAAATGAAATAATAAAATATAATTCAAATATTTTGTTTGAAGAAAAATATATTTTTTTAATGTTCAATCTATGTTTCCTAATTATACTTACAATTTAAAGTAACAATAATTGAATACGAAAATTTCTTAATTTAATTTATTTTTTAAATAGTATTTTTTCAAATTATGGTTCTTGTAATAAAAATGTTGTTCTTGTATTGTTCTTTTTGATTGAGAAATATTTTTTTCAATCATTTTTATTTTTAATTCAAACAATTATTTAAAAGAATAAATTGAGCATCCAAACAATGTTTTTATATTAAAATAATTTATTATTGTATTTTTAACAAATAAATACGATTGATTAAATACTATTTTGCAAATCATTTAAATTCGGGAATTTTATTATTCGAGATTTTTATATTCCGGCAATTTTATAATTTCGGGAATTTTCTATTTCGATTTTTTTTTATTTAACAATTTTTAAATTGTTGGTTATACTTATCAAAATTTATTTATTTCAATTTCATTTCCAAAATTTAAACTTTTAAAAGGGAAAAATTGAAAATTGAACTTACAACGTTAAATATTTTTCAATTTTAAAACATTAATTTTTTATCAATCTTCTATTAAAAATCGGACAATTTCTAAACATAACATTAAAAATAAAAAATAACTGCCGAATTTTTCAATTTCACAAATTACTTTTTAAATTTATAATTATTTTTAATTTAAAAAACAGAATTTAAAAAACAGAAAAATTTGTTATGAATAAAATTGTAACCAAACCCTTAGAATATTTGAAGTTAAAATTGTAAAAGTCAAAACTAACAAGAATTGAAAGTGAAAAAATTAGAATATATAAATCTAAAATTAAATAATTTAAAACCAAATGAATAATTAATTTTAAAATTATGCATCAAGATTTTTAAAATTCAATCATTTTAATTTTTTAAATATACGAGCTTCAATGTAGACAGAGTAATTGAATAAATAAATCAATTAATTGATTAATTAATGCTAGATTATTAAAAATAATTATTCAAAAATAAAAAATATTTTTTTTCAGGCTCGTGTTTATGAAGAGCTGGATGAAATTTTCAAAGGGTCAGATAGGCCTTGCACTTTCCAAGACACTTTGGAAATGAAATATTTGGAAAGAGTGATTCTGGAAACTCTCAGAATGTTCCCTCCAGTTCCTGCAATTGCAAGACAAATCAACGAGGACGTGAGATTAAGTAAATAATTTAAAAAATTTTAATAATTTAAATAATTTAATTAATTTATCTAATTTGATTAATTTAATTAATTTAAATAATTTAATTAATTTAATTTGATCAATATGAATAATTTGATCAATTTGATCAATTAAATTAATTAAATTAATTTAATTTGATTAATTTAATGGCCTTGAATAATTTAATTAATTAAATAATTTTAATTAGTTTAATTATTTTAATTAATTTAATCAATTTATAAAATTCAATTTATTTAATTAATTCAATTAATTTAATTAATTTAATTTATTTTCCTTTTTATATTTTGCAAATAAATCAATTTCTACCGTTTTTAATTTTAATTACAACGAAAAATAATTTTTTTTTTAGTTTCTGGAGACTATGTCCTTCCGAAGGGATGTACAATTATTATTCCACCCTTCAAAGTTCATCGATTGGAACAATACTACCCCAATCCGGAAGTTTTCGATCCTGACAATTTCCTGCCTGAAAAAATGCAAAGCAGGCATTATTATTCGTACATTCCATTCAGTGCTGGACCGAGGTTAGTGATCCAATTTTTAATTAATAATAAAAATTATTATAGCTGTTTTGTTTAAATATCAAGGTTAAAAAACTTCAAGGGTTTTCAAAAGGTCAGACAACTTTAAGGAATTAGGATATTTTGTAGAATATTCAATCAAATTAATTTTATAAAATATTTCTGAAAATTTCAGACATATTTCAGACTTTGCAGACTCTTCAGACATTTGAAATATGTTGTAGAATTTTTTCCAATAATTTTCACAATTAGTTCAGGTAATTTTACGAAATTTAGATATTTTGTAGCATATAAAAGTTCGCAGATGTTTCAGATAATTTTCAGACTAGTTTAAGAGATTTCGAGATTATTTTCAGACATTTCTTAACTTTCAGACATTTCTTTGCATGTTTTTCTAATACCCTGTATCAAATTAATTTCATAAAATATTACTGAAAATGTTTAGACATATTTCAGGTTTTGCAGACTTTTCAGACATTTAAAATATATTGTTGAATTTTTGAAAATAACTTTCACGAATAGTTCAGACATATTTATGAAATTTAGAAATTTATATCGAACAAATTTCGCAGATGTTTCAGACAACTTTCAGACCAGTTTCAGAGATTTAAAAAATATTTTCAGACATATCTTAACTTTCATATATTCATTTGCAAAGTTTTTAAAGTATGCCTTATCAAATTTCTTTCATAAAATAACTCAGAATTTTATCAGACATATTTCAGACTTTGCAGACTCTTCAGACATTTTTAATATCTGGTATGATTTTATCAAATAACTTTCAGAAATATTACAGACTACTTTAGGAAATTTAGATATTTTATAGAATAAATCAAACAAATTTAGCAGATGTTTCAGATAATTTTTAGATCAGTTTCAGAGATTTCGAGAATATTTTCAGATTTTTCTTTACTTTCAGACATTGCTTCGGATATTTTCAAAATATTCTTTAGCAAATTAATTTTATTGGATATTTCTGAAAAAATCAGACATGTTTCAGACATATTTCAGACTCTTCAGACATTTTCAATATGTTGCAGAATTTGTTCAAATAACTTTCACAAATAGTTCAGACAACTTTAAGGTTTAATATATTCTAAAAAATATCTCGCGAATTTTTCAGACGATTTTCAGACTAGTTTCAGAGATTCCGAGAATATTTTCAGACATTGTTTAACTTCCAGACATTGCTTTCGATATTTTTCAAATATCATTTTTCGAATTAATTTTACAGCATATTTCTCAAAAAATTTCAGACATGATTCAAACGTTTCAGACTCTTCGGACATTTTACATATGTCGTAAAATTTTTTCAAATATTTTTCACAAATATTTCAGACAACTTAAAGAGATTAAGATATTTTGTAGAATATATCAAAAAAAATTTGCAGACGTTTCAGATAATTTTCAGACCAGTTTCTGTTTCAGAGACTTTTATATTATTTTCAGACTTATTTTAGATTCCAGACATTTTTTCGAATACTTTTTTCAATGTGCTGTGATAAATTACTTTCATAGAATATTTCTCAAAATTTTCAGAAATGTTTAAGATTTTTCAGACTTTTTTCGAAGACGTTTTAGATCATTTTCAGAAATTTGAAGAGTATTTTCAGACTTTTCTTTCCGTTCAGATATTTTCTCAAATGTTTTTTGTTTAATATGGTTTATGCTTTAATACAATATTTATTAAATATTTCAGACATATTTCAGACTTTTTAGATTTTTCAGTAATCTTTAATATGTGGTAGAATTTCATCAAAAAAATTTACAAATATTTTAGAGCACTTTCAGAAATTTAAATATTTTGTAGAATATATTCAGAAAATTTCGTGGATATTTCAGATCCTTTTCAGATCAGTTTGCGAGACTTCTAGAACAGTTTCAGACTTTTCTTAAATTTCAGACATTTTTATACTTTTTTTAATGTGCTTTAAAAAATTACTTTCACAGAATATTTCTTAAAAATTTAAAACATCTTTCCGACTTTGACAAAAAATTGAATATGTGTTAGAATTATATCAAATAAGTTTTACAAATATTTCATAAATTTTTCAGAAATTTAGATATTCTGTAGTATACATAAAATAACTTTCGCTGCCATTTTAGGTCATTTTCAGAAATTTCGAGAATATTTTCAGACATTTCTTTCCATATTTATTTTTTAAGTATTCTTTACTCGACGTATAGTTAAATCTACTAGACAACTTACCAGACATCGAGTAGGCGTAACGAAACTTCCGTCTTAAATTTACCAGACGCGCGTAACTAGATTCATCTAGTTAGCCCAACTAGACATTTTTCTCAGTGCGAAATAGTTGAATTTACGACCAAATAGTTGATCTTATAAGCAAAAGGGATGAATTTTAATCAAAATAGTTGAACATTTAACCAAATATTTAAATCTTTGAGCTAAAAAGACAAATTTTCAAGAAAATAGTTAAATTTTCATTAAAATTATTACTTTTTCTACAAAATAGTGAAATATAAAACGAAGTAATTGATTTCCTAGCAAACAAGTTTTAAACGTATGCACTTTTGAGAATACTTAATTTAATATAGGGTTGACTCAAAAGAAGAAATAACGAGACCTGTAAATTGGATTAATCAAATATAATGTGGATTCATTTATCCATGAAACATGTACATAATGTGTTATATAAAAGTATGACAAAAATCAATATTTAAACACGCATATCTATAATTATATTCTTTGGAGACAGTATATATTCTGAATACCTCTTATTCCTAAGATTGACTCTAACTAGAGTTAAATCTTCCTATTTTATTTTTATCATTTTGTTTTATTTTCCAATAATTTCTTTTTTTATATAAAAATGTATAGCGCTCGGCTGATGATATATTCCCTTACACAGGAGGTAGACATACATGCTCAAATAGTCGTTTTTATTATAATTTGTATAAAGTAGATTTTGATGTCGAAGACTCGAGAATCTGCCCAAGCTATTGAAAGCGCACGATCTTAACAGTTTCCGTACTAGGCTGTCACGATATAATCGTTAGGCCGGTTCGTATCTGCTGTCAAGATTTCTTTGAAATGGAAATTTCTAAGTGAGTCACAGCAAATTCTCGAACTTAGAAATTCAACTTCTCTAGTGTACTACCAATCTCTTCGGAGATGCTGCGGAAGGTCGCTCCCGATAAACCTCGAGATTCGAATTGAGAACGACGGTGCTTTCTAAACCCAATCAATCAATCGACACCGGGATTTGAGAATGCAATTCTCTCCCCTGTGTCCGAAATCCTCCGGTTCGTCCTCGCTCGCCTAGGAGCCCCCCAATAATGCCTTTTTGGGTCTGCGCGACGCTTTTTAAAGGCTCACGCCTCCCTCGCGAACCCAGGTTGCGTGGGTGGGAATACCGCGACTGCGCTTTGTGTTGGCGCCTGGAGCTAAGGCCCTCTCTCGATTGTGTAATTATGGTTGCCTGACGAAGGGGTAGGGCTGTATACATCACAAGTTTATCTTTTAATCATGTAGTTGAAATTTGAATAAAAAAAAGTGTATTTTTCCACGTAAAATAATATTTGATATTTTCAGCAAAAAAATTACTTTTTTTTTAAATCGAACACGATCGAATTTAAGCAAAGAAATCAATTCTCAATAAAAAATGTAATAATTTATATTTTATCCAAAAATATTTTAATTTTGAAACGAAAATTTGAAATGGAATATTCAATCAGGACAGATCTGTTAGTGAAGGAAAAAAAGTTTAACTAAATTGTTTATATTTCAAAACGAAAGGGCGATTTTTTATAAGACTGTAAAATTTTCAGCCCGAAAATATGAATTTTCAGTGGAAGAGTTCCATTTTACCAATCAGTTGATTTTTCTACGAAAAGAACAAACTTTGAACATAATAGTCCAAGCTCGAACCAAATAGTGGAATTCTTATTCAAAAGGGCGAAAGGTGATAAGTCTCTCAAAAAATATAACAGTAGGATCGAGTCGGGATGGGAAAATGAAGAATCGTTTTCTATTTGAAAAAGCTCACACAGAGTAGGATTTACTTATGCAAAGAAAATCTTTTCTATATAATTCAAAAATATATTTATCTCTACAGAGATTCGCTCGTCGAAAATATCGCTCAAAGGCTAATTCTTTTTATTCAAAGATAAGCTAGGTAAGTCTCGCTTGGACGCAACGGAAGTGTTCACATAAATTGCTTTAGAAAAACATCGAGGATTTTCATCAAGTCGAGAGTATGACTCTCTAACCGGTTCGACTCTTCTCAGTCTGCTCTTCGAAAATGCTAAATTCATGTCCGGACCCAGCACAAGGTCTCGAAGATGATGCTTTAGGATTCTCTAGAAAATAACAACCTCTTCGGCGAAGTTGAATCGCTGGTTGCCCTATAACCTCGTGTTTGAGGGAGAAAGCCTTGTACTCTACACTCATACTAGATCTAGGCGGTACGAACACCTAATCCGTTTCTTGGGACTACAACTCCTTGACCTGCATCCAGGGTGACTCTGGACCTTTATCGCTCATCAGTGAGCCCCCCCAGTGCCGTTTTAGGGCACCGCATCCGTATTCAAATAAGAGCCTTTTCCCGGTGACACCCTTCGCTTCGCGCGATGCGTGTGTGAAACGGGCCGCGACTACGCGTTAAGTACACGCCTGGATGCTGGGTCCCATCTACGGCCTAGCATCTATGGTTGCCTGTTTCGAGGAGACCTATTTGTGTACCTTACAACAGCCCCTCATTTCAATTGAAATTTTGTTTTGCAAAAAAAATGTACTTCATGCATTTTGATAAGTTTGAGTGATTACGTTAAAAATTACATCATAAATTTCGATTCAAGTCCATACTCGTAAACTGTCCTTAATATTAATAACATAATTTTGACTAAGACTAATACCTATGATTATTATAATTAGGTCTGATCGGTTGGCTGCTTCCTGCGTTTTCGCAGCTTTCTTGTTGTTTCTGATATTACTTCTCCTCCTTATGAATCTTCGTGTGCTTTCTTCACATCCAGACTTCCCTTTGTTGTCTCATCGTTCTCTCTCCTTCGTCCTCTTAGGGTCATTGGATGGGTGCCTTTTCTCATCTCTTCTCCGTTGTTTTCTTCTAACGTCTTCTTAATCTTTTCCACTTGTTGTTGCTTGTAAAGATTTGAAGGTCCACCCCGCTTTTTTCTTCTGGCTTCACTCTTTTCTATTCTCGGTCCTCTATTTCCTTTTTCTGGTTTATATTTATCCTCTTTCTCTGTTACGCGCAATTTTCTTTTTTATCCTGAAAGGTCCATCATACAAAGCCAAGAATTTTGCTACCTTTCCTTCTATTGCGCTGGATATATTACAAGCCTTAAGAAATACTTCTTCACCAACTTGCTATTCTTTATTTATCTCGTCTTTATTTTTCAACGCATTTCATTTTTCCTTTAGTTTGAATAATTTCTCTTATTATTCTCTCTTGTTCTTCACATTTTCTTGATTGCGTCGTTGGTGCATGACTGATCCATTTTTCCCAAAAGCGAGTTGGTTTTTCTTTGCGTAGGGCTTCGTATGGTGTTATTTCTACTGTGTCATGATAAGAATCATTTATAATGGTTTCTATTGTCTTGAGATGGATATACCAGGAGTTGTGCTTTTCAGGTGGTAAAAAGGTTCTGAAAAAGCGCGCGATTTCCTGATTCACTCTTTCGACCAAATTTCCTTGAGGGAGTCTCACAGAGCTTAAAATCATTTTAGTGTTGCGTTCTTTCAAGGCCTCTTCCCATTTCTTGCTAGTGAACTGAGTTTCTCTGTCGGATAAGACGCATTTTAGTTGGCCCACATCTGCCAGGAATCCATCTAACTTTTGTATGGAATTTTCCGTGGTTGCTTTTCTAACAGGATACAATTTAGTGTACTTTGTGAATGTGTGCATCATCACTAGAATGTGTTGCTATCATCGAGTTGAGCGTGTCAATGGCCCAAAGTAATCAATAGATATTAGATCTAATGGTTTTTCGGGTAGTACAGACTCCATTGTCACTGATGGTCCAATAGTCGATATCTTATTACGCTGATACGAATCGCAGGTCCTTAGATTTATCCTGATGACTCTTGCCAGGTGGGGATGGTAAAAATGTTCACTCAGGTTTTATGTGTTTTCTTGGGGCCTATGTGTCCCTTGTCTAAGTTTTAAGTTAAGTTTTTTATCCTTTCGTCCTCTTTTTGTTTTTGCTTAATGTGGAGTAGGTCGTTTTTCAGTCCCTCTGAATATTTATATTGTAGATTTTGAAGTAGGAACTCGATTGATGTAGGATTTGTCTTTTCTGTTTCTTCTTCCTCTTCCAGTAGTTCTTGCCTTGGGTCATACAGTCCATTGAAGGAAAAATGATTTCGGCCAGCCGCGTCTCTCTCCTGTCTGTCATTCAAGAGCGCGGCTTGTCCCCGTTTTCCGAATCGTCCATGATTGACTAAGCCTCTTCCTCATTAGGAGTGGCTTCCTCGTATTGGTCGATATTTAGATTCTGCACTTTGTGGGTAGCGGGTATATGGGTCCTCCAATTACCCGTGACGTTTTTGTTCTGCCCGCCAGCCCTCAGTCCACGTTGTGTACCATGATTCTGCAGATTCCTCCCGTATGAGGGTTGCGCAGTGGGTGGTGCTGCGTGATTTCATCCTCCCCTTGTCTGCTGCCCCCCATGCCACGGTGATCTCCAGTTAATACCTTCTTTCGTGCTGCTGTTTTCTTCATTTCTTCTTGTGCGATTTTCTCCATTATTCGACTTTTGAGAGTTAACTTGACCAATGTTCTCAAAAGTTTTGAATAACTCGACTGATGGTTCGATCTCTTGAATGCCTCTTCCTAGGATGGCATATTTGATCTCTTCATTAAATAGTCGACACAATTTTAATATGATTTCTCTTTCTGTCAGTGGAGGATCCAATTCTCCCGTTTCTACATAAGGGTTAATATCATACTCAGTTTTTGAGATTTCTTTATTTGGTATACATGAACCAAATTCAAGTTTTTCTTTTATCTTGTGCTGTACGGACTCTCGCCAATATCTTTTAATGAATTTTCTTTAAAAATCGTGAAAATCCCGTACTTCTGACTTCATAATTTGCCACCAGTTTGTTGCCGGGCCAGACAAATGTGGTTCGATGAGATAGTGAGTCTCATTATCAGTAGGCAGGACGGCTTCCCAGTACTGGCCCAACTGATGAATGTACGAAATAGGACTTTTATCGCCTTTGAACTCTGGCAGTACGTATTGGATTTGCGTACGGCGGTGGTGCTCATCTATGTTCAGGCTTCACGGGCTGCTTGTTGCGCGCCGTGGCTCTCTTACTAAGTTGATGTCCGCTGCTCGGTCCCCCCATCGGTGTGCTGCGTCCTGCGCGTGTTGAGTTATGCGGCCCATTTCGTCTTTCAGCTGATCGATTAGTCGATTTTCTCGTTTTGGGTCTCTCCATTGTTCGATCTATCAAGATTGCTCATGTTTTTTTGTTCATTTTTCCGACTTATCGGCGGTTGTATATAAATCTTTTTAAATTCCCTTTTTCCTAGAAGTCTTTCTAACGCTTCTTTCGCGCTCATATTTGAAATGTTTGAATCTCTATCACTCTTTCAACTCCTTGAGTGCCACATTCGGGTGCCAATGAAAGGTTTTTAGTCTCTCAACAAATATAACAGTAGGATCGACTCGGGAGGAGAAAATATAGAATCGTTTTTTTTTAAATACTCACACAGAGTAGGATTTATTTATTAATAGAAAATATTTTCTATATAACTCCAAAATATATTTATCTCTACAGAGATTCGCTCGTCGAACATATCGCTCAAAGGCTAATTCATTTTACTCAAAGATAACTTAGGTAAGTCTCGCTCGGACACAAAGGAAGTGTTCACATAAATCACTTTGGAAAAACGTCGAGGATTACACGCCTGGATGATGTGTCCCATCCACGGCCTAGTATCTATGGTTGCGTGTTGCAAGGGGTCCTATTTGTGTACCTTACAATGGATGATTTTAAAACCAAGAATATAAGACTTTTCTATTTAAAGGAATTAAAGTTCCACGGAAAATAGTAGGAGTTTTATTGAAAAGAAATTAACTCTGAACCAAAAATATAATAGTAAACTTTTTATATGAAAATATCTACTTATAAAGAAAAATAGTTGCGAAGAAAGTTTAATCATTTAAAAAGACAGGAAAAGAGAGGAATGGAAGAGTGGGGGAAAGTGTCCGAAATAAAATAATTTTAATTTCGCATAACATTCTATATAACTGTTATTCACATTGATACTTTCCATTTGTGATGTCACTTTCTGCACTAAAGGTCCACCTCCCGCCAGTATAAAGTTGTTTTCGAACGGCTCCTTAAATAATTATTAATAGCTGGTCGACTTATTCTGTTTATTTTCGCTGCATGCTTTGGTGGGGTATTCCTGACAGTTAGCTGGGGTCGCACAGTTTATAGGGCAGCCAGCGTCAACAGCTCCAAGGAGAAGACTTGTACACACAACTGCGAAGAAGACCGTAAGTGCAAGATTCATTTTCATTTTTAATTTTAATTTGTACTCAATACTGTACTGAACCTCTTCTTCTTCAGCCACGGCTTATATACCGAATCTCTTTCCTTCATGCGTCAGCAAGGCTGGATGTATAATCCTTTAAAAGCACATTTTATCAGTGAAAAACAAACCTGTGTAAACATAACAGCCTGAAATACATACGCCAAGACAAAACTCAAATAAAAAAACAAATAAAATAAAGTAGTCGAATAGGACATTAAATCTAGGTTAGAAAACAAGTGTACACAAATTTCCAAAAAATCCACCTTATCCAAGTTTTTGTAAACAAAATATTATATTTACGGTCGAGAATTGAGCTCCAGCAAATTTTGCCGTATTTAAAGTTTCTAGTCCGGCACATTTTTGTGTTGATCATCACTCCTCTCTTGCTAAAATAATACACTTTATCATTAATTTCCCAATTGTCTAATAGATGGCAGCACTTCATATTAGAATCACGAATCCTCACGATCACTCTTCTGTGACCAGTCACTAAAATGCCGTACCAAAAAATTAAACTACGGCAAAAAATGCCGTATCTGTATAAACTACGTATATTTAAAACAAATGAAAGATCCCAGGGCATAAGAGCGTTAGTACTGAAACTCGAATTTAACAGGACATACAAAAACTGTCGAATCTTAAGGAATTCGATTTTTGTTTAACAAAAAAGTACTTTAAAGCTATTACTCAGCTATATTGAATCATTAAAGAAAGGTATGAAATAAGCTACCACCTCCCAAAAAAGATATTGCAAATGCAGAGACGCATTCCAACTTTAAATATTGAATTTTCAATATTGTACCTTCCTTTTTGTTGGTTATATTTTATATACATAATTCAGCCCGAACATGGTGGAAAGAGTCAATCGCGAGCTGGCGAGAATTTTCAGCACCCTCTTACCACCAGATCGAAATGGCGGATGGTATTTTCAATTGGAAGACATCCAGACAATCATCAACGAATCACACCACGAAACAAATGAAATCACTCCATTCGAGGCATTATGGGGAAGGAGGCCCGAATGATGGTGGGCGGACCTCCTGCCGCGAGTACATCCACATCCACCCATGAATCGAGAAGAGCAATTAGGGGTGCTTAGAGAACGTATTAAAGGAAAAAGGGAGTCCCGATTGGGTCGTATGAACAAGAACAAAAAGGGCGCTTCTTTCGAAATCGGCGAATGGGTGCTGATCAAGACATACAATGTCTCGAGCGCAGTGACGGGTGCGATAGCAAAATTCCTTGCGCTATGCGAAGGGCCCTACAAAATTAAGAAACATTTCGCCATCAACGTATACATTTTGTGCGGCACTGAGAAAGAGAAAGACAGGGGCCAGTACCATGCGAACGACCTACGAAAATATCTCCGGATGAAAACGGGTGGAGGGGATGAGAAAAGCGATGGGTTCTAGGGCCTCTCGGAAAATTCGGGTAGGTCAGTATTATATACTAAACCGACCATGCCTGATGCTAGTACAAGTTTTCAGTCCTTCGACGTTTATGCCTGTGTGTCCATTCAATGTGACATGGACAAGGAGGAGGAAAATTACGAGGAGACAGAGATACATAGCCACAACATTTTAATAGCAAGACCACGATTTATATCAGTCAAGAAGCAAAAGGCCATTTTACAAGAAAATATGACGGTATCAATGTTAAGTGCGCCTCGTTTCCCAAAGAATATAAGGAAACGAAAGGTGGGAACATCATCTGAACGAATCCAATCGTCTGAAGAACGACCAATTGAAGCTGTGGAACTGGACAAAGAACAGGAGGACGCACTACCAAATAACGAGAAGTGAAGAACAGCCTCAAAGCAAATACAATTTCATGAAGTGATCGACCTTGAGGATGAAGAAATCACAATATTGGAATTGATTCCATGTTGATCACGCACGACTAAGCCACGAGAAGACGAGAAGCAGCAGCAGCAGAAAAGCACGTCCCCACAACCCTCCACTTCGAGAAAAGAAATTCTGGAACCAGCAGCAGTAGAATTAAAAGAAAATGAACAAACGGAGGACGAGAGAATTGCTGACAAATTGTTCAAAGAGGCATGCATCAACTCCATGCACCTTATATATGTAAAAGATAAGGAGAGAGAGGCACCGGAACCGATACCTCAGGTCGAACTCACCAACACGGAGAAAGAGTGGATCGCGGTAATGCAAGAGAAAGACAACCTCAGCAACTCAAAAGGAATGACGATATGGTTGAGGAAATATTTAAAACGAAACATGTTAAGCCTGCAAAGAGACCGTGTACGGTGGATAAAGAAAGCCTGAAACTAACAGGTAAGGTACAAAAACCTTACCGAGACATATCCGAAGACCTGAAACTAGTCTATGAGGACTCACAAAGAAGGAAGGAGAGGCTACGACAAGGAGACGAGAGAAGGAAGCTGATAGAGATCGAGCCAGGTCTATTGCACCCTGGCGAAACGGCAGAAGACTGGGAGAGTTATAAATTATGGACACCGGCCGAGGGCTGGCCCATCACCAAAAGCTGGGTATTCGACGAGAGGGAGGAGCCACGAAACTAAACAGAAGGAACAAAGAAGAAGACCGACATCTTCGCCTCAATACGCAGGGACTTATATAAAAAATTTCGATATTCATGATCAGCGAAGTAACTCAACAAAAAGAGGTATAATAATGTTGAACTCTATTTCCATAATTCTTTATATTTCCGTTTATAAATAATTAACTTTGTGCGACATGAATTATGAGGAAGAAAAACGGTACATATCCGTAGAAGAGCATTGAAGTTGTGAATGTCTACCGAACCACTCATACAGATCTCATGGATTCCATTGCTCACTGTGCCATCTCAATTTGGGGGGCTGTTGTAACCCTCGAGTTACAAGGAGTACCTGAAAATAGGCAAAGGAAACATCCCCTGTGAGATTCTTACAGAAAAGAAGAATCTCACAGGAGAATTTCGAGAGCGCAGACTCTAGAACTCCCACTCGAACGATGTTTCGTAAGCGTGAGAGCGCAAAGAATATAAAAGAGCTCCCGAGGCCCAAAAAGTCACTTATTGATCTTTCAGCTACATTTCGAAGATCTTTGGGTGGAAACGCGCAGGAAGATTCAAAGATTTATCTTCACTTCTTGCTGCACTCTTTCTACCGCGCGCGAATCACCGCAAAATGTTCGGCTTCAAACCTGAATATTTTGAGGCGATTCCATAAACAGTGGGGACCATTTTTGAGTTTCTACGAGCGTTCCTAGTATGATTTTGTGAGCTAAGCCTACCTAAGATTTATATCTCAGACAGCATTCGAATCTTGTGTCTTCCTCTTTAAGGAATTTGACGTGCATTTACTGCAAAGTGTTTTCTTTGACTGCGAGTGAAAAATATAAAATCTCAGTGGTATATTGAAGCATTGCAACTGCGTTCTCAAGCAAGAACTTGGTATCATCCCGAGGGACCTGGTCCATAGAACAACAGGCAATTCAATTGAAGCCGTTTTTTTGTTATATAGCTACAGAATTCCAGTTACGTTCACGAGCAATAACTTGACCTAGTCAGTAGAACCAAATGTAATACCAGAGCGATCCTTTATTCTTCTTTCAAACGATTTACAAGCAAAACGATTAATTGTACTGCTCAAATGTGGTTGCCAAAATTATTGATTGGAAATAATTGATTCTATGAGAAATATCACTCCTTAAAACAAGATTTGATATCCTAAAGTTGCAGGAACTAAATTTGATGTCGTGTAAAGCCAGAGAAGAGCTCGTAAACACTCGCCCTTGTACTTCCGCCCATATTGAGAAGAATAGGTGACTACCTGCGGCGCGACATTCCTCAGCCTCTCTGGGGACTCGAGACGTGCCAGTGCACTACTTTCGTTTCTTAGGGACTCAAAATCAGTATACATGATGGACAGGCAATATGAAATTTGACGAGATATTGTGAGAGTCAATCTCTTTATTGAGGGAAAAAACCCCATTGTGTTGTATAAAGAGCCATAATCGGAATAATTACACGAGATTTATTGTTTGATGCTCCGGCCAGAAGGAACACATTTGTGTACCGAGGTGAGAAATTTAACCTACTGTAAATGCAACGCATTTTTAAGAATATTTTCAACTTCATAGGGAGAATAAACCTCTGCAAAAGCGATTATCGGGATTCACTTCTCTTAAGACAAGATTTATAAAAAAGGTAGTTTCGAAATCTAAACGCGAGTAATCGATTTAGTGAATTTTTACATGTATCGACATTTCTAATTATTTACGCCACGTGATTAAATGTTTTTTTGATTTAATATTGGTTTAAAACGTGAATTCTCGCTGCGTTACGAGAAATTCACTTGCAATAGTATCTGTGATTGGATTACTATATTCTTAACTTTAGCTTCTCAGGAATAATAATAAAATATATTACGAACGTAGGTTCCATAGGATCGAATAATTCTTTTTTTTTTCTCAGTCCGTTTAGCAGATAATTAGCCCTTAAGAATTAAGCGTAATTCGTATGAAATAAAATAGCGTTAGATCGTACGACTGCCTAGCGTGCAGATCGTACTGTAGTTTCTTTTGTTATCAGCTTAAAACCTAAGATCTCACTAGAGAAATTATAGTGTGATTTCTTACGTTTTTCAATTTACCGTATTTTGAATTATTTCGAACAGGGACTAGAAACCTAACTGTAAAAATAGCGTAGCTCAGGTATTATGAATTAAAGTAATCTTTCAATGTGAACAAAAGCTTCTCCTTTTCTCCAAAAGAAGCTCCTTTTTGTACTTACTACTAACGCATGGATTAAAATTATTAATTTTATCACTTAGATAACCACGACCAAAATTCACGTGTTGCAAATTATGTGTATATATATATATATATATATATATATATAATTCAGCCCATATCTTATTAAATACAATCAAATTACATATGCATAATTTAGAAAATAATTAGAAGCTCTTACAATCAGAATAGAGGAAATCCAAACAATATGTAATATCGAAAAAAGGAACGATACACATGACAAAGAATTTTTTTATTTCAGAAATTCAACTATTTGTTCGAAAATTCAGCTTTATAGATCGAAATCTCAACTATGAGGTTAAGAATTCAACAATCTTGTTTAAAATGCATTTTTTGTATAAAAGTCAACTATTTTGTTAAAACTTAATATTTCTCATTTGAAAATTCATCTTTTTTGGTAGAAAAGTTCTCGGTTGAAAATTTATCTTTCTTACTTAAAAATGCAAATGTCTTATAAATAATTCATCTATTTCGGATGAAGATTCGATCATTTAGTTAAAAATGTACCTATTTTCTATTGAAGTTAATTCTTTTTCTATTGAAAATTCGACAATTTGGTTGAAAATTAATCATTAAATTTTGAAAATTCAGCTATTAGTTCGAAAATTCATGTTTATATGTCGAGATCTCAACTATGTGGTTAAAAATTCAAGTATTTTGTCAAAAATTTAATTTTTTTGTCAAAAATTCAACTATTGTGTTAAAAGATTTTCTTTCTCTTTTGAAAATTCATCCTTTTTTGAAAATTCATCCTTTTTGAAAATTCATCCTTTTTTGAAAATTCATCCTTTTTTGGTAGGAAAGTTCTTGGTTGAAAATTCATCTTTGTAGATCTAAATCTCAACCATGTGGTTAAAAATTCAATTATTCTTCCAAAAATTTAATTTTTGGTCAAATATTCAACTATTTCCTTAAGAGTTAATCTTGTTTCGAAAATTCATCTTTTTTGGCAGAAAAGTTCATGGTTCAAAATTTATCTTCCTTGGTCAAAAATGCAACTGTCTTCTAAATAATTCGTATGTGCCCTGAGACCCATCAATTATTCTTCAAAAGTTATAACTATTGAATTAGCTACATTTTTCTCAAATATTTATCCTATTGGTACTAAAATAAATCTGTCCGTGACGCGGGCACATTTCTGCACAGACCTTTCAAAATTAAAGATCAAACCATCGACAAATGTAATTTGGTGATTGTGAATTCTCTTTTATTAAATCATTATTATTTTTTTCTTATTTGGCATTTATCTTAATTCGCAGCTACCCTAAAACATGTGTCATTGCAATAAATGTATATTATTACCATTCGTAATGTGCATTTATATTGAAAAAGATGTATTTTCATTGTCCTCTTCTTATATCTTAAAGAAGTGTGCGCCCTACAAAAAAAAGTTCATAAGCAAATTTTTAGATCCAATTTAGGGGAAAGAAGATGTGGACAATTTTTCAGAAGCTTGCTGCGGTAAATGACACCTCTAGCCACGTCTGACGAACGTGAAGTGCTTTCTGAATCTGTCTCACAAGTGCCATGACATTAAAAACATTTTTCTCAAATAATAATTTGTCAGACTGAAAAGTCATTTTTTATTTTCCCAGGAATATTATCAAATTCACGACTACGGTAGAGATTGGAAATTATTTAAATAAAAGTTCACATATTTCTATGTTTTTTGAAACTGCATTGTGTAATACATTTTTTTTTAATCTTTTCAAGTTTTAAATTATTTTTGTATCTTTTTAAAACTTCTATCTCTTAATCTTACTTGCATTTTTGTGATTTGGCAATGTTGCAAAATATAAAAAATTTGCTTTCAAATCTGCTACATTCTTTTTCGATATTTTAAGAGATGATTTGGAATCTCTACGATTTTCTCTTAAAATGATTTTTTCAGCAAACAGAAAATCTTTTGAAATTTTCTCAGGAATCTTCAAAAACTTGCTCCTCTCTTGAAATATTTGGTTTCAAATTAATTTCGAATCTTTTTAAAACTTCTAAATGTCTTTTGAAATAATTCAGTTTTTTACAAGAAAATTCAAACCATGCAAAATGTCAAGCAGAATAAATTTGAAATTTTCAAACTTTAATTTGCAATTGTTTTATTCCGTTTATAAAATATTTTAAGTTACAAATGTTACAATTATAATATTCTGGTCACTGATTATTATTAGTGGCCAGGAAAAGTGAAAAATTCACCAGGGAAAGCTTAAAGAATTTTAAAAATGAAGTTTTGCTGTAAACCTGATATGATATTCTTGTTAGTAATTTAATTACCTTGTATTTACATACATTTATATTTCTTTCTCTTCAATTGCTTCCTCCTGAAGATTATGCTTTTACTTATAATTTTTTGTATATGTTTGAAATTTCAACAATTTTGTTAAGTCGTCCTTTTTGGTTTAAAATTCAACTGTTTTGCCAAAAGTCGTCTTTTTGTGTTAAAAATTCAACTATTTTCGTACAAAATTTAGTTCTTCAATAAAATTCATATTGTGGTATTGAAAAGTAAACTGGAATCTTTTCTGGATGAAAATTCAACTATTTTTGGTGGAAAATTTGTCTTTTTAATTTTAAAATTCATCTATTTTAGCAGAATTTGCATATTGTTTGGACAAAAAATGCAACTATGTATTTTCTTGTGATATGATATTTGTGATATTCCAAGTGATTTGATAGATTGTTCTTCTAAAAATCGTAAATCAGCGAAGAGGAACCTAAAGCAAATTTTAGGGATATTAAATAGCGCTCTAATCGCGTTATAATCGTGATCGCGTCTGTTCATAGGCATGCCCAGCTGTTTAGCCGCAAAACCAAGGAATCGGTTCTGAATGCGTTCGTGTCTGATCTTATGAACGGCATATTACGGAGACCAGATGACCGATGCATATTCTATAAGTGGTCTTACTAGCGAGAAGTAGAGAATCCGTAGCGCAAGAGGGCTTCTGAGTTGAGAAGCATTTCTAGTAACAAAACCCCGAGATCTAACAGATTTGTTTGCAGCAGCAGAAACCTGATCATCGAAAAATAATCTCTCGTCTAGGTGCACCCCAATGTCCCGCACACGTATGACCCTGTCTAGTACCTCCCCTTGATGAGATAGTTGTACTTAGGAAAATGTTTTTTCCTAGAAAATTATATGACTACACATTTTTCAATATTAAGCCGCATCTCATTTAGAGTGCACCAGTCTTGCAACCGATCAAGGTCGTCCTGTAGGTCGATACAATCTAGATGGAAGTTTATTTCTCTGGATAATTTGAGGTCATCAGCGAAAAGCAAAAAGAAGCAAAATTTAATAAATGTGTCGATGTCATTAACGTGAATGACGAACAAGAGAGGTCCTAGATGCGAGCCTTGTGATACACCAGACGACGCGAGAAACATTTCAGAAAATTTCCCATTAAGAAGTACTGATTACAATCTACCATCCAAATAGCTAGACAGTCATGAGAGTAAGTTAGAAGTAATTCCAGGAGCTCTGAGCTTAGACACTAGAATACCGTGGTCATCTGTGTGAAACGCCTCACAAAAATCAGTATAGCGTGTGAATACAAAGATTAGTTACCGTAGATTTCTTTCTCATGAAGCCGTGCTGCTCCTCTATAATGATGTTACTGGAAGCAATGTAAAGATGGTTAAAAATAATACTCTCAAAAACTTTAGCCATGGAATTGAGTATAGTTATCCGTGCATAGTTTTTAACATCCTTACAATTAACTCATTTGAAGATGGGAACAACTATACCCTTCTTCCACTCTTGAGGGAAGTAACCCTTCGAAACTGACGAGTTGAAAATAAGGTGTCATGCAGTAATAAACGCAGAGCGACACGACTTCAGAAGAGAGGGGGATACACCATCAGGTCCGGCCCCTTCATTCTGATCTAATTTCGAAAGCTTGCACAAAATTTCATTCCTACAGATTTTTAGATAGGAGAGGTCTATAAGATCAGTTTGCTTAAAATGGACATCGCTAGAGATCGGTTCTTTATAAACGGACCTAAAATGTCTGGAAAAAAGTTCAGCTATACCCTTATTAGTGTACGCGTGTTCGCTGTTAAAAAACATTTCGTTAGGCAAGTTATTATCATTTCTAATAGCATGCATGTAATTTCAAAAAGATTTGGGATTAGATATAATGGCATTTTCAGTATTCGGAAGAAAGGATTTATAACAAGTATCCAGAAGCTTCTTACATTGCGTTCGATGATTTTTAAATTGTTGGTAATCGCTCAGATTACGAGATTGTTTATAATTCGCATGAGCAATTTTCTTGTCAATGACAGAATGTTTTAAATTACTGTCAAACCACGGAGGATAGGTGGAGGGTTTAACAATTGTTGTGGGTACGAAGTAATTAATTGCAGTAAAAATATAAGTATACAGAGTGTTTATACCCTCAACTACAGAAGACGAACCAGCTACGTGGGCCCATCTACGCTCAAGTGTGTGGGGAGGGTGATAGTTATATATAGATAATAGAAATGATTTGAAATCTACACGATTTTATCTTAAAATCAATTTTTCAGCAAAAAAAAATCTTTTGAAATTTTCTCAGGAATCTTTAAAAACTTGCTATTCTCTTGAAACATTTGGTTTTAAAATCATTTTGAATCTTTTGAAATCTTCTGAATATCTTTTGAAATAATGCAGTTCCCCTAAAAAAAATTTCAAATCATGCAAAATTTAAAAAAATTTAATAAAATCTTCCAGAATCTTTTCCTAGATGTTTCGAAACCTTCCTTGTTGATTTTTTGTACATATAATTCGGCCCATGTCTCATTTAATACAATTTGGCTATTCAATACCCAATATACACGAATAATAAAATAAGTAGAAGCTATTAAAATGAAAGGAATTAATTAGCAGGTGCTAATCTGAAAAATTGCACCCACTCCCAGCGAAATCGCGGTGAAATTTCAGCTGTAACCACGTCTCACGACTGTGAGATAGGTGGTTACAGTCTGCGACGAATTCAATACGATGATCCGGCAAAAGTCTCGTGCACCCTGAGGACACGCAGCGACCCAAGGACGAACGCCTACTGCATTTCTGCCGCAAGTGTCTTAGCATTTTGTTGACACGCAGGGATGCTTTTCAGACTATTAACCATTGAAACCTTGGAACATCCAAGAGCGCCGATGATTAAGACGATTAGCTCAACAGAATATTCTGGGTATAACCGTCGCAACTCTCTTATAAGGTCTTTATACCTCTCTTTCTTTTTATTCTCCTTGGCTATGATTTTTGAGTCAGCTGGTGCCAAAAATTTGATAACGAACATGTCTTGGCTCAAAATGTGGCGACGGTATTCTAGAGTGGAAATGACACCATCTTGACATGCCAAAATGAAACCTTCCGTGCCCGAATTCAATCTTCTTCTCGAAGAGCTGTTCATGGAAGTTTTTCGCCTCTGCTTTCTTGATCCGGGCCTTCAGGAGTATTTGTATTTGTATTTATTCAAGAAAGTCCCTAGGGCTAAATGGCCCTCTAAGGAACAGGATATTACAGGGTCATTACAAATTTTTGCAAGCACTGATCGGCAGTATACTTGATTAAACTTATAATTTAATCTATAAACTAAATATAATAAATAAATAAGTAGAGTCGGCCTCAGAGTAAGTACCAGATTAGGTATTAGATTATTGCGTATTAATTAATATTGAGTGATTAATAAATTAGTAGCTCTCTGTGCATGTAAAGGTATAAATGAAGAATGAAAAACTCTGTGCATAAGAAATAAATATTTACAAAAGTTATTGAAGATAGGAAGAGATGCGAAGATGAAATATTCGAGAACTAAAAGTTATAGCTTACCTGTGAGTAATTTCAAGAGTTGGATTAGGAGCCTTGTACAGATATTTGAATAAAAGATTCTTAAAATGATACAGGAAAGGTGCATGTCTAATAAAGTACGGAATTTTATTCCATAAACGGGAACCTCTTACTATAAATGATCTTTGAAGCGGACATGTTCTGTGAAAAGGAATCTTAAGGATTTGATGTCTTTTACGAAGATTCGACTGTGCTAGAAGGTCTCTGTCTACAAATTGGAAAAGGTTAAATAGATACGCAGTAGCTTCGTTCTGAAAAAGAGTATGAAGCAAATTACCCATGAAAAATTGTTTTCTCTTGGCAACATTAAGCAGACCAGCCCTATGTCTGTATGAAGTTATGTGTTCGTATTTAGGCTAATTGTAGATAAAACAAACGCAGGCGTTTAACGTGAGTACTCGAGATGGATAAGATTTGATGCATTTTGCTCATCCCTGATATTGAAGTCAAGGCCGAGTGTTTCCGCAGCCTTCTCCGCTGCTTTGTAGAGAAACGCCCCTTTGCCCACTTCTTCGTGTATCCTGACCATTTTAGGAAGAGGATCTTGTCCACTCGCGACTATATGTACTGTACCTAGAATAATCCTGTTGTAAAGACATTCAAGATTTAGTATTCCGCGACCACCTTAACGGGGTGACATGTGAAGTCGCGGAGCAGAAGATTGAAGGTGCATGCTTTTTTTCATGTGCATAACCTTTCGGGACCCAATATCGAGGGATCTGAGCTCGTCCTTCGTCCATGGAACCACTCCAAATGAATAGAGTACAACCGGGACGGCAAGCATACACGTCGCAGATACTTTGTTTCTCGCCGACAGTTCGCGCTTCTGTCGACGAGCTGAGGGTCTTCCGGGATGTCATTAAGTTTTCCTTTCTTCAAATAAACCTTGGCTCATTTTTCCAAACCGAACTCCATTCCAATCTCTTGAGTGTACTATTTGACAATGTCTGAAGCTAGATGTAGTTTCTCTTGATTTTTAGCATAGATCTTAAGATCATCCATGTAGGATAAATCAGTGAACTTATGCTTTCGATTTCCAGGTTTGCCGCAGAGGTACCCTTCGGAAAAGCGAAAGGCGAGAGATACTAGCAATAGTGTGAGGCAAAAGAGGAGAGGGCTGATGGTGTCGACGTGAAATATACCTTTCTTAAAGGTGACACTGTTAGTGATCACACGATGTTATCCAGATGAGGTAGCAAATCTGGTTTTCCAAAGCGGCATTAATCTCTCTATGCACCTCACGATGTGTGGATGAACCTTTAAGCTTTCCAACACGAGAGAGGCCTATTGCGGGTGGCATTGCGCGATACTTGTGACGTAACCGCATAATTCATTGCGTTGGAGAGTTAGCCCAATGCAACGTGGCTGACTGCAAGAGTCCTATCAAAAAGCAACGTTTTTCTTCTTTTGACTTTTTTTCACATCGTGCGTCGTTTGGGTTAAAATTATCATTTTCGTTTCTTCTTTGAATTTTGTAAGGGCTGTAACTCTGTCAATTTTTTTTTATCGAAAAAAGTCATGAGCAGAAATTGTTCATCTTTTTCAGTACAAAGAACAACCATATAGAGAATTTTTAAATCTTGAAAAAAGTGGTTTCAACCATGTGGAAAATGCTTTAACTTTTTTAATTTTTATTCAGAAGGGCTGGCTAATGAACTTGACCTCAAGTTTAGGACACTAAAATGTATACCAAAGGCCGATACAATCTTTTAATTCTTTCGAAAGTCATCATGCAAACAAACTAAAAATCTGCAGACACACGAATACACACACAGGCAAACAGACAGACAGATACATTTGCGATTTTTTCGGGTTCAGAATCTCTCACAACGTGCAAATTTGACAAAAATGAGGGGGGGGGGGGTAAAATTTTACAGAAACCTAAACCTTCTCTGATGAGAATGTAAAAAGACAAATTTCCAACCAAAAATGGAATAGTTAAAATCATAGTTGAGAAAAATAATTTTGATGAAAAAAGTGTAATTATTTTCAAATCAACTCAAATTTAACTGCACGTCTATGTTTATGGATCACTTTCCGCTGAAATAGCTTTTTTTCTTATATGCCTCTTAATTCACTTTCATTTTATTTAATTCATTGTTTAAAACAAAATTTCGATGCACTTGAATTTTGTTAAATTCGCTCTGAATTCTTTTAAATACCATTTTGATGAAATTGTTTTGATTTTTTAAATTCTGTACAATTCTCTTAAATTCTTATGAATTTTATCAAAGTATTCATTCCCTTCGTCTCTCCTTAATTCACTCCTATTTTACTCAGATCAATGGAATTTTATCAATTTTTACATTCTCATCCGAGAAAGTATTAGATTTGTGTAAAATTTTTGATTATTCATTTCAGTTCTTTTGAATCCCACTAGAATTGTTTTAAATTTCATATTTAATATTTCATTATTAAATATTTTTTATTTATTTATTAGGGACAATATTTTCTTTATATTTCAAGAGGAATCTTGTGCATATTATTCCAAGACAGAAAATGTTTAGGGGCCATTTTAGACAATTAATTTTGATGAAATTCTAAATTTTCGGATTCTAAGCCCGATGTCTTCGAAAATTAAATAAGAATTTTTTGTTTTCATGTAATAAAAACTATATGAACTGTATGAAAATAGACCATATCACCTCTACAAACATGACGTAATTACAAGCTGCTGCTTCTATCTGGAAAACAATTATTATTTACATACTTAATTTCTGAATCCATACCCGTCATTCAAGGAGGAAGTTAAAAATTATAAATAATATTCTCAAAACGTCTTATTTTTCCACATTATTAATTTATACACAAAAATCGCATAAGGAGAAAATAAAAAAATGATTTTTAGACGTTCTTGTTTACTTAGTGTTGATTTTATTTGTTTTTAGGATTATGTAAATATAATTATTCTAGGTTTTGTGAGAAAATTCGATAAAATTTCTATAGATTTTCGATATGGGGAAAACTAAAAAATTTCTACTAAACGTTCAGTATTTAATACGATTTTCGAAATTTTGGGAAAATTTCGGTTGTAGAGGTTGAAATGTAGATCCAGCAAAATTTTAACCTGACTATAACTATTTCCTATTTCCTATGTAAAATATTTCAGCTATTTTTTTGAGAATTTAAATAGTCTTGTGAAATGCTGTGAAATATTTTCAAATATTTTTCATAAAAAATCATTTAAACTTTTCTTAGGAATCTTTCAAAAAATTTCAAGTCCTTGAAACCTTTCGAAATTCTTAATAAGCTTAAGCTCTTAATTCAAAATCTTCGAAAATCTTATTAAAATTATTCGAATTGTCTCAAAAGTTTTTTTTAAATCTTCCAAGTCTACAAAAATTTCCAGTAAATATTTCAGATTTTTTTTTTCAATTTCAAGAGACAAATGTAAACTCCCAAAAAATAAAATTCAAGACAGAAAATTGCCGAGTTACAAAATTACCGAATTTGAACAATTACAATTTTTTTTACAAATATTATCCATTGATTAAAAATACAATAATCAAAACTATATACTTCAAATTCTAGTCATTTCAAATTCAAACAATAATTTTAGAAACTTTAAAAATTAAAAATAATTTTTTTATAAAAATATTTAATTGAGAATTTATATAAAGATTTCAAAACATTTCGAAAGATTGGTAAAAAAAATTAGGACTAATTCGAGTCACTTAAAAAGGTATTTAGTAATTTAAGAGTCTTATGAATTTTCCCAAGAATCCTAGCTAAATTATATTTATGTAATTTTAAAAACAAATAAACTTAGAAAATAAATGATTAATTAAACCTTTTATTTGACGTAAAAAATTATATTCTAAATTTTAAATTAAAATCTTTTTGGTCCAAATATCAACTATTACATTTTTCGTTGAGAATTTATTTCTGTTTCGTTGAAAATTCCACTATTTTCTCGAAAAATTGGACTGCTTTGTTAATAATTCGTTTTTTGTTGTTTTAGTTTGAACATTCTAATCCAAAATTCATCTTTTTGATTAAAAATTAATCTTTTTGGCTAAAAGTTCGCCTATTGTGTTGCAATTTCGTATGATTTGGATCAATTTTGAAAGATTTCAAGAGAAATTAATAGTTTTTAAGATTCCAAAAAATATTTTTAGTCATATACTTGTTGTTGAAAATTTCATTTGACTAGAATATTTAAAAACATGTTTAAAATAGTCAGAAAAGAATCTGAAATATTTGAAGGCAACTTTTTTTTTCATTTTGATATTCAGTTAATTCTTCAGATTGACTCAAAAGTCATTTCACATATAAAATTATTAAAAGGTTATAACTGTACAGCGTCGATAATTTTTTTTTCTCTAATAATTTAAATTTAATAACATATTAAAAATTGAACCATTTTGAATTTATGTTAACCTGTAAATCCTTTCAACAACTTAATATTTTCCTTCGATTTTATTTTTCAGACAATAAGTTTTTCATTTTTTTCTTATCTTAAATAATTGTTATAAAGAAGAAACTTGAAAATATTTCACAAGATGCAAATCAAAATTTTAATATAATAAAAAAATGTTCTTAAGATTCCTGTGAAAATTTTTATTTTTAAAAATTTTTTTTAAATTAATTTTAGCAGAATATTTAAAGTAAAATTTTGAAACGAAAACAAATTTTAACGAATAAATAAAAATTGAACAATTATCACTTAAAAAAAATTGGGCAAGTTTAAGAGATATTTAGAAGTTTTGAAAAGATTAAAAAATAATAGGAAACTTGAAAAGTTTTAGGAAATTAAAATAATTTTTTATTTTGAAAAATTAGTTTCAAGGAACTATTTAAAAAGATTTCGAAAGTTTCTTAAAATTGTAAAAAAAAATCGGGAAGATTTTGAAGCAAGTTTTTGTAATTTTGTAGGATTAATTAAAAGATTTAGGAAAAATTTGAATTATTCAAAAAGATATTTAGAATTTTGAAGAATTTCAAAAATAGTTTAAAATTCGTTACGATTCCAAAAAGTGTAAAATCAAATTTAGATTTTTGAAGATAAAATTTGGAAGCTATCCAAGAATTTCAAAAGGTTTCAATACAATACAAAAATTTTCTGAAGATTCATGGAAAAATTTAAAGTGATTTTTTATTTAAAAAAAATTCAAAGCAAATTTTAATGTATAAATAAATAAATAAATTAATTCCATTATATATAGTTAGAGTTATAATCTTGATTTACGAATCTACAAAACTGAAAAAAACTTTTTGAATTTGTAACACAATATTATAATTTGAAATATCGAAATGAAACATTCAAAATTATTAATTGAATACTTATACATGTTCAAAATGTAACCATTTCACTATATAATAAAGTCAATTTTAAATCCTGCAAAATTTAAAAATGTCGAAAAAACTGTTTTCCTAAATCCTTATATATCTCTGAAATCCTTTAAACTTGTAAAATGCCTCGAAATTTCCTAAATTCGACATTTGCTAAAATCCTCCGGAGTCCCTTAAAACCTCCCGATATGTTCGGAAATATTGAAATTGTCGTGAAATTTTTACAAAATTTGACGAAATCGCTGAAAATCCATGAAAATTCCTTAAAGTTTGTCCAAATCCTACACTCAGAAAAATGTTTGTTTGGATCAAACAAACATTTGGTTGACCCTATATCAAGAATAGAATTTGTTTCATAAAATAAAATTTGTTTGCCTTATACAATGTTGTTCTTGAATAAAATAAATGTTGTATAAATCAAACAAATATTTGTTTGAATCAATCAAATCTTTGTTTGACTCTATATCAAAGAAAGAATTTGTTTGATTCAAACTAACATTTTTCTGAGTGTGCCTTAAGTAAATAAATAAATCATTCGTTTGTACTTTCTCTATTTTTACATCAACTGTTTCAATATTTTAATATTCTTTATTTCTATACTGATTTTCTCATAATGACTTTGCTAGAATCGCGAAAAAATATAAAAATTTCACTGTAGGAAAATCAAGATATTTTTAGTTATTCATAGTGTCAGTAATTAGAGCTTTAGCAGAGATAACATGGAATAAAAAAAGTCTTTTATTTGAAACTGTGTTTATAGTATGAAAAGAGATATACGTAATTGTATGAGTAATTGTAAAAATTATGTTGTATAAAAATCTATATATATGAGTAACGCAAGCTTATTGTTTAAACATAGATACCAGAAAAACAGATTTTTCTTCATTCAAAATTATCTCCGCCGTGATGTCCATTGATTGAAAAATTAAAAAAGAATCAAGCAAGTTTCTTAATTATTTAAATTTTTTGTTAACCCATTTTCTTTTTATCGCCCTTTTTGTCTTACGTTTTAATTTTCTGTATAGAAATGCGAATAAAAATTAAAGTTTGAGAATTTTTCTATGCAATTAAACAAGTTTTGCAGTTTTAATTATTATAATATTCACGATTTTTATTTATATGAAAACCGACTATTTATTTAATCAGATTTATCATTGAACATTTTGCTGATATTTTTATTAAATATTTTACAATTCTGTTAAATAGTTTTGATGAGACTATTAGTTTCAAAATATCTGAACTTCTAACGAGTTTCATGTGAGCTGCATCGCAATCATCTTAAGACATTCGTAAACTATAAAAAATGTTAATGTTTGCTTTATCTTCTCCTTGTTGTCAAAATCTCCTTTGTGACGTTTTTTATGCAATATTTATTTTTGCTGATAGTGCTAAAGAATAATAGCGAAAATGATTCTTTCGTTTGAAAAATACCTAATATTTGAACTTTTGATAATGTTACGTGTTAAGCATAAGAAATATTTCATGCTCATAATTTTTTGTGATTTTCAATCACTTTCAAATAAAGTCCTATTCACGTCACCATTTATTTCCGAATATCTGATTTTCTAATGTGTATCATATAACATCATATAATCATACACATTAAGGTGCCTTGTAAAATCATCTTTTTTAGAAAACCGCGAATCAGAAATTTCTTTCTTTCAGCGAGAAAATAATTCCTTATTTTTGTCAAATTGAAAAACATATATTTGAAGGTCGCTATGGAGGTTTTTGTGCCGTTTTAGCTTGCAAATTGAACAATTCAATTGGAATTGTTCTTCTCTCTTGACTGCAAAATCTTTCCTGGCTCAAAATTCAACTCTTTAGTTGAAAATTCATCTTTATGCTTTGAAAATTCTTCTCTTTTGGTAGACATTGGATTTGATGAAGAATTCAACTATTTTGTTGACAATTTGTCTTTTATTTTTAGTTTTTTAAATTGAAATATCAACTATTGCATTTCTTGTTGACTATTCACCTCTTTATCTCCAATTAAACATTTTTTAAATTAAAAATTGACCTATTTGTTGGAAACATCAATTTCTTTATTAAAAATTATTTCTTTTGTTTGTTAAATGTCCATCATTTTAGTTCAAACCATTTAGGTCAGCGTAATACGAAATTCTAAGATTGGTCTTTTATCAACTATATTTAAAATATTTGAGAATATTATCGTTTCAAATTTTGCGAAAATTATGTTTACATTTTTTGCTTTTAATACTCCTATTCTTCTATTCGCAAACATGTACGTGAATAAATATTTTTCATTTTATTTGGTAGTGGGTCACCGTCTGCACGTGTGACGAAAATTGCGTTATGAAGAATAATAAAATTTATTTACTTGAGTTTATAGACTGAATAACGGAAAAATCCCCCTTCCATTGGACAACTCTGACGATATTTTACGACAGTCATCGTTATGAAGCACAGGGATTAAGCTGACGGGAGATAACTTCGACTATATGTAAAGCGATATGAAAGACATCTGAAAGTCATTCAACATTCAAGATGGCATCCCTTAGAATTGTTGTATTCTTCTTCCTAGTGTGCATTATTGCACTTGCTCAGGCGGCCGGTTCTGACGACATAAAAGTCATACATCCTAAAAACCCGTCTTGCGGTTCTGATGGCTGTTGTAAGTAAAAATTTTAGGAATTGATTATCTTCATAATTTTGAAAAATACCATGTTTTAAACAGAGAAATATTAACATTTTTTGAATTATTTATTTTTCTCTTCCTTATTTTTCTGCCGATTTTTAAGATAGGTAATTCCTTAACAATCGTAGAAATTTATGTTTGCCAAACTGATTCCTTGTCCATCGCACGTTCTAGAAATATAACCATATAAATTCTGAATATCACTACCTGCTGCAACAACTTGATACGTTCATATTGTCTCAAGATTGCATTTATAACTTAAGCCTATTTACCGAGCCACCTAAACGCCCTATACTCTATAATTGATGTTCTTAGCTTTCAAATTTCTACGTCACAAACTGGGTGTTTCCAAATTCTCCACTTTCCTCAGCCAACAGAGTATAAGCACCCCACTGACCCAACATCCCTTCTTCAAAAATTGTACTTCCGCAATAAATTCTCTTTAAATAGTCTTCAGATGAAAACCGAATACCACCGTGCACAGATCAAGTCTTACATACTCTTGTGTGCTAATTTCTATATTTTTACTTCTTTTTTTAAAATAAATCATCGCTTAGTTTCTGAAAATATGGATGTTTTTACTAAACTTTCAATACTTATTCAAATTGAATACCTGAGTTGCTTTTAAATAATATGTGGCAGTCTGTATGAAAAGGGCCCTTATGACCGGTTCTAGTTTAGGAGATATTCGCGTTTTTCGAAGGCAAGGTCAAAGTTATTATTTTCTCATTTGAGTGGGATGTGATAACAGGGCCCATACTTAATCTATTTGCGCTATACTCATGTCTCGAAAGCAACCGGCAGTGGGTATATTTCATGCGGACGCCCACATATATAGAACAAATGAACCAGGCAATTTCTTTCAGAGAAAAATTCTTTTTTATGTTTCAGAATAAATGACACCTTCTTCATGAGCCTTTCACAATTTGAATCACTTCAAGCTGTTGAACTGCAACAGGACAACCAAAGAATAATTTTTCAATGTCTATTTCTTACTGTACTTTTTAAGACCATGATTGTTTCCTATTTTATTGCCAACTACTAATATAATTGTAATTTAGCAAAGGATAAAAAATAATCAGTAGGGATGTGTTTTCCATATGTTAATATTAAAACATGATGTACATGTGAGTAATAAATATAAAAAAGAATATCTACACATTACTTTTTTCATTAACCAAACTTTAGTAAAACTATAATTAAGTGAAATTCATTATAAGACCGATAGGAAAAGGTTAGCGAAGTAGTGAACTCAGAAAGGAAAGAGTTTAAAAATAAATTGGATATCCATAGGATTAATGCGATTGTCGTTGTCACTGTCGTTATCGTTGGCGTTGTCGTCGTTTGTGAAAATGCTTACTTTCGACGGCATTGACCAAATGGTTTGCCCTCTGGCGCACTGATTTAAGGCCTATAAAGATAGGACAAAAATACTTGTGAAGTAATAAAATATTTCATTTTCCAGCAAAACTATATGAGACATGGGAAAAAAATGTTGAGCAGTTTTGTTCATCTCCAAAAGATCCATAAATTTGCTTCCGACTATTTGCTTGTTAAAACGCATTGTTTTTGTTTTAGTCTCAAAAAATGTTATAAGAAATAAAAACTGCCATTTTTCGGTAAAACTGTGCAAGGTACATTAACGGTCGAAATTTTGCGTACACTCATGAAAATCAGACTAAAAATAGGCTCGTCTTAGAAAGTGGCTAACTCTGTGAAAAGTTGAGTTAGAACCAATTTTAAATTCTCAATTTTCTAAATCAAAGTCTGAAATCTTCCATTTGAAATGATAACAAGAACATATGATAAAATGTTTATATTATAATATATCAAGTAAGAGACAAAAGAATGTGATCCCAATCGTCGACAAATTTTATAAGCTTTCGAATGGTTTTCAAAAAGTCGCTGTAAGCTGCATTTTTGCACAGTAAGAGAAGCCCTTTCTTGGTCTGATTTTCGTAAATTTTTAATCTTGAAAATATCTGAAAATTTGCTCGAAACCATTTTTTGAGGAAACGCATAGTTTTTATTTGAATCATGAAAAATGCGATTAAAAATAAAAAAGTTCATTTTTTGTTTAAACTAGGAGAGATAACTACCGTCGGAAATTGTTCGTACGAACAGCACGAATACTCTTTAAAATTATTTTTTTTTAATTTCAATGAGGGCGCAAAATGGACATTCAGCACATAGTGCAATGTATACAATAAATCGAATGCCGTAATTGAAATTGCGCTATTCGAAATTGGAATGCAACATCCGCCAGCTTGGATGAAAAGCTTATCCTTGATGTCCCATTTGATGAAAATTATGTACGGGTGGACGTTTTTTGAAGCCTCTTCACGAACACCTGATACGTAGTAATCAATGTTCGTACCAAACTGAAACAATAACACAGTTTACAAGTTTGTATAATGTTTCTCAGATTCGGAAATTCGTTGTAGAAAATATTTTTTAATTTTTTGAAAAAAAAAAACAATCACTATTCTTGTCACAGGTAAAATCTGCATAAGACAACTGGCTGGAATTTTTTTTTCTGCGGGAGTAGAAAATGAGGGAAGCTCTTTATATTCTTCTTCCTATCATTTTCTTTTCCCTAAAAATAATTATAAATTTGCAATATATATTTACTATCTATGCTGAACTGAAAATATATCAGATATTACGAAATTGATCAAATCAATTTATATGTGAAGCCAGTAGAGAAATTGTAATTAAAAACTATACTTTGCAATTAAAATTTCTGACAATTATGAAACATAAATCCAAATCCATCTGATACTTGCCCAACAATAATTTTCTTCATACTGAAATCACTTGGAGAAAATGCACATAATTAAGTTCCACTGCAATTAACTGAGTATGAAAAGTGGACGAAGGTATTTTGCACAGTGCTAAAGTAGTCACAAAATTTAGACTCATTAAGGTTGTTCTAAAATAGATTAAGATATTGCAGGAAGCTGTTAGAAAAATCATTTGCAATAAATTGCGCCTGCCCTAATTGAAAAATGATTGGAAAATAATTATTGTGCTGACTTCAATGAATAACTTGACCTATTTTTATACGGAAAAAGATTTGAATTGAATCTAGAAAATATCGGTACAAATATGGACGATACAATATTTTCATGATACAAGATTATTTGTCTTGCCTGAAGAAAAATGTACTTGAACAAACAAAAAATCTGGATCCTTTAATCTAGTACGTTTTCTGGGGACCAAAAACATGTCCTTAGATCAAGAAAATATTGTACCGTCTGTATTGGAAACAATATTTTCTTGATTCCATCTTACTTCCTTTTGCGTGTAAATAACCTTCAGGAGTCTCAATTTTATAGATGATTATTTTAAAAACTAAACAAAACACTTTCGTATAATTTTATTCACGATTAAATCATGCGAGACCTAATTATGTGTAAAGCTTGATATTTTTTGGAAGTCTCAGGAAAAGTTACAAACCTCCAAACAGTGGATTTTCTTAAGAATTTGTAATGTTCTCAAAGTGAACGTCAGGGTATGAATAAAATTATTTTTTCATAAAGATCAGACGGATTCAGATGCAAAAGTGGTACGAACCTTACTCATGGTACGTCTGAACATTTTACGTTTCACTTTCACTCCAAAAACAGCTTTTACCTATTACTTTGCAAGTTTGTTGATTTTCTCAAGTTAAATTTTTTTACATTCCTGGAGGACAAGAGTCTTTCCATTTCTTAGGAATTTAATTTATCATTTTCTAAGAGATAATTTCTATTTGATTCCCCCTCTTTTTGGAAAAAAAATGCCTGACATAATTTTCCAACAAGTACATTTTGCATGTTCATGTTACATGCAGGACACATATCATCTGGGTATCCTTAATTTCAGTTCTCGACCAAACTTCCCCAGAAAGATGTGTTTTGTATTTTACATTTTCCTATACTTATTACTAGTGATTAATTACAAATTTACTTACCATGTAAATAAATAATTAGCAATCAAAATTATTAAAATGAATCGTGATCATAAATTCTTGGATTTGGTTGATTTGCACGTGGAACTGACACACACTCCGGTTATCGGCCTTTGTTACGAACAATAAAGACCGATAACCATAGCACTTCAGCGGCAAAGTGTGTTGACTTCAACTCACTTCCGTTTCCACAATTCTCGGCCGATTTTGTTCAAATTTTTAGAAAAACTTTCTTAAATTGTAGGGAACAACTTTCACGCAATAAGTCATTTCAACTAACATTTTCTCGATGTCGTACCGCTGGTCGAAATTGGCGAAATGTGGCTTTCCTTCGGAATTAATTTGTTATTAAAAAACAATAAACCTATTACTTTTCTCAAAGAAGCCCATTGCTTGTAGTCAGCGCTTATGTGTTGAGAATAAACCATAAAAATTGCAAGCTTTTTTATCTTCTGTTTTTATTGTTTATCATTAGTAATAATTGCCGAATGAAAAAGTTTGATGAAAAATATTTGTTTGCCAAATCAGGTTGAATACGAAGGTGTATCTTGTTTTACAATTCGACCTCCTGAATTTTGCGCAAAACTAAGACAGATACGTAAAAATGTTCGAGACAAGAATTGAAGCTATCCAAAATATCTGCAATCGTTGTTTCAACCATTTTTGATAGGACACGGCTTTTTGGTTTTATGCGGCAAAACTGAATAAGTCGAAAGTTCCAATTTTGAGCCAAACGACGCAAAATATAGGAAAAAGTATGAAGGAGGAATTATACCTTTCAGAAAGTTTAGAAAAATTCTCAGACACCCGATAATGATTTCTCTGCATTTTGCAAGATCGTAAAGTGAAAATTATAGAAACAAAAATTTTGAAACATTAAAAATTTGAATTTTTGGCATAAAATCCTCCTTAGCGACCTTTGAATATATGTTCTTTGATCTGGCAAAAATAAGGGATTATTTTGTCACTGAAAGAAAGAAATTTCTGATTCGTGGTTTCCTAAAAAAATGATTTTACCAGGACCTTTATGTGTATGATTATATGATATTATATGATACTCATTAGAAAATCAGATATTGGAAAATAAATGGTGACGTGAAGAGGTAATTTATTTGAAAGTGATTGAAAATCACAAAAAATTATGAGCATGAAATATTTCGTATGTTTAACACGAAACATTATTAAAAGTTAAAACATTAGGTATTTTTCATATGAAAGAATCATTTTCGCTATTATTCTTCAGCACTATCAGCGAAACTAAATATTGCATTGAAAAGTCATGAAGGAGATTTTGACAACAAGGACAAGATAAAGCAAACATTAACATTTTTTATAGTTTACGAATGTCTTAAGATGATTGCAATGTAACTCACATAAAACTCGTTAGAAGGTCAGATATTTTGAAACTAATAGTCTCATCAACAGTATTTAACAGAATTATAAAATATTTAATAGAAATATCAGAAAAATGTTCAATGGTCAATTTGATTAACTAAATAGTTAGTTTTCATATAAATGAAAATGATAAATATTATGACAATTAAAACTGTGAAACTTGTTTAATTGAACAGAAAAATCCTCAAACTTTAATTTTTATTCGCATATCTATACAGGAAATTAAAACATATGACAAAAACGGCGATAAAAAGAAAATGGGTTAAGAACAAATTTAATTATCAACAAACTTGCCTAATTCTTCTTCAATTTTTAATTTTTCATACAGTTGACATCTCGGCGGAGATAATGCGAATAAAAAAATCTGTTTGCTGGTATCTTTGTTTAAGCAATTGCGTTGATCATATGTATAGATTTTTATACGATATAATTTTTTCAATTACTTATACAATCACGTATATCTCTTCTCATACTATAAACATAGTTTCAAACACAAGATTTTTTTTTATCACATGTTATCTCTGCCAAAGCTCTAATTACTGACACTATGAATAACTGAAAATATATTGATTTTCCTACAGTGAATTTCTTAAATTTTGTCGCGATTCTAGAAAAATCATTGCAAAAAGTAATTATGAGAAAATCATTATAAAAATAAGGCATATTAAAATATTGAAACAGTTGATGTAAAAATCGAGAAAGTACAAACGAATGATTTATTTATTTACTTAAGGTAGGATTTCGACAAACTTTAAGGAATTTTCAGCTATATATAAAGGATTTTATGGAATTTCTAAATATTGTAATAAATTTCAAATGATTTCATCAGTTTTCAACATCTTTTTCGATTAACAGTTTTATAATTTGGTTGGAATTTAAATTATTTTGTCGAAGGTTCAACGATTTTCCTTAAAAGTCATCCTTTTGTTGGAAAATTTACTTTTTTGTTGAAAATTCATAAGTACGGGTTGAAAATTGAACTATTTTGATGAAAAATTCAAATATTTGATTGAAAATTTACTTTTTATCAAAAAGTGAATATTTTTGTTTTGAAAATTTAACAGTTTTGTAGAAAATTCGCCTTTTTGGCTTAAGAATTAAATATTTTGATTGACTTTTTTTCATTCTGGACTAAAAAAACCTTTTTGCTGCAAAATCAACTATTTTGTTGTAAATTACTTCATTTTCGGATTAATTTCACTGTTTTATATTTGAAATTCAACTACTTGGATGAAAGTTCAACTAATTTTTAAATAATGTATTTTGTTGATTGAATATTCATCATTTTAGTTGAAAATTCATTTCTTTCATTGTAAAATTTAACTGTTCCATTTTTCGTTGAAAACCTATCTTTTTTATTCGAAAATTCAACAATAAAATCTCAAAATTCGACTGCTTTATCAAAATGTCATTTCCTTGGTTGGAGATTCATCATTGTTTTTGAAAATTCACCGCTTTGGTTTCACATTATTGTATTACTAGTAACATTATACGCGCGCTGAAGCTAGTGGGAAACATTGCATTGCCAATTAATAATATAAAAATATAAAGCAAGATAACTATGATTTTTATTATAAATTGTATTTTTATTCACTTGAAGAATATTATCAGTAGGAAATTTAAAAAAAAATAAAAATTTGTATGCATACATAGTTCTCACATTTTCTTAAGGCAAATTTTTTTATTTTCTTCATAGATTAATTTGGAAAGAGGCTTGGGAAATTAAAAAGCTACTTTGAAAATATTCAGTGTTCAATGCTTTTTCGATATTTTTTAATTTTGCAGGATTTAAAATTGAGTTTATCATACAGTGGAATAGTTACATTTTTGATATGTATCAGTATCAATTAATAATTTTCAATGTTTCATTTCGATATATTAATTCAAAAAGTTTATTTCAGTTTTTTAGATTTGCAATTAAAAATTATAATTTGAAAAATAACTACTTGAAAAATATTTACCCTCAAGCGATCCCATTTTTTGTGAAGAATTTCTAATGCTTCATTTTGAATCTGTTTTACTATTAACTAAAAATTGCACAACTATTTCCTTACGATAAAAATTACTATCCCAAAATTGATGTATTCAAGCTTGTAGTTGAAAATATTGAAAAACTACAATATAGTACTAATGAAAATTAGGAGCGCCGGGAAGTTTTTAAAACTTAAAAAAATTTTTAAAGTTTGAAATTTATTCTATAGGTGTAATAATCGTAGATTTGTTTGTACTGTTTGAGGTAGCAAGTAAGAATATAATTCCTGCCGAATAAAGGAATTAGTTTTTAATTCAGGAAAAATGAATTTTTCAGATTCGGCTAGATTAACATTTTTTTTTCAATGTTAAAAAATATTTGCCTAAAAATTATTTAGTTTAAATTAGAATACAGCATGATCATTTTATATTATAATTAATTATAATTTTTCTGAATTTTGCTCCTCTTGTAATTTTCAAACTGCTATTATCGAACACAAAAATGGTGTGTACACAAAATACATATAAATTAATTTTACAAAATGAATTTTTTTTTTTAATTTTCACAGGAATCTTAACAAGATCTCCATATAATCTCCATAAGAGACGAATTTTCTACAAAGCAGTTACATTTTTCAACCTAAGAACATGAATTTTCTACAAAAAAGTTAATTTTTAACCAAAAAGCTAAATTTTCGATCCAAAACATTAATTTTCTGCCAAAAAAGACGAATTTTCAACAAAACATATGAATTTTCAACAAATAGCTAAATTTTTCATCAAAAAGATGAATTTTGAATTAGAATATTCAAACTAAAACAAGAAAAAAGAATTTTTAAGAAAGTAGTTCAATTTTTCGAGAAAATAGTGGAATTTTTAACGAAACAGAAATAAATTCTCAACGAAAAATGTAATAGTTGATATTTGGAACAAAAGGATTTAAATTTAAAATTAAAAAAAAATTGAATTCATTCAAAAACGAAGAATTTTCCACAAAGTAGTTGAAATATCGACAAAAACCGAAAAATTTTCAACCGAAAGCTTGTATTTCTAAACAAAAACATAAAAATAATTTCAACCAAATAAGGTTTTTCAATCAATAAAAAAGGAAAATTTAACAAAATTACAATTTGAAGAGCAATAATATTTTTTACTTAAAATAAGAGTTTCAAATAACTATTTATTCTCTAAGTTCATGTGTTTTTAAAGTTATATAAATATAATTTAGCTAAGATTCTTGAGAAAATTCAAAGGACTTAAATTACTGAAGATTTTTTTAGTTGACTCGAATTATTCTTAATTTTGTTCACAAATCTTTCGAAATGTTTTGAAATCCTTTAAAAAATTCTCGCTTAAATATTTTTATAACGAAATTATTTTTAATTTTTAAAGTTTCTAAAATTATTGTTTAAATTTGAAATGGCAATAATTTGAAAAATATATACTTTTTTCATTTGATTATTGCATTTTTAATCAATAAGTAATATTTGTAAAAAAATTCTACTTGTTCAAATTCGGGAATTTTGTAACTCGGCAAGTTTCTGTCGGGCATTTTAATTTATGGGATTTCACATTTGTGCCTTTAAATTGTCAAGAACAAATCTGAGATATTTACAGGAAATTTTGTTAGATTTAGAAGCTTTTTAAAATTTTTTGGGAAATTTCGAATAATTTTAAGAAGATTTTTGAAGATTTCGAATTAAGAGCTTAAGCTTTTTGAGAATCTTGAAAGGTTTCGAGAGAATTTAAATTTTTTGAAAGATTCCTAGGAAAAGTCTAAATCATTTTGTAGAAAAAATATTTGAAAATATTTCAAAGCATTTCAAAGGATTATTCACATTCTAAAAAAAAAATAGCTGAAATATTGTAAGGCAATTTTTTCATTGTTGAATGATTATAGTAAAATTTTAGGAATAACTCGAATAATTTGAAAGAATGTTTAGAAGTTTGGAAAACATTTCAAAAATAATTCAAAATTTGAAATGATTTCCAAAATTATCAAAAAAGAATCTGCAAGATTTTACGGCAATATTAGAAATATATATAGTCAGTTTAAAATTCTGCTAGTTCTACATGTTTACATTTAAACTTTTGCAATCGGAGTTTTCCTAAAATTTTGAAAATCGTATTCAATAAAAAATATTTATTAGAAATTATTTAGTTTTCCGCATATCGGAAATCTATACAAATTTAATCGAATTTTTCAAAAAAACCTACAATAATTATATTTATACATATAATCTGAAAAACAAATAAATTCAACATTAAGTAAACAAGAACGTCTATTTTTATTTTCTCCTTTGCGATTTTTGTGAATGAATTAATAATTTGGAAAAATGAGACGTTTTGAGGATATTATCTTAAATTTTTAACTTTGTCATTGCATGACTGCTATCGATTCAGATATTAAGTGTGTAAATAATTCTTGTCTTTCTAGATAGAAGCAGCAGCTTGTAATTACATCATGTTTGTAGAGGTGATATGGCATATATTCCCCAAAAAAAATTTTCTCTTGGAATAATATGCACAGGATGCCTCTTGAAATATAAAGAAAATATTGTCCGTATTAAATAAATGAAAAATATTCATTACAAAATATTGAATAGGAAAGTCACAAAAATTCCAGTGGAATTCAAAAGAACTGAAATGAATAATAAAATTTTTCACACATATATAATACCTTCTCTGATGAGAATGTAAAAATTGATCAAATTCCATTGATCTGAGTAAAATGGGAGTAAATTAAGGAGTGTAGAAGGGAATTTATACTTTGATAAAATGCATACAAACTTAAGAGAATTGTACGTAATTAAAAAAATAAAAAAATTTCCATTAAAATGAGTAAAATGAAAGTTAAAAGAATTTAGGACGAATTTAACCAAATTTAAGTGCATCGACATTTTTTCTTAATCAATGAATTTAATGAAATGCAATTGAATTAAGAGGAATAGAAGAAAAAAAAATTTCAGTAGAAAGTAATCCATAAACATAACATGGAGTTAAATTTGAGTTCATTTGAAAATAATTACATTTTTTTATCAATTGTGTGTCCGTGTATCTGCAGATTTTTAGTTTGCTAGCACGCTAACATTTTAAAGAATTAACAGATTGGATTGGCCTTTAGTATACTTTTTTAGTGTCCCAAAATTAAGGTCAAGTTCGTTAAACAGCCATTTTGGATAAAAATGCAAAAAGTTAGAGCATTTAAAAAATTTTTGAAACCACTTTTTTCAAGATTTAAAAATTTTCTGTATGGTTCTTCGTTCTACTCAAAAAGACGGAAAATTTCTACGAATGACCTTTTTCGATGAAAAAAAATTAACAGAGTTACAGCACTTACAAAATTCAAAAAAAGAATCGAAAATGGAAATTTTAACCCAATCTACGCTCGACGTGAAAAAAAGTCTAGAGAAGAAAAACATTGCTTTTTGAACACCTTACTAGATTGCCATAACAACTTATGGAATTTTCTTGAAAAATGGAAAATTTAAATTTTGACAGCGCAAAAAAATAATCAAAAATTCAATTTTGCGGTCAAACTATACATAATACAAAAAAAGATGACAGTAAAATTGTTCACTCAAAAAATATCTACAAATTTGTTATGAATCACTTTTTGATAAGACGCATATTTTTGTTTTGATCGTAAAAAATAGCATTGGAAGCAAAAAATTTAATTTTTGAAAAGAACCATACAAGAGACAAGATCGTAAAAAATAAGGTGAAAAATAATAATTATATATATATATATATTTATTTGTGTGTGTGTATATATAGTTGAAAGTTTGTCATAAGGACTACCGCAGGATTTCTTTGGGAGCGGGTGCTAATCTGCAAAATTACATCCACTCCCAGCGAAATCGTGGTAAAATTCCAGCTGTAACCACCTCTCACGACCGTGAGATAGGTGCTTACAGTCTGCGACGAATTCATTACAATGATCTAGCAAAATTCTCGTGAACCCTAAGGACACGGAGCGACCCACGTACGACCGCCTTCTGTATTTTCCCCGCAAGTGTCTCAGCATTTTGTTGACACGCAGGGATGCTTTTCAGACTATTAACCAGTGAAACCTTGGCACTTCCAACAGCGCCGATGATGAAGACGATCAGCTTAACAGAATATTCTGGTTATAACCCTCGCAACTCCCTTATAAGGTCTTTATATCTTTCTTTCTTTTCATTCTCCTTGGCTATGACGTTTTTGTCAGCTGGTGCCGAAAATTCGATAACGAACATGGTTCGTTTTGAATATCAAAAAATACGGGCGTTATTTGTAATAGTCACCATGCCCCGCACCGACACCATACCCCACTCTCCCCTACGTCCAACTACTACCTTTATGCGAGAAATTTATTTTACGAGTCGAAATCATGTCCAAATTAAGTAGTTAGTCGTCATAGGGTGAAGAGTCTAGTTATAACGCCAGTCTCACCAAACTTCAGTTAATTAAGGGGGAGTGTGACGACAGAACTGGAACCAAAAGAGTCATAGTTTTTTGGTTTGTTATGCCAACGTCATCAGCTTTCAGTAGTGTGGTATGAGATGGAAGTTCATATGCTCTCATCTGCCCATTCACGGCCTTCCTCTAGGTAGAAAAGCAAAAACTTATGTGTATATATATATATATATATATATATAATAATTGTTACGTTATTTTTTACGATCTTCTCTCTTGTGTGGTTTTTTCCAAAAATTGAATTTTTTATTTTTAACGCTATTTTTTACGAATCAAACAGAAACTACGCATCCTATCAAAAAGTGATTCATAAAAAGTTTGTAGATTTTTGTTATATGCAAAAATTTTGTCTCTTCATGATTTTTCATATCTTGCATAGTTTCACCGCAAAATTGAATTCTTCATTTTTCATTATTTTTTTGTTATCAAAATTAGAATTTTTTATTTTTCATTATATTCAAAAAACTGTTATGACAGTGTTGTACGGTGTTAAAAAATCAACGATTTTTGCCTCTTGACTGTTTTCCATATCGTGCGTTTTTTGGCTTAAAATATTCATTTTCGTTTGTTTTTTGGAATTTTGTGAATGCCATAACCCCGGTCATTTTTCTTCTATCAAAAAAAGGCATAGGAATATTTTGTTCCCCTTTTTGTAGTACTCTCAACATACGTCCATGGAATATTTAAATATTGAAAAAAGTGTTCTCCAACATTTTTAAATGTGCTCACATTTTGCATTTTGATCCAAAATGGCTGGCTTACGAACTTGACCTTCATTGTAGGACACTTAAAGGGTATAACAAGTTCTAATCCAATCTGTCAATCCTTTCGAAAGTTATTGTGCTAAAAGACTACAAATCTATGTGCATACATCCATACCTACACACAGTCAGACAGACACATTCACCAAAAGTTTTTTTTTGGGTTCAGAAGGTCTCATAACGTGGACATTTGACAAAAACGCGGAAAGGGGAGGGGGGTCAAATTTCACACAAATCTAGTACCTTCTCTGATGAGAATGTAAGAATTATCGAAACATTTTTTTTCAAAATTTTGCAATCGAAATTTCTACAATAACAAAGTTAGTTGTTTTTATTGCAGCCTTTAACGCTGTGAGGAAAAAACAATTTTTCTCAGAAATTTTTTTTTAATTTTGCTATCGAAATTCTTACAATAAGAAATTTAGTTTTTTTTATCGGAGCCTATAACGCTGTCGGGAAAAAGAATTTTCTTGCAATTTTTTTTTCTTCAAAACTTTCCTATCGAAATTTTTACAGTAGCAAAAAACTCTTCAACCTAAGTAAATTATGATAAAAAAATCTTAAAACCTCAATAAAACACGAAATTTTCTGACTAATTATTAAATCATTTGTGAAAAAAATGTATTGACTGACGGAAAAGTGTCGTAGACGTTTTCCCAACTTTTGAAAAATTCTGTGAAGTTTCTGAAATTGTATCACTAATAAACAATTCAAAAGCAAGGTTAGAGAAATATTTTCATTAATTTGAACATGAACTTATAAGACCTAGATCTTAACAAACCGATACATAAACTTACTACAACTCATCGATTCTGTACAGATATTTCAACGCTCGCAAAATATCCTGAGAAATGGTTAAGAAGTGAAATTATTTTGCTTTAGTTAATATTAAATTATTATCTTTCTTCAATCTGTTCTCATTTTAAATATTTACAAACTCTAAGTATATTTATACCTCAATGATTCATAAAAATGTACCATTTGGCTGTCTTTCGAAATTTTTAGTTTGTATATATATGAAAAATTAAAATTTATTTATAAATTAGTGGTGCCAGGAATTTTTTAAAAGACCGAAACAAATTCTGTGAAATCGAAATCGCTATTTAAAGATAAAATAAAAGTCCGCTCCTAAAATATTGTGATTACACAATTTCAAACCGATTAAAATTCAAAATTTTACTTCTTTCCAAAAATATGAATTTTCTTTCAAGATATGGGGATGTTATATCAGAATATATGTTTAAAAAAAAGCATCAAATAATATTATTGTATTCTCTTTTTTTGAATCACTTCAAATGGTCGAATCTAAAAGCTTCCTGTTTCTGCTTATTAATTACAATTTTGGAAATATTTTTTTATTTTCTTTCAGAAATCATTTTTAAAAATATAAAATAACTCGACATTTACAACTATTCGAATTTAACTTCTAAAATTTTCAAAAAATTCTACGTAAATTTATAAATCTTCTGAATATCTTTTTAAATGATTTAAATTTTTCGTAAAATTACAAAAATTCCGTCTAAAAGAAAAATTGCCTTTACAATCTTCCAGATTTTTTCGACATGTTTGGAAATCGTTTGAAATGTTTGGAAATTATTTTTCATATGGACTTTCTGAAGTTTTAAAGACATTTACAAATAGTTGATAAATTTTCGGAAATATTTTCAAGTTTTTAAATATTTTAATTCCCATCAAACTTTTAAAATCACCGATTATCTTTTAAACTAACTTCAACTCTTCTTAAAAATTGTATACATTTTTCAAAATCAAAAAAAGTTGAGTACATTTTTTCACATTTTCCTTCATAGTTTAATGTAATCACTTGAAACACCGAAAAACTAACATACAAAAGACGAAAGATTCTACATTTACGAAAAGACTGTCCAGGAAGTTACGAGAGTTTGAATTTTAAAGTATATTTTTCAAAGAAAAGACATATTTTTTCTTCAAACTCCTAGAAGCTTTTACTGAACCGAGATATATTAATTTTCTTAATTCTAAATTTTCTAAATTTATTTCTAATTTTTTATCAGATGCTAGTGGCTGATTTTCACAAAAACCTCAAACTTATATTTTTTGCAAATTTTCTGCAAAATCTTACCTTTTATAGCAAAGACTTCCTGTGAATTTTATGCAAGCTGCACCATTTTTGTGGACAGGACAATTCTTTTTTATGAAACCGAATTTTCGCAGTTATCTCGGAAACAACGCATGATCTTAAAAAGGTTAACGTAAAAGTTGGCACATCTGGAAGAATATATTGAAAAATTCGTCCTGCTCTTTTCTGATATCTTGCTTTCTTTAGGAGAAAAATTTGAGAATTCATGTTACGCAAAAAAAACTCTCCCTGCCTTAAAAATGAATTTTTCCGCATGATACATTCATTTTTGGTTGTACACAACATTTAGTAACAAAATTTAACCGTCTTCTGAAAAATGTGTTTTTTTCGGCTCGAAAATTCATCTTCGTTGGTTAAACAATAAACTATTTGGAGAAATACACAACTATTTTATTGTAAATTTAATTGTTAAATTTAACTTCTTTGGCGCAAATTTAACGGGTTTGCTTGTAAATTCGACTATTTGGTTAATCTTACTTTCCACACTCCAGAACCAGTAAATATTGTATTATGTTCGTGTTGTTATTTTAAAGAAAGAGATTTTAGACCTTAGTCTCAGTGATCTTGGTGATTGAATCAACACAACAAAATTTAAGTCGTCAGTAATAATAACTTTTTATATACTTACGTTTTTCTTCAGGAATAGGTAAAAATCAGAAAAATATGACAACATTTTCATGTATTTTCATAGTTTATTTTGTGCCTCAGCTACACATAAGTAACGGCCACTTCATTCATCTAGCTCAATTCCTATAATGTGTGGATTACGATTCTCACTTAGCGCCCTTAAATGGTAATACCTAATGCGCAAACTACCAAGCAACATATCTGCGGGTGTAATCATGTAATCGACGCATTCAAGCAGAGTCGGAACTATATTCCTGTCTATGAATCGCAGCATATATTTGTTCTTCTTCTCATCCCTGTACATACCAGCCTCTCTTCCTTTTACTTTGAAGGTTGAAGCTGGATTTCGAGGGAGCTGAACTTTGTAAAAATAGAAAAAGATTTGCTATTAAAAAAGAGGATTAAGCTTAATCTTAAAATTGAACACTAAACAAACCAATGTCGATATGTGTGGGCAAGCAGCGCACTCTTAATTCTGCATTTCACATAGCGAGGTTCGAAAAATTGAACTGACCAACTGCTGTATATAGAGTTTCACACATTTGATATTACTTATTACGTGCAACTTTTTTTTTGGAAAATTCCTTGAATTTCGAAAGATTACGCAATATTGCTTCTTCTAGGTTCTTCTTCTTTCTAGGTTTTTTAAATTGCAAGCTTGTATATTTTGTACCTAGGAGAAGCAAATGTTGAATTCAGAAATTCAGAATCAAACGTATGCCGCTTTCCCCCACATGGACTGATTTAAAATTAGGTTTTAGTTTTTTGTATTTTTTCAAATGCCGGAGGTAAAAACGGGGCTTAGTTTTGGCACAATCAGGGCAGCCAATAGTTGGCTAATAATACTGACGACAATATTAACATTTCTTTCACTGATGCAACTATTTTACTACTATTTACCAAAAAATGACACTAATGCTGCTATTTTCACAATTTTATATTGAGGAGGAAAGTCTAAGAAATACTTCAACAAACGTAATAAATAATTCAAATAGACGAAAAGAACATTTTCTACCGCCATCCACAGGTGATGAATGTAAACAAACCAATACTTTATAATCAGCGTCATTTGACAGCATTGATATTAGCAAAATAGAAATATTTGCGCCATATTCAAACAGTATCAGAATGCACAGATGCATTTTTTGCACAAATTATTATAATGCGGACAATAAACAATAAGAATATTAATAGAGAAACTTTAGGCATACAATAAAATAGTCGTCAAATTGACCAAATAATTTCAAAAAAAGCTATCTCACAATAATTTTCTAAAAACTGGAACTAGTTTACAAATTGAAAACAATTTACTCTATGCCTTCACAAGACTAGCCTTGAAATCCAAAATACGACAATATATTTAAGCAACCCCTAAAAACAACCCGTTTACCATTTACCAAAATAACTAAGGCTATCTGATATAATTCTAGTAGAAACTTCAAATAAAATGTAAAACTAGAAAGAATTCATCAAAATGCCTTTAAAACAATTTCCTGAATGCACCGTTTAGGACAGTGTATTTTAATAATCCCTAAAATCCACACCTTAATTGAATTACTAAGGCCTCTCTTAATTATTACTAAAGCATCACTAATTTAAGTATGGGGTTATTTTTAGAGGTTTTTAAAATACAATTTTGGTCAGCGCATTGCGGGATGTTTTTTAATGGGATTGTGGTTAATTGATTTCAATTCAAAATTTAATTTAATACTTTAACAACAGTTATATCAAATTGTCTTTCTAATTCCAGTGAAGGTTTGCAGTCAGAAGCTGTTGCAATATATTACCATTTAGGTTGTGTGAAGAAAAGTCTTCTGGAGGCATTGTGATGAATGGTTTTCAATTTTAAATTTATTCTGAAGTTTTAACTTGAATGAAATTAGATATTCTTGATTAATTCATCAAGGGGTTGCAAAAATATCTTTTTTAGGATATAATAGAATATTTGTTGTGAAGGCATTTTCATCAATTGTTTTTTCCTTTTACGTCGTAAATATATATTGTAATTAATGATTTATTAAAGTTATTGTGGTGAAATTCTTTTAATTTTTAATTTGGCTTGACGTTTGAACTGATGCTATATCATATAGTCTTTCTAATTTCAGTAAGGGGTTGCTTAAATATTTGTTAATTTAAGGTGTCTTGAGGGAAGTCTTCTCAAGACATTTTGATGCATTCAAGAGTTGCACAAATATCTCATTCTTCAGATTTCACTATTAGTATTATAATAACTTGTGCAAAAAGCATATATCAGCATTCTGATCTTTTTTTTCAATATGGCGTCAATATGTCTTCGTCCTTACTATCGATGCTGCCAGATGGCGCTGATAATAAATTATTAATTTTTATACATTCATTACTTATCAATTGCGGTGGAGGATGTTTTTTTTATTATTATTATTGATTATTTCTCACTATTTTTGAAGTTTTCTGTCATACATCTGCCCTCAATAGATATCTGGACATTTTTTTGGACCCAAATTTGTGGGCTACAATTTATGCCTTTAACCAGCATTCGCTAGTGAAAATTTAGGTTTTTGAATGAATGTTTAGAGAATTTCCACAACAGATTGCGAGGTTTTATAACAGGATTTCAGCGAATTTTAAAGTTTTTAGAATGCATCGTAAAAGATTCGAAAGCATTTCACGAGATTTTATCGTAAACGTGAATTGTATGTCCGATAAGAAAAATATTCAATACCTCGATTTGGTATATAAGAAATTACATGACACTATTTATCCACCATTATAAAAAATATATGCTACTTTTGGGACTATTTTGAAATTATTAAACAAGTCCGAGGCTTTCCATGTCAACCCAGAAAATTTTTGAATTAATTATTATTCTCTACCCAAATTAGGACAAAATTTGGCCCTCTTTTTAGCCTCATAAATACTTACATCCTTTATGGTTATAATCGTATTGATTGTCAATGGCTACAACAACCTCGTGGCCGTAAACAACAATCGCGTGTACAACAAAATATCCTTCGCCTTCCATATAGTCCAAGTATTTAGTAACATGGAAAATTTTTTGATCGACTTGCTTCATGTCTACATTGCCTTGAGCTAACCGCATATACCTAGGTGATCTATGTGCATCCAACCACACATTAACCTGGTGTCCAAGATACAAGAAAACTCTAGAAGGTGTTGGCATCACGGAATGATCAACTGTAAAAAGAAAATGAAGACTTCAGAAATCATGAATATCAAAAATCATTAATAATAAAATGTAAGACTTTTTTAGTTTATTTTACCGAAAATCCCAAAAACGTTATAAATCAATTTAAAAATGAATATCTACTTAATATGAATTAAAGCTCGGCAAATTAAACCTTTTTATTTGAAATTCTTCAAAAGTTTGAGAGAGTATAAAATTGAAGAATATATAAAAATTCTTTCGTTTGAAAGAAAGGATGCGGAAACAGTATGCTGCATTGTCTTAGACGAAGAGAGGATAGAGCAAGTTGATGATTACGTCTAACTTGTAATTTTAATCACTAATGACGGAAAGATAGACCGAGAGATACCCAGTCGTATAAGCAAGTATAGGATTGTATAGCAATATAAGGTTTTAGGATACTTAAAAGGACTCCAGGGCATTCTTAAAGGATTTTAACGGATTTGATAAGATTTCCAAAGACTTTTATGGATTGCATCGGATTGTAAAGATTTGAAGTGATTTTATCACATTTTAAGGGGTATAAAAAGGAATGTCATAAGAGTAAGGGAATTTTATTAGGATTTGCAAGAATTAAAGGGGTTTTAATTTTTTTTAAATTTAAGTTCGACTTTTTTTTAAATAGTATCGTAAAAGTCATAAACTCTTGATGACGATAATATCCACGCAAATCCTACCGAATTTTTGTTTTTCTATAGTGAAATTTAAAAACTAGCAATCTCAAAATCTCATTAAGTCCAAATTTAATGCTCGAAAAGATGTAATAATTCTAAACAAGCATTAACAACTGCATATTTGAAATTAGTTTTATCTGCTTGAAAAACGTAGCATAACAAACTAAACATTAAAAAATTAGTAACGTTCTTGATTGAGCATTTACAAATTTAGAAACTTCCAAGAAAATATTTGCGGATTTTAGCTTTTGGAACTAAACAACATTATTGTGCATTCAAAATTATAATTTTGAATTGAAATTACAGACATTTTCAAGATGATAAAAATTATAAGGAGATGTCATATCATGTAGTATCAAATGACATCCAAAGTGATTGAATAGATTTTATTATTTAAAAAATGAGATTTTTGTACCAAAAAAATATTCCCTGTTATTTTTACTAGTCAAAATTGAAGAATTTCAAATATTGTTTTAAAAATAATGAATCCAAGACTAATGGAACCACTAAAAATCAAATAATTCTAAACTTCGTTTAAAATTAGAGTATTCTAAAATTAGGTTCGTGAAACTAAATCGTTAAAAATGAATAATTTCCAAATTACACATCACGCGTCTTAAAATCTGAAGTACAAAAGTAATAACTTGAAAATCAATTATAAAGCATTTCCATGCATGCGAAACAACTTCACGTTACAAATTAAGAGTAAAAAATGATGTGAAAATTGACGTATGCTTTAATAAGCTGCAGAAATTGACAGTTCATCTTCATTGGCAGAAAATTAATCTTCTTGATTGAAAATTCCACTACTTGTTTGAAAGTTAAACTATTTTATTGAAAATTCATTTTATTAGTTCAAGATTCATCTCTTTGGTGGTAAATTCATTTTTCAATGTGTTAAACATCAATGTTTGCAACTGCAAATTTAACTATTCCATTTGTTGTTGAAAACTTATCGTTTTTAGTTCAATATTGATCTATTTGATCAAAAATTAATTTTTGTTGTTGAATATTCATATTTTTTAGATGAAAGTTTAACTGTTTGGTAAAAAATTCGTATTTTTTGTATAGAAACTCAACTTTTGGGAAGAAGATTCTATTATTATCGTACAAAATTCAACAGTCTGGTTCAAAATTAACTTTTTCTGTAATTGATAAAAACTTATAATCTTTATTAGTTGAAATATCGACTATTACATTTTTCGTTAAGAATTCAGTTTTTGATTAGAATGGACTATTTTTTATTCATGATAGAAATAATTTCTTGGTTGAAATATTAAATATTATATTTTTCGTCCAGAAGTAATCTTTCTTTATCGTAAATAAAAATACTTCTTCAAGATTCATTAAAAAAAAAAAATCTTCTCGTCGCGCGGGCACATTCTCGTTGCGCGCAACTCGCTTCGCTCATAGTATCGCGCTCGATAATATATTTATCTCTCGCTTCGCGCTCGGTTTTTATACGTCATCCACCTTTGTGTACAGACCTTTTAAAATTAAAAGACAAAGCATCGACGACTGTCATTTAGTGATTGTGAATTCTCTATTGTTAAAGCTTCTTCGGCTACAACGAACACATTCTCATCACGTATTTCGTGTTTCGCACTCGATTTTGTTCAACGTGCAAACTTTTCTGTGTTGCGCTCAACTTATTATATCAAATGTATTAATGTCTGAAAATTGTTTATCGAACCTTGTGTCTTGACCCTAGCTTATTATCAATTCAAATAGGAATTGAAAACAATTCTTAATATTTGTATGCACTCTAGAGTTATTATTTGTAACGAACAATTGATTTGCACATTTATTCGTTTTAAATAAGTGCGCCAATGGCAACCAATCCTTTTGTCGGCGAGACGCATGTGTAGTGCGGAAGGATATCAGAATTGGGAGAAATAATTGAAAATGTATTGACATTTTTTTTCAATTTGAATTTGTTCTAATACAAATCGAAACTCAGATATATTTAAAATATCACTTCCAGAAATCTATTTCACTTGGTCGAAAAAATCCCATTAGTGAAAACTTGGGTGTTTGCGAGCTTTTGGCCGTAATTATGATTTTTTTCAGTTTAAAAAAAAAATGAAAATTGTTTATAATAACTAAAATACTACTTTTATTTGATAATAAGATTTTATATAAATTATTTAAGCAATTACATATTGTCTTTAGCAATTTTAACTTAGCATAGAGTTCGAAAGTTGCGGTTTTTCTGAATTTTTCAAATTATTTTGAATTTTTCAATTGGTTGAAAATTGAACTAATTGTTTGAAAGTCAAGCTAATTTGTAAAAAATTATTTAATTGGTTTAAGATTTTTGAAGATTCGTTTTTTTGTTGTTGTAAATTAATTTTTTTTAATGAAAATTTAATTATTCCACTTTTGGTTGGAAATTCAAATAATTGATGAAAGTTGAACAACCTTATTAAACATTGATTTTATTGATTAGAGATTTTGCTGTTATGTTGAAAATTAGTTTCTTTTATTAGAAAATTAATTTATTAATTGAAAAATGAACTATTCTTATTTTGGTTGTAAATTGAATGTTTTTCAACTCTATATGTTCTAAAGTCAAGAATTTTCAATGGTAATTCTTTCAAATTCTAGAACTTTGAATTAAAATATAGAAAGAGAAGAGAGGACTGAAATAAAAATAGGATGCCGAAACATAAAATTTATTCAATTAATTTTTATAAATTTGACGCTAATCTGTGCACTGTACGGATTTCTGCCGGAAGTGTAAAAGAGTGGGGACATATAGTAGTTTTATATGTCTCCAAATATATTAAGTTAGAAATATTATTCTTGAGAATAATCAACATTTTTGGCATAAAACTGATATTTTGCATTTTGTGGGGCATTTTCGGGCACAATACAAGGGGAAGGGGGGCGTCAAAATAAAAAGTTATGAGGTGCAAATTATTCCTTGCACATTTCTTAAGAAAAAGTTAATGAAAAGAACTTTTTTTCATTTTTTCGAAAACCGAGCTATTCCCATTTAAAACCTTATGTTCATTTCGAAAGCCCGGGGCCACGGGTCAATGTTGACAAATTAAAAAAAAATATTTCTCTTTCCCTAAAACAAAATGGGGATAGGGGTTATCGATTGAAAAAAATCGAAAGTTGAATTTTCACAGTTATAAATTTGGATCACCCCATTCTTGCAATGATTCAAGACCTTTTTAATCAATGTGAAAATCTTAAAGAAATGTCACTTCTGAAGACAAAAAAAATCAACTATTTTCTAAAATAAAAAATAACTAAAATATTTTTTCTAAAATGGCCTGACACGAATCTTTTTATATAAGCTTTTTTCTTAAAGTTCCTGCCAACCAAAGTGTCAAACCAATCAATTTTTTATGCGCAAAAAACAAAGTTCAGTGTCAAAATGTCATTACAGTATGCCATCTTGTAATAAATAGCGAGGAAATGTGTGTTGAATTCTATAAGTGCTCTTTAAAATATCATGCCCATCTTTAACTTCCTCATTATATTTAAAATCAAGATAATGTACTTTATCTACCTCGTTTCGGGTATTATATATAATTTCTAGGGATTATACATAATCCCTGGATTATATACTCTTCCTGTAACACATACACATAGATAGCTATGTCTAATTAAATTGACCAATAGTATAAGCTGGATTTATTGCATTTGTTACAAATTACATGTCATGAATTTGCATATACTTATAAATTTTCTCCATTTCCCAATGAAATAAAAAAAAAGCGAAGTTAAGACAGAAAATCCTGGGGGAGGCTATCACCGGTTTCGCCATAAATTAAATTAGATTTCCACAAATTATAATAGATTTTCACAAATTCCAATACATTTCCACGAATTCCCCAAATGTTTCTGAATTTCTAAAACTTATAGAACAACGTTTCTTTTTTGTAAAACCGGCGTTTTTATGTTTAATTTTAAACGGAAAAAGCTACAATATGTTATCCAGCGAAAAAATGGCAAAATTAATTTTCTGTAGGAATATGTATATTTTAAGTTAAAATTCGAAACTTTCTTCAAAGGTCTTCAAGGGCCAACGATTTAGATTTTTTTTCTGAATCGCAGCAATTTTTTCTTAGCTCAAAAAGTTATTATATACTTACTCCTTGGCAGATCGTCCAAAGGGTTGTGTTGGTGTTGTTGTCGTAATGGAGCACCTATAAAATATAATATAGGGATTTTTATTCAAGAATCTTTTGTAATGTAATGATAATGATAAAGTCAGTTAGTATTAACCAAGGTACCAAATTTCGATTAATTAAATATACTTAGAGACTCTAGAGATCCTGCGTTATGTTTACCAGGACCATTTAACAGAATTTATAGTCCTCAGAGCTCTGTTCTCGATGAGAACTTATACTAATATAAATTGTTTTTTCTTATCCACGGGAAATTATTTTCAGATAGTTCTTGCACTAGGGTGGTCCAAGGGGAACTGAAAATGGGCGAATAGTTTCGCCGAAATTCGGAGAGCGTAGCACAAATATTTCACATTTGTGCACATACCTTTTAAAATTAAAGGTCAAAGCATCGACAACTGTAATTTGGTGATGGTGAATTCTCTTTTGTTAAAGCTCCTTCGACTTCAGCGAACACATTCTCATAACGTTTCTCTTGCTTCGCACTCGATTTCGTCCACAAGGTGAACATTTCTACCTTATGTTCAACACTTTTATATCAAAATGTATATTACATTTATTAATGGACTTCGACCTGGGATTGCTTACTCAGATATTGCAAAATAAAGTACAAATTTCATTTATCATGATTATTTTAATGTTTGTATCTTATTTTGCATTTATTTGCATTGGTATTGAAACATACGTATTTTCATTGTCTTGTTTTTATGATTCAGAAAAAAGTGTGCATCTTATAAGAAAAAAAAAAACAATTTTGTCATTAAATATTTTATTGCAACTTGTGTCATCTTTCGATAAATTTAATTGGTTCATTTTCAATGCTATTTTTTACGATATAAACCGGAAATACGCATACTGGCGTAAATTGGCTTTGAACAAATTTGTGGATATAATTTAGGCGAAAATTTTTGTTAAATAATATGTTATTATAGCGTGTGTCCCTTTTCCAAAAAGATAATTTTTTTATTTTAAATATATTTTTATAACAAGAGTTAATCACAAATTTGTACACCTTTTTTGGTTGAACAACTTTTGTCTTTTCATTTTTTGTTTGTTTAGTGTGTCGTTTTTCCAGAAGCTTATTTTTTTATATTTATAATCTTGTTTTTCATGATTGAAAGAAAATCTACTTTTTCTATTAAAAAATTATTACTAGCAAATTCGTAGATCATTTCTGGGTGAACAACTTTTGTCTATTAATTTTTTTTCGTACCTTGTGTCGTTTTCAAAAAAAAAAATTAATTTTGTAATTTTTAATGTTATTTTTTAAGATTGAAATGAAAACTACGTGTCCCATAAAAAAGTTATTCATAACAAATTTTTAGATCCCTTTCAGGCGCACAATTTTTTTTTATTCATATTTTTTCTTATCTTATATAGTTTGACCGAAAAACAGAATTATTGATTTTCATTATTGTTTGTGCGATGAAAATTTGAATTTTCGATTTCGCAAGAAAATTCAAAGTATAGTTATGATAATCTTGCAGGGCTTTCAAAAAGTAACGTTTTTATTTTCATGATTTTTTTTCCTATCGTGCGTTTTTTGGCATAAAATGCTAATTTTCATTTTTTTATTTTGAAAATGCTATAACTCTAATATGTTTCTTGGTATCAGAAAAAGTCATGAGGATACATTTTTCGAGTTTCCGAGTACTACAAAAAACCATACATAGAATTGGTAAATTTAAAAAAAATGGTCTGAAAAATTTTGAAAACGCTGTTTGAATTTCCTTCCAAAATAGCTGGTTAACGAACTCAAATTTTCTTTTTGGTCCCTAAAATTGTGTGGCAAATTGCAACTCAACCGGGTTTTTTTCGGATTCAGTGGGTCTCGAAATGTGTATATTTGAAGAAATTCGCGATAGTCGGTTTTCACGTAAAAACAATACCTTCTCATCATGATGAGAATGTAAAAAATTGTGCACTGTACAGATTTCTGCCGGTAGTGTAAAAGAGTACTGTTAAAAGAAACGTTAAATTTAATATACCTATGTCTTTTAAAATTAATATATCAATCATATGAAATCGCCATTAAGAACGTGTATATTAAATTTCATATATATTCAATATCCATGTTATTCACTTACAAGAAAAATCAGATAATTCCATTTTCCACAAATTCCACGTGCATTGCACTTTCATTATAAATAACAGTTCAGTCGACGAATGCTATATTATTAATTTCATTGCGAATTTTCGACAAGGTTTAAAGAAATAAAAGCACTTTGAGTTTTCACGCAAATTGTTATACCGACCGGCATATTAAATTTAGGACACATGTATATTAAATTCACTACACCAATATATGTTACATTTGAGTAGCGGTAGTTCATATTTGCTTCACACACAAGTATATTAAACCTCATACAGATTTTTCGGAGGACATAGAGTAGTTTTATGTGTTAAGACCATTTCTTCTTGCCTGTGAATCGTAAAAAGGTATTATTTTACCCGAAAAATTATTTGTTTTTTTGTTTGTTTCAATGTGGGTCATAATAAAGCATCTGGTGCCACACTTGTGTTCATTTTCAGGGCAGCACTCCGAATCCGGCAACCTTTACCGAGTATTTTTAGATCTCGGCGGATTTCGTTGTTTCCAACGTTCTGAAAATATACCTCTCAGGTGCCAGGCGTACCAATCGCACAGTAAATGATGTTCTTTTTTGTTATAGGTGAAGTGATCCTCATCCACTCTTCCATTCGGCAGCCTCCCTAGCAGGCCGCCGAAGCAGAATATGGCCAGACTAGGGTGGACGGAGCGATCCCTCTGAGGTCATCAGATGCACAGATTTGAAGCATTAGCCTGATGTGTTATTCATGTGTGTGTGTGTGTGTGTGTGTGTTTTGGTGGCGTCAAAATTAAAAGCTATCAGGTGGAAATAATTCCTTGATTCACGAAAAGTTCATAAAAAGTACTTCTTTTTCAGTTTTTTTCGAAAAACGAACTATTCCCATTCAAAACCCCAGACTAATTTCGAAAGCCCGGGGCCGCAGTTCTATGCTGATGGATTGAGAAAAGATGTTTTTCTCCGTGATCCAAACAAATTGGGGGATGGGCAATCACTCGCAAAAATCGAAAGTCGAATTTTTACAGGTATAAATTTGGATCCCCTTATTCTTGCACTGATTCAATACCCTTTTTATAAATCTGAAAATCTTAGAGAAATGTCACTTCTGAAAATTCAAAAGAATCAGCTTTGTTGTCAAATGAAGAATGGTTAACATAATTGAAGACTGTGCTCAGTGTTAAAATTTCATTACAGTATGGCATGTTGTAATAAATAGTCAGTAAACGTCTGTTGAATTCTATAAGTGCTTTTTAATTTATCATGCCCATTTTTAGCTTCATCATTATATTCAATATCAAGATTATTTCGTGCCGGGCATTATAAACATAATTTCTACAGATTATACATAATGCCTGGATTATATACTTTTCCTGTAACATATACACATAGAGAGCTACGATTAATTATATATACCAATAGCATAAGCTGGATTCATTTAATTTATTAAAAATTACACGTCATCATGAAATTGCATATTTTCATAATTTTTTTTTCATTTCCCAATGAAATAAAAAAATGCGAAGGAAAGGCAGAAAATCCTGGGGAGCTGGTTATCACCGGTTTTTCTATAAATTGTCATGCATAGATTTCCACGAATTTCGTAAATGTTTATGAATTTCCAAAATTTATAGAAATACGTTGTTTTTTTTTTCTTAGTTCAAAAAATTATTTTATACTTACGCGCGCGCGGTCTTGGATTTTGTACCGCTGCTAAAGCTTGTGCTGCTTCTGGGTTCTGCATCATGATCTGCAGTTCTGCGAATGTGCCTGGTTGTGGTGTACCAGTAGCTGTAAGATATAACATGGGGATTTTTTTTCACAAATTTTTCAAAGAATCCCAAAAATTTGCTATTGGCCCATACTGAAGGTAGCGCAAATGTAATCGCAAAGTCAGTTAATATTAAACAAGGTACCAAATTTCGATGATGTAAATATATTTTAAGAACCTAGACACCCTGCATTATTTATTTTTGAGTATTACGTTATTTTGACAACGTATTGTCTATTGCCATTATTGAAATATGGGATTTTTACTTATGCATATATAACAATAACAAGAAACAGATCATGAATTAATTTATGAAATAAAAACAAATTATTAAAAACAAATTTTGTTTCCCGAAATTTTGTATTCACATTTATAGTACGTAAAAAGTCAACCGAAAAAGGCTCATGAAGAAATTTCATGAAATTTTCATCTTGCGCTCTATTATTCTAATATATATGATATTTTATATTCTATATATATTGTATTCTAATATATAGTATCTTTGTAGTACTCAGTTTTATCACTTTTCCAAACAAATATCTGCTATATTGGTCGATCATTTTGAATTTTGAATTTTCGACTCCAAATTCGAAATCAGAGACACTAAAATCCCCCTTTATACCAATTTTTAGAAAAATATGTAAAAATCTAACAACTCCGACAGTCATATTGGATCCGCCATCTTGAATATTTAACTTTTTATGGTAAGTTTAAATTTGTCGAAACCTAAAATCCTCTCATTCCCAGTTTCAGATAAACATATGCAAGGAGGAACCCCTTTGTACCAAGTTTTATATAGATTTGATAAAAAAAATTTTTATGGGTGACTTTTGAATCTACGCAGAATAAGCGCCTATAAGAAATCTGGGACATTCAATGTATTTCTAAAAACAACCCTGCAGAAAGTTGCACTGCTGGATGGAAAATAAACTTCATGAAGGCATAGGCACAAAAAATTTCGAGCACAATTCATACGTCGAGTAGAACATCATCGAAGTTATCAAAAGCTATCGGTAAATTACTTTAAAAATCTCAAATTTAACAAATTTCCACAAATTTTTTATATAAATTCCTATAAATTTTAGAAATTATAGCCTGAGCTATGGCTTATACGTCCACCAGAACTTTTATAAAAAGTTACTGGTGAATTAATATACATTTCCATAAATTTTCGTAAATGCACATATATTCACATATATCTACTGAAATTTCTATAAATTATCATAAATTTCAAAAAATTTCTAGAATTTTCCGCAAATGTTACAAATTCTGATGAACTTCCACAAATACCATAAATTTCTAGAAACAAATTTGTTTTTCAAGGAATGAGTTTCTCGGATTTACTTTGAACACGGGGAAAGCTACAACATTTTATTGGCGGTTAAGAAATAAAATTCAGATTTTTCCTGAGTACCAAAAATTTTGTTAGTTAAAAAAATTATAATATACTAACGTGGACGTCTAGAACTTGAATCTCCTCTCGTTGAAGCAATGTTGGACCCTGTTGCTATTCCAGGTAATGTTTCCAACGGAATACCTCCATCTGTAAGATATAATATAGGGATTTTTATTCAAGAATTTTTTCAACTAATCCCAAAAATTGTCCATCGGTCCAAAATATAGAGAGGCCAAATGTAATCCCAAATTTAGTCGATATTGAAAAAAAAACGAAGTACCAAATTTCGATTATGTAAATACATTTTGAGAATCTAGACTTTCTATAAATTTCCGTAAATTATCATAAATGCCTATACATTCTCACAAATTTCATAAACTTTCCTAAATTTCTAGAATGTACAGGAAGTTGTTTTTTATTTAAAACGAGTTTTTCGGGTTTACTTCGAAAACGGGGAAAGCTACGACATTTTTGTTAATTAAAAAACGATGTGCAATTCAATTTTCTATAATAATATGTACTTTTTAAGCCAAAATTTAAAACTTGTTCCAAAGGTCTCCAGGCGCCAGAGTCGTTCAGCGAAAACAATTGAATGGCGGTTAAGAATTAAAATTTGAAATTTTTCTAAATCCCACCAATTTTTTGTGATTTCAAAAAAATTATAATATACTAACGTTCGTTAGTCCATCTTCTACGCTCCCTTGGTTGTTGTCCTCTACCTTCGGGTGGCGGCTGATTACTTCCATCTGTGAGAAATAATATAGGGGTTTTTATTAAAGTATTTTTTCAAGAAACCTTAAAAATTAGTGTTGAAAATGAGAAGTTTGATTTTTGATATTTGAAAATTGAAGAACTTAAAAAAAAATATTTGTTAATACTGGAATGGTTTCGAATCGACCCGAACTGTCGTAACCGGCCTATAATTTGAAGTGAGGTAAAAATAATTTGAAGTAATAAATTGGCACTGTAAGTGTTTTTCCATTTGTTTTTAAAGAAGATTCTCAAAGCACCTGCTGCTCTGACGATTAAATCCTTATTTAGACATTTGCACTTCGCGCTCGATAATTAGGTTATAGACAAGCTTCTCTTTAAAAAATAAAACGATGCAGGAAAAATTGAACAGCATATAAGAATTAGGTATGATTTCAATATAATGTTAATAAAAAACACCATTTTTCTAACTTTTTGGACTTTGTTCTAATTGAAAAATTTCGTGCGAATATTTTTGAAATATATTTTATATCTAGTAGAAATTTGGATTAATGTTTCTTAATCTGTCAAGAAAATACTCAACTGGATCATCTATGGTTTAATAATTAGATTTTCTCATGAATTACTGAATTACTGATTACATTAATTCAGTATAAGTAAAATCAATTCTTTTATATGTATGTAATTCTTAAAAATTTTCCTCTTATGGTAGAAAATTCAAATATTATGAAACTGCGTCATGCAATATGCGTTATATGCAAAAGTGCGTGCTTCCCACTTGAAGTGTTTCGTGATGTATTTTCTTCAAAAAAAGTAATATGCTTTTGGATGCTGCTGTCTTCGAATGGTTTAATCAAGCGAGCGCCAGAGTATCAATTATTCAAGAGAAAGCTCTCCTTTTGAACGAGATGCTCAATGGCTCCCAAACGTTTAAAGTACGTAAACAGGAAACACATTTATTTTAACGTAGTAGACTCAACTGGATCATCTATGGTTTAATAATTAGATTTTCTCATGAATTACTGAATTACTGATTACATTAATTCAGTATGAGTAAAATCAATTTTTTTATATGTATGTAATTCTTAAAAATTTGTCTTTTATGGTAGAAAATTCGAATATTATGAAACTGCGTCATGCAATATGCGTTATATGCAAAAGTGCGTGCTTCCCATTTGAAGTGTTTCGTGAGGTATTTTGTTCAAAAAAAGTAATATGCTTTTGGATGCTGCTGTCTTCGAATGGTTTAATCAAGCGAGTGCCAGAGTATCAAGACCGATTATTCAAGAGAAAGCTCTCCTTTTGAACGAGATGCTCAATGGCTCACAAACGTTTAAATTACGTAAGAAGGAAACTCATTTATTTCAACGTAGTAGACTCAACTTGATCATCCATGGTTCAATAATTAATTTTTTTTATGAATTACTGAATTACTGATTAAATTAATTCAGTATGAGTAAAATCAAATTTTTTTTATATGTGGGTAATTTTTGAAAATTTGTCTTTTATGGTAGAATATTAATATATTATGAAACTGCGTCATGCATTATGCGTTATATGCAAAAGTGCGTGCTTCCCACTTGAAATGTTTCATGAGATGTTTTGTTAAAAAAAGTGATATGCTTTTGGATGCTGCTGTCTTCGAATGTTTTAGTCAACCGAGAGTCAGAGTATCAAGGCCGATTATTCAAGAGAAAGCTCTCCTTTTAAACGAGATGCTCAATGGCTCGCAAACGCTTGAAGTACGTAAGCAGGAAACACATTTATTTTAACGTAGTAGACTCAACTGGATCATCTATGGTTCAATAATTAGATTTTCTTATGAATTACTAAATTACTGATTAAATTAATTCAGTATAAGTAGAGTCCATTTCTTCATATGTATGTAATTTTTAAAAATTTGTATTTTATGATAGAAAATTAATACATTATGAAACTGCGTCATGCATTATGCGTTATATGCAAAAGTGCGAGCTTCCCACTTGAAGTGTTTTGTGAGGTATTTTGTTGAAAAAAGCGATATGCTTTTTGATGCTACTGTCTTCGAATAGTTTAATCAAGGGAGCGTCAGAGTATCAAGACCGATTATTCAAGAGAAAGCTCTCCTTTTTAAGAAGATGCTCAATGGCTCGCACTGAATTAAAATTCTGATCACCAATGACCTAATTTTTTGTAATTTCCTTTCACTTGTCTTAATTCACCTTCCTTTCTCGATGGCAATGTTTCGGACTCAACTGAATCATCCATTGTTCAGTAATTGGATTATCTTATAAATTACTGAATTATTGAATAAATTAATCCAATATAAGTATAATCAATGTTTCTATATTAAGTATTCCAAGCCAGAACAATCCACTTGTAATCCATTGCAATACACTACAATCGACTTGTAATCTAGAGTTCTCTAGTTATAATCAGGGGTAATCCACTTGTAATCCATTGAAATGCACTACAATCCACTTGTAATCCATTGAAATGCACTACAATCCGCTTGTCATCTATAGAAATCTAGTTCTAATGAAAGGTAATCTACTTGTAATCTATTGTAATCCAATCGCAATCTAGTTCCAATCAGGGTAATCCACTTGTAATCCATTGCAATACACTACAATCGACTTGTAATCTAGAGTAATCTAGTTATAATCAGGGGTAATCCACTTGTAATCCATTAAAATGCACTACAATCCGCTTGTCATCTATAGTAATCTAGTTCTAATGAAAGGTAATCCACTTGTAATCAATTGTAATCCCATTGCAATCTAGTTCTAATCAGGGTATTCCACTTGTAACCCACTTGTAATCTACAGTCATATATTTCTAATTAGGGGTAATCCACTTGTAACCCACTTGTAATCTACAGTAATATAGTTCTAATTAGGGGTAATCCACTTATAATCCACTTGTAATACACTTCAATCCACTTGCGACCTAGAGTAATTTAGTTCTAATTATGGGCAAGCCACATGTAATCCATGGAAATCCAATTCTTATTTAGAGTAATCTAGTCCTGATAAAAGGTAATCCACTTGTAATCCATTGCAATACACTACATTGGACTTGTAATCTAGAGTAGTCTAGTTATAATCAGGGGTATCCACTTGTAAGCCATTGAAATACACTGTAATCCACTTGTAATTTAGAGTAATATAGTTCTAATGAAAGGTGATCCACTTGTAATCCAATTTCAATCTAGTTCCAATCAGGGTAATCCACTTATAACCCACTTGTAATCCATTGTAATCCAATTTCAATCTTGTTATAATCAGGGTAATCCACTTGTAACGCACTTGTAATCTAGAGTAATCTAGTTCTAATGAAAGGTAATCCACTGGTAATCCTTTGTAATCCAATTGCAATCTAGTTCTAATCAGGGTAATCCAATTGCAATCCACTTGTAATCTAGAGTAATCTAGTCCTAATTAGCAGTAATCCACTTGGAATCCAGTTCAATCCACTTGCAACCTAGAGTAATTTAGATCTAATTATGGGTAACCCACTTGTGATCCATGGAAATCCACTAGTAATTTGCAGGAATCTAGTTCTAATTAGGGTTAATCCACTTGTAATCCATTGCAATACACTGCAATCGACTTTTGATCTAGAGCAATCTAGTTATAATCAGGGATAATCCACTTGTAAGTCATTGAAATGCATTGCAATTCACTTGTAGTCTCGAGTGATCTAGTTCTAATGAAAGGTAATCCAATTGTAATCGATTGTAATCCAATTGCAATCTAGATATAATCTGGGTAATCGAATTGTGACCCACTTGTAATCTAGAGTAATCTAGTTCTAATTAGGGGTGATCCACTGGGAATCCACTTGTAATCCACTTCAATCCACTTGCAACCCAAAGTAATTTAGTTCTTTTAGTCATCCATGGAAATCTACTTCTAATTTAGAGTATTCTAGTCCTGATCAAAAGGTAATCCACTTGTAATCCATTGAAATACACTAAATTCGACTTGTGATCTAGAGTAATCCTGTTATAATCAGGGGTAATCCACTTCTAACCCATTGAAATGCACTGGAATCCACTTGTAATCTAGAGTAATATAGTTATAATGAACGGTAATCCACTTGTGATATATTGTAATCCGATTGCAATCTAGTTCTAATCAGGTGAATCCACTTGTAAACTACTTGTAATCTAGAGTAATCTAGTCCTAATTAGTAGTAATCCACTAGGAATCCACTTCAATCCACTTGCAACCTAGAGTCATTTAGTCCTAATTATGGGCAATCCATTTGTAATCCATGGAAATCCACTAGTAATTTGCAGTGATCTAGTTTTAATTAGGGGTAGTCCACATGTAATCCATCGCAATACTCTACAATCGACTTGTAATCTGGAGTAATCTAGTTCTAATGAAAGGTAATCCACTCGTCATCCATTGTAATACAATTGCAATCTAGTTCTAATCAGAATAATCCACTTGTAACCCACTTGCAATTTAGAGTAATCTAGTCGTAATTAGTAATACTCCACTTGGAATCTACTTCAATCCACTTGCAACCTAGAGTAATTTAGTTCTAAGTATGGGCAATCTACATGTAATCTATGTAAATCCACTAGTAATCTGCAGTAATCTAGTTTTAATTAGGGGTAATCCACTTGTAATCTATTGCAATACACTATAATAGACTTGTAATCTAGAGTAATCTAGTTCTAATGAAATGTAATCCACTCGTAATCCATTGTGATCCAATTGCAATCTAGTTCTAATCAGGGTAATCCACTTGTAATCCACTTGTAATCTAGAGTAATCTAGTTCTGATTAGGGGCAATCCACTTGTTATCCACTTCAAGCCTCTTACAATCTCGAGTAACTTGCTTCTAATTATGAGCAATCCACTTGTAACCCTTTGAAATCCACTTCAATCCACTTTTAATCTACAGTTATCTAGTTCTAATCAAAGGCAATCCACTTGTAATGCATTCTAATTCACTTGTAACCTAGTTCTGATCAGGGTAATCCACCACAATCCACTTGTAATCTACAGCGATCTAGTTCTAATTAGGGATAATCCACTTGTAATCGATTGCAATCTGCTACAATCCACTTTTAATCTATAGTATTCTACTCATAATCAGGGGTAATCACCTAGATATCCATTGAAATCCACTGCAATCCACTTGTAACTTAGAGTAATATAGTTCTAATCAAAGGTAATCCACTTGTAAACCATTGTAATACACTACAATCGACATGTAATCTAGAGTGATCTAGTTATATACAGGGGTAATCCACTTTTTATCCATTGAAATCCACTGCAATCCACTTGTAATCTAGAGTAATATAGTTTCAATCAAAGGCAATACACTTGCAATCCATTGTAATTCATTCTAAATCTAGTTCTAATCAGAGTAATCCACTAGTAACCCACTTGTAATTTAGAGTAATCTAGTTATAATTAGGGATAATCCATTTGTAATCCGTTATAAAGCACTACAATCGACTTGTAATCTAGAGTGATATAGTTATAATTAGGGCTTATCCACTTGTAATCCCTTGTAATCCACTGTCATCCACTTGTAATCTAGAGAAATTTAGTTCTTATCAAAGGCGATCCACTTGTAACCCATTGAAATCCACTGCAATCCACTTGTAATCAAGTGATAATTGTAATAAATAAAATAAATATAGCTCTGATTAGGGCGTAATCCACTTGTAATCCATTGCGATCCACTGCAATCCACTTATAATTTAGAGTCATCTAGTTCTAATCAAAGGTACTCCACTTGTAATCCATTGTAATCCACTTGCAATCTAGTTCTAATCTGGGGTAAGCCACTCATAATCCACTGCAATCCATTTGTAATTTAGAGTAATCTAGAGTAATCTAGTTCTAATTAGGGACAATCTACTTGTAATCTATTGCAATCCCCTGTAATCCACTTGTAATCTAGAGTAATATAGTTATAATTAGGGGGTAATCTACTTTTAATCCATTTCGATCCACTGCAATCCACTTGTTATCTAGAGTAATTTAGTTAGAATTCGGGACAATTCACTTGTAATCCATTGCAATCTACGGCAATCCACGGTAATCCACTTGTAATCTAGACTAATATAGTTCTAATAAGGGGACAATCCACTTGCAATCCATTGCAATCCACTGTAATCCACTTGTAAACTAGAGTAATCTATTTTTAATCAGGGGCAATCCACTTGTAATCCAGAGAAATCCAATTTTAGAACCGAGTAATCCACTTGAAATCCACAGTAATCTAGATTAATCTGCGTCATTCAAAATAATGTATGTAACCTAATTTTTTAACATGAATTTTAATTTAACTTTCGGAGTGTATTATGTGTTCACTCTGACCCTTATATTGATTTTGGTCGGGAAAATTTTTTAAGCTAGAAATTTTATCCAAAAATATGAATAATTGAAAAAATTACAATTTTTCTTTTTTTTTAATTTCATGCATTTCTTTTGATGTGTGAATAATTCCAATGGTATCCAAAATGTAATTTTTGGATGAACCCTAAATGCGTTCTTTTGGTGAAGGTGACGCAGCCCGTTAACAAGGAAGCACGCACTTTTGCATATAACGCATAATGGATGACGCAGTTTCATAACATGAATTTTCTACTATAAAAGACAAATTTTTAAAAATTACATACATATTCAAATGAATACTTTTAAGAAATTAGTAGTTTTCCACTAACTAATTATTCAATATTTTGACTAATCAAATTAGTCATTTTTTACTAACATTTAGTAGCCCAGTTTTCTCTAATTGAATTTGCAGAATTTGACCAATAATGAGCAAAGTTTAAATAATTTGTAAATATGGAGAGTACTGCTCAAGAGGAAATAAGTATAATGCAATTTTAATAATACGCTTAAAATTATTGATATTATTATATTTACCAACAGCATCAGGGAAAACGGCCAAGATGAAGAAAAGAGTTCGATAAGAGAGTACCTCATTAGTAATCTTCAAAATGTTTCAATATTATACTACTCGTTATCTCATACGTCAATATAAATTATCTGTAAACCAAAAGCAGCATCCAAAAGCACATCACTTTTTTTGCAACTATAAATGCATAAGCAAAAGACCTCACGTCAACACTTTAAGTGGGAAGCACGCACTTTTGCCTATATATCACACACTGCGCATAACGCAGTTTCATCACCATACGTACGAAGAAGTCAAATTTTGTTCAAATTTTTTCAAATTTTCAAAAATAGACGAATTTTCTACCAAATAGTTTGGGTTATGTTTCACCTGAAATGAGTATTTTTCGTATATTTTTTAACAAAAGAAAAGGTTGGATTTTATTTGTGTTTTTTGTGGGAAATTGATCAAATCCCGAAAATGCGAGTTATAGAATTTTTTTCACAATAGGTAACAATAAAAATCGAAATAATCGATATTTTCCTCGCTATGTGAATTAGCATAAAAGTTTCAACATGCCCAAAATTAAAAATTTGCTCACAGAGATTTCTTTAAAATTTTACTGGGAATTTTCCTAGAGAAGAAAATCCAAAATGTCAGCAAGGATGCTAATCAGAGGATCGGACTATCGGAAATCATTTTTAAACCTATTGATAAGCTCAATAAATAATTCAGAAAATAAGTTTTAAATTTAATTTTAAAAGGAAAAAAATATTTTCCTTCGAGCCGGATTTGAACCAGCGACCTATGGATGTCCACTTTTTAAATTCCAACTACAGTCCACCGCTCTACCAACTGAGCTATCGAAGGCTCTTGGAATTGACCTCATTTTTTTGGAACTGGAATAAATTTCTGAACAACTATGTTAAGGTCCCATAAGACTCCCCATAAGACCCCCATAAGTGATTTATAACCTTTATTTGAAGTTTTTTCAAACATTTCTATTAATTACGGAAATAAATAAGAAAAATCATTTTTAAATTATTAAAGACCAATATTATCTACACAACAAAATTTAGGGAATCTTTTAACTTCAACTAAAAACGTGAACTTTTGTCCAAATAGTTGAATTTTTCACTGAAAAAGATAAATTTTTAACCCAAAAATGGACTCGATAAATTTTTAGTTCAAAAATCTAAATTTCAAGAAAATTGTTGCATTTTCTACCAAGCAGTTCAATTCTCAACATACGAAGGAAAGATTTTCAACAAAAAATGGGATAGCTACATTTTCAGATGACAAAATTAATTTTCAACGAAGTTTCGACGAAAAAGGCGAATTTTTAGGAAAATACATGAATTTTCAAAAATAAAAAATAAATTTCTAACCAAAAATAAAATAGTTACATTTTCAGTGAAGATAATTAATTCCGAACCAAAAAAAACAACTAATTTTTAGCAATATAGTTAAATTTTCAACGAAAGATATCAATTTCTAACTGAAATGATGAATCTTTAAAAAAATGAATTTTCACGAATAGAGATCAAGATCCAGCCAAAGAGTTCACTATTGAACAAAAAAGTTAATTTTTAACTGGTATATAATTTTCTACCAAATTGTTGAAATTTGGACCCGAAAATATATATTGCCAACAAAAAAGTTTATTTATGACCGAATAGTTGAATTCTCAACTACAGTTATGATCCTCCGTCCAAAAAATATTAATTCTTGACCATCGAGTTGCATTTTTATAACAAAAATGAATTTTTAAACAAGTGGATTAATTTTTTACTAGGAAGACAAATTTTCGACCCAAAAAGGCGAATTTTCAAGAAAATACATCAATTTTCGAAAATAAAAAATAAAATTCAAACCAAAAACAGAACAGTTACAATTTCAACAAAAAAATTAATTCTGAATAAAAAAAAACTAATTTATAGCAATAGAGTTAAATTTTTAACGGAAAATATGAGTTTCAACTAAAATGATGAATCTTCAATAAAAGAATGAATTTTCACTAAAAGAGTTCAACATCCAACCAAAAAATTGAATTTTCAACCAAAAATCTTACTTTTTATCCAAGAAGATGTTTTTTTTCATAAAGAAAGTTAATTTTTAACCAGAATAGTTTAATTTTCTACCAAATTGTTCAAATTTGGACCTAAAAATATAAATGTTGAAAAAAAACTTTATTTACGACAAAATAGTTTAATTTTCAACTAAAATTATGAATCTTTGACCAAAACAGATTACTTTTCAATCAATCAGTTGCATTTTTAACCAAAAAGAATTAATTGCCAACCAAAAAGATTTATTTTCCACAACAAAAAATGAATAAATTAATTTTCAATTGAAAAATTAATTTTTAACCAAACAGATAAATCTTTAAGAATATAAAAAAAGAATTTTTATCAAAGTAGTTTTTATGTTGAGAATTCAATACTTTGACTTACAGACTGAATTTCTGCTGAAATTTTCTTTAAGTTGTAATATATTTTGATTTATTATTTTTTGCTTCCTCATAGAGGGGGCTAAGCAATTTTTTCGTGTGTGTGTGTGTGTGTGTGTAGATGTCACACTTTTTTTATTAATAAAATAATTTGAAAACTGTTGCAAATAAATTGATGAAATTTGGAGGGCTTATTTTCACCACTAATATCTTGAAATTGACCGAAGGATTTCTAAAAATATTTATTTCCTTTTTTTTAGCACTCAATAATATTTAAAAAATCAGGTTTTTATAGTAAAACTTTTTTCAATAACATCATTCGAAGTGCATGCATGAATAGAAAAGACTTCTTGATTATAAATTTTCAAATAAAGTAATTCTGACAATTTTTGTAAAAAAATCATAAAGCTGGAAAAGGGATAGAGTGTGACAAAAATTTTCCGTTCTCTTTTCCAGCTTGAACAATTACCATTGCTTACTCTATAAGGAAGCAAATACAATAATATTTTTTTGTTTAAATTTCATTATTTTCGGATTAAAAGTTTACTATTGAATTCTTGGTTAAGACTTCATCTTTTTTGGTTGAAAATTTAGTTATGTTGTTAGAAATTCAACAATGTTGTTTTTCGTCTCCTTAGGTTAAAAATTAATCACTTTTTATAAAAATTTAATCCTTTTTGGTTGAAAATGTAACTGTCTGGTTTAAAAGTAATCTGTTTCGGTTGAAAATCAAGTTTTTTGTTGAAAACTCAACAATTGGATCAGGATAGTTCTCTTTCATGACTAACCATTTAACAATTTTGTTAAACATCCGTCTTTTTTAGTATAAAAATGTATATCTTTTTATGGAAATTTGATCTTTTTTGTTTAAAAATGCAACTATCTGAAGTTAAAAATTAATTTGTTTTTGGTGCAAATTTATTTATTAATTAATGTAGGTTCTAACCTGTAGGTTTACTCTACAGTTTATAATAGTCAAATTGGTACACTCTAGTAAGCTATCTCGCACGGTGAACGTCTGCGCAAAGCGAAGGAACGAAGACCCGTTCGCATAGCATGGAGTGGGGACTCCCAGCCAATCACGGCACAGCGCGCTCGGCCTGCGCGGAGAGGGAGTCGACCGGCGGACAGCAGACAGGTCCCGTTCGCTTCTTCACTCGCGTCCTGAGGCTCCTAGTGACTGGGTGCTTAGATATTTTTCTCCGAGGAGAGCAGTCTCATAGTGTCAAGATAGTGTAGTGCATGATCTGCTTAGTGTGTGCGTTGTCAAAGACTTAATGAGGGTTGGTTTAAAGTACGTGTAAGTAGAGTGGGTTTTCTTTTGGTTAGCTCAAGTAAAGTCGTAACGTGCATTGCTTGAGCCTGAATCTGGTTAAATTAATAATTTAAATTGTTATTTTTTGTGCTTTCTACTTATTTTATTTTCGCAAGTCATTTTCATTATGTCGCTTCGGAGAAAATGTCTTAACTTTCTAGGGGGTCATCGAGATAACCCTTCGGACTGTTAGTCTTTTCTTCCTAGACGTGAAAATACTAAGTCTGTATTAATCTTTCGTTCCACTGGTGGAATGAGTTTCACCTAGGGTTCGTAAGGAGAGTGTGGATGATGATTTTTCCAAAAGAGCTTGACTTTTTGAAAATAAAATTATACGTTGACCTCTTATCTCTTGGGAGTGATCGAGATTACTCCCTGGCTTTATGAGGTAGTTTGCACTAAATTCTGTTGAACTATTCATGTAGAAATAAAAAATAAAATAAAGGTTATTTAAGAGTTTAAAATAAAGCCAAGCGCTCGCCAGTAAATGTAGCTTGCAAATTTTCAATAATGGTGAGTAGCCCTGATTCTCTACTTTACAATCGATGATTGTGACACTGAGATTTGCCAGAGAATCAAAATAATTCTAAGCCTTTTTTAAAACTTAACAATACGAAAAGATTCATACTTGCCAACCATCCACTCCAAAAAGGCACGCACACAAATTCAAATAATTTTCTGAATTAGGTTGTTAATGTTTTGACTCCCTCCGTTATAGAAACGAAATTAATGTTAAGTTTCTACATCTTTGGGAAAATTCCGTGAGTTTTGACTTTGTGGAAATTAGGTTCGTCTTATTTTAAACTTTGAACGTATTGGACTCTGAGAAGTTTGATGATTTCGCCTTCGGGAAACCCAAACAAAAATTTTATGCATTACGCAATTTCTAGTCTCAAAAGAAAATATCTAACAATATTTAAAAAAATACCTAACATTCATATAAAAAGAAATAAGTATAAACTATAATTACAATAAAGCGCGAAATGCGCTCCCTAATAAAATTTTTAAATATTATAGGTCAATCGATTCGTCTAGAACCAAGGAGTCTTTTATATTCTTGCATCAACTTTGAATTATGTTAATGAAGATAGTTTTACTAAAAAAAAAAACGATTTTAAAAATATTATAAAGTTATAAAAAAATGAAATAAATATTTTTAGAAATCCTTCGGTCAATTTCGAGATATTAGTGGTGGAAATAAGCCCTCTAAATTTCATCAATTTATCTGCAACAATTGAATTCCATATAAATCGCTTGAAGTTCCCAAAATTCTAACTGAAATTTATTGCATTTTCAACCAAATAATTTTATAATAATTAAATAAAATTATAATAATTCCAAAAAAGAAGTTAAATTTTCGAATGGATAGTATAATTTTCTACCAAAGGAGTAGAATTTTCTACCAAAGCGTTCGAATTTTCTACCAAAGTAGTTGAGTTTTTAACAAATAATGTGATTTTCAACGAGAAAGTTTATTCTCAACCACATAGTTGAATTTTCTACCCAATTGTTAAATTTTAAACACGAGAATATAAATTTTCAACAACAATGTTGATTTTTTAACCAGAAAATATGAATTTTCAACAAAATAGTTAAATCCTGAACCAAACCAGATTAATTTTCAACCACAATTTATTTTCTCCCAAAAAAACGAATTGTCAATAATGAGATTAATTTTCTACCAAACAGATTATTTTAATTTTAAATAAAAAAAACAGTTGATTTCAACCAAGGAAGACGAAAAAAAACAACGAATATTTAGCGACATAGTTAAATTTTTAACAAAAGAGATGAATTTTCAACTAAAGTGATGAGTCTTAAATAAAAAATGAATCTTTGCGAAAAGAGTTCTACATCCAACCAAAGCGTCAAATTTACAACCAATAAGTTTATTTTTCAACCAAGAAGATTAGTTATCTGAAAAAAAGTTAATTTTTCATCGAATAGTTTACTTTTCTATCAAATTGTTTGAATTTTGAAGTCGGAAATGTAAATTTTCAACAAAAAAGTGTATTTACGACGAGATTTACGACAAAATAGTTGAATTTTCAACTAAAATTACGAATCTTCGATTAAATTTTCAGTCTATTCTAGTGATTCAGTTCAAATTTAAGCCAAAAAACGATAAAAAGGCAAGTTCCTTGAAAACAAGAAATAAAAAGAATTTGAGAGAAGAAATCATGGACGGCCCCTAATCTGTTAAACTAATCTACCACTTAATTTAATCTTTAAATTTTATTTATGTTCTCAAATGTAAAAAAGTGGTAATTTCGCGTTTTACAGAATTTGGGTTAAAACGATAAAAGAATAATAAAATACAAATAATTTATATTGACGTATGCGATAATGAGTAGGATAATACTAAAACATTTTAAAGAATATTAATTAGTTAATCTTTCATCGAACCTTTTCCTAAGTGGGTGTCTTAATCCTGTCCAATTTGAATTTATTTTAAGAAAATTAAAATGAGGATTTTGTTTGATACTCTATTCTTCATCCTATCTGTTTTCTTAAATCCTGTTGGTAAATATAATAATATCTATAATTCAAAGTGCATTATTAATTGCACTTTACTTATTTCCTTTTCAGCAGTGCTCTTTAAATGTACAAATTGGAGAAATTCTACTAATTTAATTAGGGAAAAGTGGTCCACAAAATATTATTCTATTCATTTTTGTTGAAAATTCATATCTTTTGTTAAAAACTTAAATATTTTATTGAAGAATAGTTGATTTTTGGTTGGTAATTTATTATTCAACTAAAAATGCACCTGTTCCAGATGAAGATTCATAGTTTTAGTTTAATATTCATCTCTTTGGTTGAAAATTTAACTATATATTTTTGGCGGAAAATTAATCTTTTGTGGTTGAAAATTCAACTCTTTGGTTGAAAATTTATCTTCTTTTTGAGAAAATTAAACATCCATATTTTCGGTTAAAACTTCAACTGTTTTGTAGAAAATTCGTCTTTTTGGTTTGAAAATTAATCATTTTTGATGAAAGTTCCTCCCTTTATTAATTGAAAAATCGTTGACCGTTACAAATTAAACCTTTTTGGTCAAAATTTTCTTCATGTTTTAATTTCATTTTTTTATATAAAGTTGTTGACCAAATCTTTATAAGTAATTTTAAATAATATTAGTTGTTTTTCTCCTTGGCTTCGAATCCCATTGGGGCTAGAGAAGAATTTTTTTCACAACTTGAAGACAGAAAATTAATATTTCAAAAATACTGATTTAAGGATATGTAGAGAAGAAGTTAGAAAATTAATTCTTCAGGTTGAAAATGGCGTTTTTTGTTGAAAATGCAATACTCTTACTTCGATAGATTGAATTCCTATTGGAATTTCTTCTCAGTTGTAATATATTTCGTTTTACTATTTTTTTCAGTAAAAATATTTCTTACGTATAATCTTCCAATTCGATATCACCAAATCCAAGCTCAAACTTTGATCTTTCCATTTTAATACTATATTCGAACTTCAAAGATACGAGAATCGCGGGATTCGGGAACTCCAAAGATACGAGCGTGAAAGCATCCCACTCCTGCGATGTTTAGATTTCGGGGGTAATACGTAGTAGCGCACATGCGCGCGTATGCAATTTGCAGTGAACAAACCTCGGATTCCAAGCAACGCGCATTCGCGCGCGCCTTACTCTCGAATAGGGTGGGGGTAGAGGGGAAACATGCCACTCGCTTCTTTAGAGTCGGGACGCTCGTATCTAAGGAGCCCTCGTATCTTTGGAGCTCTCATCGTTGGAGTTCGAGTGTAATACCACCTAAACGGGTTAGGAAATTAAAACACGTCCTCTTCACGGACTGCTTTTTTTTCTTTCTCAAGTTATCAATTAATTTTTGACTTTCATTTTGCAGAATTAGTTTTGCTGCATAAGGAGAGTGCAGTTCATCCTACTCCCATTCGACTTGATGTTCATCATTACGAAAGTTTTTTCGCTCGAGGTCGAACATTCCCTTTAGCATTAGGCTTCTACGAAGCAGTAACAGATCATGATCATCAGTACATAATTGGAATATTCCCATATCCTCATGTTAGATACTGCTGTCCATTAATGGTTCCCAAAGCTAATATTCCTAATAACTACGAAAGAGTTAAGGTACGCCTGGATGGAAACATTGCTAACGTTACTGTGCCAATATCTGAGCAGAATCCTCTAAATAGTCGCTTCTTTGAACAAATCCATAAACGAGACATAGTTTTTGTCGAGATTGATAATAATTAACTTCAAGGTCTGTCCGGGAAGTATCCGACCTTGTGGTGAACCAGGAGTTGGAGGTAATTCTGGTTCTTCCAGCGATCCTTCGGCTTTCGGAAGCTCTTCTCAAGGTGCTTTGAAAGAGTCGGTTTTTAGAATAACACAAAATACGGCTACAACTATGAATTGCTTGATGTAATATTTTTACCGCATAATCTAAAAGGCTTATGCATGTGCATGACTAGAGCCCTTTTTCAAAAAATGTTTTTGTTGTAGTCTTTTTTTTTGGTTAATTGAAACGAACTTTGTAACGGTGAGCGTCTGTTTTCCGTTCACCATGGGTACACTTCCAGTGGAGCGTTGCCCGTTTCCAGGCACAGAAAAATTCAGCATATTTTCAATTAACAAAGAAAAAACAACAAGACCAGTTTTCGAAAAAATGCTCCAGCCATGCACATGTATAAGCCTTTAGATTATGTGGTAAAAATATTACATCAAACAATTCATCCTTGTAGCTGCATTTTGTATCATTCTAAACGCCGAGTCGTTTGAAGCACCTTAAAGGAGTAGCTGCACGGGGAGATTTTTGGCATTAGTATTTCTTTTAGCGCATATCCATAATTGAAATCAAGTACATGAATTTAGGGATAATCGAGGTACGGTTAGAAAAAGTCGAATAATGACTATGAAATTGCAGACTAACATCTCTGATTGTAATAAATCGTAAGAATATTAGACTCTTACATACGAAACATTATAGTATTTCTAAGTCGCTGTATTAAATTTTGCGATAGATTCAAATAACGAAAATTAGTATAGTGCGAAACAAACGCTTTGCAATCTTTCTAAGCCTCTATACGAAAAATGGGGGTCACGTGATGTATGAACGCACACTATGACGTGGGTTACAAACACTTCTTAATGTATATATTTACGTATGCTTGGACGACGCTAGATGGCTACAGTGGTTTGTTTACGAATTCTATACTAATACCTATACGCATATATGAACCTATCTTACATCTACAAATCGCATGCATTACGATGAGGCTTATGATTCTTTTTGCCCTTATATACTAACTTGTGAAACGTATCCTACTTGTGAGAAACTAATAGTGCTGGGTCGAAAATTTCAGATGCCCCGGACTTTCTTAAATATTTATATTATATAATCGGAAAGATCATCATCAAAGAGAAAATAAGCTATCAATGCGACGAACATTTACATGAAAAATTTGGTTTCAGAAAGTTATGAACTGCATTGAAAGATTGCTTCAGAATTATTCCAAAATTTGAAATACAAAATTAAAAGCATAGTAATAAGAAAGAAAAATTATGCAGCGACTTATCGATTTCGCATACCTGTAAACACAGAGAGTGACAGAATTAATTTAAAAACATATTTTTTTAATGAAGCGAAATTTTGGAGTTTCAGTTTCTTCATTTTGGAAAATGTAAAAGTAATTATCACCTCGTTTGAAAAAGTAGCACGATAATGTATAATATTAATCAGTATATTTTGCGGATATTTTATATGTTGGAACGTATCAATAAAAATATTTAAAAATATTATTCTTAGATTTATCTCAGGTCGTCTACTCAAATTCTGTAGAAAAATTCCCTTACAATTTCAGGTTTTTTTTCCAGGTATCAGTAGATTTTTCCAAGGTATAACTTTCTTGAATATGGAGCCACTCAAGTATTAAGTATCGTATTTTTGAGAGCAGTTCTGATCCTACACAGCCCTTCAGAGTATTACATAATATGTATTTAAAAAAAAATCCTTCCGTTATACATCTGTGAATGGTTAAATTGTAACTAACTGAGTTTATTAAAAGTTGTATATACAATAATACAATAGAGTTGAAGATCATATAGAAAAGTGCGCGTTTCGAAGGAGCTTTAACGAAAGAGCATTCACAATCACCAAATTACAGTTGTCGATCGATTTACGTATTTGGTTAAAAATTGATGTATTTTCTAAGAATTGAAGAATTTTGTTGTAAGTAATCGTTTTTGGTTGAAAATTCGCAAAATTAATTAGCTATTTGACTAGTTAAAACTGGTTATAACTGAATTCGTTTTACAACGTAAAAGATTATTCAAACAGAATAATGAAGTGCAAATAATTTATCTTGCCGTATGAGATAATGAGTAGTATAATACTGAAAAATTTTGAACAATATTAATTAGTTAATCTCTCATCGAACTTCTTCTTAAGTGGATGTCTTAATCCTATCCAATTTGAATTCATGTTAAGAAAATGAAAATGAGGATTGTGTTCGATACTCTATTCTTCATCCTATCTGTTTTCTTGAATCCTATTGGTAAATATAATAATATCTATAATTCAAAGTGCATTATCAGATGTATTTTACTTATGCCCTTTTCAGCAGTGCTCTTTAAATGTACAAATTAGAGAAATTCTACTAATTCAATTAGGGAAAAGTGGTCCACTAAATATTATTCTATTATTTTTCTAAAATCCCCTCTCGAAGTAATGCACCATATAATTTTCTGTGACCCCCCCCCCCTTCCTCTCCCAAACCTAATAAGATTTTATAAACTTAGGGAAAAAAGATATGTGCATATTATTTTTTTAACTATATAAATGTAGAATCGTATAAGTTAATTAATTTAAGAAGATAAAATGTGTTAACAATAAGTAAGTATTAAAAATGTACTTCAATGCTCATTTCAACGTTTATTCTTTACTGTATCAATTATCAAAATTCCTATTTATTTATTGCAGGCTTTACTATTTGATTAAAAATAGTTGTTTTTGGTTGAAAATTTATTACTTAACTAAAGATTAAACTGCTCCAGACAAAGATTCGTAATTTTAGTTTAAAATTCAACTCTTTGCTTGAAAATTTATCTTCTTTGTCAGAAAATTAAACTGGTTGGTTGAAAATTCATTTATTTCGTTGAAAACATCCACATTTTCGGTTAAAAATGCAACATTCTGTAGAAAATTCGTCTTTTTGGTTTGAAAATTAATCACTTTTTGATAAAAGTTTCTCCCTTTATAATTGAAAAATCGTTGGTGGCTGCGAATTAATTTTTTTTTTTTTTAATTTTCCTTGTGTTCTAATTTCATTTTTTTTACATAAAGTTGTTGACCAGATCTCTATAAGTAATTTTAATTAATGTTAGTTGTTTTTCTCCCTGGGTTCGAATCTCAACGGAGCTAGAGAAAACATTTTTTCACAACTTAAAGACAGATAATTAATATGTCAAAGATATTGATTTAAGGATATGTAGAGAAGAAGAAGTTAGAAAATTAATTCTTCAGGTTGAAAATGGCGTTTTTTATTAAAAATTCAATACTCTTACTTCAATAGCTTGAATTTCTACTGGAATTTCCTCTAAGTTGTAATATATTACGATTTACTATTTTTTCAGTAAAAATATTTCTTACGTATAATCTTCCAATTCGATTTTACCAAATCTATGCTCAAACTTTGAACTCCAAAGATACGATAATCTCGGGATTCGTTAACTCCAAAGATATGAGCGTGAAATGGGCTCCCACTCCTGCGAGGTTTACATTTCGGGGGCAATGCGTAGTAACGCGCATGCGCGCATCTGCGATTCGCAGTGAACAAACGTGGAATTCAAAGCAGCGCGCATGCGTGCGCACCTCACTCTCGAATAGGGTGGGGGTAGAGGGGAGAAATGCCACTGGCTTCTTTAGAGTCGGGACGCTCGTATCTGAGGAGCCCTCGTATATTTGGGGCTCGTATCTTTGGAGCTCGTATCTTTGGAGTTCGAGTGTAATAACAACGTAAACGGGTAAGGAAATTAAAAGAGGTCCTCTTCTCGGACTGCTTTTTATTTACTTTCTCAAGTTATCAATTAATTATTTAATTTCATTTTGCAGAATTAGTTCCGCTGCATAAGCAGAGTGCAGTTCATCCTACTCCCATTAGACTTGATGTTCATCATTACGAAAGTTCTTTAATTCGAGGTCGAACATTCCCTTTAGCATTGGGTTTCTATTATACGATGAACAGAAACGAGCGTGGAGCGCGAGGTTTACAGGAGTTTTAAACCAAATATCGAGCGTGAAGCGCGAGTGTCTTGATGAGAATGTGTTCCTTAAGGTCGATAGAACCCTAAGTAAATTAGTTCTCCTTTTTATGTAAAATTGGCATATTTAAAACAAAAGCAGGTCATATCGATGAAGCTTATTAAGAGAATATTTGCCGGCGAAGCGCGTAATAGCGAGTGCACGAAGTGCGAAAACCTAGTGGAACCGAGCTTCAAGCGAGCCGCGCGCGAAGCGTGCGATGAGAATGTGCCCGCGGAGCGGGCAGATTTTTTGGTTTGCAATTCAATAATTTCTTTGAAAATTTAATAGTTTTGTTAAAAATTAATCTACTTTGTTAAGAGTTAAACAATATTGATAAAAGTATTCTTTTCGGTTGAAATTTAACTTTTTTGGTTGACAAGTTAAACAGAGGTTCAACTTTGTAGAAAATTTAAAAATTCGGTGAAAAATGTATTTTTTTTATGAAGTTTTTTCATTTCAGTTAAAAATTTATTCAATTTTTTAATAAAAATTTAACTATTTTAGTTGAATATTTATTTTTTTAGTTGAAAATTATTTTTTTGCTTTGTTTAAACTTTATTTTTAAACTAAAAATTCTACTGTATGAACTTCTCTTCTAGGTTGAAAATTCAAATACTTGATTCGATGTTCATCTATTTGTTGAAATATCAACAATTTTGGTGAAAACCAATTTTTTTGGGCATTTGCTCTTCTAAGCGTTTTTTGTCTTTGAAAGTACAGATTCCGTATTGCTTCATTTGCAATCTGTAAAAACTTGATTGCAATAAATTTAAGATTATCAATTTAATTTTTATAAGACTTTTAATTAGAAATTGTCTAATTCAGAATGCTGCCAATTGGAAATTTTTTTTCTAAAAAATTTCAATCTTCAATGTTTTAATTATAAATTATAAACACTTTTGAATTGTCTACTTGGACACATGGGATTGTTTAAGGTTTCTTGTTCGATCACAAAAGTTAAGTAGCGCTTAGCTCGGTTGTACTCGAATAGGAGCCGCCGTACTATAAATGGGGGGTGTTATTTATGAGCTAATAAGATGCATCCACTCGTAAATTAATAATAATAAGAATAAGAATTATGTTGAATTGACAAATATGTGCAAATATGGACAACAAAATATCTAGTTGACCCAACCAAATCTTTTGGTAAATGGAGTATTTAGTTGATTCAACCAACAAATTTGGTTGGGTTAATCACTTTTTTTTTTTAATCAGCCAAAATTTGTTTGATTATACTAAATTTTCATCTATATCCAAGAAAACAGTTTTTTTGGTTCAAGACGATTTTTTTCTGAGTGTATAAACGCTCAAGCATTCTTTTCATAAAAATATCACAGAATTTACTTCTTTTATAAAACTTTAGATAAAATCAGTTTTAAATACTTTGAATAATGCTCTTCAGAGTCCTTTAATTAAGTCTCTGTAAAACTAATATTAAATAATCGCTTATTCACATTCTTGGAGACAGGCAAGATAGTTGTCGTTCCTGAAATGAAGTCTGAAAAATATTGTTTTTTATGATTTTAAGAATAAAAATAATATTACTGATGATGTCATTTCAAACAAAAAACATTATTTTTAATGAAAAAAATGTAAGGACTTACAAACCGAATTCATATTATCAAAGTTTTTTGCAATTGAATTTTTTCTTATTATGGCTTCTTACCAATTTTTTAAAAATGTATAAATTTTGAAAAATGATGGCTTCTTTTTTAAGGAAAAACGTTTTTGCACAATCTTTCAAAAAACAGTTTTAATTTGGGATTGGAAGATACAAATCAATTTTGAATGCTTTGTTCCATAATTTATTAAGGTATAGATTATCAAAATTAATTTATATAATACTTCATCTAATTTTTCCTTTTTAAATCGAAACACTAACAAAGTTTTTCTTGAATATTATTCAATAAAAACGTTCTTAAATTTATAATTTTTCAATAAAGCAGCCTGACCATTTTTAAACATTTGAGTAATTGAATAATTAAATACTTAGGTTTGGAATGCAGTAGACAATTTTTCATTTTGAATATCTCTTTCCGAAATTTTAAAATTTTTATTGTCTCTACTCTCTATATAATTCTTCAGTTATGTCGAAAATATGTGCTTGAGTTTTAAGTTTTTAATTTGGAAATTAACTAATTAAAAAACTTTCTCTTCTGAGCGTTTTTTTTTTTTTTCAAGTGCTGAATTCGTATTACTCCCATTTGGATTTTTCTCAATCTTGATAGCCCTAAATTTGAAATAAATCAATTTGGAATTTTTTATCTGCAACTGGTGAATATTTAATTATTGAATTAATTAATTAGCTGTTTCGAATTCAAATTTATTCAATTTGGAAGGCTCTCAATTAGAACTGGTTCAATTAAGAAAGCTAACCAATTTAAAATTGTTTCTATTACAAAATGTTATCATTCAAGAGTAATCTTAGGTAATTCAGAGTAATTCTGCACATAGGGGTAATTCAGGGTAATACAACTGTTTTTGGTTTGAAGTTTGATCTTTTTCATGAAAAAATGCTATTATTCAGTTGCAACTGTTTTAAATGCTTACCTAAGTAGTATTGTCCTAGTAGATTGTCTAATTTTAAAAGCATCAAATTTAAATTCTTTCAAATTGGCAGGCTTTTGATCATAAATTGTTTTATTGAGAATGTTACCAATTTGAAATTCTTTTATTACAAAAATTTCAATCTTAGATGTTTTATTATCAATTATAAACTGTCTTAAATTGTCCGCTTGGACGCATGGAAGTGTTTGAGGTTTCTCGTTCGATCGCCGAAGTTAAGTAGTGATTGGCTCGGTTGTACTCGGATGAGAGCCGCCGTACTAGATAGGGTTTATTTATGAACTAATAAGATTAATTTGCCCTCAAACTAATAATAATGAAAATGCTAATGTCATCAACGTACCGGAGATAAAAGGGCATAAACGCGGCGTTATTTTTTTATAAAAATGTCAGTTACTTAACTTAAATTTCTAATACTTTCATACATAAATGTAGAGAATCTAGTACAGGCGGAGTAGCTGTCTAACTTAAAAATGGTTTGAATTTTGAGGATATTAATCAGAATTATTTGGAAGATAAAAACGGATGTAATACAATTCTAATGTAAACAGACAATCATCAAGTTCACAGAGCGAGTTCTTAGAAGGTTTAAATATTTTTATGGAAATATTTGGAGAAAGGGGTTTAATTTGTGGTGATATTAACATTAATTTACTGAATATAGAATGAATATAATACTGAATATAGAAGCAGTTGAAGACTATAACAAAGTTATAGAGAAATGAATGATATTAAGACAGCAAATCAATTGTGTTCTGAGGAAGCCACTAGGGTTGCCTATAATTCTGTAATAATCATTGATTATGTTTTATATAGGGACCTTGAATGTCAAACCTCCTTGGAGGACACAACTCTCTTTGATCACAGACTATTGGAAATCTCTGTTACTTTATAGAAAAGGAAGAACTAGGGTAATTGTGGGTATTACTACGGAAAAAAATCAAGACGACTTTTGCCAACTATTGCGGTAACCCAATTACTACGCTTATAATACTGCTATTTTATTTTGAATGAAGTTACAAATAATTTAGAAAATTCAAACCTTGTAATTAATTAATTATTAATTACCTTGTAATTTATTGTATTTTTTTCTCTTATAGTTGACTCAGAAATTTGGTATTTCTTAGACACTTCAGCAACCGATTATTCATTATTTGCCCTGTCTAATGCGAGCAACACATCTTCTTTTGAATACTGCAGTCTTATATTCTTCTTTTTCCCGCTTACTCGCACTTTTTTGGCACAGATTTCTTTCTTTCAGGTTTCATCGCACTTTTTCATCAGATAAATTCAAAATCATTTAACATAAAAAAACACACTGCGACACTGAAGTAAGGTTAGTTTTAAGATCATGATATAGTGCCTGGAAAACAGCAGTAATACATGCGACAAGGCAAATCGTGTGCCAAATACTGATTTGGTAAAAAATATATAGAAATACGTATTTCTTGTCTTTTAGCATGCACTTTGAGAAAAATTATATATTTTCTTTATTAAAAAAAATATTGCAATAAATATTTAGTTTCCCGAGACGAAATTAGAATTAGTTTTTCAGAACGTATTCATGACCCGCCTACAAATTGAAGCAGTAAAACTATCAGTATCGGCAGCATGCGAGATTCAAATTGCAACAAATTAGTTAAAAACATAGTAACTGGAGTTGATTCATTGGTGATAATTAAAAATATATCACATAATAATTTTCTACATTATTTCAAAGCATTCTATACATTCAAAACGTTCTAAATCATTATTTATCTTTGAAACCGCAGTAAATAGAGCATCCGCAGTAATACCCACACTTACCCTACACAAAAATTAACAAACCTTGAAAGGAGAAATATCGATGTCTTCGTCGCTGACAGCAGCCAACATCTTTTCATCAATTTTACAGGCGAGTTTGCTGCTGTTTGAGTGCTTCGAATACATATCGTGCTTTTTCCTTCCACTTTTCTTAGGAATCGGCGCGTCGCTAGATGAATATCCATCCTCGTCCATTACTTTTCGGGATCTTTTGCTGATTACAGGTCTTCCCCTCTTTTTTCGCTTTTCTTCTTCGTCTCCAGCAAGTTTTGCGGCTGGGGTCCAGGCGGGATCAGAATCCGAATCGCCTAGTTCTTCGTCATTATCGAAGTAATCTATGCCCTGCTGTTGATCTAGCAACTTTTTCACTGATGATTTTTCTTTTGCTTTTCTTCGAGACGTCTCTCGTCTTGGAAGTGATAGTGGGTCCACTAAAAAAAGTTAAGGAACTTATGTTACGAGAAATTTTTCAATATAAATTGGATAGCAATTTCAGTTAATCGGCTGACTTTTGTTACTCAGTAATAAACCGTGATACCTAGAAAATATGAAAAATATAAACAGTTACATTTTTTCCAGCTTTTGAATTTCAAAGACTTAATGTTTTTTAACAGCTTAATTTGAAAGACATTTGGTGGAACAAAATATATACAGCAATTATTTTGGCTTCAAATGGACGAACCCCCAAGGAAAACTACTACTAATCCTTTTCCAGCTCTTCTCGACCACTGTAAGTATGTAAAAAATTTGTTTATAACAATTGGTGATTAAAAATATTGTTCAAATATAACAAGTAGTTTTCTTGAAAAAAATACTCTGCTCTAGATGAGTGACGAAGTGTATATTTCACAGAATTTTGTGCGTGACAATGAAAATTAATTAAAATGCAGGCTTCTTCGAAAAAAAAGCTTCAAATGATGATGCTTCTTCTGCTACAAAAAAGTCTGTTATGATTGAGTTTTGCTCTTGACCGGAAGCAAAAATTCAAATAAACGTGTTGAAAAATTGTTTAATTTTCACTTTATTATTAATTATTCCAATTATACCAAATATTTTAAGCAAAACCAATTTCTGTATATATTTTGTTCCCGCAGAAATGCTAATTTGACTAGCCTAGAAGCGTAGCAGTAAGTGGCGGTAGAGTGGTAGGCTTAAAATTATAAGAATTAAAATGTATTCCCTAACATTTTAAAATGCTTAAACATATTCTTAAGCTTTTGAATTTGAAATAGTTCAAGTTAAGAATAAGCCTAATTTTGTTGACTTTTGAAAGCAGTGAAATTTGAAAACGATTGAATTTAAAAGAAACCAAATTCTGAGGCTTCTTAATTTAGAAGGATTTTAATTTCAAAATGTGTTATTTTAAAGAGGACAAAATTATTCAGAACTGAACAGTTTAAGAGTTTAAATTTTTTAAGCAGAAATGAAAGAACTTCAGATTTGTTTAAAGTTGAAATTTACAGGACTATTTGATTTTTATTATTATTTGATTTTAAAGCTACAAACTTCTATCACTGAACTATTAGGGCTTCAAACTTAAAATTCTACAAGTTCGAATGATTTAAACTTAAAATTGTTCAATTTTGAGTACTTGCATTTGAAATTATTTACGGATTTAATTCAAACTCTTGATAAATTTCAAACTTCATTAATTTTTCACCTTGTGTACTCAAGTTATAGTTTCAACCAGAAAATGTTCAATATTAAACGCTTCGAGTGAAATTGTGGAATTCTCAGTTTTTTAATTTCAAGTTTTACAATAAAAGTATGGTTTTTTTAACACAGAATACATCGATTTCGAACACTTTCATTATGAATATTTTATAAACTTCTTCAATAATAAGGCAGAATTATCAATATTCTTGAAACTTTTATTTAAAATTATTAATTTTAATTCTGGCAATGCTCCGAATTAAATAATTAAACATCATAAGACATAATTAAAACAATGTAAGCCTTCAAAATCAAATAGTTTTAAATTAGCAAATATTCCAAATTGGAAATTTCTAAGCCCATGCATTTTGAATTAAACCATTTAAAATTCGTATTGCTTAAAACTGTATAATGTCAAATCTGGGACTATGACATATTTTTCTAATAAGAATTACAAAAAATCCCAGGATAAATTCAGATATACATTTTGGCAAAAGGATTTTTATGGAAATTATCGTTCTTTCAAAAAATTAATTTTTTTCACCAGATTTTTTTTATTAATTTCTGCAATTAAATATCTAAATAAATTAAATCATTTGTTTTCAAACATTGAATTTTTAATCACCTCCCAAACTCAAGGCATACACATATTCGCCCTCAATTTTCTCAGAATTAGACAAACTTTATTAATAACATTTTCTTTTCTTCGATTCTAAAACTCAATTGCTGGAAACCAAATGATTATTTATTTTATTTCAGGGTTGCTACAGAAGTCCGGTTTCAAAATTCCATGTCTTTTCCAGGTTTAATTTTTGAAAAATCCAGTCAATTCTATTCAATTTCAACAGATTCTACTGGTCGCAGACTAATTTGCCAACAATTTATTATACAATAATTTTAAATTAATGCATATGCAAAAGGTTTTTCAATAATATTATTGAATTCTATACAATTCTCATTATTACTATTATAAAATTTTTCAAAATTCTAGTATTATGGAATTATTTTTATTATAAAAAATTTATTTAATATCAATCTGTAAATTTAATATTTGTGGTAAAGTACTACAGTAATTATAAAGACTTCAAAATAGGCACGACTAACAAAATTTCAGTCATTTTTCAAAATTTCATGACTGTCAGGTTTTCCAGGTCTTATAGCAACCTTGTTTTTTTTTTTAAATCAGATTCATTAGAACCTTTTTTAGCTCTCATGTAAAATCACGATTTTCTTAATACAATACATTGGTCCAGAACAAACTTACCTCCTAATTTTTTCACCTTTCCGGTAGGAACTCCCTCTCCAGCAGCAGCCGCAGCAGCAGCCGCAGCGGCTGCCTTCCTCTTCCTATCCGTGGGACCACCAGGCTTAATAGGTCTTCCTTTCCTCGCTTTAGGCTCCGCTTTTACAGCCTCCGGAGCACTACTAACACTCGGAGCAGCTATATTATTACTTTTCTTCTCCGGCTTCTTAGTACCGAACGGAAAGTCATCATCACTAGTAAACCCATCATCACTAGAGTCGAAGTTTTTATTCTTCCTCTCTTTTGGCAAGGGGAAATACCTAGGATCATTCGCATAATCAATTTGCGGCATTTCCTTGCTTTTATCCTGGGTTTTCAAAATATCCCCATTCATCGATCCATCCGAAGACTTGCTAGGTTCTGGTGGAATATAAGGCTTCGATCTATTCCAACTCGCTTTCCTTCCACCCCTTATTGCCGGTTCAGGCGAAGGATCTCTCTCACCTTGCAAGAACTTCAAGTAACTCGTCATAAATCCTGAATTTGGATCGTTCCCCTTAATCTTACCTTCCTTACTCGCTTGATTAGTTACAACTGATTGAGGATGCTGCTGCAAAAATCCCAGTTCTTCTTCAATATCCGGGACAATAACCTTCGGCTTATCATCCCTAATTTCTTCAGCGTAAGTAGAATTTTGACTCTCATTATCGCCAAATGCAATCGAGGCTATTTCCACGGAAGACTGAAATTCATGTGGATGATGGCCTGGAGAAATATGAAAAGCCGGAAAGTACGTAAGGGGAGGAGCAGTGTGATGATGAGTCACCATCAGCGGTTGAGGCTGATGTGCAGGATTGCCAACAAAGTTGCTCGAATGATGCAAGGTAGTCTGAGAACCAAAGGCCCCTGGGGAACTAGAACAAATTTTAGAAGGTGGAGGCGGTAGATTCCATCTCTCGAAATCAAAATATCCATTCTGCTGTTGCTGATTGGCATTATGATGTGCAGGTGGTGGTATTCTATTCAAGTACTCCGTCATCACTGCCGCACCAGTTAATTCATTCAACGGAGTTGAATGAGTACCCTTCTCAAAATTTTTCTTCTTCTTAGGCGTCTCGGGTTTTCGTCTTTCCTCCGGCTGCTTCAGTTGTTCCGTCACTGCTGTTGTAACAACTGGCTGCTGCTGAACCGGACAAACACCTTGCTGTAAAGTTTGCAAGTTTTTTACAATGCTCATAGGATCTCCTCTACAACTACTTAAATCTGGCAAATTCACCTGATTAGAATCAAAGAAAGTCTGCTGTCTCTCAACAACAGCAATGACCCTCTGTTGCTGCTGAGGAGCCAACTGAGTATTAATCTCAGTATTAGTCCCATAAGTAGTAGTAACTGCATATTTCCGAGTGGCATTCGAGTGACGATTGTCATTTTCCCAACAAACCTGTTGCTTCTGCGTTTGAGGAAACTCCTGTTGTCGTTCATAGGTTCTACTTTCGGTGTTGTAGGTCGTTTTGTTGTTTTCTGTAGAGCCCAAGGCTCGAGTAATCACTGAAGAGTAGGCAACCTGGCCTTGAGATGAAGGCCTAGGAACGGTGACGTCCAGAGGAGAAGGTGGAGTAATTTGCTGTTGGATTCCGGTTTTGTAGGAAGCTCCACTGGAACACTGATTGCCGTTGTTCTCGCCGTGTTGCTGGAGAGGCGAAGGAGAAGACATCGTGGCCATTGGACTGTTGTACATTGGATAAGCTGGACTTGGAACATGACCCAGGGGGCTTGCTTGAGAATGCGCTTGGAGAGGACTTGGTCTTCTGGGAACGACAACCCCACAGTCCTGTCCATTTTGGGTGGAAGTGTTTGAAGAATAGGCGCTGTCGGTAGAGGCCGCAGATTTCGATCTTCCAGGGTGATGATATTCCGAATCGCTTGTAGATCCTGAGTAATGTCTGTAAGTTGTAGCTGCTGTTTCAAAACGTGTCGCTTGTTGCTGCTGTTGATTCAAAACATGAAACTGCTGAGTGTGCTGCAAATTGTTATTCTGAGTCCTCTGATCACTGGAAATCTTATTAGTTGTATTATTGCAATTAGTAGTTGTGTTATTAGTATAGTTCATGTTCCTTGAATCCATGATTGAGAAGCTGATCGGCGACGACTGGCTGTTTTCATGCTCCGTCCTTCTGTGATCATTATGACTCGTCAGTTCCGGATAAACCTTCGACTGCGCCTTCGTTTGAATTGCCTGCTGTGAATTAGACGGTGTTTTATTCGGAGGAGATGCAAAATTACTATTCCTACTTGGTTGCTTCGCCTGGATTTGCGAAGGCGCGGGTCTAGATGTGGCATTTATGAAGACGGTTGTAGGTGCTACTGTCCTCGAACCTGGCTGGGGAATCCTGTATTCTTTACTAGATGTATTGGTAGGAGTCGAAACGATACACGATTGCTGATGCAGTAGAGGTGCCTGGACTTTGGGATTCGAAGGCTGGTTGTTGTTACTCGAGTAGTTGTTAGCCAAACTTTCAGAGCTGTAAGTTGCGGGTACTTGCTGAAAAAAGGTCTGCCTGGTGCTACTTTGGGCAGTCGTAACTGCAGATTTGACAGAGACTGGCGAGGAAGATCTTATGATTTTCTTGTCATAGTTTGAGGACTTAAAATCTCCAGCAGTGGTAATAGGTGACGAAATCTGGACATTTATATTGTTAATAGGCTGAGTCCCCGCGAAGTGAGCATTAAAATTGTCGTAGGAACCGGATTTTGTGGAAGGAGGTCCTGGAGAAGAAGGTACGACGCTTTCGTGTGGCAAAATACCAAAAGGACTTGGTAGTTGAGAATTGCTCTGATGAGTCCATGCCAAGGTCGAGGCATTTGGAGAAGTCGAGGCTGGTTGGTGTTCGAAAAAGGTCGCTTGATGCGCTGAGCTGTAATTTTCTCTGAGTGTTGAGACATCGTTTTCAGAAGCAGAATTTTGTTTGGTTCCAGTGACCGCTTGTACTTGGGCGATTACTTGTCTTTGTTGAGCTACGTAGTGCCCTTGTTTAGGATTAGAGTGATGAAACAAAGGTGAAAATACGTCGTAGCCCACAGGGGGTGGGGAGAGAAACCCCCCTGGGTTGAAAGGCGAAGGTTGACCCGCCAGAGTTGTGGTTGTGTGGGCCGCTTGCAAAAGTAGTTGCGAAGTTGTTGCAGGGGGAACTGCGTGTGTGGCAGCAGATGCTAGATGATGCGTGACAAAGTCGCTACTTGTGCCAGAGCTCGTAGCTTGAAAGGTACTAGCAGCACTTCCAGTGCCTAAACGATAATTCGATGCATACCATGGACCAACGGGATCCATTACCCGGTTTTGGCACTGGAGTGCCTAATCTGGATGGTCTGCGTCGAGCAGACTTCCTTGGGCTGAGAAATCACAGCTGCCAAATAGGTCGTTCATAACACAGTCCTTCGTTGAAACTTAGAACTCTCATTTACTTGCATAAAGCAATCGAAATTGTTTGTAAGGCTTTATAAAACGAAAGTCACATGGTTTTAGAATTCACTGGTGACCTTCTCTTCATCCAGTTTGATCTGTAAAATAAAAGGACAAGGTTTTAGAACTTTGTGCTAGGTTGTTCTCTTGAGGATTATTGTTTTTAGAATTCTTATATAGAAACTAATTATTATTAATTTGGTGACATTTTTATTCTAAATCAACAACACCGAATACTAGAATTAAACATCTTCTTTATCTCGTCATCAATACAAATTCTAATGTTAACATATAAACATAACTGTCATCATCGAATATGCATTCATTGAATGTTTTTAAGACTTTTAATATAATATGCTACTTAATAATGATACTTCGTGAGTACATCTTAAAAAGATTCTAAAGTGGATATAAAATATCTTCTGTTTTCTTTTACATTATTAAAAAATGGCTAGTTTATTATATATGTAATATATTTAAATTCTCCATAATTTAAAATTTGGAGAAATATATTGTCTGTAAGTTGTAGTTGTAAGTTTCTATCATTATAACGAATTAAAAAAACATCTTTAAAATAAGTCATTGTCTAATTGAGATGAGAAGGAAGTAATAGATTCGAGTGTTACTGATAAGAATAATTATGAAACTAAGTTTACAGCGTTAATATCATTTTAAATTATTCTCTATCTTCATGCGACAATTAATATTAATTTTTACTTCTATCTTACGTCAGTGATTCTTACAGACGATAATATATTGTGATTTGTAAACATCAGTGATTTAAATTTAGCAAATAAGATATTATCTTATGCTATTATGACTAAAAATAATTAATCATGAAATAAACCATTTATCCGCCTATGGAAGTAAAATCGAGATTAAAGAGAAATTTAAATTTAAAAGCAATTAAATTAATTTTTTTAGATGACTTTCAGAGAGTTAAACAGGAGCAAGAGTAAAATTGAAACTATTTGAAATTAATTTACATGAGAAATCGACATCAGATACAAATAAGACAAAGACATTTTCTCGCCTTTCAAAAATTAGATGTGACGTTCCGCAAGAGAAGGTCCCACTTTGTCAGTATAGAGTTACCACAGGACGAACCCCAAGAAAAACGAGTCCCGAGGGAACTTTTCAAGTTGAAACTTCGAAAAGCCGCTTTTCACGAAGAGCACATCTAAAGTTGGCGAATGCCTTAAGCGCACGTGTTAAATTTTCGGTTCAAATCTATTGAATTGGAAATTTCATGAGGCAATTTCGCTGTAAAAAAATTTATTTTAAAAATAATGATTGAATCTTTCAGAAAATTGCTTAATTTCAAAATTGATTTGAGAGATTGGCTAAAATTCTTCAAGACGCAAATGGATAAAAGTCGCTAGCTGATAACATAACGATCTACAGAAGAATTGTTTGTAGAAGAATTATAAAGTGATGTCAAAATAATATGCGTACTTGCTACAACAATCTCATTGCCAAATATTTTTTTATGTTTGTCTCTCTATCACACGGATATTATTCAGCCTCTGAAAATGTATGTATCAAAAAGATAATTTAAAAATGCCACATCACTGAAATTGAAAACAAGTCTATTTACCGGTGACCTTCCTTAAAAACATTTTTTTAAACAGTACAAAAGAGGATAGAATGAATTTAATTTCTTTTTACACCTCATTACAAGTTTCTATTACTTATGTACATTTATAGAATTAGACGATTTAAACTTGTACAATTTCAAATTGAACGCCTTAATAAAATAAAGTTATTACTTTTTAAGAGTCGTTAATTATTATCTGTGTTAGTCAATTTTTACTACATAAAAAATTATCAATTATGTACATAACCTATTTAAATTTTGCCAACAAGGTATTATCTTGAGCTATTACTGCTGAAAGTGAAAATTAGTAATGTAAATAATTTTAAGAACAATTAAAATTAATTCATCGGATAAATACATCTTCAAATGAATTATATATATATTAATTTCTTTTAATACAAATCTAATCTGTTCTTGTTAGTTTGTTTCCATCATTCTAAATTACATTCAGCAAATTCACGTAACTTATTCAATTAATAAAAATCGTTTAGAAACATCAGAAAATTTAGGACAGCAATAATCTTAGAAATAATTATGATCTATTTGCAGAATGTGTAGATAAGTTCCCCCATCAAAATTAAACATCTTAATTAACTTCTTATCATTCGGTTCTTAAGAGACAAGGCCACCTTCTGCACATATCAGACGAAAATTTTGTCAACCATGTATGCTTTCACTATGAAATTATTCATTTGGGATTTTCCCAATATTACGCAAATTTTTGTTTGCGTCATTTTTGGACTATCCCTCCACCCTTTCCCCTAGCATTTCATAATTAAAAATTATGACCCCTCTCCCCGTCATTTAAGCTTTACGCAATATATGGACAATCCCTTTTATGACAGTTATCAATTTGGAACATGCCATTAACGTTTTCCGTTAAAAATGATTAAATTATAATTCTGTAATTTGAAATCCTTTATTTTTAAACTCTTCATACTTGAATCAACGAAGATTTCCTTTAAAACGGTTAAATAAATATTAAGATTAGCATATGTTAGAATCTCAGTTGCAACGTCGCAGTTTGTTGGAAATTATATAACTTTTAAACATTTTTTTGTTACATCAAAGGCACATTTGACAAATACTGCAACTTTTATAAAAAAATATGCATTAAGTTCTAAAATATGTATTACTGGAATGGATCCTAGGATGACTTAAATTCTTAAAACATATATGAAGAACTGTATTTTATGCAAAATAAAAATAATGTTCGCATACACTGCGTTTAGGTTACATGCGTAACGTAACCATGTGCCGTATTTTCAACTTAAATGTAGTTTACTTGTCCACTGGGTGTTGGTTTTTGCGGATTTGAAGTCTAACACTTAATATTTCAGGGGTAAGTACTACTTCTGAAGTAAAATGTAATAAAAAAAAAACAGCACGAATTTGTAAATGCATAAAAAATATAGCCTTTTTGAAAAAACCAGCACCTTCTTGACATCTTGAGAAAGGATTAATAAAAAAGGTGAACTGGTAAGCATCCCTATATAAAGTTTAGTCAATTATTCTTTAATAAGATTATAAAAATATGGAAAATAAACCGGGGTTATAGTATTCATGCAATTTTTCATAACCTCCAAGTTCTTTCACAACTATTAATAAATATCTTCGAATACATGTTATATGTATCTTAAAAACTCCACAACCATTCATTAAAATTGTAAGTACCCCACAACCAGTTATTAAAATTCTAAACACTTAATTTTGCAAAAATAATCCCCGAAACTAACCATTCAACTTGTTCCAAAATCGGGTTCCAGTAATCCAAACTTGATGCAATCTTCTATATATTTTATCAGTTTTGGCACTTTCAGCACACAACCAAGAAAGGGATGACAAGTGATTTTAGGAAAAGGGTTACAGGCATTCGGGCTCCAAGTTTCGGCATCGGACTCGTGGAAGATTCGCGATTAGGAAAGAACCTAAAGAGCGAGCGAGCGTCTTTCGAGTTCGGAACTACTGGGACTACTGCTGGTGGGTAATCGGAAGATGCCGAACAGCCGGAGGAAATATGAGATAAGGGCTCATCCAGCCAGAAGTTTACCTTGACCTCGAAGTTTGTCCTCAGATGATGATCGGCTGCAGAAATCACCACTTTTCATCAGATAACAGGGAAATATGGCTACAGATCAGCGATTCGAGACACGACACTCGGCTGAAGTAGTAGACACCGTAGACACTAAGCGCTTCATTAGCGCTCACATGATTCGCGTAAAACTCTCGTTCTTCGTCGCAGATTGTCGTGCGTGCTGTGGAGCATACTCGCCGCGCTAAATTAAGGTTACACAAGTCATTTGTCGGGGGGATTCGCGAACAATCTCAAACAATGTTGCCCCAGAGCGCCCATTATAGGTCGCCATTTTGAAACGAGTCAACAATAGAAAAACGCCATCTATTGATTGGTGGAGGAAAATGGCGCGATTTTTTTAAATTCGAACAACGCTGAGGGAACCGTTCGTTCGAGTGTTCCAGAATGTTCTCTTTAAATATCGAAAATAATTTTTAATCCTAAGAATTCCAAATCTAAATCGCAACAAAATAATCAAGATATTTCCTCATCTGAAGTGTTATTTAGAATTAAAATCATTCATGATGTTTAAAGGAGTTTTCTGACCGAATAAGTAACTCGGTATTGGTGCGCCTCAATAAGGCGGGTTGCCTATTTTAGGCGTGTCCTTTGTACCCTAAGTTTTAAATTATCAACATTTTTAAACCCTTTTTGTGATAAAGAATGATACGACATATAACCGACAAAACCGAAAAAAAATATATTTTTTTAGGACAGCCTAGAAATTTTCTACTTTGATTTATTATTTTAAAATATGGGGCTCACGTTCCGTAAGAAATCTGTACCTTCTATCTGTTACTTATAAGCGATTAATTCTGTAACGCTTATGTAACGGGCTCATACAAAAATAAAATAAGATTGCTATGAATCCAATTTGGAATTGCACGATTTCTAAACTAAAGCGGTTCCATTTTTAAGGTTATTGGAAATTTTCAACTTTGCATGTCTCCAATTTGAAGTTTCTATAAATAGTGAAATAGTTCTATTTCGAATATGTATCAGTATTAATTTGTTAATTTTTGAAGTTTTATTTCAAAATTTGTTTGTGTTAAGTTCCGTTTGAAAACTTTTTGATTTAATAGGTCTGAATTTGAACTTTTCAATTTTTAAAATTAACATTTCTCACTCTCAAGCTTTTTTTGAAAGTAGCTTTATTTTGGATCTGTTAAATTTTAATTGTACTTGATTCAAAATGATTCGATTTTTAAATGGTTTAACATTATTAAAGACTTTAAAATTGTTATTGTGCAATGGAGCGGAGTGAAAATGCTGAAATTAATCGAATCATTCGAGCCGGGCGAAAAAAATTTAGTTTAGCATCCGTAAGTAGTGAACAAATTATATTATATACTTTTTCAATATTTGTCAAAAACATGACTTTATTTTGTTATTTGAAAATTTTGTATTTTTTTAAGCATTTCAAAACTGTGAATTTTGTCTTTTTAAACTTTTTTCGCATTTTAAATACGACGAATTTAAAAAAATAATTATTAAAAATAAGCGCACAAACTTTTTCATTTCTATTTTTTTGCTCACTACAAAATTCGTCATGATTTTGTAGCCCATAGGTAACATTTTATGAATTTTTGAATTCAAAAACCAACCTGGAGACATTAACTAATTTCAATCATTATCATTTTTTAATTCTTTCATATATCGTACGAATTTTTGTATTGTCTCAGATTTAATTAAATTCAACATTTTCACATCGCCCTATTGTACAACTTTACTTCACAAAATTCTTCAATCTTGAAACCACAGACTCCACGAGTCAGAAAAAAAAACGATTTTTGCGAAGTGTCTGCCTGTAGTGTATGTATTGTGTAGCCACGAAAACTTTCGAGAGACTGAGCAGTTTGGATTGACCTTTAGCACACTTTTTAAGACTTAAAAAGAAAAGCCGAGTTCGTTAACCAGTCATTTCTTACCAAAAGATCTGGTTTTATCCACCAAAAATGCTTTCTGAAAAATTAAAAATTCAATTTTCTAGCCAAATTATATGAGATACGAACAAAATGTTAACAAGAAAAATGGTTAATCTCAAAAAGATATACAAATTCACATCAAACCATTTTTTGACCAGTTTTTTTTTTTTTTTTAATCGTGATAACGCTTGTTCAATTGTAATGCAATAGAGATGTGCAAAAAAACATGTTTTTTTGGATTGACTTAAATGCACGCTTTTTGGAAAAAGTTAAGCGAATATCAACTACTCCATACAATATGGAATTTTACAGCACGTTTAAAAATACTTAAAAATTCTACTCAATACTAAATATTGCAGAGAATTTCATACAATTTTATTACGTGCTGCAGAACGGCCTGCTTTTGTTTATTTTATCGCCAAAAGTCCAAAGGTCAAAATCGATCAAAATAGACTTGGTTGCATCTACCAGTCACCTAATCACTTTTTGTAACCTATATTGAAATTTGTCACCTATTTAAAAAATCTGCCACCTTTTTTTAATTTCTAGATTACCATTTTATTTACAATTGTAATTTACATAACCTTTTGAGACCAAATCAACTCTAAATCAGACCGCGAGTCTATGTTGCCACACATATTTTGACTTTTAATTTTAAAGAACTATAGAAGGAACATACATATTAGAGAAAGCGTAACCATCGTAAAGTTTGTCAAATATCCTTTAATCTCCTATAGTATCTAACTTTACTTGGTTTATTTCTAACGCAATAAAATTTCATAAGAAAATGGTCTGCAAACAAAAAATATAAAAAGCCCCCCCCCTCCCCCTCATAATCCCATATCTCAGTAATCATGTAACATGGTGGTTTATGGATTTGAATTTTCGATAAATTTTTTATATCAATTTTCGTCCTTAGCTTTAGGAGTTGAGTTACTCATAACGACACTTTTTATCAAACCGGGAAAATACGTGCCGTTTCTTTATCTCTGAAAAACGCCAATTTCGTCGACCACCGACCACACGCTTGATAGGAAATGATTTTCTTTGATTATTTCGTATTTGATAACTATAGTTTACGTATTTGAACATCTTGCCCGTAAAAAGTGTATGAAAGACGAAGTTCAATTTTTAGTTTAACCAATGAAACGTTAATAAGTATTGATTTACATGATTGTTTAACTTATAAAACTTTGTCTGCATCGTTACTCTAACTTTATGTGCAAATAAAGTGAGACTAACGCATGATATACAGCAGTAATTGGAACAGTTACCATATAAAACATACGAAAAACAGTCCAAAAAAATGTTTGCTCTTAAGTAGACCTACAAAATAATCTTTAATCTTTTTCTAATCGAAAACACGGTTTTTCTTTTAAACATCGAAAATGCTATTGGGATATAGAACATTTAAATTTGCAGCCAAACAGCGTGATATGAAAAACAGTCTACGAAAGAAATTAGTACTTTTACAAACAGAGAAATATTAAAAACACCTACAAAATCGCCTGTAAATATTTTTTAGTAGGAATCGCCGTTCTTGTTTTACACATTGAAAATGCTATTGAATAATGAAAAATTCAAGTTATTAGTCAAACAACACGAGGTACAAAAAAGTTTAAAAACGAAATTGTACATTATAAAATGGCCTACGTAATCTATTTTAACCATTCTTTAATATAACTCATCGTTTTTATTTTAAACACTGATACTGTTATTCATAAATCGAAAATTCAATTTTTAAAAAACCTACAAATTTTTCTTTTTTACATTCTCATCTCAATGAGAAGGTATTGGTTTTATGTGAAAAATGACTTTCGCGGATTTAATCAAATGTCGAAAGTTAATGATTTTGGTTAAAAATTAAATCACTTGATTGGAATTTAACCGCCTTTGTTGAAAAAATTTTTTTTTTGAAGATTCGATTTTTTTAAATTAAATTTTGCACCAAAAAATGTATGTACTTTGTTGAAAATTTTTTTTTTTTTGTTACAAATTAATTTTTATTTTAACCGATGATTTAAGCAATCCGGTTGAATATTCCACAATTTTAGTTAAAACTTCATCTCTTAGATTGAAAATTCAACTATTCCAGTTGACGCTTCACCATTTCAGTTTAAAATTCATCACTTTGGTTGAAAATTTAACTATTTTTATGAGAATACTTTTTTTTCGTGTTGCAAAATCAATTTTCTCAACTGGATATTTAACTACTCCATTTTTGGTTAAAAATTTACCTAGATGGTTTAAAATTTATCTTTATTATTTAAAAAATCAAATATTTGGTTCGAAAATTCGTCTTTTTTTTGGTAGAAGATTAATGATTTTGGTTCAAAATTCAATTACTAGATTTTAATTTAAACTCCTTTATTAAAAATTCATTTTTTTTTTGAAGATTTGATTTTTTCAAATTAAATTTTGCAACCAAAAATTTATGTTCTTTGATGAAAATTCGTTTTTTTCTTGGTTACAAATTAATTTTTTTTTCAAACTGAACCTAGCTATTTGAAAATTTGAATTTTTTATTTAAAAATTCAAGTATTTCGTTGAAAATTTGTCAGTTTTGGTAGCAAATTAATGATTTTGGTTAAAAACTCATAACTTACGTTGAAAACGTAATTATTTCATTGAAAACAAAACGCAAATTAGCTTGAAATTCGATAACTCAACCAATTCCAATAAAAAAAAGTTAATTACACGCGGAATCGAACCCACTTTGATTATATCAACAGCAAAAAATTATTGGACTGGAATTTTTGGATTTGTTACCAAAAAATCAGAGTTTGAGGCTGTAAAAGAAATTTCGCATAGGAAATTTTGTTTTAGTTCTACTAGACCTACAAATTCTACTATCTTTCGCGAAAAGTATTTTTTCACAGTAAAAAACAGGTACCTGGAAAAATAATTTTTTTGTCCTGGAAAACCTGGAAAAGTGCTTGAATTAAAAAAAAAAGCTAGACAAACGAATTAAATCTAGTCTCATTTGCTCTAAATTGAGGCTGCATCATTTTAGCTTAATTAAAACCGATTTTAAAAGAGATTGGAGTCATTGAACAAATTCTTGATAAACAGGTACGTTCACCAATTCAAGGCTGATCAGCCAGGTACGTCGACTGCAAAATTTTCAGCTGAGTTAAATCCAGAACGAAAGTCATCCGAGGGCTAACCAGTTTAATTCGATGCAAACATGTTTCGCGGATACCAGTAGCTGAAATGAATCATTACAAAAAAATGTAATTGATCCTTTCCAGAACACAAAGGGATATCTCAAATTCCGCATATTCTGGCCATTACAGATTCCATCTGCTAGGACGTCAGCTTCCTCTTCAAAGTAAATAAAATAAAAACTTACCTTGAAATTTCTTCTTTGACATTTTCAAACGACTTGTTTCAGGGCTATTTTTAAGTGATGATTACAATTTTATTTCACAATAATGAATAACTAAGAGTCGCAAGCTTTTAATAAATAAATTATTGTATTATTCAAGCAGAAAAAATATCGTGTCTTATTTTGAATTCCTCATGACGAAATTAAATTGTATATTTCAATTTAAAGTATTATGAAATATAATTAATTATACATTTTTGTCAAAACTTCCCTTCTTGGGTTAAAAAAAAATTTTCAACTGAAAATTTAACTATTTCGTTTGAAATTAACTTTTTTCTTTCAATATATTTCCGGGTAGAAAATGAAACTGCTTTGTAGAAGTTTTATTTTTTATATTAAAAATTAGTTCTTTTAGTTGAAAATTCAACTATTCCTTTTTTGGTTATAAATGGATTTTTCTTAGTTCAGGAATTAAACTATTTGGTTAAAACTTTTTGTGGCTTGTTGAAAATTCGTCTTTTTTGATGGAAAATTAATCTTCTTGATTGAAAATTTTATTATATTTTTAAAAAGGTATGTATTTTGTTGAAAACCTCCTTTTTTGTGTGTAAAAATAATTTTTTCAACATGAAATTTAAATATTCTTTTGAAAATTACATTTTTTTTATAGCTTAAGTTTTCCGGCTCAAAAATTCAACTTTTTTGCGTAGAAAATTGTTTTTTTTTTGTCTAGAAAATTGAACATTTGGGTAAAAAATTCATCTATTTTGTAGAAGATTAGTTTTGTTTAAATTACTTTTTTCATTGGAAATTTAACTATTTAATTTTTGGTTGAACGTTCATATTTTTAGTTTAAAAATTCTAATTATTGTTTAAAAATGTATGTGATTCGTTTAAAATTCTTCTTTTCTAATTTAAATAATCTGCACGAGACTCTTTCTTTCTGCGCTTCGCGCTCTAAAATATATTTTTATCGCGCTTCGCGCTCGATAATGTATTTACCTCGCGCGACGTGCTCGGACTTTGTATTACTCCCACTTTTTGTGCACAGACCTTTTAAAATTAAAGTTCAAAGCATCGACAACTGTAATCTGGTGATTGTGAATTCTCTTTTGTTAAAGCTCATTCGGCTTTAACGAACACATTCTCATGAAAGTGATGTTACTCTGTGAATTTTTTTTTTCATTTAAAAAAGTTATAAGAGAAATTGTTCGTCTTTTTAAGTACAACGAACAACCATGCAGAAAAAGTTCAAACCTTGAAAAAAGGTTGTTTCAAAATGTTTGAAAATGCTCTAACTTTTTTAATTTTCATCCAAAATGACTGAATAACAAAATTGAACTTTATTTTAGGATACTTAAAAAATACACGAAAGAACAATCCAATCTTTTATTTTTCGAAAGTTATCCTGCACACACACGAATACGCACAGAGAGACAGACGCATTCGCGAAAACCTGTTTTCGGGTTTAGAAGGTCTCAAAAAGTGGACATTGAACAAAAACGGTGGGGGGGGGGGAGGGCGTCAAGGTTTACTCAAATTTAATACCTTCTCTGATGAGAGTTTAAAAATATTTTTTTTTCAATGAAAATTTAACTTAACTTAAAAAATTAAAAATAGTGCTTTAATGCAAAATAAGAAAGAAAATATTAAAGTTATGATAGATAAAATTTGTACAAAAAATTAATTTGGTTTGTCTGAGGATTCAACTACTTGGTCAAAAATTCTTTTTTTTTTCTGTTTGTTAAATCCATAGGGTTTTATTTAAACTTATAATATAATCTTTGTTGAAATATCAACTGTTATATTCGTTATCAAAAATTAATCTTTTTAGGTTAAAAATTCAACTCCTTGGTGCAAAGTTAAACTAATTTCTTAAAATTTAATTTTTTGGGTGGACAATTGAACTTCATTTGTTTAAGCTTACCTTCTTTGGGTTGAAAACTACTTTTTTAAATAAATATTGAACTAGTTGCTTAACAATTAACGTTTCTGTTAAAACTTCATATTTTTGGTTTGAAAGTTCAACTTTTCTGTACAGAAAATTTATCTTTTTGTCTAGAAGATTGATTTGCTTGATAGAAAATTCAACTTTTTTTAGAAGTTTCGTTTTTTTGACATCAATTTATTAAAATTAGACTATTCAATTTTTGGTTAAAGCAAATCTCTTTTAGCCAACAATTCCAGTATTGGTTAGAAAATTCGTCTTTTTCGTAAAAATGTAATCTTCTTGTTTGAAAATTCAACTGTCCGATTAAGAATAATTTTCTAATAAATCTACAATCCCAATTAAAAAAAATATCCTCACAAAATAATGTTATCCATATAATAACTTAAACAATTATTATTTCTTTAAATTTTGTCGCCTGTAAATTGTGACAAGTTATTATTTTTCAGAATAAATGACACAGTTGATGAATTTCAAGAATAATGTTTCTTGCTTAACATGTTCAGTAATTATTTAAGCAATTTTAATTTGTTTAAACAATTTATCCCCTGCTCATCGTAAAAAGTTATTTTCTCTGATATGCATGTCACAATTAACGAATATTAAGAGTTATATTTCTTTGTTTATGATATTTAGTAATTAGATCAGCAATTTTCATTTGTTTGAACAATGTATCCCCTGTGAATTATAAAAACTTATTTCTTTTCTGGAATTTAGGGCACAATTAGTGAACGTTAAAAGTGATTTTTTTTTGTTTAGGATATCTAGTAATTGCTTGAGCAATTTTATTTTCTTTAAATCATTTTTTTATCCTGTAGATCATTAAAATTGATTATTTCATACAACTAATGTGCCAGATAATGAATGTTTAGAGTGATATTTTTTATGAAAGACCGTTTCCAATTATTTAAACAAATAATGTCATATGTTCATTTTTATAGCAAGGATGGAGAAAATTCTAGTTTAAACAAATAAGTAACAATAGCACCTACTTTAAACAATTTTTTTTTCATTGAGCCACAGTTTACGGAAAGATTTACAACAATGGATTGCAAATCGAGATTTCAGTCCAAACTCAAATTCAAATTATTTTGTTAGTTTGCAACTAATTTTATTTTTTGTTGAAAAATTTAGTAGAAAAATTTGCATTTATCATTGACCGATCTCGGTCATTAGCCGTCAATAACGGATTTTGTTGAAAATTTGTATTGTTTGGTAGAAAATTAATTTTTTTGGTTAAAAATACAACTAATTAGTTAAAATTTACCCTGCTCTGTGTGGTGATGAAATTATTCAGTTGAAAATTCGTCTTTTGGATACATCCACATTGGTATGGTAGATGTAATATATGTAATTATTTTTTGGTTCAACCTAACTGTTCTTGATTTAAAATGAAAATTTTCTCGGCTAAAATATCAACTATTACATTTCTTCTCATGGACTCATCTTTTTTTGTTGAAAATCTGCAACTACTTCTTTAAAACTTGATCTATTTTGTTACTTCACAAGAAACATTAAAATTTGACTAAATCGCCCCTACCATAATCATCGTAAGTTATTTTTGGATGACCCCCAAATAAATTCACGAATTATTATACCTAATAATTTTATCACTGAGATTCACTGTCTCACTTTTTGTCTGAGACATACGTGATATATGTGAAAGAGTCGCTGAAAGCACCTTGAGATAAAAATAGAAGATTCTAAAAGGAACGACTGTTTCGTAAAAGTTTTGATGATTCTCCACTTCCCAAAAACGTAGAATAAAATTGCAGTCTCGTACTATGCATGTGGAGCGAATTTTTGAGGATAAGAGGTAAAAAGTAGGGAAAAAAGTAAAAAAGGAAATAGTGAGGATGACACTGCAGACGGCGTGAAGCCTCTAAGTGGAAGAGCGTTTGCAACCTTCTATGCATCCACTTCCTCGACGTCGTTTCTCGACTTCTGGCTCGATGCATTTTAGAACGAAACGAACTGAAACTCGTATCAAGGGAATAAAAATGGATATTTTGTGTCTGAGACGTTCAAGATTTTTAGAGAATTACTTTATAAAATGAGACTGTACTAAAAACTTTAAAACAATTTGCTGAGACGGATGTATTTTCCTGTAATTTTCTATTTATTTTTAATTAGGCGGTCTCGAAAGAAGAATTAAAGACATCTATGTTAATAATAATTTCCTAATTTATTTCTTATGCTTTCTCTATAACTCTACAAACATTGTCCCTAAGGTTGAAGAATTATTATTCTAAGTATCTTTAATTGACTATCTTTACTTTTCTAATTGAACAGGAAGTCCTAACTTCTCTAATCATTAAATCTCGTATACTCTATTAGGGGTGCTGTAATGAACAATTCTATTTGAGAAAATCCATCTACTAAAAATATTCCTGAATACATTAATTTCCTGTTTCTAATTTACAACACACAACAAAAGAGAAGTTTCTTATGATTACTAACATTAATCACTCATTTTGTTATTTATAAACACACAATGAAAAAACAATTAATTTTCGATATCATTTGGCAATGTGTTAATTTAACTCATATCTGATTTTTTTATTACTTGTAGAACCACCTACGCACTTATGAGAGATCTTTATTAAGCCTATTCTTGAACGGCCGTGTACTTGTATTTGAGAGCGAACTCTCAAACCTTTTCACCAGCGCAGTCAAGAATTGGTAAAACAAAATTAAGACTGAGTACGTTTAGATAATTTTCAATCTTAAAATTATTTTACTTCCAAGCGTCAGAAAATTCCTTGTAAATCTCACGAAAATATAAAGCTCGTTGTCTTTTGAGCAAACCGTAGCTTTGAAACTTGTAAAACCCGTACTTGGTTTCGCAGGTGAACTTTCTAGCCTGTTCGTCCGTTTTACAAGTCAGAGTTAATTGAGACTCAGTTGAAGGAGTAAACTCCTTCACCTGCCTCAAGAACACTCTCGATGCTTCCAGCTTGCGAGCTCCCTAATGCCAGATCATGCCAGTCTCTGGTCCAACATCGAGCAGCCACTGACCCCCACTTACATCGTTTTCATGGGTGGGAGATGCCGCGCCTGCGCGATACCCTAGCGCCTAATGCTAGGACCCATCGACTCCCCTGTCTCTCTGATAGTAATGTGCAGGGGCCATACTTGGACAGATTAAAATAGACAGAAATTTTTCTAAGAAGAGACTGTCTGGTTTCTAATCTTGAAGCTGGCCAGATAGTTTGGCTTGGGCTTGGCTAAAAGTGTAACGTTTTTTTGGGCTAGACCCAGGCTAGACATTCTTGTCAGCGGCTGGGTGAACTTCCTTTTTTGCAATGACTTGAAAAAAATCGTTTTGCATTATAAGTGTATTCAGCCTCGTATTTAGCTGATCAGCGCCAAACCTGGACCAGACCAGACTGTCGAAATGATGAGAAAAAATTATTATTTTGATAGTATCAATGTTTTTTTTTATGATTTGAGACACCCTGTAACTCTTTTAAAATATTTCAATGAAAATTTCTGATTAAACCTGGATCTTTCATTGATTTTGGACAGCTCAACAGTGTTAAAACATATTTTCAAAACTTTTTCTGTTCTGAGATGGCTGACCAGCGCCACTCTTGGGCCAGACCAGGCCTGCCAGACCGAAATTAGAACTGTTATTATTCTTGGAGAGCAGAGAAGCACCATGCCTGGCCCAGATCAGATCTTCCAGATTAGACAATCTAGATAGAGCCAGATTGAATTAACTGATTGAAGAATTGCGCAGAAATTCTTTATTATCTTTTTGTTTGCATTTTTAACTAAAAATCATGAAATGCTTACCAAAAAAATTAATTCAACTGTTTTGTAGAAAATTCGCCTTTTTGGCTCAACAATCAAACCCTTTCTTGGAAATTTTATTCTCTCGAGTGAAGAATCCTTCTTGGTCTTAATTTTTAGTTAGAAAGCCATTTTGGATGAAAATTCAAAAAATGAGCGCATTTTCAAAATTTACGAGAGCACTTTTTTTAAGATTTAAAATTTTTATGTACAGTTATTGGTAGTAATCGAAAAGGCCAAAAATTTATTTGACTGACTTTTTTTGATAAAAAAAATTACCCTACAAGATTGTCCTAATAACTTTTCGAATTTTCTTGAGTAATCGAAAATTCAAATTTTGAGTGCGCAAAAAATAATAAAAAATCCAAAATTTGATTTTAGGGCCAAACTATACAAGATACGAAAAATATATGAAGGAACAAAAATTGTGCATTCCAAAAAGAGATACAAGTTTGTTAAAAATTACTTTCCGATAGGACGTATAGTTTTTGTTTCATTCGTAAAAAGCTGCATTAAAAATAGAAAAATCCAATTTTTAGACAAACGACACCAGATACGAAAAAAATGAAGGAACAAAAGTTGTTCACTTCAAAAAGAGCCACAAATTTGTTATGAATATTTTTTTGATAGGATGCGTACTTTTTTTCTTAATCGTACGAAAAATGAATAATGGACAAAAATTTTGCATTCAGAAAGGATTTACAAATTGGGTAGCAATCACTTTTTGGTAGGACGCACAGTTTTTGTTTTAATCGTAAAAAATTAAATTGCAAATAAAAGAATTAAACTTTTTGACAAACGAAACAAGCTATGCAAAAAATTAACTGAATACCGTTGTTTAACCAAAAAAGAGCTACAAACTTGTTCCACATAATTTTGGATAGGATGCGGAGTTTCTGTTCTAATCGTAAAAAATAGCATTAAAATATAAAAATTAAATTTTTGGAAAAACCACACAAGAGGAGAAAGAAAATCAAAAGACGAAAGTTTTTCAATCAAAATAGATCTACAAATTTATTATAAACTTTTTTTATAAAAATATATTCAAAATGAAAAAATTAACTTTTTGAAAAATGGATACACGCTATAATAACATTTTGTCCAATAAAATTTTTCGCCTAAATTACATTAAAAAAATTTTTTAGAATCACTTTACGCTAGGATGCGTATTTTTGGTTCAAATTACAAAAAATAACATTAAAAATGAACAAATTAAATTTATTGAAAAACGACACAAGTTGCAATAGAATGTATAATAAAACTGTTTTTTATAGGATCCGCACGTTTTTTCAATTATAAAAACAAGTCAATGAAAATGCGTCTGTTCTAATACCAATGCATATTATGAATTGTAATAATACACATCTATTAAAATGATATCAAATTTTCAGGTTAGCTGAGGATAAAATATAATGCAAAATAAGGCACAAATATTAAAGTAATCATTATCAATAAAATTTGTACTTAATCTTGTGCGAAGCACGAGATACGTGATGAGAATGTATTCGTTAAAGCCGAAGGAGCTTTAAAAAAAGAGAATTCACGATCTCGTAATTACAGTGGAAGATGAATGAAGTTTAACTTTAAAATATTTTTTTTACCTTGGAATTTAACTATTTCAATTGAAAATTTATCATTTTGCTTAAAAAATCATCTCCTCTTGCAGAAATTTCATCCCTTTGGTTTAAAATCAAACTATTTTGAATTCGAAGCTAATTTTGTTTGGTTGAATAGTCAACTATTATATTTTTGCCCGAGAATTAATAATTTTTTTTTCAAAAATTTCATTATTTTGTTAAAATTTGACTTATTTTAGTAAAAAATTCAAGTATTTTGTTGACATTTTATATTTTGTGATTGAATTGCACTGTTTTTGTTTTGTAAATAAAATGTTTATGGATTGTAATATTGAATATTACAGTTTACGTTTATTATTCATCTTATTTGGGTAAAAATTCAACTGCTTGGATGAAAGTTGACCTCTCTCATTATAAATTCATTTTTTTATTAAAGATTCATAATTTTAGTTCATAATTCAACTATTTAATAGAAAGTTTATATTTGTTAGATGAAAATTTGATAATTTGGTTCAAAATTTAGATATTTTTCTTAAATTCGCCTTATTGGTAGAAATTTAATCTTTTTGATTAGAAAATTAATCGTTTCGACTCAAAATTCAATTACTTGGTACTATTTGGTTGAAAATTCAGTTATTTTGTTAAAAATTAGTCTTCGTTTTATATAAAATGAATCTTCTTGTTTAAAAATCCATCTTTCTGGTTCAAGTGTGAATTTTTGTTGAAGATTCATCACATTAGTTGAAAATCTCACTTTCTGGTCCAATGCTTGAATTGCTCAGCTAGAAATTCAACTATTTGGTTGAAAATTAAAGTATTTTGTTAAAAATTTGTCTTTTTTGATAGAAAATAAAGGTTTACGGTACAAAATTTAACTTTTTTGTTCATAAATCGTATTTTTTTGGTTGAATTTCACTGTTTCTTATTAAAAAATAAAATAACTATTGATTGAAAAATCAACTATTATAGTTTTCGTTCAAGATTCATCTTTTCTGGGTGAAAATTCAACTACTTGGTTGAAAGCTGAACTCATTTTTTTTTAACTTTTTTTTTTGTTTATGATTTATCACATTAGTTAGAAATGCAACTTTTTGGTCGAAAGTTGATATTTCTCAGATATAAATTAAACTATTTATTTAGAAATTCAGGTATTTTGATGGAAATTATTCTTTTTTTATTGAAAATAATTCTTTCTGTTTGAAAATTCATCTTTCTGGTGGAAAATTTATCTTTTGGGTTGAAAATCTTACTAATTGGGTTGAAAAATATACTCTTTTGTTAAAAATTCATTTTCTTGTTGAAGATTCATCACTTTATTTTAAAATTCAATTTTCTGGATCAAAATTTATATTTCTGAAATAGAAATTCAACTATTTGGTTAAAAATGCAAGTATTTTGTTCAAAATTTGTCTTTTTTGATAAAAAGTTAATGTTTTTGGCTGAAAATTCAACTGTTTTCTTGCAAAATTTTATTTTTCGGTTGAATTTCACTCTTTTTAATTAAAAAATAAAATATCCATTGACTAAAAAATCAACTATTATAGTTTTCGTTCATGATTCATCTTTGTAGGGTAAATATTCAACTATTTGGTTGAAAGTTCAACTCCTCTCTTAAAAATTATTTTTTGTTGTAAAGATTCATCATTTCAGTTGAAAATTCAAATATTTGGCTGAAATTGTATGTATATTGTCACAAAGTTGTATTTTTTGGTCAAAAATTAATCATCTTGGTTGAAAATTTATCTGATTCCTTAAAAATTCATCTCTTGGGTTGAAACATTAACTACTTGGTTGTAAGTCGAACACATTTAATAAAAAATCATTTTTTTGTTAATGATTTATCTCTTAAGTTAAAAATTCAACTATTTGGTTAAAACTGAATATTTCTTAGATAAAACTGCAAAAATTTAGTTGAAAATTTAGGTATTTTGTTAAAAATTTGTCTTGCTTGGTAGAAAATTAATCTTCTTGGTTGAAAATTCACTCGTTCTTTTTTTAGTTGAAAAATGACCTTTTGTAGTTAAAATTTAAAGGTGTTCTTAAATTTTTCTCTTGGTCTAAGAAAATTGTAAATACATCAGAAGTCAGAGTCGGAAGTAGGTGAAACTAAAGAAATACATGTAGAAAGAAAAAAAATAATTTCCAGATGTTTCCAGTTCAAAGTCGAAACATTAACAATTATAAATATTTACATAATTAGCAAAATATGCAATTAAACAAATTTTATAAATATTCTCTCATATAGGAAAAATAGAGAAATTTTTTGAAATTGGTTATTGATAAACAAGGCTGATAAATACTCATTATGTCTGTGGGTGACAGACTCTCAAGTAGATAAGTCCGTCTCAGTCAGACAAACAGTCATTCTTATCAGAAGAAATTAAGCAATAGGCGCCTACTTTCTTATTGGCTACCAAATTCTAATTTCTGCTTTGATTAAAAAAATAAATCGTAAAAATAAATAATGGAACTTTATCCGTGCAAAAATCAACTGACATGGGACCTAAAAATGGACTCATTAAACATGGTAGATTCTGTTTCATTTTTTTCTATGTTTAGTCCAAGGAATTATTCTAACCATACATTTAGAAAAAAAAGAAGAAATAAGATGAAATTTTATAGTAATTAATAATATAATTTTAAAAACACAGCTTTCAATCGATTACCCATAAATCAATAATATTTCCATCTAACCTTTAGGATCTTTTTTTAGAAATAACTCGCAACTGTAAACGATGGATATAAAAAGGAAAGGTATTATATGAAGTAATTTCCACATAAAATTTGTAAATATGTCGTCAAGTGAGATGCCTGTATAATGTTATCAAATGATTAATTATCACTAGGCTGAGCAATCTTTGAAGAGAAATTAATTCTAAACCACATAAAGACTGTGTAAAGGTAGAAGCAAAAAAATATTTCATATCTTCCCAAACTCGAGTTTTTTCACTTAGTTAATTTGTTTGACCTTATACTTTCTTGCACGATTTTAATTTCTCCAAATATCTAACATCGTCCTCAATTTAAAGTAATGAAGGAGAAAAAAAGTATGAGAAGGTAAAAAGGAGAAGGATCTCGAGAGTCTGAAGAAAAGTGATGAAACGCCCATACAAGGCTTTCCGAACATCCGTAATTGTCTTGTCTTTCGCAAGCTTGAACATAATTCCGCCAATTTTAATTCATTTGGAAATTGGATTTTAAATTTTGCAAGTTTTCAGTTTTTCAATCTGTCGCCATCTTTAAAATTTTAACGAAAAAGGAAAAAAAAAATTTGAATCGTATTAAGAATAGGTTTCATAAGCCAAATTATTGTAATAATAGAAAAAATTGGGATATTATATGGATAATATATTAAACTCAATTTGAAACGCTTTAAATTCCTAATTTTTTGTAGGAAAAATTTTTAGACATAATAGTTACATCTTTAACCACGTAATTGAATATTCCACCAAAAAAGAGAAATTCTTAACAGAAAATTTATTAATTGATATTTCAACCAAAAATCATTCAAATTTTGAATTAAAAACAGTTGCATACGAAAGAATAGACAAATTCTCAACTAAAGTGTTGAATTTTTGACTAAGAAAGATTTTTTAGTCACGTGAAATTAATTTTCACCTTTTAATTTTCAACCATGAAAATTATTTTCCTACTATAAAAAGCAAACATTTTCCGACATAATAGTTGATTTTTCAACCACGAGAATGAATTTTATATAAAAAAGTTGAATTTTCAAACCAGAAAATTGGAACTTTTAAGCCAAAAGACGATTTTTCTACAAAAACGGATAAAATTGTTATGAAATTGTTTAACTTTCAACCAAGAAAAATTTTTTTCTACTACAAAAATAAACGAATTTCCAACATAATAGTTCAATTTTCAACCACGTGAATGAATATCCAACCAAAAAAGAGGAATTGTCTTCTGAAAATATAATAGTTGTTATTTCAACAAGAAAATATTGCACTCTTAAATTTAAAAAAAAAGAAGATTTGAATTTTTAACTGAGAAAGATTTTTCAGTCAAGTAAAAAAAAATCAATTAAATTGTTGAACTTTTAAGAAAGCCAAACGAGTTTTCTACAGAAAAGTTGAATTTTCAACCAGAAGATTGGAACTTTTTAATCAAAAAGAATTAATTTTCCACCAAAAAGGACAAAATTTGGATCAAATTGTTGAATTTTCAATCAAGAAAATTATTTTTCTACTACAAAAGCCAACGAATTTTCAACATAATAGTTACATTTTCAACTAAAAATATAATAGTTGATATTTCAACAAAAAATGATCCCAATTTTAAATTAGAAAACAGTTGAGTACAACACAATTGACAAATTTTCAGGAAAAGAGTTAAATTTTTAACTGAGAATGATTTTTCAGTGTAGTGGTGAATTGAATTTTTTAACTTCAAAGGAAATGAAACGAATTTTCTACAAAAAAGTTGAATTTTCAACCGGAAAATTTGAATCTTTTAGGCAAAAAGACGGATTTTCAACTAAAAAGTTAAATTTTCAACCGAAATGTTAAATTTCCAACCAGGAAATTGGAACTTTTCAGCCATAAAGACGAATTTTCTACCAAAAAGGATAAAATTTTAATCAAATTGTTGAATTGTCAGCAAAGAAAATTATCTTTCTACTACAAAAAAAAGAATGTCAAAAATAATAATTAAATTTTCAACCACGGAAATATATTTTCAACCAAAAAAGCGGAATTCTCTAATAAAAATATAACTTTGATATTTAAAAAAAAATTATTCCAATTGGTATTTACAAACAGTTTAATAAGACCCAATAGACAAATTTTCAGCAAGAGTTGAATTTTTAGCTATGAAAGATTTTTTAGTCATTCAAAAAAATTTCAATTGAATTGTTGAATTTTCGAGGAAAATAAATAAATTTTCTACAAAAAAATTTGAATTTTCAACGGGAAAATTTAAATCTTTTAGACAAACAGACGGATTTTCAACCAAAAAGTTGAATTTTCAACCAAAATGTTAGTTTTTCAACCAAAATGTTAAATTTTCAAACAGAAAATTGTAACTTTTTAGCCAAAAAGACGAATTTTTGACCAAAAAGGATAAAGTTTTTTAAAATTAAATTGTTTGATTTTCAACCAAGAAAATTATTATTCTAACACAAAAATAATCGACTTCCCGACATAATAGTCAAATTTTCAACTACGTGAATGAATTTTCAACCGAAACAGAAAATTTGAACGTTTCAGCCAAAAAGTTGAATTTTACATCAAAAAGGATAAAATTTTAATCAAATTGTTAAATTTTCAACCAAGAAAATTCTCTACTAAAAATATAATAGTTGATATTTCAACAAGAAATTATCTCAATTTCAAATTAAAAACAGTTGAATAAGACACAATAGAAAAATTCTCAATGAAAGAGTTGAATTTTCAACTAAGAAAGACTTCTTAGTAATTTAAAAAAAAATGCTATTGAATTGTTGAACTTTTAAGGAAAAGAAGAAAATTGTCTACAAAAAAAAGTTGAATTTTCAACGTGAAAATTTTAATCTTTCAGACAAGAAGACGGATTTTCAACCAAAAACTTAAATTTTCAACCAGACAGTTGGAACTTTTTGCCACAAAGACGAACTTTGTAGTAAAAAGGATAAAATTTTAATTAAATTGTTTAATTATAGACCAAGAAAATTATTTTTCTACTATAAAAATAAACAAGTTTCCAACATAATAGTTACATTTTCAACCACATAAATAAATTTTTAACTAAAAAGCGAAATTCTCTACTAAAAATATAATAGTTGATATTTCAACAAAAAATGATCCCAATTTTAAATTAGAAAACAGTTGAGTACAACAGAATTGACAAATTTTCAGGAAAAAATTTGAATTTTTAACTAAGAATCATTTGTCAGTCAAGTTAAAAAAAGGTGAATTGAGTTGTTGAACTTTAAATGAAACGAAACGAATTTTTTGCAAAAAAGTTGAATTTTAAATCCGAAAATTTGAATCTTTTAGAGAAAATGACGGATTTGTAACCAAAAAGTTAAATTTTCACCAAAAATGTTAATTTTTCAACCAGAAAATTTGAAATTTTCAGCCAGAAAGACGAGTTTTCTACCAAAAGGAATTAAGTTTCAATTAAATTGTTTAATTTTCAACCAATAAAATTATTTTTCTATCACTGAGAAAGATTTTTCAGTCAAGCAAGATTTGGTAGAAAATTCGTATTTTCGGCTAAAAAGTTCCAATTTCCGATTTTAGGTGATTTTCAAAACTGGAATAATGTTTGATTGAAATATCAAATGAGAAACTTTTTGTAGAGAATTTCTCTTTTTTAGTTAAAAATTCAATTGTGTGGTTGAAAATTTACCTATTATGTCGCAAAATCGTTTATTTTTGTGGTAGAAAATTAATTTTCTTGGTTACAAATAATCCTACTCTTTTTTTAAATGTTTCTCTATTGTTTTTATTTAACTATTTTTAATTTAAGTTTTAAATAATTTTTTGTTGAAATATCAACTTTTTTTTAGAAAATTCATTTCCCTTCCTGAAAAATTCAACAAGTCAGTTGAATTTTTTTCGCTTGGCTGAAAAACCTTAGTTGAAAATCCAACTTTTTTGTAAAACATTTTTGTTTTAAATTTCAACTTAGAATCATTTTTGGTTCCAATATCATCTATTTATTTTTTTTACACTCATCTTTTTTGTTTGAAATATGAAATATTATATTTCTACTGGAGAATTCCTCTTTTTTGGTTGAAAATTCATTTCCGTGGTTGAAAATTTAACTATTGTCGAACATTCGTTTGTTTTTTTAGTAGAAAAATAATTTTCTTGTTAAAAAATTTAACAATTTGAATTAAATTATATCCTTTTTGGTGGAAAATTGGTCTATTTGGCTGGAAAGTTTTAATTTTCTTGTTGAAAATTTAACTGGTTTCAAATCCGTCTTTTTGTCTAAAAGATTCAAAGTTTCCGGTTGAAAATTCAACTTTTTTGTCAAAGATTCGTTTCGTTTCCTTCAAAGTTCAACAATTCAATTGAATTTTTTTCACTTGACTGAAAAATCATTTCTAGTCAAAAATTCAACTTTTTTGGTTTTAATATAAAATTGGAACGATTTTTTGTTGAAATAACTACTATTATATTTTTAGTAGAGAATTCCTCTTTTTTGGTTGAACATTCATTTACTTGGTGGAAAATGTAATTGAATTGTTGAACTTCAAAGGAAACGAAACGAATTTTCTACAAAAAAAGTTGAATTTTCAACGGGAAAATTAAAATCTTTTAGAAAAAAGACGGATTTTTAACCAAAAAGTGAAATTTCCAACCAAAAAGTTAAATTTTCAACAAAAATGTTAAATTTTCAACCACAAAATTGAAACTTTTTGGCCCAAAAGACGAATTTTCGACCAAAATGGATAAAGTTTTTTTTTAATTAAATTGTTTAATTTTCAACCAAGAAAATTATTTTTCTAACCACGCTAAGAAGTTCGAATTTTCAACCAAAACCGAAAATTCGTACTTCTCAGCGAAAGAGATGAATTTTACATAAAAGAGGATGAAATTGTAATCAAATTGTTGAATTTTCAACCAAAAAAATTATCTTCCTACTACTAAAATAAACGAATTTCCAACATAATAGTTGAATTTTCATCCACGGAAATTGGAACTTTTTAGCCAAAAAGACGAATTTTATACCAAAAGGAATAAAGTTTAAATTCAATTGTTGAATTTTCAAACAAGAAAATTATCCCAATTGTTGAACTTTCAAGGAAAAAAAATAAATTTTTTACAAAAAAAAAGTAGAATTCAACGGGAAAATTTGATTCTTTTAGACGAAAAAAAACGGATTTTCAACGAAAAAGTTAAATTTTCACACAGAAAATTGGAACTTTTTGCCAAAAAGACGAACTTTGTACGAAAAAGTATAAAATTTTAAATCGATTGTTTAATTATCAACCAGTAACATTATTTTTCTACTCCAAAAACAAACGAATTTTACGCATAACAGTTACATTTTCAACCAAGTAAATCAACTTTTAACCAAAAAAGAGGAATTCTCTACCAAAAACATAATGGTTGATATTTCAACAAAAAATTATTGTAATTGTTAATTACAAACAGTTGAATAAGACACAAAACACAAATTTTAAACAAAAGAGTTGAATTTTCAAATGAGAAAGGTCTTTTAGTAATTTAAAAAAATTCAATTGAATTATTGAACTTTCAAGAAAAAATAAATAAATTTGCTACAAAGAAGTTGAATTTTCAGCGGGAAAATTTGAATATTTTTGACAAAAAGACGGATTTTCAATCAAAAAGTTAAATTTTCAATCTAAATGTTAAATCTTCAACCAGAAAATTGGAACTTTCTAGACAAAAAGACGAATTTTCGACAAAAATGGATAAAGTCTTGTTTAATTAAATTGTTTAATTTTCAATCAAGAAAATTATTTTTCTACTACAAAAACAAACGGCTTCCCGACATAATAGTTAAATTTTCAACTACGTGAATAAATTTTCAAGCAAAACAGAAAGGATAAAATTTTAATCAAATTCTTGAATTTTCCACCAAGAAAATTATCTTTTTACTACGAAAACTAACGAATTTATTACATAATAGTTAAATTTTCATCCACAGAAATGAATTTTCAACAAAAAAAGCGGAATTCTCTGCTAAAAATATAATAGTTGATATTTCAACAAAAAAATATTCCAATTTTAAATTACAAACAGTTGAATAAGATACAATAGAAATATTTTCAACTAAAAAGTTGAATTTTTAACTAAGAAATATTTTTTAGTCATTTAAAAAATATCAATTGAATTGTTGTACTTTCAAGGGAAAGAAATAAATTTTATACAAAAAAAGTTGAATTTTCAACGGGAAGATTTGAATCTTTCAGACAAAAAGAAGAATTTTCGACCAAAAAGTTAAACTTTCAACCAAAAAGTTGAATTTGTAACCAAATTGTTAAATTTTCAACCAGAAAATTGGCACTTTTTAGCCAAAAAGACGAATTTTCTACCAAAAAGAATAAAGTTCTAATTAAATTGTTTAATGTTCAACTAAGAAAATTATTTTTCTACTACAAAAACAAACAACTTCTTGACATAATAGTTACATTTTCAACCACGTGAATTAATTTTCGATTTGCTTAATTTCAACATTAGAAATGGTGGAATTAAAAGGAATGTTCTCTCGAAAAAAATCCATAATTAATTAAAATTCGACAATTTTTTCAAAATCAGGAAGAAGTGACAGAAAATTGCTATTGTTATTGCTATTATTATTGCTATTGTAATTGCTATTGCGATTCTTATTTCTATTTCTATTGCTATTGATATTGCTATTCATATTTCTATTGATATTGCTAATGCTATTGATATTGATATTGATATTGATATTGATATTGATATTGATATTGATATTGATATTGATATTGATATTGATATTGTAAAAATTCAACTGTTTTGCCCATAATTGAACTATTGTGTTGAAAAATGGATTTTTTAGTTTAAAAATTAATTTTTTAGCTGAAAATTTAACTATTACATTTTTGCCTCAAAATGGTTCTTTTTTATTTAAAAATTCATACATTTAGTTAAAAATTCTCCCGTTTTGGTAGAAAATTTATGTGTTTAGTTGAAAATTCGTATTTTCGGATGGAAAATTCAACTGTTTTGTTGAAAATAAATAAATTTTTCTTTTGTTGAAAATTATTTTTTTTTATTGATACTTAATTTTTTAGCTGAAAATTTAACTATTACATTTTTTCTTGAAAATGCAAGTTTTTAGTTGAAAAGTCATATATTTTGTATTTGATAATTCATGTATTTCGTTAAAAATTCGTCTTTGGTAAAAAAGTTAATGTTCTTGGGTGAAGATTCTTTTTTTTTTCAAATTCAAAGTTTAACCATTTTGTTTAAAATTCGTCCTTTCTGGTTAAATTAAACTGTAATTTGTTTTTTAAAAAATCCATTTTTGGTTGAAAATTCGTTTTTTTTTTGTTTGTTCAAAAATTAAGTTTTTTAGTTCAAAATTGAACAATTACATTTTTACTTGAGAATTCATATTTTAGTTGAAAAGTCATATATTTTGTTGAAATTCGTCCTCTTTGGTAGAAAATTAATGTGCTTGGTTAAAAATTCGTCCTTTTGAAGAAAAAAAAAATGCTTGCAAATGTTTATTTTTTAGTTAAAAATTCATGTTTTTTTTGTGTATAAAATTAATGTTTTTGATTGAAAATTCTTATTTTCGAATAAAAAATTCAACTGCTTGGTTAAAAGTTCGTGTTTTTTGCTTAAATTGAACTGTAATTTGTTTTAAAAAAAAGCAATTCTTGTTTTTGTTGAAAATTGGTTTTTGTTTAAAAGACGACCTTTGCTGAAAATTTAACTTACATTTTTTGCTTGAAAATGTATCTTTTTTTTTTTAGTTAAAAATTCCTATATTTTGTTAAACATTTAACTGTCTTGTTGAAAAGTCGTTTTCTTTTTGTTTAAAAATTGAGTTTTTTAGTTGACAATTTAACTATAACATTTTTTACTGGGAAACGCATATTTTTAGTTGAAAAGTCATATATTTTGTTGAAATTGGTCCTCTTTGGTAGAAAATTAATGTGCTTCGTTGAAAATTCGTCCTTCTTGATTAAAAAAAAAAACAATTTTGATAATTTATATTTTTTCGTTGACAATTCATGTCTTTTTATAGAAAATTAATGTTCTTGTTTGAAAATTCTTATTTTCGAATTAATAATTCATGTTTTTTGGTTAAATTAAACTGGAATTTGTTTATAAAAAAAATCAATTCTGCTTTTTCGTTGAAAATTTGTTTTTCTTTAAAAATCATTCTTTTTACTGAAAATTTAACTATTACATTTTTCATTTAAAATTTCTCTCTTTTTTTTTAGTTGAACATTTATGTATTTTGTTTGTAGAAAATTAATCTTTATATTTGAAATATGGCATTTTCGGGTTGAAAATTCGATTTTGTTTGGTTTCAAAATCAATTGTTTTAACTGAAAATTTAACTATAACGATTGCACTTTAACAATTAAAAAAAGTATATTTTGTTGTTGATAATTCATATATTTTGTTGAAAATAAATTTTCTTGGTTGAAAGTTCGTCTTTTCGGATTGAAAATTCAACTGTTTGATTAAAAGTTAACTATTTTGTTGAAAATTCGTTTTTTTTCGTTTTAATTAATTTTTTTAGCTGAAAAACTACTACATTATTACCTGAAAGCGTATTTTTTTAGTTGCAAATTCGTATTTTCGGATTGAAAACTCAACTATTACCTTGAAAATTCGTCTTTTCTTGTTAAATTCAATTGTAATTTCATGAAAAATCATTTTTTATATATAAAATTAAATTAAAATTTAAGTTTTTTTTTTAATTCGCCTTTTTTGGTTGGATGCACAACCAGAATCCTTTTTTTTATTACATAATCAATTGTTTCTAAATAATTATATTCAAAAAGTAATGTTTTTTTGTTGTAATTCCAGGTTCTAAAGCGAGCCAAAAATGCCGGGTTTTAGCAGCGTGGGCACCTTCAAAATCTTCATCGGCAACTTGGCCGACAAAACCTCCAACGCCGATATCAAGCCCCTTTTCGAAAAATACGGAAAGGTCGTCGAGTGCGATGTCGTCAAAAACTACGGATTTGTGGTGAGACCAGCTTTCCTTCAATCCTAAGATCGCAATTTTTCAGATCCAGAAGAAGAAAATATCCTACCAATTCCAGGGGTCTTTCCCCTATTCCCCTGCGTTTTCCCTTTCTCAAAATACCCCTTTTTCTGTTTCAAATTTTTTAAAATTAAATATTCCCTTTTCAAATTCCCCATTTTACTCTTAAAATATACAACACTTGAGAATACAGAATTTGAATTACGCGGGGAATTTTGGACCGGAAATTAGTCTCGAATTTGAATAGTAAACTTTTAACTTGCATTTGCTTGAAATCTTTTTCAGGCGAAAAGGTATCACGATTAATTTATTAATGATGGAATTTTTTAAAGGACAAAATATTTTTGATTACGAGAGCTATTTTAAATGTATAAAAATTGTTTATTTAATCAATTTTATTGTTTGTCGGACAGCTGAGTTAAGAATTCAATTTTTTCGAATTTTCTACAATGGAAAATTTAGCTGCTGAAAATGAAAGAAAAATGAATTTTCCACTGAACATTCAACTATCAATTTTCTTCAATTTCCAATAGTTGGAAATTCAATTTTCTCGAATGTTCTTCAATTATCAACAGTTGAATTTTTAAAAATTTGAAAATTGTAGGAAATTAAAAATTTAATTTTCAGTCGTTGAAATTTGACAGTTCATTTTCTAGAGTGAAAAATTTAGCTGCTGAGAATTGAAGAAAATTGATCATTAAATTTTCAACAATTGAAAATTCTTTTGTTTTCAATTGCAGAATTTGAATTATCCACTGTTGAAAATTCAAACATCAATTTTCTTCAATTTTCAACAGTTAAAAATTGAAAAAAATTAAGTATTGAATTTTCAACTGTTGAAAATTATTGTTGAATTTTCTACAGTGGAAAATTCAATTGCTGAAAATTGAAGAAAATTGACAATTAAATATTCAACAATTGAAAATTCTATTTAAATATCAATTTCCTTAATTTTGTACAGCTGAAAATCAGTTTTCAAATAAATTAAATTAAGAAAATAATTTTGTCAAATTGTCTTCAATTTTGAACAGTCGAAAATTCAATTTGCTGTAACTTTGAATAGTTTAAAATTAAATTTCAATTTTCTTCAACTTTCAGTAGTTGAAAATTTAATTTTTAATTTTGTTCAATTTTGAATATTTGAAACTTCAATTTACTTAAAGTTTTAACTGTTGAAAATTAAGAAATTGAATTTTCAGCTATTAAAAATTCAATTTTCTTCAATGTTCAACAATTGAATTTTTAACTGTTGAAAATTCAATTATAAATTTTCTTTAATTTTCAACAATTGAATTTTCATCTGTTGAAAATTCAATTATTAATTTTCTTCAATTTTGAACCGTTGAATATTCAATTTGCTATAAGTTTCAATAGTTGAAAATTAAAATTCCATTTTATTCAAGTTTCAGTAGTTCAAAATTCAATTTTAAATTTTGTTCAATGTTGAACAACAGAATTTTCACCTGTTAAAAGTTCAATTTTCTTCAATGTTCAACAAAATGATTTTCAAATGTTGAAAATTCAATTATCTATTTTCAACAATTAAATTTTCATGTGTTTAAAATTGAATTTTCTTCAATGTTCAACAATAGAAATTTTTCAATAGTTGAAAGTTGAATTTCAATTATCAATTTTTAACAATTGAATTTTTATCTGTTGAGAATTCAATTATTGTCTTGAATTTTGAACAGTAGAAAATTCAATTTGCTGTAAATTTCAATAGCTTAAAATAAAATTTCAATTTTCTTCAACTTTCAGTAGTTGAAAATTCAATTTTTAATATTTGAAAACTCAATTTACTTGAAGTTTCCACAGTTTAAAATTCAATTTCAATTTTCTTCAAGTTCGGGTAGTTGAAAATTCAATTTTTAATTTTGTTCAATTTTAAGCAATTGAATTTTCAACTGTTGAAAATTAAAAAATTGAATTTTCAGCTATTATAAATTAAATTTTCTTCAATATTCAAAAATATTTTCAAATGTTGAAAATTCAATTACCAATTTTCTTTCATTTTCAACAATTGAATTTTCATCTGTGGAAAATTCAATTATTAATTTTCTTGAATTTTGAACAGTTGAAAATTCAATTTGCTGTAAGTTTCGATAGTTGAAAATTAAATTTTCATTTTATTCAAGTTTCAGTAGTTCACAATTCAATTTTTAATTTTGTTTAATGTTCAACAATAGAATTTTTAACTGTTTAAATTTTAATTATTAATTTTCTTCAATTTTGAACAATTAAAAATTCAATTTTTAATTGTCTTGAATTTTGAACAGTAGAAAATTCATTTTTCTGGAAGTTTCAATAGCTTAAGATAAAATTTCAATTTTCTTCAACTTTCGGTAGTTGAAAATTCAATTTTTAATTTTGTTCAATTTTAAGCAATTGAATTTTCAACTGTTGAAAATTTAAAAAAAAATTGAATTTTCAGCTATTATAAATTAAATTTTCTTCAGTGTTCAAAAATATAATTTTTAAATGTTGAAAATTCAATTATCAATTTTCTTTCATGTTCAACAATTGAATTTTCATCAGTTGAAAATTAAATTTCCATTTTATTCAAGTTTCGGTAGTTCAAAATTCAATTTTTAATGTTGTTCAATGTTCAACAATAGAATTTTTAACTGTTAAAAATTTAATTATTAATTTTCTTCAATTTTGAACAGTTGAAAATTCAATTTTTAATTTTGTTCAATTTTCTTACATTTTAAACATTTATGAATTGAGTTTTTATCTGTTAAAAATTCAACGATTCTCAAGAATAAATAAAAATAAATTCTAAATAAATAATAATAAATTCTTTTGAATTTAACTTGAATTGTTTTTTGAAGTCTCATGAATTAATCCTGAATTTGTCGTTGCCCTTTTTAGCATTTGGAGAATGAGGAAGCCGGAAGGAGCGCAATCCAGAATTTGAATGGGCAGATGGTGCACGGACAGCCGATAAAATGTGAGGCGGCAAAGAGCCGCAAGGGCCCCAACACCCCGACGACGAAGATCTTCGTTGGCAATCTCACAGACAACACAAAGGCACCCCAGGTCCGCGAGCTCTTCGCCAAGTTTGGCACCGTCGTCGAGTGCGACATTGTCCGCAACTACGGATTTGTCCATCTCGAGGCGACCGGCGACGTGAACGACGCAATCAAGGAACTCAACGGGCAAATTGTCGACGGCCAGCCAATGAAGGTTCAGGTTTCCACGAGCAGGGTGCGACAAAGGCCAGGAATGGGTGATCCTGAGCAGTGCTACAGATGTGGACGCGGTGGACACTGGTCCAAGGAGTGTCCGAAGGGAGGAATGGGAGGAGGAGGACCTGACAGAAATGGATTCAGGGACCGCATGTTTGGACGTGACCCCTACCCACCACCTCCACCCCCTCCTTTCCTCCGGGACAGGTTGATGGGTGGCGGCCGTTTTGGAGTGAGTCCATTTCCAAGAATTTTCAAAATCCAACTCCTCTTTTTTTTCCCCAGAAAAATATTCTTTTTAGTTTGACAATTCATCTCTTTTGGTACAAATTTTTAATTTTTTGGTTAAAATATTTTATTACATTTTTGGTTGATAATTCATGTTTGTAAGTTAAAAATTTAACTATTTTGATGAAGATTACTTTTTTCTTTTTTTTTCTGCACATTAATTTTTTAACTGAAATTGTAGTTTTTAAATTTTTCGTCGAAAATTAATCTTTTTTTTTTAGTTGAAAATCCGTCTTTTTTGGTAGAAATTAATCTTCTTGGTTTGAGATTTCCTCTTTCTTTTTTGGTTGAAAATTTATATTTTCGGGCTTTAAATTCAACTTTTTTTTTTTTACATATAATTGATCTTTTTTTGTCTTTACGGTTCATCAATTTGGATTTAAATTTGACTATTTGTTGAAAATTCGTCTTTTGTGTTAGAAAATTCATAATTTTAGTTTAAAATGCATCTCTCCGGTTGAAAATGTGACTATTTTGTGGCAGTTTATTTTATTTTTTTCACTGAAAATGTAACCTTTCCCTTTTCCCTTAATAATTTGTGTTTTTCAGTGAAAAATTTATGTATTTTGTTGAAAATTCGTCACTTTTTTTTTTGTAGAAAAAGCATCTTCTTGGCTGAAAATTCGTCTTTTTAGTTTTAAAATTCATCTCTTTTGGTAAATTTTTTTTTACTTTTTTCGTTAAAATATCAATTATTACATTTTTGGCTAAGAATTCATCTTTGTAAGTTAAAAATTCAACTATTTTTATGGAAATTCGTTGTTTTTTTTCCTTCAAATTATTTTTTTTAACTGAAAATGTAGCTTTTAAGTTTTTCTTTAAAAATGGATCTTCTTTATTTGGAAATTTGTGTTTTTTTGTAGAAACTAATCTTCGTGGCTTGAAATTTCCTCTTTTGTTGGTTAAAAATGCAACTGTTTGGTTGAAAATTAACTTTTTTGTTGAAAATACATATTTGCGGGCTTAAAATTCAAATGTTTTACATCAAATTTTAGTTTTGTCTTGACGGTTCATCAATTTGGATGAGTATTTGACTAATTTGTTGATAATTCGCATATTGGGTTGGTAAATTCATAATTTTAGTTTAAAATTCATCTATTTGTCTGGAAATGTGACTATTTTGTTGCAAGTTAATTTTTTTCACTGAAAATTTAACGTTTCCCGTTTTGCTTGATAATTTCGGTTTTTCAGTGGAAAATTCATGTATTTTGTAGAAAATTTATCTTTTTTTGTTAGAAAAACCCATCTTCTTGGTTGAAAATTCGTCTCTTGGTGAAAATTAAAATTTTTTTTGTTAAAATATCAATTCTTACATTTTTGGTTGAGAATTCATCTTTGTAAGTAAAAATTCTACTATTTTGATGAAAATTAGTTGTTTTTTTTTTTGCAAATTAAGTTTTAACTGGAAATGTAGCTTTAAATTTTTCGTTAATTTGTCTTCTAACGGTTCGTCAATTTGAATGAAAATTTGGCTTATTTGTTGATAATTCGTCTTTTGGGTTGGAAAATTCATAATTTTAGTTTAAAATTCATCTCTTTGGCTGAAAGTATGACTATTTTGTTAAAAATTAATTTTTTCCTGAAAATTTAACTTTTTAATTTATGTTTTTCAGTGGAAAATTTATGTATTTTTTATAAAATCAATTTTCTTGGTTGAAAATTCGTCATTTGAGTTTAAAATTCATCTCTTGGTAGAAAGTTCAACTTTTTAGGTTGAAATAACTACATTTTTAGTTGAGAATTCATCTTTATAGATTAAAAAATCAACAATTTGGTTAAAAAAATGGAACTATTTTGATAAAAATTCCAGTCTTTAGTTAAAAATTGTACTATTTTGTTGAAATTTTCTTATTTTTTGGTTTAAATATCAACAATCATGTTCCTCGTTGAGACTTAGCTTTTTGTTGAAAATTCATTCTTTGGGGGATTAAAAGTCAACTATATTTTTTGAAATATGCGACCTTTTTTGTATGAAAATTGGACTATTTGTTTGAAAATTCAACTATTTCGTTAAAAATTGATCTTTTTTTATATGAAATTCATCTTTTGGATAAAAATGCAACTATTTTCATGAAAATTTGATTACTTTGTTAAAAATTCAACTGTTTTTTTATTCGTCTTTTTGTGCTTTAAAAATTCATCTGTTTAGTAGAAATTAAGTTTTTTTTTTCGTTGCGAAAGAAACAGTTTGGTTCAAAATTAATATCTTTTGTTGGAGGATCCTACAATTTTTTGGAAAATTCTTCTTTTTTTTAATTCTACTGATTTTTATTTAAAGTTAGGTTTTTTTTTTAAATATCTGCTATTACATTATTCATTAAATATTCATCTTTGTTGGTTGTAAATTGAACTACTTGGTTGACGGCTGAACCACTTTGTTAACAAATAATTTTTTTTAAGTTTGAAAATTCATCTCTGGTTGAAAATTAATTTTTTTATTGAAAATTGACCTACTTGGGTAAAAGTAGAACTATTTTGTTAAAGGTTAATCTCTGGTTAAAAATTAATCTATTTTGTTGAAAGTACGATTTTTTTGTTAAAAATTAATTTTTTTTTAATTTGAGATTCTTCTTTTTTTGGCTTGTTGAAAATTAATTTGTTTACTGAAAATTAAGCTTCACTATTTTTGGTTAAAAATTTTAATATTTGTTTGCAAAGTCGTGTATTTTGTTAAAAACTCGTTTTTTTTTGGTTTTAAAATTCATATCTTTGGTAGAAATTTCCTCTTTTGTTTGTTAAAAGTTCAACCGTTGCGTTTTTTGTTTAGAATACATCTTTTTAGGCAGAGGATTCAAGTGTTTGGTTAAAAATTAAACTATTTTGTAGAAAATTCATCTTTGGGTTAAAAATTAATCTCTTTTGGTGGAAGTTTCATGTCTTTTTTGTTGTTGAAGTTTCAACTGTTTTGAAATAAAGTCGTTTTTTTTTTGGCTCGAAAATTCATCTTTTTTTTTTGTTGATTGACAAATCATATTTTCTGGTTTAAAAGTAAAATTTTTCCTAAACCATTCGACGCCTTAGCTTGAAAATTCAATTCTTTTGTCGAAAATAAAACGTCTTTATGAGTTTTGAAATGGAATCTATTTTTTTAAGAATTGATTGCCCTATTCCCCTTGTTTTGAGATTTTGGGCCATGTTGTTCTGTAATTATTATTTGAGTAATTGTTAACAACTTTAGCTATTTTAGCAATCACGATTTGAAATAAAATGTAAACCGTAGCATATTTTTGCTTCGAAACAAAAAAGAACAGAAAAACCGGAATAAATGGAAGATCTAAATCTAATTCTCTTTCCAGGATTACGACAGCTACTACGATAGACGTGGATTTGATGACACCAGGGATCTGTACGAAAGGCGGTTTCCAAGTATGACGGGTATGTCTGGCCGTGACATGGGAAGTTCCATGCGCGATTCTTATCTGCCTCCAGTTGCCCCAAGACGAGATCCAATACCTCCTATGCCTCCTCTAGGTATGGGATCCATGCGCGATAGCGGCTTCTCCCGCAGCAACGATTACGGCATGTTCAGCAGGCGATCACCCCCTCCAAGTGGCAACAACGGCCGATTCAGGTGAGTATTTAATTCAGTGGTTACCACCCTCGCGAACTCATCTTTGTCTGACAGTTTGACGATTTGAATCCTAGAATCAGTCTTGCCAAGACTATTTTTTATTCATATTTAATATATTGGGTGGGTTTTATCACCTGCCATCGAGACTAATCAATTGCAAAAGGAATCAGTCCAATATTTCCCTTTTTTGCGAGTTTATTCGAAACATAAGTCACGAGGTGAGGAAAATAAAGATTGAGATATAACCTCAATCTTTGGTGTTTGAAATTCTGCCATGAAGGTTACAGTAATTCAAGAGACAAATTTTAAATATCTATTTTTTTTTGTCCTTTATCGACATAAGAAATCCCGAGGTGGAAGAAAGCCAAAATGGTTCTTATTGTGATTTAATCTCCTTATTTTGTATTCAGCCTTCTGCCATCGAGGTTACAGCAATTCTAAAATAAAAATTGAACATTTTTAATTTTTCTGTCTTTTATCGACAAAAGGAATCATGAGCTGAGAGAAAACGAAAATAATTCATATTGAGCTTTAATCTCTGTACTCCGGATTTGACATTCTGCCATCGAGGTTACAGCAATTCTGAAAGAGTTTATTAAAAATATCCTTTTTTGAGAGTCTTAGAAGCAAAAGAAATCGCGAGGTGATGGAATCCAACGATTGTTAGCAAATTTTTGTATTGGTTCTTCTCGATGATGTGATCGGAACTGGCAAGTCTGATTCTCAAATCATGAAACAATTAAAAAGAAAATCACTTATACTTTAGAAAATCTTTAAGAACCGTTTTAATGATAATTATCCTAAAATTTAATGTAAAATGTTGGCAAAGTTTGGGTTCGTTTGAGGGTGGGCGATCTGTTAAACAAGGAACCAGCAATGGAATCGATGATTTATTGTACCGCTGTTGTAGTAGAGGCATGTACGAGGACTTCAGCCGAGACTCTTTTGAAGACTCGCGTAGGTAAGTAAAAGTGTCACTGAGTTCCATACCAATCCAAATAATATTTTTCATAACAAGCAATTAGATTTTCTCCTGTACTCTTCTTTTTGCTCAAACCATCCTGAAAGGCATTATTTAATTGTTGCCTTGATGCTGTGATAATACTGTGATAAGTATGATAAATCTATCATAATTCTGTGATAATATAAATGACAAGAAAATGTGATCATAAAGCCAAATTCAGGACTAGTTTCAAATTCGAAAAAGGATTAGACTTTGGCTTTTTATTAAATTCTTTGATTTACTATTTGTTTTTGGTGCTAATTCTCTTTCGAGTAAAATCTTTGTAATCAATTGTTTAAGGGTCTTTTCGAAAATTCGAGTTGTAAGAGCAAATTTAATTTTTTTTTGCATTAAACTATTAACAATAATGAAATAAAAAAAAAGGTATTGATTGAAAAGCCAAGCCGTACAATCTTTTTATCGAAATGTGCCAAAAGAAGAGAAGACAGTGCTAATGAAATTGCAATGTTTTCCTAGGAGGTGTAGGCAACATCCCCTTTAGAAAAAAATCTTCCGGTTCATATAATCAGTTAATCCATCAGACTTGAAAATTTACGTTCTTTCAATTGCAAAAATTATATCTTGAATAAATGTCCAATCCTTGGTTTATAAAATCTACCACCGAATCAGTATTTAAGGAGAAAAAATCCTTTTTTGGGTTAGCAGAACTCACAATCACATTTTAGTTAATTAATGTACTTGGACAAGAAATAAAAATTTTCTCGCTGTTATCGGCAAAACAAATCCTGAGGTGAAAGAAAATAAAAATGGCGCATAGATCTGTAATTTTATTTTGTATTCAGAGATTGTATAGAATCAATTTGGCGTCTTTTTGAAATATACCTTCCTTACTTTGATTTTGACATTCTGCCATCGAGGTTACAGCAATTCAAGAAGAGTATCTCAAAAAATCTTACTTTTTCTATCATTTATTCTCAATAGAAGTTCCGAGGTGGTCCAAATGGTCTTCCATCTTGTATTCACCTCGAGATTTCTTTATTCCATAAAACGCTAAAAATCCGAGATTTTTACGATATTCTTTTTGAAATCTATTCTCCTTGATGGCATGTTTACTGAGCACTAAAGATTCTTTTATGAAAAACTGCGAGTTCTGCAAATTTGAAAAAGTGAAATACGATTTTCTTCTGGGATGTTCCCAATGCCTCCCTCTGACCAAAGGAAAATACTCTGTTTGCCGTAAAAAGAGACTAACTCGAACGGCGTGCACGAGAAATAACAAATCAGAATGTAAAAAAAAAAAAGAAAAAAAAATCTTGCTGCTGCCGTCTTGTCGTTTCTGTCGTTCTCGTTTGACTCACGTGTACAATTTTGATTACCAGACCGGGAATACGAGGGCCATCGCCGTCGCGCCGGTTCGCACCATACTAATCGTCGGGTCGAATTCGGATCGGTCTGTCGGTCTGTCCGTCGGTCTGTGTCTGTCTGTCGCTAGCAGGAAGCCTCGGGACCGAGAAACTCTTGGCCGTCCGTCGATCTGCACGCGCGAAGATCTGCCGCCGCCCGCTCGATGAGAAACAAGTGCTGTTCGCAGTGCTCTTTAAAAGCAGAAATGCAAAAATGAATCACTATTTACTACTCACGATTCTTCATCGACCACACACTATTTCACCGCCCCACCTTTTTCACTCCCTCTTGTAAACTCTAGGACCGGGTTTGCAACTGAAAACTTGAGAGTCAACTTGCTGTCTTCGTCACTTTTATGCCACTACGATATATCCACCTCGAGACAATTATCTTCAGAAAATTCGCAAATATCTCGAGTGTATCAAAATTTTTGGTAAATGCGCTTCGACTGTGTCCCAAGTTTTTTGAAGAAATTGTCTGGAGACACACACGAGACGATTATCTGCGGAGCCCTGCGTCCGCTCTTTTCATTCCAAGTCCCTAAATTAAGATTGATAGATGAATAAGTGCATCTAAATTCAAAATTGTGATTTATACCAAGTGAGAGACTAGGGTTCCGCCCTTAATCGTCTTCCTCTGTGGAGCGCTCGAATCGCAAAGACGACCAAATCAATTTTTACCCAATCTTGCTATCGGGGGGAGTCGATTGCAATAAGAATTAACGAGATATTACCATTTTTGGGGCTTTTATCCGCGAAAGAAATCATGAGGTGGTCACTGACGCCATCTGGTGTGTAATTTACATTACAGCGTGTTACTGACTTTTTCATCGTGCCATCACCGAGAATAATTCACTTGAAAGAGAATCGCTAAGAAAATGATACTTTTGGGAATCTTATGAATTCTCTTTTTAGTGGATTTTCCTGCATGATCTAAAGGGTGTCGTTTTTGTGATTGGTGCGTTCTTGACTAAATTAAACTTTGGTATTAGAGACTTAGATATCCAATGCGCTCTCACTATTGGAGACGCATTCTAGACATAGTAATCATTTTATGAAACTAGGATTAAAATGTGACCATAAATTACTCAAGTCAAAGAGTTCAGTAACAGTTTCGACCTTTTAGTTTGTAATCCATCTTGAACATACCCGTTGGTGTAAGTCATGAATTTTTTTTGTAAGATTCGTGTTTTTTCGATAATTATAATGATTATAGTGATAATGATGATGCTAAAATGTAATACAATGTAATATTTGTGGTATTCACAAAACTGACGCATCGTGTTTTTTTCTGTTTACTGCTGTTTCGTCGTTCCATGTACAGTACCCAACCCCCAAAACCCTTTCTTAATGCTGTCTTGATTTTTTTTAGTGACAAAATCTCGGCCGCGCCTCTTCGCTGGCTTCCTGCGTCGCTCGCGTTCCATGCCCGGTCGCGACTCGCGCAAGCGCGTTCCTCTGCTTGTTTTATCTCTTGCAGCTACTCCCTTTTTTCAAAAACCATTCCTTTCTCCTCTCTTTTTTACTTTTGGGGAATGCTCTCCACTATTTCCCGATTCCTATCCATTTGCTGTACCAAATCATGGGGAAACGCTCTGGTCGAGCCAACTTTGCAGAGGGCGGTGATTTTTTAATAATTTTGATTGTAAGCATCAATAATAAATGAAAGAGAGGAGAAGGCTCCACTGCAAAGATTGCTCGATCACTGGCAGTCTGTATTTTTTGCGTCCTGGTACTTTGCTATCGCACAACACCTTATTCCAGTGTTTATGTGTTGTCTTAGATCGGTAAATAAAGGAGCTTTTAAACTTGAAACGTCGTTTCCTTCTGACCCAATCCTGTTTCTATTTTTCTCTTAGGTGTTTAAGGTTAAGTTACGTCTTACTTTTGACTGTGAATCGCTTCATCGCAATAGAAAAGGTGTTTAAAGTAGTGCTATCGAGATTAAAGCAATTCAAGAAAAAAATGGGCAAAATCTATATTTTTCTGTCCTTACTCGTCATAAGAAATCCCGAGGTGGAGGAAAGTCAAAATGGTTCTTATTGTGCTTTAATCTCCTTATTTTGTATTCAGCCTTCTGCTATTGACGTTACAGAAGTTCTGAAATAAAAGTTGAAAATTGTTAAATTTTTTTGTCTCTTATTGACAAAAGAAACCATGAGGTGAAAGAAAACGAAAATGATTCATATTGAGCTTTAATATCTGTATTCCGGATTTGATATTCTGCCAACGAGGTTACAGCAATTCTGAAAGAATTTCTTTGAAATATTCCTTTTTAATAGTTTCAGAAGCAAAAGAAATCACGAGGTGGTACCGCCGCCATCTTGTGCTCACCTCGCGACTTCTTTTGTTGATAACTACCACAAAAAAGGCGGTATTTAAAATTGGTTTCTTAAATTGAATTAACCTCGATGGCACAATATTTTTCAAGCATCTCTTTATTTAACTGAAGCCGTATTAAAGCGATTCACAGTATTATCTGCGCATGAAATAGCTCAATCTTTTAAACTGCCAAGACTTCGTCTTGCAAATGTGAGTCAGTGAATAGAATTAAAGTTTTTTAGATTAAAGAAAAATATTTGGTTGTATAAATGATGCTTTCAGACCAAATGGCACTGCAGACGGGGTCGTGGCTTACAATGCGAATTAGATACTTCATATACGGAACCAGATTACTAAACACCGTACCGAATTCAGTATAGTTATATTTTTTTACGACTGCTCATTTGTATATTCGACCACCGCACATGTTATTTTTTTACTTTAATAAACAAAAAAAAACTCGTGCGAAGCCCACTTTACTGCATGGCCATTTTTAATTAATTTATGTAATTCGACGATGAAAAAAATATTGTACTTCTTTAAATTTAAGAATGAAGGTTTTTAAATATTTGTAAATTTAGACTTTTAAGTTTGGCGGCCGAGCGACACAGAAAAGTTTCTGATGAAGGTATATTTTTATGTTATTTCTGAAAGGAGATAAGCTGCTTTCTGTTATTTTGGGACTGTCTCGAAGGTTGAGAATTTCTAGAGTCTTAACAAAATTAGAGAAAACAATTATTTTTTAAATAAAAGGATAACTTGAGTCACTTCTTTCAATAAATTAAAGCAGAGAACCCAAAGATTTCTGAATTTTTTTTAATTCACCCTGAATTCTTAAAAATTGTCTTGAAATCCGCTGAGTTCAATGGATTTTTTTTTTTTAATTTCTTCCAATTCACCCTGAAGACTTTTAAATTTACCTTGATTTCTTGTGAATTTTATCAGAATCTGATTCAATAATTCTATTCACTATTGGAATTTATCCTGGATTACCTAATTTTTTTAATTCGTATTTTTTTTTTGCTTTATTTTAAATTAAAATCAGTGGAATATTTTGGATTTTGAACAAATTTTTTAGCTCATTTGGAATTATCCCTGAACTCTGTACATTTATTCTGAACTCTTTTAAATTTATTTAATTCGTTGGTTTCTTTTTTTAAATTTGTTTTGAGTCCACCTAAATTCTGTTAATTCACCCTGAAATCCGGTCATCTCCATTTTACTCAATTCGATGGAACCTTTTGGGTTTTTTCCAATTAATTTGAATTCCTTTGAAATTCGCCCTGAATTATTATTAATTTATTCTGAATTCTTTTACATTTTTGTTGCAATTCTATTGAATTAAATGAATTCAAACAAAAAAGTTTTATCTCTTTTTCTCAATTTCCTGAATTCTCTTGAATTTTTTTAAATTTATCCTGCACTTTTTTTAATTCACTCTTATTCACTTTAAATTTCTCTAAATTTACTCGAATTTTATTTAATTCTTTGGTTATTTGTTTGTTTACAATTCATTTAAATTCTGATGAATTCGCCCTGAATTTTTGTTCGCTCCCATTTTACTAAATTTTATGGAATTTTTGTAATAATTTTTTTAAAATTCTATTCTTTCAATGAAATAATTCTTTACTGACATAAAGTAGAATATTTTAGATATTTTCCCCTCAATTGGAATTCAGTCTGAATTCCTATGAATTTTTTGTAATTCTCTTGATTTTTTTTTAATTTATCAGTTCTTTCTAATTCTTTTAAATTTACTCAATAATTATGCCGGTTTTTAACTCTCCTAAAATTCTTAGGGATTTTATCAAGTTTTTATGAATTGTTCTTAAATTCCTTTAAATTTCCTGAAATTTTATTTAATTCGTTGTTTATTTTTTGAATTTTTGATAATTCACTTAAATTCTGTCGAATTCTGTTCACTCCCATTTTACTCAATTTGTTAATATTTTGTTTTGAACATATTTTGTATTATATTATTTCAAGTTCTTATGAATTTAATTAGTTTCTTAAATTTTCTTTGAATTCTTTTCAATTCAATCCAATTTTACTGAACTGCTTTAGATTTTTTGTGATTCTGTTCAGTTAAATGGATTTAAAAAAGTTTTTTTAATTCACCCCGAAAACCTTTTTAACTCACCTTGAATTCTTAGTCATTCTGTCAAATACTTTTGAATTCTTCTAAATTAATCAGTGGAATATTTTTGATTTATTTTTAATTATTTTCAGCTCGCTTAAATTTTTATGACTTTCGCCGGATTCTTCTAATTTTCCTCTTAAATTCCTATAAATTTACTCGAATTTTATTAAATTATTTATTTTTTGGATTTATCCTCATTGCGTCAAAATTAGAGGTGTGCGTGGTATTTTCGAATTTGTTATGCAAATTTGGACACGCTTGCAACATCGGATTTTTCGAAATAGAAAAAAAAAATCGAAATGGATGTAAACCAAAATGGCTCTTAGGTGTCCTTATTTTGTATTCAGCCTTTTGCCATCAAAATAAAAATTTAATTTGCATTTCTAGGAAATATTAATTTTACTCTCCTATCTGCAAAATAAAACCCGAAATGGTATAAAATCAAGTTGCTTTGTGTTTCACATTCTGCCATCGAGGTTACAGCAATTCAAGAAGAATTTTTCAAAAATCTTACTTTTGCTCTCTTTTATCGACAAAAAAAGTTCCGAGGTGGCTGAGTGGTCTTCCATCTTGTATTCACCTCGAGATTTCTTTATTCGATAAAACGCTAAAAATCTGAGGTTTTTAAGATATTCTTTTTGAAATCTACTCTCCTCGATGGCGAGTTTACTGAGTAACCGAAGATTCTTTTTCATTTTTCTCGAAAAAGGAGAAATTTTGATTTTAAAAAAGTGTAATCTAAGGAAACCAAGCCAAGTTTCGTGTACACTTGGATTTTTATCTATTTCGAAAAATTCACCTGGAATTCTTTTAAATTTTATCGAATTCTTTTTTCCTTTTAATTCAAAAGAAAATTAGTCACATTATTAAATTATTATTATTATACATTAGTCAATTATGTTGTTGGTAGCTTGGTGTGATAAGATTAATTTTTTAATTCCTTGCCATCGAAATTAATCGATTACCAAAGGAATCAGACGATTATCTCTCTTTTTCAGAATCTTATTGGCAGAAAAAGTCGCGAGGTAGGTAATCCTTTAAAAAATAACTGACAAAAATGTAAGATTTACTCATTTTTAAGTTTATTATTTAACCAAAGCCAGACATTCGGCAGAATAAAAATTTGTATTTGACATCAGCAAAAGTAACTTTATTGTCAAATATCAATCAAAAGTTATATTTATTTGCAAACAGGTGATAAATTACCATTTATTCAAAAATTTTATTGCATTATTTAAATTGAAATAATTATTTTTTCAAACTAAAACTTAAGATCAATTTTGAACCAAAAATGGAAGAATTCTATTTTCAGTTAAAATAATTAATTTTCAATAAAAGTGATGAAGTTTCGATAAAAAATGAATTCTCGACAAAAAGTGTAATAGTTATTTCCACAAAAAATCTTTTGATTTTCATTAAAAACCAGTTTGATTTCTTAACCAAAACAGACTAATTTTTCAGTCAAAAAATTACTTTTTCAACGAAAAAAAGTGAATTTCCGACAAAGAAGTCAAATTATTAAGCAAAACCATTAACTTTGAACTAAGATAATGAATCTTCAACAACAAAAAAATGAATTTTTAATCCATTAGTTGAATTTTCAACAACATCGTTCAATTTTCATTTAAAAAAAAAATGAATTTTCAACCAAAAAGATTGAATTTATATCAAAGAGATGAATTTTCGGGGAAAAAAATCAGTTGAAAAAAAATTTCAATGAAAGAAATGAATTTTCAACTAAAAAGATTCATTTTTATCCAAATAAATGATTTTTCAAGCCAAGAAGTTAATTTTTAACCCAATAGTTGAATTTTCAATCCAAAAGATGGATTTTTTACCACGAAAAGGTAAATTTTGAACCAAACCGATAGATTTTCAACCAAAAAGATGAAATTTCTATCAAAGAAGATAAATTTTCTACAAAAAATACAGTAGTTACAAAAAAAAAAAATTCAAGAAAAATGAATCTTCAACCAAAAAGATTAATTTTCTACAAGAATGATTAATTTTTATCAAAATACATGAATTTTCATCCAAATTTTGAATTTTTGAAGGAATTTTCAACCAAAGAAATGAATTTTAAACCAAAATGATTGAATGTCTATCAAAAAAGAATAATTTTCGACAATAAATAGAATAGACGTGGAAATTTGACAAAAACCGGGGGGGTCAAATTTTACACAAATCTAACACCTTCTCTGGATGAGAATGTAAAAAGATGAATTTTCAACCGAGCCGTACAATTTTCAAACCGTAAGTATTCAACAAAACAAATTAATTGTCAACAAAATAGGTGAATTTTCAACTGGAAATGTAAATTTTCAACAAAACAGTTGAATTTTCAACCCAAAAATATGAATCTTGAAAAAAAAAAAAAAATTTGTTACCAAATAGGTGAATTTTGAATTAAAAACTATCAATTTTCAACAAAGCAGTTGAATCTTTTAAAAAAGACCAATTTTCTACCAAATAATTAAATTTTCGTACTGGAAAGATTTTTCAGCAAAGATTGAAAAAAGTTAACTAAATTGTTAAATTTTTAATCCTAGAAGATGAATTTTCAACAAAATAAATTAACTTCTAACCAAATAGATGAATTTTTAACTAAAAATGTAAATTTTCACCAAAACAGTTGAATTTGCAACTCAAAAATATGAATATTTTGAAAAAGATAAAATTTTTACCAAACAAATTTTCATCCTATAAAAATTTTCGAGCAAAAAAAGGATAAACCATTTGTTAAATTTTTAAGCCCAAAATATGATTTTTCAACAAAATAAATCAATTTTCAACCAAATAAGTGAATTTTCAGCTGAAAAATATTAATTATCAAGAATTGTTAAAGCTTTTTGAAAAAGAAACAATTTTTACCAAATAATTCAATTTTCATCATAGAAAAATTCTTCAGTCAAAAGTGAAAAAAAAGTTCAACAATTTGTTGAATTTTCAAGCCAAAAAGATGAATTTTCAACAAAAAATATACATTTCTAATCCATAAGATTCATTTTCTACCAAAAAAGGTGAATTTTCAACAAAATAGATCAATTTTAACCATGTAGGTGAAGTTTCAACGAAACAGTTGAATTTTCAACCCAAAATTATGAACTAAAAAAAGAGCAAAAAGTTCTACTTTCAAACAAACAAAAAAAAAGATTTAATACCCAACAATGAAGAAACCGGTTAAGCAAATTGTCCAATTTTTCAGTCCAAAAGAAGAAATTTTTGCAAACCAGTTGAACTTTTACTTGAAAATTATCAATTTTCAGTAAAAAATTTCATTTTAAAATAATTAGTTGAATATTCTACGAATCTGTTAAAATTTCAAATAGAAAAGACGAATTTTTCACGGAACAGTTGAAATTTCAATCCAAAAATATTGATTTAAAAAAAAAAGAGCGAATTTTTAATAAAATAGTTCATTTTTTCTACCAAAAAAGATTTTTTAGTGACAAAGAAAAAAAGCTTTTAATCAAATTGTTGAATTTTTTAGCCAAAAAGACAATGATATAAATTTTCGAATAATTACTCAATATTCATTTAAATACTTAAATTTTCAAAAAATAGTTGAATCCCCAACCAGAACAGATAACTTTTTAGCCAAACACTGGCATTTTTACCCAGAAAGATGACATTTTTACCAAAAAAACATGAATTATCAAACCAAAAACATGAATGTTCAACAAAAGAGGTGAATTTCAAAACAAGTATATGAATTTTCCCCCAAAAAAATTTTGTTAGTTGACAAAGAAAAAAAGTTTTAATGAAGTTGTTATATTTTTATGCCAAAAAGACGAAAACTTGAAAAAAAAAAGTTAAATTGTTACCCCAAAAATAGAAGTTTATAAGAAGACAAATGTTTAGTCAAATAGTTCAATTTTCAACAACAACAAAAAAAGATTTTTTAGCTAACGGAAAAAATGTTCAACTAAATTGTTTAATTTTCTATCCAAAAAGAGAAACTTTTCACAAAACTGTGGACTTTTGGTTTTTTACCTACAAAAAATTTCAATTTTTAGTAAAAAAGTTAATTTTGAATTAAATAATTAAATCGTCAACCAAAAAACATTAATTGTTAACCAAACAGTTGGATTTTCTACCTAAAAAGATTGATTCTCTACCATTATCAATCCAAAAAGATGAATCTTCAACAAGAATTGAATTTTCAAGCAAGATAGATTTTTCAGTCAGGGAAGAAGAAAAAAAAAGGTTGAGTTTCCTACAAAAAAGATGAATTTTCAATCCGAGAATATGAATTCTCAACGAAAAAGTTAGTTTTCAACCAAATAGTTAACTTTTCCAGCAAAGTAATGAATCTTCAACCAAAAAAATGAATTTTTAACATGACGTTTCAAATTTCAAACAAATAATATAATTTTGAACCGAAACCAATGAATTCTCAGCGAAAAATGTAATAGTCATTAGGGTTAGAAATAACCCCAGTATTTTGGCAGAATTAAAAAATATATATATTTAGGGGTTCCTCAAGACCATTTTTATGAATAAAATGTTCATTGAATTTGAATCATCGCTTTTTATGCATTGTTTTTGGCATGCAAACACAATTTTTTCCGAGTGAAGTAAATCACTCAGAGTCTGAAGCATTTAAAAAAATGATTTAGAGCCCCCCGAAGTCGGCTTATCAAAATAAAATGCAATATTTTTTTGTAAAAACTGCTCAAAATCTGAGTAATGTATTCAAGTAAAAAGAGTAGACTGTATGTCTGTTGAAGTGAAGAAATCCATTAGCAGCGATTACCTACATAGAGTAAGGATTTATTTTCAAAAACCGGCTTGTGGAAGTCACTGAATATTTTGTCTAAATTCTGCCAAAAAGCAGGACTCATTTTAAAATAAAATAAAAGAACACAGTCTCTTTGTAGGGGTGTCATTTGAGAGAGAGAGAGAGAGAGAGAGAGAGAGAGAGAGAGAAAGAGAGAAAAGAGGAGGCCTTTTTGGACCACCCTAATAGGTATCGGTAATAAATTAGCATAAAATACCTTCCGGATACTGCACATGGACACTTGAATAGTAAATTAGTGAGTGTGAGCCTCATCTCCGGAATTCGTCGAATTAAAAAGATTATTTTAGATTTTGGAATGAAGAGTCTTATAGACGACTCGTGTAAAACCGGATTGTTGGGTTAATTGGTAGTGCCGATCTTCGGCGATGAATCAGTCCACGAAGTGGCCTCGCCACGCCGGCCGGCCAGCAGTCCGGTTCAGAATGGTCTCGATGACTCTTACAATCTTCCTCGGCTGGCTGGCTGGCTGGCTGGCTGGGGGATGAAGAAACACTTAGCGTGACTGTAGTCAGCATGCACCGTAAGAAAGAAATCAAGAGATCGAGATCGAGATCGAGACAAAGAGAGAGAGAGAGAGAGAGAGAGAGAGAGAGGATTTGACTTAGGGTAGTAGAAAGAAAGAAAGAAAGAAAGAAAGAAAGGAAGAAAGAAATACCCCATGGCGGGTATTGCCCATATTGATGATGGCATAGTACCGCAAGCACGCGTCCCGCCGAGCACAGCACTAATGATCGTGGGTGGGATTTTCAATCGGAATCGTGCCTAGTGTATTGTTCGAGATTCGTAAAAATAAACCTCTGAGGATCTCTATCAGTTCGATTCGTTCCATTTGGTGCCCCATTCTGGCAATTAGTTCATTGCCTCCCTCCTCATCTACATTATGCAACTGGATTGAATTTCATTTGATTTTTCTCCATTTCATTAGATTGCATTGGATTGCATTGTCGATCATTCATTACATTGTGAATTTCAGTCAATCAGATTGGATTATGGATTGTGGATTATACTGTGAATGGTGGATTGTGTACTGTATTGTGGATTTTATTGTGGACGGTAGATTGTGGATTGTGGATTGTATTGTGAATGGTGGATTGTAATACACAATTCACCATCCACAATACAATCCACAGTATACCATTCACAATACAATATACAATTCACCATCCACAATACAATCCACCATCCAATATACAAAACCCATCATCCACAATACAATCCACAATACAATCCACAATCTACCGTCCACAATACAATCCACAATACAATACACAATTCACCATCCACAATACAATCCACAATCTATCATCCACAATAAAATCCACAGTCTATTATCAACAATAAAATCCACGATCCACCGTTTAAATTATATAATCTGAAATCTACTATCCAATCTATAATCCACAAGTATTGTGGATGGTAGATTGTGAATTGTGGATTTTATTGTCGATAGTATATTGCGCATTGTATTGTGGATGTTGGATTTTGGATATTGGATGTTGTATTGTATTGTGGATGGTGAATTGTGGATTGTATTGTGAATGGTAGATTGTGGACTGTGGATTGTATTGTGGATGGTATATTGTGGATTGTACTGTGGATGGTGGATTGTATTCTGATGGTATATTGTGGATTGTGAATTGTATTGTGAATGGTTGATTGGAGATCGTGGATTGTATTGTGGATGTTAGATTTTGGATATTGGATGGTAGATTATATTGTGGATGGTGAATTATGGATTGCATAGTGAATGGTAGATTGTGGATTGTAATGTAGATGGTATATTGTGTATTGCATTGTGGATGATGGATTGTGTTTTGTATTGTGAATTGTATAATGGATGGTAGATTGTGAATTGTGGATTGTATTGTGGATGGTATATTGTGTATTGTATTATGGATGGTGGATCTTGGATATTGGATGGTAGATTATATTGTGGATGGTAGATTAGAGATTGTGAATTGTATTGTGGATGTTAGATTTTGGATATTGGATGGTGGATTATATTGCGAATGGTGAATCATGGATTGCATTGTGGATGGTAGATTGTGGATTGTAATGTAGATGATATATTGTATTGTGGATGGTAGATTGTGTATTGTATTGTAGATGGTGAATTGTGGATTGTATTGTGGATGGTAGATTGTGGATAATGGATTGTATTATGGATGGTGGATTATGAATAGTGAATTGTGGATTGTATTGCGGATGATATATTGTGGATTGTATTGCGGATGATATATTGTGGATTGTATTGCGGATGATATATTGTGGATGGTGGATTATGTATTGTATTATGGATTGTATTGTGGATGGTATATTGTGTATTGTATTGCGGATGGTCGATTGTGTATTGTATTATGGATTGTATTGTGGATAGTAGATTGCGTATTGTATTGTAGATGGTGAATTGTGGATTGTATTGTGGATGGTAGATTGTGGATGATGAATTGTATTGTGGATTGTATTATGGATAGTGGATTGTGAATAGTGAATTGTTGATTGTATTGTGGATGGCAGATTGTGGATTTTAATGTAGATGATATATTGTGTATTGTATTGTGGATAACGCATTGTGTATTTTCATGTGGATTGTATTGTGGATGGTACATTTTGGATATTGGATAGTGGATTGTATAGTGGATGGTAGATTGTGGATAATGGATTGTATTGTGGATTGTATTATGGATGGTTCATTGTAGATAATGGATTGTGGATTGTATTGTGGATGGTATATTATGGATTTTATTGTGGATGGTGGATTGTGTATTGTATTGTAGATGATGAATTGTTTATTGTATTCTGGATAGTATATTGTGGATGGCGCATTGTGTATTGTCATGTGGATTGTATTGTGGATGGTACATTTTGGATATTGGATAGTGGATTGTATAGTGGATGGTAGATGGTGGATAATGAATTGTATTGTGGATTGTACACGGATAGTTGATTGTGGATAATGGATTGTGGATTATATTGTGGATGGTATATTATGGATTTTATTGTGGATGGTGGATTGTGTATTGTATTGTAGATGATGAATTGTTTATT